>BSBM01000143.1:10057500-11257500 GCA_027924585.1 Larix kaempferi
TGTATGGATTGTGTACTTATTTTCTCTAGTTATTTCTCTTTCAGTTCCATTGTATTCAGTATTTTATGGAATTAAATTAACACAATGAATTAAGTTGTAAGATCTATTGTGACGAACTGATCCAATGGAATATCCACAACAATTTACAGATCAAGCATCTTTGGAAGCGAACTCCTTTAATTTTTTGCATATTAAAGTAGATCAATGTGGTCGGTTAGAGCATTTTTATAACAACTCAACTATGCTTCTTTCCATACTATTCTAACCCTCTTAATTGTTGATCCTTACTCCATTGCCCAATTGGATAGGAACTAGTCTTGGCAATCCACCGTCCCTTAAATTCTAAAGAACATCTTAAACTTCTTTTCTAGGGTTTCCCCCCTTGCATCAAAAAGGAAACAGCGTAAAGTGAGAGGAAGAGTTGTTGTGGTGATAGTGGGAAACCTTCTTAAGTGCCTCTAGGGTTGCACATTGTTCAAGGACTCGAATATCTTTGAGTGCAGGTATGGGAGGTAACACTATGAACACATCCTTGAGTGCAAAATTAAAGATACATCGAATAATTTAAACATATACTATTGAAATCATGACAAACACATGCCCATACTAATTCTTATTTTTTGAAAAATATCTTATATTTATAAAAAAAATATTTACAAACAAATCAAAAGGTGGAAGGGTATATACAATGAAACTAATATCCTCTTCTGTAAGACTACTAACGCAAAAATAAAGTTTGAATATGCACTCAATCTAAGGTTTTAGCATCTTTGATCAACAGGGTACCCTTAGCCAATAATTGATGGCATATCTCATCATGCCACATAGCACAAAAACAAAACAAGGAACTAGGCTCTTACTCAAATACAAGCTTACACCTCATATTCCAAAGGGCAAAAAGAGAAAATTCTTTGAAGCACTGTCAAATACCAATGAAGGAAGAGTGAAATAGATCATTGCAATCTCCAAACAAAGCAACAAGCCAATGAATCATGCCCTGAAGAAGAACTGCATAGTTATCCTAAGTTTGCTTCCAACACATCTTCGCAAACTAAAATTCCCAAAAGATGTGCTTCACCCTTTCAGAGCTGTGGCAAACAACGCAAAGACCATCAGAAAGACCACTCTTTTCCAACTGGGCCTTAGAGAGGATCCATTAATAAATGGAAAGCCAAGCAAAAACCCTCAACTTAAAAAAAATCAAACAAACCAGATACTGCAACCTTCGGTAACAGTGCAATGAACCAGGAGCAAAAGTACGAACAATGTTACAGTCATGGTGGCAGAATAGGACATATACAAGCAAAACGTTGGAATTCACATCCTTGTAATATTTGTGGTTTACCAGTCATGATCATCACAGATGTTGGAACATAGAATTATGAAAGCCTCATATACAAGTACAATGTGGTTGGATAGATGTGCAGGAATGACGGAAAACTACATCTATGTTGAAAGGCTTCTACAAGCTGAAATGTTCTAATATATGACAATATCTCTCACATAAAAAGGTCCATGAGTTAGTTAATCTTCAAAAGTCAAGTTGTTATTATGGAGAAATCCAAAGGGTCACATGCTTAGGAAAGAGTTGTCAGTGTATTCTACTCTTAGTAGTAGGGGTACCCGTACCCAGAGGTAGGGTACGCATACCCATACCGGGTACACATACCCACGTCCAGGGGTACCCATACCCAGGGGTAGGGTACGTGTATCCATACCAGGTGCAGGTATCCACGTCCCAGGTATGGTGTCAGGGACTTCTCAGAGGTACCCTACCATACCAAGTACTTACCCACGTACCTGAAACTTCTGCCAACAAAACAGGGGGCATTGAATGTAGAGGGGACTGAGAACCTGATTTTGGGGAAGCCTGGGAACGGGGTTCCTTGATTTTGGGGATGCCTGGATGCTGATGACAATGATACTGCATATGTAGACGGCCTAGCAGAGATGGCTTGAGGAATCCAAATGAGCTATGGTGTTCATTGTTCAATGTTTTTTGAATTTCCTATTTCATATTTGAAAATGCCATTAGGCAAATTTTGTATGTAGTATGACAATGGACATATATCATATCTATTATCAATATCAAATATCAAATATGTAATTTGAATTTCCACTTGGTTTATCATATTCAGACTTGTGACTCATAATTTCATATGTAATTTCCACCTTATGTCAATGACGAAATGTGCATGTTTTCTACCTCATATCAATGAACTTTGATGAGGACATGAAAAGGACATCGCTGCATAGATGTCGAATCCATTGCTGGCTCTTAATCCTAGAGGAGCTAGATCATTGCTAGTACTAGTAGGGAATAAATTCCTAAGTTTAGAATTGTCTTGAGCTTAGAAACCTTACCAGAAATGTAGCTTAGCCAGGGAATCTTGTACTAGAATTGTAGCCTGGCCATGAAGGGTTCACTAAGTGATTGATACATTGTCAATGGAGTGGACAAGTCAGCATGAGTGTTGGAATGACGCTCATCTGCTTGGGTGATCGTTATTATTGGGGTGTTGTTAGAATCTGCAACAACATGGTTGGCAAGGTATGCTTGCCTTCTCATTGCTTAATAGTTTGTCTAGCTCATACATGTAGTAGTACTTTATAAAATCTCTGTGAGAGAGTAAGTTGATGGGCAACCC
The DNA here is from genome assembly GCA_027924585.1 of Larix kaempferi. Lineage (NCBI taxonomy): Eukaryota > Viridiplantae > Streptophyta > Pinopsida > Pinales > Pinaceae > Larix > Larix kaempferi. Next base: position 10,060,149 of record BSBM01000143.1, read on the forward strand.
CTTCCTTCTCACCTTATAGCTCATTTCGAGGGTGGTGTCCACATTGGATGCTTACAGCTTGGAGGAAAATCGCTCCTTGGCAGCCCTTTGGCACATTTAATCTTTATGAAGATAAGTACTAAGTTGTTATTTACTCTTGTTTCTGAATGTTGTGTACAAATGTTTAATTTAATGTCTTCAAATGAGCTTTTTTTAGAATTAGCATCATGGCTTTGAGTATAAATTTGCATAGAATTTTTTCTCAAGTTTGGTTGTAAGGTAGTTTTTGGGTTGAATTATCACCCCGCTCTGGAAGGAGATCAGTTGACATGTCTCAGATTGGTATCACAGCGGGGTTCCAATCTTGGACATTTGCAAAAGAAACATTTTTTATTAAAAATTGCTTGAGTGCCATATTGCGGACAAAAACTCGAAAAGGAACAACTGTTGTTGTGTGAAATTGAATGCTTGGTTGAATCTGGGAGATTTTGTCATTTGAAGAAAAGGTTTTTGTAGGTGGACAGAAATCTATTTGTTGGAATTAGAATTATTAGTGTAATCTATGGTACATAAATGTAGCCACAACCCATTCATATGTGTTGTCAATGTACTTGTTGCCATGGCTAAGGCCATACTTCATTCTCTTATTTTGTTACTAGGTGTGGTTAAGGCCAACCAAATCAACTTTGATATGTAAGCTCCATTACCCATTTGAGGAGTGTGACCCTACTTATGGGGGCCCATAACCCTCTTGGGAGGAGACCCTACCTACTTGAGTGGTATAAAATTTAAATACACCACTCAAGCTTCATTTGTAAATCATCTTTTTTTATCATCAAGCTAAGGTTTTCTAATACAAGTGTTTTAAGCCTCCGGGCACTACATCTTTGGTATTCTCTTGTGCTTGGCACATTTTCTCTTTGATGTGCATTTTTGCATCCCCTGAGTAGCGCACCCATGCTTGGGCATCTTTCTCTCTCTAGTGCACTTTTGGTTCTGTTACCCCCCTATTAACATGGGTGGTCACTTGGAGGTTTGCTAAGCTAAAACCTGGGCTAATTTATAGGGTTCTTGAGCATGAGTGTGGAACCAAGCAGCAGGCCTGAGGACAAAGAAGGCCTTGATCAGTAAGTTTGGACCACTCTGAGGCAGTATTGGGCAATACTGTAGGTAAAAGTAGTGTCAAGGAAGCATTGTTGTAAAATAGAACTTCATCTCTGAGCATGGTTCAGCATCAGATCGCCCTAATTCTCCATGCTGGGGTGTGCCCAATCAATAAACATCAGGTTTGATAGTCAAATGGGCATGAAAAACAGTCCTATGTTCCATAGACTATGCAGTGTCCCTAAACCATGAAGTCTGGGCAGTTTGGAGGTGTTTCTAGGCATGCAACCAGCAGCAAATGACCTTAGTCATTGGTTCTGGGTGCATATCAGCATGCAAACAGTGATCTTTTGAAGTGCTGGGCAAGAAACAGCCCCAAAATCTTATGTTTGGGGACTGATCTAACAGATCTGAGTATATTCCATCAAGTCTGGGCTCTATTAAATCGATTCTGGGCACTTTTCACCAAGAAAGGAAGCTTGAACAGACCTAAATCTGATTCTGGGCACATAGCCACCATAAATCAGCATCAGAACTTCATGTTCTGACCAATTCCGGGCAAGTTTCAGGGTCAAGACAGCCCTGGAACAGCACTCCAAGCAGCTCTGGGTGCTTTAATCAGATGTTTGGACTTTGGAGCCGTTTAGGTCCATTTTGTGGGGGTGAAAAGCAGTTCTGCGCGCACTTGGAGCGAGTCTGGGCACAATTAGGATGAATCTCAGCATGTTTAAGCCTCCAGAGTCCAAGACTCCAAACATCCCTAAACATCAAGTATACTGAATTCTGGGTAAAACTTCGGGCCTGTTGTGGGTCATTTTGCAGCATGAAGACATCAAAACAACATTATCGAATTGTATACGAGGGATCATTAAGTTTTTGGTTGAGGCTGTGACCTTACATCAAGGTTTTATGTCACCCTTGAAACCCTGTCCTCTACATTTCTCCAGCTAACAGGATCTAGAAGAGGCCTATCCACATGTAGACGGGTTTGTCCACCAGTTTAAGGAACTTTCTGAGCACAGTAGGGTCCAGTCTAGGTTGGTTGAAGCAGCAAATACTCAGCAACAAGAGGACATCCAGCTGTTTGAAGGCCGCCACTCCTATTTCAGCCCTGTTTGCATCAGTCTGGAAGGTTCTGTTGAAGAAATCAGTTCAGGAAACGTGCACTGTTCTGTTGAAGAAATCAGTTCAGGAAATGTGTGCTGTTCTGTTGAAGAAATCAGTTCAGGAGATGTGCGCCCAGCTTCCTAAAGAAACTTTCCAATGCTTTATGCCTTAACATATATCTTTAATGAGTTAGCACATGTTTATGCTTTGTGTAAGTGGAGTTAGCACATGTTTATGCTTTGTGTAAGTGGAGTAACCTCCCTTGCAAGCATTGCGGGATTTGCTTTGAGAATACCTTTGAGGAGAAGCCCTCCTTTGGGCCTCATCTTCTTTGAGGGGTAGTATGTGGACACTATTGATGGAACGTCCCCTTGAAATAGCTTGATAAAAGTACCTTTGGAGGTTACTTGGAGTTTTGGAAGTTATCATGTGGGTGTTGCTTGGAGGGATCTTGCCTTAAAGAAGCTTTGGGGACTTCTATGTGGAGTCTGGACATCCTTGAGAAGTGCACCCTTTGGAAGGGGCTTCAGAGATTGCTTTGTGGACACATTTGGTGGGCCAGGTTTCCTAGTGGACATCCCTTGGGGCCTTGTTGGCTATTGGTGGACATTGCTTGTTAAAGAAGTTTCCTTTTTGAAGGGACCTTTGGAGGCTTGATGTGGACGTCATTCGGTGGAAGGGGACTTTGAAGGGGCCTTTGGAGGCCACATGGCATCATTACTTGGCATTGATCCCTTGCTTGATGGAGGCACCCCTTGTGTTGGGGGCCTCATTTATCTCTTGTATTGTACTTGTGGATTTGACCACTTTATTTTTGCTTTGTTAGGATTGTGTTAAAAGATAGTGGGGTTTTTGTCATATTTTACCCAACCCTAGGCTAGATCTAAGGAAATAATGATATTTTATAGTAAAAAAAGTTTTAGCTCCTCCTATATAAAGAGAGCTACTTCCTCATTTGAACTCATGGTAGAACATTGAGAGTTCTCTCTCTTTTGTAGCCTAATTGACATATCTTTTCATGGAGCATTTTGAAGTTTAAAAGGTTTTCTTCTCTTGGGTTTTCTTGATAGCTGAATGTTGAAGTGACATGTTTCTTTTTACCATTGTAAGATCTTTAATCTAGTTCACTGTAATGGTAAATTTGCTCAAGTTGAATAACCTTGTTATTTTGTGGTTTAGACTTGTGGCTTATCTTGTGGTTTGGCTATCCTAGGAGGGGCTGTGAATCAAGTTTGCACAGACTAAGGTACAAGCTACGGTTACAGGTTGGAGGTGTGTGTCAAAGAGCCACCCTTCCTTGGTGAAATTTTGCATGAATATTGAATAGTTTTGGGGAAGGAACTTGTCTTGCTTTGCAAAGGTTCCAGTCAAACATATACAAACCAGGCCTTTGAGGGGATTATCTTGAGACTCCTTTTTTGCCCTGGGGATTGGCACTAGTCTTCATGGTCCTCCCATCACCCATACTACAAAGAAAGACCTCAAGCTTTGCTAAGGCTAACTCTTCAAATCACCTTGTTCCCTCATTGCCATAGCCTAGCAATCTATCTAGGGAAGCCCCCCTCTAGTTGGAGAAGAGCCAACCGAAAGTGCAGAGAGATAGGTATGGAGGTCACAGTGGGTAACACCTCTAGGTTGCAGTTGGGCTAGCCGTGTTGTTTGGGGCTTTAAGTATACATGTGAGTTCATGCTGTAACAGGTTCAACCCTAGTACACTTCTTTAGTACTGGTTTTTCTCTTTTTACTACAGGTTTTTGGGTTAGTATTTTTGGTTCCATTCAATCCCCTCTTTCTGTTTGTGATCTCAACATAGTATCAAAGTGAGTGTGAGCCTTTTCTACCTACTTCATTGTTGTTAGGGTTTCTTCTTGGTTGCTTGTTGTTCTGATCATATTTTGACATCTAGAAGAGAATCATATCAGAGGAATATTAGAGTTTTTTTTCATTGTATTTTGCTAGCTGGAAAAGAATTTATTTAGGGTTGTTGGAACCTATTTCCTACACTAATTATAGAGTTCTTGTCCATTGAGATTGGTGTGCCCAATGTTAGGATTTACTTAATGATTTATTTCAGCAATAGTTGTTCCATGGCTATAGGTTGGTAGCATCACTATTTTCATGACCACATAACCAGGGTATCGGACCTGATTTTTCAACAATAGTTTGGAGACTTTTGGCTGGTGGCTTCACTTTTTTGTGACTGTGGAACTAGGGTTTCCATATCTGATTTTTCAACAATAGTTTTGGGAGATTTTCAGCTAGTGGCATTGCCCTGAGGGCTGTAAAATTAGGGCTCCCATATATGATTTTTTCTACAAGTGATCCAAAGATTTTTGGCTAGTGGCATTACCCTGAGGGCTGTAGAACTAGGGCTCCCATATATAATTTTTTCTACAAATGATCCAAAGATTTTTGGCTAGTGGCATTGCCCTAAAGGCTCTGAATCTAGAGTTTCTCGGGTAATCTCTTATTTAGGGTCTCCTATGTTTTAACCCACCTTCAAGGACTCGCTACAACAGCTAATCCAAAAGTTTGCTTGGATCATCTCTTTTTAAGGCTCATTTCAGCATTTGGTCTGAAGTTTTCTTGTTGTCACCTACGTAGTTATGTATTTGAATCTCTTCTTTTAGGGTTTTCTCCTTTTGCAAGGGCTACACTTCTCTTTTAGGGTTTTCTCCTTTTGCAAGGGCTACACTTCTCTTTTAGGGTTCCTTAGATGTGTCTATAGATTTTTACCCTCTTTACAAGATCAACGCTTTCCTACCTATGGTTTTTCCCCCTCTTCAAAATCCAAGGCTATCTTCTTGTTCATTTTCAAGCAATCTTTTCTCTCGAGATGCAATTTTTGGCTACAACGTGCACTACCTCATTAGAGAAATAGTACATTGCAATTTTTTGGATGAATTGGTACTAATTCTTTCTTGGATCTATACAGTGGATTATTTGAAGACTTTATAAAGCCTTCGCCTTTACTAAACCTAATGACCTCATAATGGATTTTTCCCCTACTCAATGGAGCTAATTATATTCGAGTAGATCTAATACAAAAGAACTATATATGCAATGGTTGTCATACAAAGAGTTATCTATTGTCTTGCTTGACTTGTCTTTTATTTACAAGTCAAATTGGATCATTTCCTCTACCTCTTATTGAGGATTATTTTTACAATGCACACACAACAGTGCACTTTGCATATTGGACCTTACCAGTTTCTAAATGTAATGATATCATCTTTGACCCCACCACATTATGAGATGTTCTTTATGTTCTAGGGGTTGGTGGTTTTATAGTGGATACTTCAGCTTATTATGAGGCTACAACTCAACATTTGGCTCATAGTAACATTCATGAGCCTATGACCACTTGTTCACATGGGATAGCTACGTTTTTACTACTTCTTTAATGGAGCTTCTACTCGTAAGTCAACAAGATCCTTTACACTCCTCTTTACAGATTCTTCCACAAATGAGTCTCAGTGTATTACAATGGATCTCTACTTTCCACGTTATGATGTTGGTCTTTATTTTAATAGTGTCAACCGCTTCAAACCCAAGGACAGCTTGATCCATTCTTTGAACCTCCAATTGATCAATGCGGTTAAACAGGATCTTTCTCTTTATGATGCTGGGTTACTCTAGATGCTCTGCACTAGGCCACTTTCAGCAATCTAGCTCACCAACATTGACTTCACTAGCGGCTATACTTCTCCCAGAAACTACCTTCATTAAGTTGTGTATGTTGGTGTGAGTGATATGGACATCAAGGGGGGTGATGCAGCACCATTGCCCAGCCTCAAGTGGAGAAGCAAATCTTGTGTTGCAAAGATTTCTTTTTATGACTCCCTGTTCAATGCAAGGGGAGATGTTGAAATTATTTGTCTATAATATGTACATGTCGTCATGGCCCATTCATATGTATGATCATTGTACTTGTGACTATGGCTAAAACCATACTTTACTCTTATTCCATCACTAGGTGTGGTTAAGGACAACCTCGTCAACTTTAATATATAGACTCAATAAACCTCTTGGGTTATGTGCCCCTATTTGTGGGCCTATAACCCTCTTGGGAGAATCCCTGAGTGGTATAAAATTATAATAAATACACAACCCCAAGATTCATTTGTAAATCATTTTTTGGGTTATTGAGCTAAGACTCTCGAATTCAAGTGTTTTAAGCCTACCAGCACCACATCTTTGACATTCTCTTGTGGTTAGCATAGTTTCTCTATTATGTGCATTTGTGCATCTCATGTGCAGCACACTCATGTTTGGGCATATTTCTCTTTCTAGCACACTTGTGGTTCATCCCTAGCACACTTCTTTAGTGTTGGTTTGGTCATTGAACTAAGGCTCTCTAATACAAGTGTTTTAAGCCTATGAGCACTACATCTTTCGTGTTCTCTTGTGGTTAGCATATTTTCTCTTTTATATGTGTAGCACATTCATGTTCGGGTATCTTTCTCTTTCTAGCACACTTTTGATTCAGCCCTAGTGCACTTCTTTAGTGTTGGTTTTTTTCCTTTTTACTATAGGTTTTTGGGTAGGAAATTTTGTTTCCATTCAATCCCCTCTTCACCAAGAAATATGCACTTTACCCAATTCAGAAATTTCACCTCACTTTTTTGAAGCGTTGGCACTAGTTATTATGTGTTCTCATTCCATATTATGTATCCTCCCCATCCCACCCCCTAGCCCCTTTCAAACCATCATTTAATTCTTGAAGACTTCTCTCTTGCACACTTCTCAGCAACTGTGAATTGTGACCCATGGCCATTCGATGGAATCGCGACTTGGTGAATCGTGAATCATTTTTAGCAAGAAATTATAGTGACCACGGAATAGTGAATGCAACTGTCCGACATGACCACGGAATATGAATCATGACTGTTAGATTTGTGACCGTAGTTGGTGGCGAGTTGTTCATCCAACCTAAATGACAAGTTTGGGGGAGTCAACGAGCACAGAGACCACAAACTGAAGGGTTTAGAGTCGTGGTTCAATGCTCGCAGGTAAGGAAAGCAACGAGTGGGACTGTGGTCTTAAGCCAATGGATAGGGAGACCTGCAGCCCTGGTGACTATGAATGATGCAAACCCTCAGATAAAACACAAAAACACATCATCAAAGAACAACAAACAGAGAGACCACGTTTGAAGGGGACGCAATCAGAGAAATTATTAGAGGTAGCAAATATAAAGGTACTATAAAACATGGGTAGCAATGAGTATTCTCCCACAACACTATGGTAGACTCAACCTTGAAAACCTTTCCTTCCTCGATAACTCTCCCTGGTGAGGAACAGTCCAAGAAAATAGCAATAGAGACCAACATATTTTGTAACAACGAGCAATTCAATTACCTCAAGAATTGCAACAACACTCAGGGTCCAATTTACAACCCCACCGATATAGCCATGGAGTTGGACTTCTTGTTCCGGACATCCCAGATCAAAAACCTGTTACAAAGGATAGAATGTCTCGAAATTGAAAACAATAGGCTCCATTCAGAGATGACAGATCTCAAACAGCTGGTGTCTGAATTGAAACACCAACAAAACATACAATTGCAAAACCTACTTGCAGATTCCCCCAGTCTCCAATCCAATATCTCAAACTGAAACATTAAAAATCTGCAAGATGAAATGAGAGCCTAGCAAGCCCAGTTCAAAAGAGGAAAAGGAAACGCAACAACAAACACTTAACTCTTGAGTTCAAGTGGTCCAGAAAAGGGAACAGCCACCAGTCGTTCACCAAGGTGGAGGAGGTAATACAAGCCATGTTACACGAAGATCGCCTCCGCAAATCTCAGGAACTTAACCTCAAAGTACGTGGGCTCCTTCCCCCACGGCCCTATTAGACCCTTTATAGATTGGCACCTATTTTCTTCATGACACACTGAACTTGAAGGATCTCGATGTTGATTTATTATAGCGAGGACATGTGCTTCTACATTGGTTATGTGTCTAGCATGTAGAAGCCATCCTAAAGTGACTCTCTAGACATTAACTTTATTTTATAAAGTCCTTTTATTGAGCCGATGGTATTAGAGAGCCCATGGTATTTACATATTGTAATGTTATAAAAGGAAGTCTAAGGAGAGTTAGAAGGCATTGAATGATCTAACTTGAGAAAGGGATTTTCTCAAGGGCTTTGGAGAAAGGGATTTTCTCAAGCTGTAAGAGTGAGTCATTGACTGAGGAGGTGTGAGATTCTGAGGTAATTTGAGGTGGATTGAGTCATATATCCAGTTGATGTAGCTTCTAAAGCATTCTTTGTGAGTTAAAATAATAAAGAAAAACTCTATAGCAGGTTTTCCCCATTGGGGTTTCCATGGTAAATACTTGTGCAAATTGTGTGGATGGTTTTCCGTATGTTCCGTTGTGCATCTCATGTTATATTTCAGTGTATTTCTATTTGCTAAATTCAAATCTGCAATTTAGTTTGTTGTTTTAAATCTGGGTATAAATATTTAGCTTAAAGTAGAAATCAGATCTGGAATGTGTAAAAACTAACGCTCAGCATCGAGCATGCTTGGATGGGTGCCAACTCCACACTTTTCCTCCGCTTCCAGACACCAAGGGACCGACTCAGAGCCCTCTGGGCTAAAAGACGATTGACTTCCCTCCCGTAAAGTCTTCCCCTCACCAAAGCCCAACAGATTGAGCTCAAGTAGTCTAGATATTTGGTCACAACAGCAAGGAAAGAAGGGAAGTGGGTCATTATCCAAGATCTTAAAGTTGTCATCTGAGACTCACCCCCTTCAGGATACTCCCACCTTTGGTCTAAATGATGATCCCATCTAGGAGGCGGATAGGAAAGGGGGGCCTCATCTACCATCTCCATCTCCATTGGTTGTTGGAACTACAATGGAGCATTTTGGTCCTGCTCAAGCACACTTCGAGATGCAGTTTGGTCCCATGACCTCCTCTTTCTCACAGAGACACACACGAGCCCAATGCGAACACCACTTTAGATACATGGATACCAATGGGCATGGCCTTGCCGACAAGACACAATCTGACAACATTAGAGCTAAGTTACCGGAAACGCCTAAGCAACCTTGGTGAAACGTCGTTCCCCGTTTCGGATCCTGAAACAGAGGGGATACAGCATTGATACGTATCAGATTGGTACAGATACGTTTCAGCCTAGAGGTGATACTTTTTCAGGGAAATGGTAATATTAAATTCTTAAAGTAAAATGATAGAAAATGAATATACATTACCATTAATTGTTTCAGGATGTTTGAGAGTGGTTCCAACCTCATCGGACTTCATATGCAAAAAGTAGAATTTTTAATCCCATTCAGAATTCAACAGACTTAACAGTTTTCAGGATTTCAGCATTGCAACGTTGCCACTGGATTCTATCATATATGAGGGTATGGGATTGGCATTCAATCAAGCACATCAACCCCTCTATGTACCTTGATGTTGGTGGTGCTGATTGTTGAACTCCTTTGTCTTGGATGGACTTGGACACACTTCCATAGCCAGAGGATGTGAACATTGGTATTGGACAGGTGCCTTCAAGCCCAGGGGAATCAAGCCAAGCTTGGGATTCCTATTTTCGATCTACTTTTGTTGAGGACATAGACGATGACTCTAACCTTTGAGCATGAGGATTCAGATGATATTAGTTAAAAGTTTTCATAGTATCATGTTACATGTATGATTAATGATATTCGATAGTAGTGTCAAGTGATGATGATGATGTACAATGATAATATTATGATGATTATGATGACAATGATATATATATATATATATATGTTGTTTCCCCGCCGTATCGTATCTGGATTTTTTGAAAAAAATTTGTATCCGTTTCCCGTATCTGTATTCGTTTATGTATCTGCTTCAGTGCAACTTAGCGTCAAAAGCTCTAGGGGGGTTGCATGTCTCATACGTGACTCCCTTTAGAGCCAGGTTACTATGGTGACATCGAATGAGCACGCCAGGTTCCTATGGATCTGAATTTGTTGGAGTGCTCCCCCACTTCAAGACAGTTACAGTGTAGTATGCTACTTCCCCCTAGCCTCATCACACTTTGCACCTCATAGGGAGTTGAAGGGGGGCCCTTTCCTTGATCTTTATGCCGACATTTCCCGCTACTCTACTATTGGGGAGGTCATTCTACTGGGGGACTTCATGCCCGTACAAGGAAACTATAGGGGTCCTTACATGAGAAAGCAAAGGATGCATTTTGCCTCCAAGAGCTAAAGCCAAAGTCAGTTGGCCTCCACAAGGGTTTTGATGACAATATTGGGACCCTCACAGCTTATGGGAGACACCTTTTACAAGTTAGTGAATCCCACGACTTGTTGATCCTAAATTGTCTCCCCTGTTATCCAAGATTAGGGGGCTTCACTTACTTCCCACACAATGGAGGGCTAGTATGGTGGACTATGTTCTGGCCAACCAAGACCTCCTCCCACTTATCTGACATTTCTCAATCTCTCCCCTCCCATTGGCAAAGCACGCCCTCCTTACTTTCTCCCTCTCTACATCCCCTCCCCTCCCCCAACCCCACCGCCCTCCCTACCACCCCCCCATACCTCCTTCCTTTTCGATTGAGAATATACAAACTCCTACGCCACCCACCTAAAGGAGTTGCTCCCCCCCCCATCTCTCACTTCATGTCATTAGACACGGCCATAGCCAAGTATGACACACTCTCCAAAGCGTTGGAGGAAGCAACCCTCGACTCCTACCCCCACTCCAATTGATAGCACACTCATAAACCCACCCCTGGTTCCTGCCCCATGAACTGTTGATTCGATGGTGAATGCAAACCCTCCATAAACATCTCTGCTTCACCCTCACACATGACCCCTCATCTTTCCCTCACATCCACAAAACCTATAGTCACCTCCTTTGCCGTAAGAAGCAAACATTCCTCTCCTTGAGGAAACATGAACTTTGTGCAGCCCTCCGCCACTCTCCTAAAACTTAATATCAAGATTCACATAAGCATTGTTTTTCTATAAATTACATTTTGAAGGTAAGAAACAAAGTTAACACCCAAAAAAAAGAGACATTGTGAAAAATGCATGATACAGGAAACAGAAACATTTCTGCAGATATAGTAAACACCCAAAAAAAAGAGACATTGTGAAAAATGCATGATACAGGAAACAGAAACATTTCTGCAGATATAGTAAACCAGAAGACATAATAATTCATAAATTCAGAAAGCCTGACAATAATGTATCATCCAGCAAAAAAATAATAATCTAGAAAGACAAAAAACATGAGTAATCAATATTCCCTTTGATGGATTGTCAAGCACATTAAAAATATATCAAAGTTCAAACAAATCACTAAAACAAAAGTATAGACAAAGGAAATGACAAAGGATCCACTGCCTTTGTTCTGCATTCTGAACATGAAACTTAAAGTTTAACCCCCCCCCCATGTTTCTGGTAATAAGGATCCTGATAACAAATTAAAATTTTCACAATTAATTTAAAATTTTCACATATACTTAAGGAAATGTATATCCATTGATAAAGTAACCAAGCTAAGTCAATGTGGGAGAAATGATCTGCCTACCATTTCCTTATACTTCTCTCCATCAGGTAAAATGACACTTTCCACTGAAATGTTTGAACCACCATGAGTAAGTGCTGCCACAACTCTGTCAAGATATAATGGCCCAACAGTTGTGTTTGTTACTACAAGAACCCTCCGTCCTTTCACGTGACTGCAGAAATTCAAGCAGATCTTCATCAGGAAAACTATATCTGTTTTTAAAAATATAATACCTGGAATACATATTCACAAATGAAAGATAAGAAATACTCACAAGATTCTTAAAAAAATCAACCAAAAAATCTGGCTCTTCTTGTGATTAATTTAGAATTGGGGGATTATTATTTTCATGGTAGGAAAGATTGATAGAGAATGTAAAAAGATTGCTACTTATGTTTCTCCACATTTATTTCTTCTCTCTTGTAACAGTAAGCACATTTTCATTAAAAATTAAATAAGTAGGCAGAAAAATCTAGCTATAAATGAGGTTTATTGGACAGATCCCAAAATGGAAAATTATAAATGGAAAGTCATATGGTCATCGTTCATGGCCATTCTCCAGTTTTGTTTGTATTGTACAATACTTATTATATTTACAAGGACATATTTACAGCCAGCAACACCCACAGAGGTTTTTGAACCTGGGTCTCCATGTTAATACAAGCCTGATCAGCTCAGTGCTTGCGGTTAAAAATGGATCAAAAATGCAGGAAAGGCTAGCTGGATGTATAATTCATTGGAGGAACTTTATATAGAGACTTCAGGCGATCGAACCCTCTTACAAGGATATAAACTGAAGGAAGCCAAAATTTGATACGCTATCTAGTTGACTAATTCATAGGAGGGAATCCATAGTGAAGACTTAAAACTCTGAAGCAACTAAATAATATGGTTTTTAACCATTGACAAACTGCAAAGTTCTAATTAAATTTCAATGGTTTGCAAAGCTACACTATCTGGATTTAAATTGAAGCTGACGGAAGACAAAAGTTCAAACTGGAATACAATGAATTAGTATAGATTCTTGGAAGTTAGGTAGGCTGAACTAAGGCCTTGCAGCGGTGCATCAGATGACCCCAGATCTCATGATTCTTATTTTGATATGAAAAGTTAGGATGGAATGCCCATGCTTTACATGAAACGATTTCAATCAATGTGAACCGCATGATTAACTACTACACTATCACCAAAATTACAGTGTAATGCATTCTCACTAGTTTAAGGCAAACCACAATCAGTGCTTTGTTATTTTCAACCAAGATCTGGAAATTGTGCAATGTCATGGAATCTTAGTTTCACATAAGCTAGAACTGGGAAACCATCCTAACGTTGTGAAGTAGAAAATGGAACCTACTTGCCTGTTGGTTATGTTAAACTTCAATTTAGTAGCAATTCTCTCTTCATGAAATTAGTTACACTAATTTAATCCATAACAAATAATTGTCACTACTCAGAGTAGCATATTCGATTAAAATTGTTCATTGTAGTTGATTTTCACTATTTTTATGTTATATCATTAGAACTGCAAGGGAAGGGGGAAAGGGGCAGCAGTTGAACATTCATCCTTATCTTTTTAGAAGAGAAGATAATATAGTTCTCACACCCTTGAATTAAAATTAAAGGAGCAGATCTCAAGTCGATTCATGCACTAATATTATATGTCAGCTTAACAAAAACAAAAGTGAAAATCCACCATAACACTATTAAATCAAAGCATGGGACTATAAGAGTACAATGGAAGAAAAATCCCATAGAACAGTGTACAATGAGGGAAGTGAGAGCAGTGGACCAAGGCCTGTCCTCCCTGGAAAAAAGCAATATTTCAAAGATGGTGCTCATGAACATATGAATAAGCTGAGCGTATACACAAGGAAAACAAAGAAAGGGACAGAAGATCACTCAACCACTAGAAGAGGAGAGTCAAAGTCCATAATCTACCTGAAGATGTCGCAGGGGGCTGTTAGAGATCTCTGGAAAGCTGCACTTATTGTTTTCTTCTTAAAGGAAGTTCCAATTGATCTTGATTTCTTCAAAGATTGGTATCACTTATAACAAGGAAGCCAAAGGATGGACAATGGATTTGGGGACGGGTAGCAGTTACATATCCCTTAAAGATTAACTCCATGAAAAGGCAATAACCTCAGTACCGCAGTATGGCACATGGATTATATGTAGGCAGGTTGCCTACCTGAAATAGATTTACCTTCAGTCCAGTGGGTTCAGAATCCAGATAAGACAAAATATACAGTATGGGTAGAATTCCCCTTTTTTAAAATAACATTCAGAACTTTTGTGTGTGAAATAGCTAGCTGATTTATAAGAGTTCATTAGAAGTAGGGATCTTCCTAACAAAAGGAGTTGGGATCTTCCTAACAAAATAGAAATCACAGGCCCTGAGTTTGTAGTGAGTCTAGCGACGCAAAAAGTTCATTACATCAATAAACCCAATGCATGTTTTGCCTGTCGTGAATAAGGGCACCATATTAAGGATTGTCCAAAGACAAAACAACATGAATAAAGTCAACTATACCAACCAAGATGTAAGATTCATCACCTAAAACTTAAAAGTGAAGAAAAGGAGAGATGGATTGAAGCAACCAGCCAAAAGAGGCCAAGAGTAAACTTTAATCCCCCAAAACTTCACAGCATCATTATTGTCATCCGCATCACTAAGGTCCTCAGCCAACAAGGTATATTTGGACTGTTTGGTTTATGTTAGAGTGAACTGTTTGATTTTCTGTTAGATATTAGACACTACCACCGAGATAAGGCTGTCTGCAAAGAAGGTGTGGAAGCATGGGTTCTGTAATACCAGTTTTTGACCCCATAATGTAATTGTGTGTGTAATGATGAAGTTGCTAGAAGCTAGACATATCTAGGATGACCAAAGGTATTATAATGATGTACATTTATATAATATAAAAAGTAAAAACCCTGATGGCTGCAAACGAAGAGGGATGAAAAAGTAATGGAAGGCTATGATTCCACAAGTGATGGAAGTGAAAAGGGGGCTAAGGCAAGTGGACCTTATTGAGTGGTTAACCTAACCATTTTTTTATTTTGCCCAAGTCACTTTTAAAGTGATTTTGGGCACTTTTGCTACTAATATTGTTTGCTGGTTTTTGTTGCATGACAGCAGAACGAAGGTTTTGAAACACTCATTTTGACCATATTGGACAATCCAAGACCTTCCTTGAACCTCACCTTTCCTTCTCAACTTTGCCTCCATTATTTGTAACCTCATTTCTCCAAGATCTATAAGGAGAAAGAGGAGTTACTTCATTTCAAGTTTGGCATTGTAATATTGTAATAAAAGTATTTTGGAAGCAAGCTCACTCACTCCCCCAGGGGGGATTGGTGTCGGTTCAATTTTGTGGTTGTTGTCATTTTTTCAAACCTAATAATTTTCACATTATATTAGATTAACCATTATCAACCAAGATAAATTAAAATTTAACGTCGTGGTCCAATCCAAATATTGGGCCATTGACTCTCTCAGGACTTAGGAACTTTTTATTTCTTTTTATGCAGACCGTATACTTTTCATTACAAATTGTTTCATCTTTTGCAAAAAGTAAATCGGATACTAACCCACTACCTCGGTAGTGTAGTAATTAGAAAACATTTCCTTTTTCAGTCATTTACTTTTGTAATTAACCCCCTTGTTTTCCCAAAGTACGGTTTCAGGATAAGGGCTTGCCCAAATACTAGCCAGAAAAGAGACTCTTGAGGTTCTTAATAAACAAGAAAACCGTGTTCAAAACCTTTTAAAATTAACAAGGCTTTGTCCTGAGTATGCTCTGGATCATTGCAGCTTGACTGAACATGTTGATCAAACCAGAAAGGGACTTAATCACTAGTAATTAGTTTAACACTTCCCAATAAACCTCCCACATATGAAAATCCGGCGTATCGATTTTTAGCATTGTGTGGGGAAATTCCTCAAAGGAAGCGGGAACCACTGGGTAGTGACCTCGGGATACCGTTAGACTGCACCCTTGTTTGGTGTAGTGTTGAACACCTCTCAGAGACTCCAATCAAGCCCACATTTCTGAGTGAGGAGCCACCTTTGCCATAATCCGAAGATATTTCCAATACCTCACGGTATATTGGGAATCCCCCTTCCTCCTAATAATCCATGATTCCACTCATCTTCACATTAGTTTAAAATTGACCAAGAACATTTGCACAACATTTCATTTCAAGTATTACAACAACAATTTATTTGACTCCATTTTTAGCACTGGTCTTTCTTGATTTATCATTATAATCTGTAATCAAATTCCATCATGTGTTGAATAGATTGATAAACATGTTTATCTTTATGTTGTTTAATCTTTGTGTTGTCATGCTTTAATTCCATTGCAATCTCTTGTATCAATTTCATTTTCATAAAAAACTCCTAAAAAACTAACTCATCCACCAGAACTAGCTAGCTTAATCAGCCTTAGCAACCTTTAGGGTCCACCCCCCTTGGCTTCGTTAGGAGTTTGCCTAAACGGAGGAGTCAAGAATCAAGTGACAGTACTTGACTCGAGGCTTTCCCCCAAGGACACACTTAGTGGCTTTAAGATTTCTGCCACGTTAACCCCGGGTGTGTTTCCAGCGGCAACATCCTTTGGCACCGTTGCTGGGGATAAATCTTTTTATTCCCAAAGTACGACTTTTGTTTTCTTTTTTTGTTTTTGCTTTGTTTGATGAGTGTTTAGAGTAGATCTTTTTATTTTCATCTGGCGACTCCACTAACTGTTTTTTCCTTTTTGGATAATTTTTCAAAGAAACGCAAAAATAGGAATTTTTGTGAGTATTTTAAAGCATATTTTCATTCTCACATGGTGACTCCATTGAAGGGATAAAACCCTTGTTTCTCATAAATTTGTGAAGATTTGTTGTGTGTAGATGAGCACATGCGACACATTGAAAACCTTCAAAACTCATGATTTGACAACTCCACTTGTTCAGTGCAAGATCTAAGCTATTGAAATATGATATGGATACTAATAAAGAAGGGCTTTGTGCTCACTTGTTCGAAGCATGCCCCTCAATAGATTTCTCAAATATCCATGGGTTTCCTAATGATTGCTATGATCATCAGCTACATAGTGTGGCTCCAGAGTTCTATGGAAATAGTGGTGATTCAACCATTGATCATATTGCTTCCTTTCTCAAACTGGTGGTTGACTTCAATGTTATTCATGAGGATGATCTGGTGACCATTTATGCTTTCTCCTTGGTGGGGGATGCGATGAACTGGTTCTATGACCTCCTTGACAAATGCATTACCTCCATTTCAAGTTTCTTTGAGATGTTTCTTGAACGGTGGCATGATGATGAGATTGACATGAAAGAATTTATAGAAAATTCCCTTGCCATCCTTCCTAAATCGAAAGCTATTTCAGAAACTAAAGAAGAGATTCAAGAAAAGCACCTTGGAGATCAAAGAGATATTATTGAAGCTCCTCCTTGTGTGGCTGTAATAAAAAATATTAAAGATCTGGAGATACCTTGGGATTATGAAGATGATCACATGTGTATGCCAGATCTACCTCAAGAAGAAACTATTATAGAAGATCATGAAGGAATCCATGATATAATTTGGGATGTGTATGATGATACTGCTTCAGGTGCTCCACATGGTGATGATGTTGAGATATTGTAACTTCAAAGAATATTATATTTGTACTTTATTATTCCGGAGATGTTTCATTCCTCCGTGAAGATCTTATTGTATATCCGGAGATGTTTATTCCTCCGTCGGAATGTGGTAACTCGGGTTATTATACTTCCCTAGTGGGGGTCGGCCTTGTATGTGTTATGTGGGTCAAAGGGTTATTAGACCACCCTAGAGGGGTCGGCCCAGTCAGTTGTAGTGGGGTATTTAACCCATTGGTTAAATACGAGCCTACGTGTTCTTGTGTAAAACACAAGTCGGAGTAGTGTATAAATAGAGGAAGTGTATTCCTCATTTGACACACACACTCACTTGAGAAAGGCGCACTTGTGGAGGAGAGGTCTGCTATGGTGGAGGAGGAGATCATGTCTTTGGTTTGCATCTTTGTATATTGCTGGTCATCTATATTGAGGAAGCTTTGCTGGGTTTTCTACCCCATGAGGGTTTCCCAGGATAAATCCGTGTCTCTTATCTTTATGCTATGCTTGTTGTTTCTTCAGTGATCCTGTATATGCTATTATTGTGAAATGGAATGTAATGCTGCTATTTTCTGTCTTAGCATATTAAATCTTAACATGGTATCAGAGTTAAACTGAAGGAAGGCAAGGTATGGCACTTACGACACTTGCTTTACTTACGACAATTTGAAGGTTAGGGTTTTATATAGCAAAAACCAGTCATCGTGGAACTTTCGCTATAAATCCATTTTGGCGAAGGTTCAGGATCTGAAACCTTTACAGGTCGTAGATAACATCTCCAGGTATCTTGTGTCCAAAGGGCACCCTCAGATTCGTTGTACTTTGTAAGTTATGATCAGTACAAGTTAGGGTTTCTGCCTCTTCCAGATCTCAGTCAAAATCAAGTGACCTAGGCAAAAAGGTCATAACTTGGGCTAGGAAGCTCCAAATGAAATTTCGTAAAAAGTGACAGGTAGTACACAGACTGCACTATCTCAGGAAACTTTTTCAGAGGCCGAAGCTGAACTAGTGACACGTGGCACGCCGTACAAGTTCGCTCTCCTGTTTTATCCCATAAACAGGTCATGTTGCGACACTTGGCATAACTCTCTCTCAGAGAGTCCAATTGAGGTCAGACCTGTCAGGATGGAAAGATGACAGGTCAGGCTACTACAGAAAAAGTTTTCAGACCCTGTGGAGCGAAAATTTCGAAGTTATAACAGAAACAATCAAGTACATATTTCTGTCAAAACAGAATTATTTTTGGAGCACCTTTATTCATGGCTTCCGGAATTTAGGGTTTCGGAGAAAGTTAGAATTTTTGGAATCGGAATCCACGGCTGAATGCTACTCAGGAAAATCGAAATTTAGAGACCAAGATCGAATTTTTTGGTTGGGTAGAAAACCGGGCTTGATTAAACCCTAGCTCGGGATTTTGATCAGAAAGATGGAAAATTAGGGCTTCAGCAAAAGTTGGAATTTTTGAAGTCTGTAACCACGGCTAGAAGCTCCTCAGAAAAATAAGAGTTTAGAGCCTTGGATCAAACCTTTTGATTGAGCAAAAGGGTGGGCTTCATCAAACCCTAGTTCGGGATCCTGTCCAGAAGATCCAGAAGTTTCAAAGGCAATTTTGAGGGGTCAATTTTTGGAGATTTCAAAATTGAAGTATGCTAGTTTGATCAGCTCAGCAAGACACATCCTTCCATTCATTCGGAAGTGTGAAAGTCAAAGATTGAATTTTTAGGGTTTCTCTAGCAAACCCTAATCAAGCTCCAGATCAAGTTTCAGGGGGAGTTGAGGCTAAGGCCTTACATAAGAAGACTACAAAAAGTCTCAACAGGTATGACTTAAGGAGGTTCAGGTATGTCTTGAAATCTGATTCTTGATTAAGTTCATGATGTGTTTGTCTTCATATTATTTATTAGTACAATCTTGATTAATGTTTTAGAATTGTCTTATCACCCTAGTAACAGTATGAATGCATGTGAATGATCGAAGACATTCATTGATTAGGACTATATGATTGTACTAATGCATTATGGTGTTGTGTGAGGTTGATGTTGTCTGCTAACAAGATACAGGTACGTCACAAAAGACAAATCAAGTTCCATGACCATGACAACATGAAGACAAAGACTCATCCATAATCTTTGTTCTACTTACGAGGTATGTATGACTTTGTTATATTATGCTTAACCTATGAGACATGCAGGTTCTAGCTCAGGATCTCTAAATCATTGAAGAGATTGTTTAAGTATGTTATACATAACTAAGCAAGTATATTAATCCAGGTATGTTTACCTATGTCAAGTTAGAATCTTACCTTGTGTTAGGATCCCTTATATAAGTATACTTGGTATGATTGGTTATGCTTATTCATAAAGTTAGTAATCAAGGGTTTATGCATACTATGTCTCTTATCTTGATGATTTAATTAACCTGAAGAGTACTATGATCAAACAAGAATATGCATGAGTAAAAGAAGACTTCCTTGAAACTCTGAATACTAATGATCATGACTATATATATTCAACATTATTTAGAATTAGAATGTTTTGATAATATTAAGAATATACTAATGAATGTATGTTTGTGTATGAGATCATGAGGATGACACTAGTGCACACTTGAGCATGCACAGTGGCACAGAATGAATAGAAGTTCAAAAGACATGTAGAAGATCAAGCGGGAGGCAACCACACAAACATAAAAGATAAGTATTTAAGTTGTTATTTGAAATAATAAATGATATTGTCCGTAATAGGTTGTATGCATATTTGTATTCCTATAATATATCATACTGAGTGTAAACATTCATAGAGCATTGAAACAGTATACTACTAATATGCATATGATTGGTAAGATGGTCAAACATTCCATTGTTGCTTGTCTAGAATGAAACCTCTTTGCTGACATACTGAGAGTTGTGCACACTCTCGATAGTATGTTCTGGTAGAGATGGAAGGCATCTAGATAGCCACTGTATGCATACAGAATATGGAAAAGTGGTGTGCCAAAGTATTGATCAAAATAGTTGCATAACTATGTAAATGATATCTGTATGCATAATAGGTTATCATGTCAATATGATTTGATGATTATGAAGTATGACTAATCATGTACTTAATTTTGATTTGTAGGAAAGATCATGATAAATGATGAACAATGAACAAGCGATGGATGTTCAACAAAAGGATTTACAAATCAAACATACTATAGAAGGCTTGTTGCTAGAAGATTCTCTTAGAAAGAGGAAGAGAATCATGATGAGATGTTTGCTCCAAGTGGCTAGACCATTCTCTTAATGGTGTAATTAAAAAAGAAGTGTGAATCAGGTTCTGTATGGGTTCCCAGGATCGATAATCAATTGATGAGCTTAATGATCACCATGGGTCATGTGGATCTCAACCTTTGCTACAAGGTTGAATATGGTTTCTATACACAGATGACATGGATGCAAGAAGGAACTCACCACAGAGTTCAAATGATATTGAGGCTCATATCAGTAGACCCATCTAATGAGAGATGGCACAGATAGATATGCAGAAGATCATTCAATGCAGAATGTGAATGATGTTCAGTCACAAAGAGAGAATTGACAGTCTCTTGATAAGCTTGGACTTTACCAAAAGTAAAGTTGTCCCTAACCTTTACCTTAAGGTTGTGGATGATGAACATATCATACCATTATTGTATGACGATGATCTCTTTCTGACAAAGAATGAGAAACAGATCATGAAAAGAAAGAAGAAGATGGCTGCAGAAATGAAAAATGAAAGATCTCAGATTGATGCATTACTTCCTAGGTCTAGAAGTATGGCAAGGCTCAGAAGGAATCTTTCTCAACCAAGGAAAGTATGCTGAGAAATATTAAAAGGACTTGATGTGTTGGGATGGCCACTCTTGAAGTTGTTAGCAGATGACTCATTAGAGTTAGTGGATAGAACTCTGTACAGACAAAATATTGAGTCATTGATGTGTCTAAAGAATACTAGGTCAGATATATGCTTTGCTGTGAACACCTTGAGTCAGTATCTAGTGGAAACTAGATGTGTTCACCTGATAAGCTGCAAATCATGTGATGCGGTACCTATAGGATGCAATAAGACTTTGATCTATGTTATCTTGGAGATTATGACTTCAGATGGCTACACAGATGTTGATTGGGAAGGAAGTGTATCAGACAGGAAGAGCACATCGAGAGGATGTTATTGTCTGGGATCAGCCATGATCTCGTGAGCACAAGCAGAATATATGGCTGCTTGCTCTGCTAAGTTATGAAGCAGTGTGGCTTCAGGATTGTTTGACTTAGAGATAGACCCAACTATGATCCTATGTGACAAGCAGAGTTGTATCAAGATGGCAAAGAATCTAGTGTTCCAAGATATGGTGCAGAAAGGAACCAAAAGTTCGAATTTGTAACAATGTACTAACCAAACCTCTACTGATCCGATGTACTAACCAAACCTCTACCTCAAGTAAAGTTTTCCGAGACAAACTTAATATAGTCCAGAAGGACCCTCCTCGAAAGGGGGAGTGATGTGATCACTTATGATGAGATTGCCTGCATCGACAGTGAGGTCGATGATGTGAATACCTATATTGGTGATGTCGACAGAGAGGTTGGTGGACTTGAGGGGATTGGATCATCCTTGGACTTCAGTCCTAAAGAGAGTCGTAGACGTATGTCTTCGAGAATGAAGTCCTTGGTGGACTTGAGGGGCTTGGATCATCCCTGGACTTCGGTCCTAAAGAGAGCCGTAGACGTATGTCTTCGAGAATGAAGTCCTTGGTGGACTTGAGGGGATTGGATCATCCCTGGACTTCGGTCCTAAAGAGAGCCGTAGACGTATGTCTTCGAGAATGAAGTCCTTGGTGGACTTGAGGGGATTGGATCATCCCTGGACTTCAGTCCTAAAGAGAGCCGTAGACGGATGTCTTCGAGAATGAAGTCCTTGGTGGACTTGAGGGGATTGGATCATCCCTGGACTTCAGTCCTAAAGAGAGCCGTAGACGGATGTCTTCGAGAATGAAGTCCTTGGTGGACTTGAGGGGATTGGATCATCCCTGGACTTCAGTCCTAAAGAGAGCCGTAGACATGATGTCTCTGAGAACAAAATCCTGAATGAACAGGTAAGGGGATTGGATCATCCTCGGACTTTAGTCCTTTGAATTGAGCCGTAGACATGATGTCTCCGAGAACAAAATCCTGAATGAACAGGTAAGGGGATTGGATCGTCCTCGGACTTTAGTCCTTTGAATTGAGTCGTAGACATGATGTCTCCGAGAACAAAATCTTGAATGAACAGGTAAGGGGATTGGATCATCCTCGGACTTTAGTCCTTTGGATTGAGCCGTAGACATGATGTCTCCGAGAACAAAATCCTGAATGAACCAAGTAAGGGGATTGGATCGTCCTCGAACTTTAGTCCTTTGAATTGAGCCGTAGACATGATGTCTCCGAGAACAAAATCCTGAATGAACAGGTAAGAGGATTGGATCATCCTCGGACTTTAGTCCTTTGAATTGAGCCGTAGACATGATGTCTCCGAGAACAAAATCCTGAATGAACAAGTAAGGGGATTGGATCGTCCTCGGACTTTAGTCCTTTGAAATGAGCCGTAGACATGAAGTCTCCGAGAATTGAATGATAGGACTGGATCGTCCCTGAGTTTCGGTTCAAAAGGTACATGATAGGACTGGATCGTCGCTGAGCTTCGGTTCAAAAGGTACATGATAGGACTGGATCGTCCCTGAGCTTCGATTCAAAAGGTACATGATAGGACTGGATCGTCCCTGGACTTCGGTTCAAAAGGTACATGACTGGATTGCATCATCCATGGACCTATGTCCTAAAGAGAGCAGGATTGATCATCCTGTAATATGATTGTGTGGTTACTTGTATCGGTAGGATACTTGATGTGGTTACTTGTATCGGTAGGATACTTGTATTGATGATGTGGTTACTTGTATCGGTATGGATACTCGTATTGATGATGTGGTTACTTGTATCGGTAGGATACTTGTATTGATGATGTGGTTACTTGTATCGGTATGGATACTTGTGTGATGACGATGCTGATGATCGTGTGATGACGATGCTGATGATCGTGTGTTGACGATGCTGATGATCGTGTGATGACGATGCTGATGATCGTGTGATGACGATGCTGACGATGCTGATGATCGTGTGATGACGATGCTGATGATCGTGTGATAACGATGCTGATGATCGTGAGATGACGATACTGATGATCGTGAGGATCTAGATGTTGATGTTGTTGTAGTTGTTCGAGTGCTGCAGAAGATAAAGACTCAGTACTGAAGATGTTGATGTTCCAGTATTGAAGATGTTCCAGTAACTGCTTGAGTTACTGATGATGTTGAGAAAGCTTCCAATGATTTATAGATGTATCATGTATGATGTTGATGACTCCTTGCTCGTACAGATACTGCTATAAAATCCTTCTCGTTAAGGGGGAGTGTTGAGATATTGTAACTTCAAAGAATATTATATTTGTACTTTATTATTCCGGAGATGTTTCATTCCTCCGTGAAGATCTTATTGTATATCCGGAGATGTTTATTCCTCCGTCGGAATGTGGTAACTCGGGTTATTAGACTTCCCTAGTGGGGGTCGACCCTGTATGTGTTATGTGGGTCAAAGGGTTATTAGACCACCCTAGAGGGGTCGGCCCAGTCAGTTGTAGTGGGGTATTTAACCCATTGGTTAAATACGAGCCTACGTGTTCTTGTGTAAAACACAAGTCGGAGTAGTGTATAAATAGAGGAAGTGTATTCCTCATTTGACACACACACTCACTTGAGAAAGGCGCACTTGTGGAGGAGAGGTCTGCTATGGTGGAGGAGGAGATCATGTCTTTGGTTTGCATCTTTGTATATTGCTGGTCATCTATATTGAGGAAGCTTTGCTGGGTTTTCTACCCCATGAGGGTTTCCCAGGATAAATCTGTGTCTCTTATCTTTATGCTATGCTTGTTGTTTCTTCAGTGATCCTGTATATGCTATTATTGTGAAATGGAATGTAATGCTGCTATTTTCTGTCTTAGCATATTAAATCTTAACAGATGATGGATTGGTAAATGCATTCACTTTTGATATTTTTGAAACAAACCCTTCTAAAGATGATAATTATGAACATGAGGAGGACAAGTATAGCCTGGAGCATGATGTAAGTAATGAAGACTCTCTCATATCTAACATAGATGGGGGTGATGACTATTGGCATTTCATCGAAAATCCAACCTATGAGACTTTTGAAAATCTCATTGAGAATCCCATCTATGATATGTCCAGCAAGGGGAGTATCTATGCAGAAATTTATGGAAGACCAATTTATGATTCATCCAGAGAAGGGAGTGTTGATCTCGAGACTTGGGAAAGCCTTGTTATGGAAGAGGAACATGCTAACTTTTTATATGATCAGTATGAGCCATGCATAAGTATCAGTGATGAAGACTTGGAGAAGCAGTACAATGAAGGTTCAGATCAAATGCAGCTAATTGAAGATCAGTCTCAGACATCATCTTCACATACAGAGGTTCCTTATGATTTGGAGCAGCTTGGGGCTTATGCTTTCACAGAAAGCTATCTTTAGAAGAGCCCTTCAGATCAGTATGATGAAGTGGTTCATCTGCCTCATCATTCAAAGTTTTTTCTCAGTCCTATCCAGTCATGGATAGAAGAGGCATGTAGGAGGACTTACCATTTGGAGAATCACTTCAAAGATCTATTACATGTTTATGATTTCCCATCCAGCCCTCCCATCCAGAATATCCACGCAGGTTTGCACTTTCTGATAAATCCTTGCTTTGGCTGGTAACCAAAGATAAGGCAAAAATCTGTTATATTGATGAAATGTTAAGATGGTTACATTGGATTTATGATTACATTTTGCATTTTGTTTTATATCATGCTTAGAGTAGGAAAATAAGCTCCTTAAAGTGAGCATTTACTTTACGCATTTCTTTCTAGTACTTAGGAATAATAACATTTTTCCTTAGTTAGTTTTAGTTTTTATGAATAAATGCAATTTGTGATTCATTGGCTTCTTCATAAAACTTGTGCTGCTGAAGGTTTTTCTGGTCAAGTTGAGATGTTTTTACAGGTTGTATAAACCAGAGATTCTGGTGTTCTCGTATCCTCTCCTTGCCTGAAGGCCAGATCGAGCACACGTCCCCCGGTTGGAGCCAGATGTTATCCACTAAAATTTTACTTAGTGGATTCCGAGTGAACCATCGAAGACTTGAACAATCTAAGTGTTCATTATCAGAGTTCAGAAGTCCATCATGCCTTCTAGGCCCTTTTTATTTTTTTGTACCACGTGTTCATACTCCCTCGAGGAAATTGTAATAAAATGTGCTAGCATGGTATCTTTATGTAAAAGACTTGGCTTCCTAGGACTTGAACATTAATCCGACTAACCCAGAGTGTTTTTTTCCTTGGAAATTATTTGTTGTTGAACAAACGACGAATAATTTTCGAGTTTTTCACTCAATCCTTCAAAGTTGGGGTAGTTGGCGTGGTGTTTAGGCCTTAGAAAGTTATTAGAGCCTAAGTGTCAATGTATTAAACCATGCTAGACACTATTTTTGAGTCGTATGGACATGTATTAGGTCCCCCCTAGGTTTTTTTTATGTTCCGAGAAAAAAGTTGTTTTCCGTAAAAACAAGCCATTTTTTATTGGTTTAGTTTAAAAAATTGAAAATGTGATAAAAGTGTGGTCTAGGGGTCTTTTTGGCCATGGGGGTGCTCATTTTCTAACCTAAAGCACCCACATTACCCCTAAACCCGTTTTCCTAAGTGTTTCGGTGTTTTATTTTTCACTTATTTTACAAAAAGCCAAAAAAGAGAGAAAAAGAGAGAGAAAATACAAAAAAGTGAGAAAATGTCAAAAATCAAATTCCTAAATTATGGGGATTTGTAAGAGTTTTTGGATTAGCTATGTTAGGGGAGATGTAAGACATGATTTATGACACTTTTGGGGCAGCTACAAACATGGGATCCTTTCCCCATCACTTGGGCTCATTTCCCCATAAAAGGGGGGCGCATTTTCCAAGAGAGAAGGTCCTTCATTTATGGAAATTTGCAGCTATAATATAGGCTTTGTTTGGGCTGATTTTTGGGCAGCCCAAAAGGTGGAGGAAGCCCTAATCAAGGCTTGTGTCTCTCCACTATTCCCCCCTCCCTCTCTCTTCATTTGGCTATAAATAATGGGCATCCCTCTCATTCCAAACTAGTTAGAGTTGGAATGAGTGAAGGTTTGCTATTGTAATATGTTATATTTTTTGCATTGACAATAAATAAGCTTTGGAGGCTGAAATGTGTAGTGCCTTGGTGTGTGGATCAACATTGTCATGCTATTCATGAGGTAACTCGTTTCTTTTTTGCAATTTCTTGTTTACTCTTGATATAGATTTTGCCCTAAGGATTTCTTCGATTCAATAGGAATAGGAATTGTAAGTAAGTTTACTTTCATTTCTATCTTTTCATGTATGTTTAGAGATCAAAAAGTTGCTTGTTAAATAAGATTATTTTCATGCTATTTTAATCTCTGTTTATATGTGTTTTCAAGATCGCATGGGTATGCAAGTTTTGTGATTTAGTTTTCAAGTTGCCAAGCTTGGAGGAGGATTGGATCAAGTTTGACTCCACTCCATCTTCAACAATGTTCAAGAACATTGTCCCTCAACACTCCACGAAAAAGCTTTTCTCTCCTTACTCTTTCTCTCATTAAAATTATTTTATTCTTGGTTACTGGATTTGTGACACTTTCAGATCTGATTTGTTAAGTAAGTTTATCAAAAGAACAGATCTGATTTTTATGCATAAATCCTAGGTTGTTTAAAAGTTATCATATTTTATTGGGTCTTGCTTGGAAAAGGGTCTTTAAGTAATTTTTTCAAGTCAAATTTTAAGTTTATTTAAAGATTTATTTTCTTCAAAATTTTAAAGTTTAGATCAAGCAATCAAGTGCTTCATTGGCTGCCTTTTCAAGACTGTCCAAGACCCTAAAAGGGTTGGATTTTTAGCCAATCCATCTTAGTTCTTTGCTTTAGTTAACTAGTTTTTAACTTAGAAATTTTTTAGCATTTTTTTATTTTGCCCAAGTCACTTTTAAAGTGATTTTGGGCACTTTTGCTACTAATATTGTTCACTGGTTTTTGTTGCATGACAGCAGAAAGAAGGTTTTGAAGCACTCATTTTGACCATACTGGACGATCCAAGACCTTCCTTGAACCTTACCTTTCCTTCCCAACTTTGTCTCCATTATTTGTAACCTCATTTCTCCAAGATCTATAAGGAGAAAGAGGAGTTCTTTCATTTCAATTTTGGCATTGTAATATTGTAATAAAAGTATTTTGGAAGCAAGCTCACAAAGCTTGCTTCTCATCCCCCCAGGGGGGATGGTGTCGGTTCAATTTTGTGGTTGTTGTCATTTTTTCAAACCTATTAATTTTCACATTAGATTAAATTAACTAAAATCAACCAAGAGAAATTAAAATTTAACGTCATGGTCCAATCCAAATATTGAGCCATTGACTCTCTCAGGACTTAGGAACTTTTTATTTCGTTTTTTGCAGACCGTATGCTTTTCATTACAAATTGCTTCATCTTTTGCAAAAAGTAAATCAGATAACCCACTACCTCGATAGTGTAGTAATTAGAAAACATTTCATTTTTCAGTCATTTACTTTTGTAATTAACCCCCTTGCTTTCCCGAAGTACGGTTTCAGGATAAGGGCTTGCCCAAGTACTGGCCAGAAAAGAGACTCTTGGGGTTCTTAATAAACAAGAAAATCGTGTTCAAAAACTTTTAAAATTAACAAGGCTTTGTCCAGAGTATGCTCTGGATCATTGCAGCTTGACTGAACATGCTGATCAAACCAGAAAGGACTTAGCGACTAGTAATTAGTTTAACACTTCCCAATAAACCTCCCACATACGAAAATCCGGCGTATCGATTTTTGGCATTGTGTGGGGAAATTTCTCAAATGAAGCGGGAACCACTGGGTAGTGACCTCGAGATACCGTTATAGACTGCACCCTCATTTGGTGTAGTGTTGAACACCTCCCAGAGACTCCGATCCAGCCCACATTTCTAAGTGAGGAGCCACCTTTGCCATAATCTGGACATATTTCCAGTACCTCACGGTGTAAATCTTAGATTCAGAGATCACTACTCCCTCTGAATCACCCAGAGATCTCAATCGGTTCGAGTCTCAATATCAATACATGCTCATATAAATATAAACTCAACAACTAGATCTGCATTTACCAAACTGAAACATATGCAATCGATGGCTTCACAGTTGTCATTCCAGGTCACCACACAATGGAGTGCAAAACATGGGTTCCACAACTGCAAGTCACCATAGGTAACTATTACTTTTGTTGATAGCTTTTATGTGGTTGATGTTGCTGATACTAATGTGGTTTTGGGAGTGCAATGGTTGTACTCTATAGGGGAGCATACAGTAAATTATAAAATTCCTGAGATGAAATTTCAAGATTCGAAAGGAATACTAAGGGTTGTGAGAGGGAAGCACACCTATCTGAAGCAAGTAGTTTCCTCCTATAGCATGAAACACAAGAATGGAAAGATTTTGGGAGACATTCCTCATGGAAGGCCACCTGATAGAGGAGGAACAAGGTTGCAGCATGATAAATTGAGATTGCTTGAGGGCAAGCAATCTTGGGTGGGGAGGACTGTAATGTCCCCATTCAAATAAATTCATAACAGGGAAATTCCATCAATCCTACTAGTTCCCTAGATTGGATGAAGACATTGGAATTTGCAATAAGGGAGCTATTAAATGATGTTTAGACATTAGAATGGAATAAATATTTAATAAATGAGCTAATTAAATAAATGCAAGAGAAAATCAAAGTGGCAATTGATCATGAAGACACATGGAGGTTGTGGGGCCCACACAAGCTAGAATTGATGTGCCAAATGGTATTCTCCTCTTGCAATTTCGAATCCATGGGAAGCCTAAGGTTCTTGGGATGAGTTAGAAGGCTCATACACATGGCATTTAGCATCATAGGTCCAATTTGGATGGAGTGGTAACCTCCATGGAAGAGGATGTTAATTTTTTAGCATTAATTCAACATACTCTAGGAACTTTACTGAGAGAATAACATCTATAGCATATCAAGTATAACAATGCATATCAATCACACCAAGCAATCACATGAGACAATAGACACACAGAGTTTCATTGGGAAAAACCATAAAGGTGAAAAACCCCACAACTTCCTCAGAGATAAAAAGAGCAATGATACAACCCAAGTACACAGAGATAGTCCTTCTAGCAGCTGAACCTCCTCCTCCACTAGTGCGCCACTTTCTAAGTAGTGTAGAAGTGAATAATGAGATGATCAAATAGAGTGCCTCCCGCACTCTATTTATACATGACCTGACCTGCCTAATAACCTAGCAGGGCCGACTTGTCTAACTCAGTCTAATAACCCATGGTTATATTAATCAAGGCCGACCCCACATTTGGTGGTCTAATAACCCATCACTTGCAAATTACGACACTTGCGACACTTGTCAATACAAATGACGACACTTCCGTATAGAGGAATAATAACATCTCTATAGGAGTACAATATACATAGGTGAAATACATTCCGAAGTTACATATACATCAACACTCCCTCTTAACTAGGAAGGTATTTCTCGACACAGATCTGCTAACACAAGTCTTCTTCTCTGGATCATCGTAATCGAATCATCGTCATCGTCATCGTCACTGCTGCTGCTACCTCATCAATCTCCGATCTACTCGTCATAGGAAGTTCTACAGAGCCAGTCCTTTTTCATACTGGATGTAGGCCCACCACCTGCAGGTCTTCATCATCACTGGCCATCCTGTGGAATCCTCGGGACTTATTACGTGCGTCACAAACCCTCGCAAGAGCATCCCAGGACTTATTACGGGCACACAGCCCAACCTATCGGATCTCCCAGGTCTTATATGTGACCCTCATCACAAACCCTCGAAAGAGCATCCCAGGACTCATTACGGGCACACAGCCAAACCTATCGGATCTCCCAGGTCTTACATGTGATCCTCATCACAAACCCTCGAAAGAGCATCCCAGGACTTATTACGGGCACACAGCCCAACCTATCGGATCTCCCAGGTCTTACATGTGATCTCCACTACAAACCCTCGAAAGAGCATCCCAAGACTTATTACGGGCACACAGCCCAACCTATCGGATCTCCCAAGTCTTGCATGTAGTCACCACCACAAACCCTCGAAAGAGCATCCTAGGACTTATTACGGGCACACAGCCCAACCTATCGGATCTCCCAAGTCTTACATGTGGTTACAGGACAAACCCTCGTAAGAGCATCCCGAGACTGTGGGCACACAACCCAACCTATCAGATCTCCCAGGTCTTACATGTCCTCTCAAGCACAACCTGACCACGGCCACGTATCAACCTAATACTCACCATACATCATCCTAATGTACATGATCATCCAGATCATCATCATAGCATCATCCTAATGCATATCATCTAGAGCAACATCCTGAAGCTCATCATCCATGATCAACCTGATCATACAATGCATCCATCTAATGCATACATAGTATCTGCCTGATACATATCATCATACATGATCTACCTGATCATACAATGTATCCACCTGATACATAAACAAATACATGATCCACCTGATCATATAATGTATCCACCTGATACATATCAACATACATGATCTACCTTATCATACAATGTATCTACCTGATACATATACAAATACATGATCCAACTGATCATAACAAGCATCCAACATGATGCATATACATATACATGATCCAACTGATCATAACAAGCATCCAACATGATGCATATACAGAGCGGTAACTGGAGCATCGTCCTGATGCTCATCATCTAGCGCTTACATCCACAGCCATGGGAAGGATCCTCCTCTCACCATGCTTGGAATGGCTCCAGCAAATGTGTCCATCACTTCTTCCTCGAAGTGTTGTCAATCTGAAGAACACCAAGCCTCTCCCTGAAGTATTCGAACTTCACTCTGGCTAGTGGTTTCGTCAACACATCTGCAACCTGCTCATCCGTCGCAACATACAGGAGCTTCACTGCTCCTCTCTGCACCATATCCCTGATATAGTGATATTCGATCTCTATGTGCTTCGACCTGTCGTGGAACACCGGGTTCTCAGACAGCTTCACACAACTCTGGTTGTCACAAAAGATACCAGTAGCATCCATCAGGAGATCAAATAACTCAGATAGTAGCTTCCGGAGCCATACTGCCTCACAACTAGCCGAACAAGCTGCAACATACTCTGCCTTGGTTGTACTCAGTGCTACGCAGGACTGCTTCCTACTAAACCAAGAGATCACACCTGATCCCATACTGAAGCAGCACCCATATGTGCTCTTCCTATCTACAGCACTGCCTGCCCAGTCTGAATCAACATAACCCTGCAGGTTAAACTTTTGATTCGCATCATACTTGAGCCCATAATCAATTGTACCCTTCAGGTACCTCAAAATATGCTTTACAGCAACCAGGTGAACACCTCTGGGATCCGTCAGGAACTGGCTCAATGTGTTCATCGCAAAGCAAATATCTGGTCTCGTGTTCGTCAGGTACATCAAGGACCCAATCATCTGACGATACACCGTGACATCAACCGAATCAGATGAAGCATCACACAGAAGCTTCAGGTTCGATGCCATAGGTGTGGCCATGGCCTTGCAGTCCATCATCTTGAACCTCTTCAGGAACTCTACTGCATACTTCCCTTGTCCAAGGAAGATTCCATCTGCACTCTGCCACACCTCCATGCCTAGAAAATAGTGCATCATCCCCAAGTCCTTCATCTCGAACTCGGCAGCAAGCTTCCTCTTGGTATCGGCAATCAAACCATCCTCACCTATTACAAACAAGTCATCCACATACAATAGTAGTATCACTGGATTGCCTTCCTCAACCTTGTAGTAAGGTTGGAATCCGCTTTACTCTTGGTAAAGCCCAAACTAGATAGAAAGCTGTCTATCCTACCATACCAAGTCCTAGGAGCTTGCTTTAAGCCATACAAGGCTTTCTTCAACCTGCACACATATGACTCCCTGTCGTGTGTCTCAAAACCAAGTGGGTGCTCCACATACACTTCCTCCTCGACTACACCATTCAAGAAAGCTGTCTTGACATCCATCTAGTGTTTCTTCCATTTCATCACTGCAGCCAAGGCAAGTACTGATCTGATGGAAGTGTACCTAGCTACAGGAGCAAAAGTTTCTTCATAGTCTATTCCCTCTTTCTGGGAGGAGCCAGGAGCTACAAATCTTGCTTTGTATTTTTCTATGCTGCCATCTGCAGCAAGCTTGATCTTGTAGATCCACTTGGAAGTCACAACAGACTTCCCTTCAGGTCTTGGGACCACATCCCAAACATCATTCTTCATGATTGACTGGTATTCCGACCATGGCATCCTTCCATTCTTTCTTTTCTGTTGCTTCTTCATAATTGGAAGGTTCTTTGTTCATAATGTCACAGAGTAAGGCAACATAACTGGTATGAGATCTAGTCCTCTTCCTTGCTCTGTGTTCTTCTTCTGGAATGCCATACCTTTCTGCATCTTGAATGAGCTCTCTAGCCCATGCAGGTTTCCTCTTGTGAGAGTTCTTCTCACGGGGTGGATCTACAGGTTCTTGCGGATCTTCAACTTCACGATCTGCTTCTGGAATTGCTTCATTCATGGTGGTGTCTTGAAATCTGGTTTCCTTTGGTTCTTCATGATCTTCAACAGGTGCCTTTCTTGACTTGATGAAAGCTGAGTCTTCATCAAATGTTACATCCCTGCTGACATCAATCTTCTTGAACCCTGGAAAGTATATTTTGTAAGCCTTCGAGCTTTCACTGTACCCCACAAACATGCCCTTCTTTCCTGAAGGATCTAGCTTTGTCCTCTTTTCTTTTGGAACATGAGTGTATACTGGACAACCAAATATTATGAGATGGCTGACTTCAAGTTTCTTACTAGAGAATACCTCTTCTAGTGTCTTGTTGTCCAAAATCTTGTGAGGTGTTTTGTTCTGCACATATACAGTTGTCCTAGCTGCTTTTGCCCATAGATGCATGGGCAAATCCTGGTCATGCAGCATTGCCCGTGCTGCTTCCATGATTGTTCTATTCTTCCTTTCGGCAACTCCATTCTGTTGTGGATTGTAGGGAGCAGTCAACTCCCTCTTAATCCCTGAATCACTACATAGCTTTTTGAAATCACCTATGAATTCTTTGCCATTGTCGGATCTGAGTGTCTTGATCTTCTTATCAGTTTGATTTTCCATCAAGGCTTTGAATTCCTTGAACTTATCAAACACTTCATCTTTGTTCTTCAAGAAGTAAACCCAAGTCTTCCTAGAGAAATCATCAATGAAAGAGACATAGTATACATACCCACTCAGAGAACTGGATGACATCGAACCGCATACATCGGAGTGGATAATTTCCAAGATTCCTTTAGCTTTGCTTTCACTGCTTGGAAATGCCTTCTTAATGTTCTTTCCTTTTGCACATCCTTTGCAAACCCCTTCATTCCTTGTCTTGATTTCAGGACGACCCTCTACAGCTTTACTTGCAATTAGTAGTGCTCTATAATGCACATGTGCAACCCTTCTATGCCAAAGTTCACTTGGCTCCATGGATTCATGTACCATAGCATGTTCAGGTTGTCCCTTCAATTTGTACAATCCTCCCTCTTGCTCTCCAATCACTACTGCATCATCTATAGTTTTACCCTTTGGCCACATTAGGACTTGGCCATCTACAAATGCAACCCTCATGCCTTTTGCATCCAATGCAGATATGGAGAGTAAGTTCTTCTTGAGACCACGTACATATAGAACATCTTTCATCTTCAAAGACTTCCCAGAGTCTAGGTTGTAGGAGGCTTCACCACTTCCTTTGATAGGATATTGATAGTCATCCCCAAGTTTCACCTTATGGGGTGACTCATGTTCAAATAGATTTGCAAAAGATTCTTTAAACCCAGTCATGTGTTTGGAAGCCCCACTGTCAATGAGCCAATCATTACATCCATGAGAGATAGTACCTGTAAGAGCAGATATTAAAGATAGTTCATCATCCTCGGCAGCATGAGCATGATATCTCTTCTTGTTGTTTTTCTTCTTCTTGTTGAAATTGTTTTTGTTGTCTTTCTTCTTCTTGGGACAATCAGCAGTAAAGTGTCCCTTCTCATTGCATGTGAAGCATATGAGATCTTTCTTATCCTTATGATAATGGTGGTGTGAAGATTTCCTGAAGTGGGATGGCTCCCTCTTGAACTTTCCTTTCTTGGTGTGTGTTGTGAGAGCTTGATCTTCATTCCCCATCTTTTCTTCTCGGGCCACAAGCCTAGCTTCTTCTTGAGAGCATTCCTCCCACAGCCTACTGAAGGAGATCAGTTTTCTTCTTGCACATATTCCTTGGATAAAGGAATCCCATGACCTAGGTAGGCCATTCAAAGTTGTCATAACAATTTCACCATTCTCCACCACTTCATCCACAGCTTCAAGTTGTTCCTTGATCTGAGAGACCTTAGAGAAATAGGATTGAATGGTCTCTCCATTCGAAAGCTTTACCCCTTTCAATCGATTCCGCAGAATCATCTTCCAATTTATGTTCTTCCCTTCAAATAGCTTAGTCAGGAAATCAAACATCTCCTTGTGTGTCTTTAGAGATGACACATGTGGTATGAGATGGTCTTTGATAGAATCAGCAATGATCCTCTTTGCCTTGACCAAGTTCTTCTTATGCAAGACCTTAGCCTCTTCTTCCTCTGGGACAGGGACCTCAGAACTTATGTAAGTATCCAATTCATTTTCTTCCAAGATTAACCCAATCCTATACTTCCATGCGCGAAAGTTATCAACCCCTTCAAGCTTATCCTCAAGCTTGGTGTGGTGAGACATCTTAAAGAGTACTTCAAATGGAAGTAGAAAAGATTTATGTCTTACCACTTGATTTGCAAAAATCCGGATCTGGTGTTGGATTAGGGTTTGTCAGAGAAACCCTAAAAATTCAAAATGTGAATTTCAACTTTCTGAAAGGATAGAAAGATGCGCCTTGATGAGCTGATCAGCCTGGTATATTCAAAATTTGAAATTTGCAAAGTTTCACCCTTCAGAAATGCTTTTCAATCTCCCGGATTCACTAGGGAGGACCCTGAATTAGGGTTTGAGTTTCCCGGAGCTTCACCCAACCAAAAATCTCGATCCAAAGCTCTAAACTTCGATTTTTCCGAAGAGCTTCCAGCTATGGTCTCAGATTTCAGAAATTCCTATTTTTGTGGAAACCCTAATTTTTAGGGCCAAAAATGAAAGTGCCCAGAATTGAATTCTGATTGGACAGAAAGATTCACCTTGCTGAGGAGAGTCAATCTATCATATTGCTTTTCCAAAATCTGTGGAGAGAAACCCAATAAACAAGAAGCCCTAGCTTCTGTAACTGCACAGTGTCTTCTTCTCATGTTAGCTCTGATACCATGTTAATTTTTTAGCATTAATTCAACATACTCTAGGAACTTTACTGAGAAAATAACATGTACAGCATTTCAAGTATAACAATGCATATCAATCACACCAAGCAATCACATGAGACAATAGACACACAGAGTTTCACTAGGGAAAACCATAAAGGTGAAAAACCCCACAACTTCCTCAAAGATAGAAAGAGCAATGATACAACCCAAGTACACAGAGATAGTCCTTCTAGCAGCTGAACCTCCTCCTCCACTAGTGCGCCACTTTCTGAGTAGTGTAGAAGTGAATAATGAGATGATTAAATAGAGTGCCTCCCGCACTCTATTTATACATGACCTGACCTGCCTAATAACCTAGCAGGGCCGACTTGCCTAACTCGGTCTAATAACCCATGGTTATACTAATCAGGGTCGACCCCACACTTGGTGGTCTAATAACCCATCACTTGCAAGTTGCGACACTTGTCAATACAAATGACGACACTTCCGTATAGAGGAATAATAACATCTCTATAGGAGTACAATATACATAGGTGAAATACATTCCGAAGTTACATATACATCAACAGAGGAAGAGTCAAACTAGAGGTTTGTGGACACTTGGGCTAGATTCCCTAACTCCTATGACAACAATGATGAAGAATCTATGACACCTATGACACAAATCAGATTTGAAGCTTGACATATGACACATATGACATGTCAGGGCTAAAAATAGCCTCCAAGAGGGCGCTCAAGTGAGTTAGGGCAGCCATAGAGACACCAATTCGAATTAGGAGAAGGAGAGGGCTAGAATTGGAAGGACAAATGGCATACTTAAGAATCTCTTCCCAACTTGAGTTGGCATGAATCTCTTGGGAGGAGTTCAACCCATGGGGGACCTTAGAAGACTAAGGATGTTTATAAAATACAGAAATGAAGTAAGAGAAGAGCTTTTGATCATTTGAGAAAATTGCAATTGTGTAGAGAGAGAGCTAGTGGATGACTAGTTTCTTGCCTTAGCCAATTTCGAGGGTGAAAGATTCCCATCCAAGTTGGTGTTTGGGAAGGCCATTCAGGTCTTTCATGGAGCTTTAATGGAGTCTTTATTTGCAGGTGTAAGCTACAGGGCAGCTCGTGGCTTCTTCTATTGCAGCTCATTCACTCAACCATTTCCAGTTTTCATTGCATATTCTTACTCCTTGAGGGAGGGCGTTTTTAGTGAGCTCTTATACTCTTTGGGAGAGCTTCTCATGATCCATTTCTGATTGTAATAAGCTTAATATACTCTGTTCTTCATATTCAGAAAGTCTCAGGTCAAAATACCAAGAGGTTGTATGTAAAAGTGATGATTAATGAGCAAACAATGACCATTTCCCCACTATATTGATGTATGCCATTGTAATGCTGATGATTTCGAATAAAAGAATGTTTCTCTGATATATTTATGATGAATGGGCAGCCATTGATGAGTATTACAAGTTTCATGTTCAGCACTTAAGCATTTGAAGTCATTTTACTCAATTTATTTGCATTTGGAAGAGATTTGGTGCCATTTCCCCAAGGGTCGAATTAGTGATTTTTGTTGTTGTTTGGGAGAAGGTTAGAACAGACTTAATAACTAATTAATGGTGCATATGAGATCTTATTAATGTCCCTCAGACATCCCGTACCTCTGTTCCGAATTTCGAATGAGTTTGGAGGCATTTTTGGAGAGCCATTTTCAGTATTTACCCTGGGGGGATTTGAACCCCAAATTGCTAGTAAAATACCATACATTGACCAAAATCTTAAACAAGTTTGCAGAAGTCTTTGGAGGGTCATAAATCATCCCTGAACATCATATTCAAGTCTTCATATCAGTCATATACCCTTACAGAAGATTTGGAAGCATTAGGGTCAATTTGGAGACCTAGACATCAAAACTAGTCAAAGGTCGTAATAGGGAAAAAAGTGAAAAATTGGTCATTTTAATAAAATTCAAAAAAAGGGACATTACATGATGTACCTCCATGCAAGGCATCTGAATCATGAGGACATCTAGAAGTTACCACACTCTAACACTCCCTCTTAACGAGGGAAATCCTAACACTGATGCCTGGATCCATCAAGTCCCCTGCTGCTGACATTGATCTAACTGATTAGCCCGTCACTGCTCTCTGACCTGAAGAACTCTGATCAATCTCCATAAGTGTGGCTTCAGACGAAGCCCTTTGATCAATCATTGTTGACTCTGCCACTGTACTCTGACTCAGACTCCCTCTGAGTCTCTGTTGTTGTAACCAATCCTGAAGACTGTTGCCAAGTGGATCTCTGTAGGTGATCTGTCTATGTCCCTGAGTTGACTCAGCTCTGTAAGTCAACTCCCTCTATCTCTGAGCTGACTCAGCTCTCTCCTGAGCCAAGTCCATCTCAACCATCTCATACCAGCTCAATCTCTGACTGGTGCCTGCATGAGCAGCATGCTCATCCATCTGATATGATCCCAAGGGCTCAATCTCCTGAGACTCATCACTGTCAAGAGCATCTCACTCATCCATCAGAACTCCAAAATCACTCCCCCGATCCTCATCATGGTGAGCATCTCACCCACCCATCTGCTGAACAGACTCACTCCTCCTGGCCTCATCTCTGCTATGAGTATCCCGCTCATCATCCTCCTCTGCATCTGAAGAGGATGTACTCAGCCATCCTGATGTGCCCGAAGTAGGCTGTCTATGAACCAAGTATTCACCGTCGATCCTGTGACCTAATAAGACTGGGTCTACTCCTCTACGATAGGTGAAGAACTGATCTCGCTGAAACACTACTGAGTAGCCTGCAGCTGCCAAAGCTGCCACTGAGAGGACACTCCCTCTCAACCCTGGAACAAAGAGCACTCCTAAAACTTCCAGGAGCTCCCCACGATCAAGCATAAATCTCACTCTGCCCACTCTAGTAACCAAATGGTCAACCCCCTGCACATCCCAAGCCAGCTGCAAGGGTGTATGCTCTAAAATCGGGAATGCATCTCGCACACCTATCATGTGACTGGTGAGAGTGTTGTCCACTCTCCACCTCTGGTTAATCTAAGCCTCTGGTAGGCTACTATCATGTCCTGACTGTACTGAGGCTAATGAGAATTCCTTCTCAAACCGAGAAGTAAACTCATCAACCTCCTCCGCTGCTGCCACCTGCCCGTCCTTCGCCCGCTTCCCCTTCTTCTTATGTGGACACTGCCCTGCATAATGTCCATAATCGTTGCAGGTGAAGCATTTGATCTGCTCAGATCCTTCTTCTGTCTGCCTCTCCATTTCCCGCCTGCTGCGAGAGCCACATCCTCCTCCTCTGGAGTAGTAGAAGCTGAACCCTATATGTACCCTCTCTGGATCCCCTCCTATGTGAAATCATCCCACAGACGATCCCACTTGGGAAGGTTCTCTCGAGCTATGATAGACTGAACGAACACTGCCCATGGCACAGTCACGCCATTCAAGGCCTGTCGAACCAACTCACTATCCTCTACCTTCTCACCAACTGCTCCCAACTCATCTCTCACTTGAGTTATCTTGGTGAGATAGGTCATCATGCTCTCATCCTTCCCCATCTTGATGCTTCTCAGCTTCTCCCTGAGAACCATCTTCCTATTTGCATTGGAGCTCTGGTACAGACTAGTCAATGCATCCCACATCTCAAACACATTGTCCTTGGTAGAGACATGTGGGATGATATGATCCTTGATCGCATCAAGAAGGATCCTCTGAGCCTTCACATTCTTGTTATCATACACTGCTTTGGCAGTGGCATCAGACGGAACTGTAATGGGATTTGTCGTTGTGTTGTTCACAACATACCATAGCTCACTCTCTTTTAGCAAGAGAGTAATACATGCCCTCCATGCACTATAGTTGGAGGCCCCATCCAACCAGTCCTCCACCCTAAAACTGGTAGCCATACTCTCACAACTGGAAAACTGTAACCCATAGTGAACAAGAGTCTCTCCTGATCACAGATCTGGTAAGATCTATCACAGATCTAACCACTGAACCCACTGATCTGATAGATCTGACCTCTACAACCTCAGATCTGAACTGTGTTGTCCAGATCTAGTAGATATGGTTTCTATCTCCACAGATCTACTAGATCTATCTCAGATCTAGTCACTAACACCACAGATCTATGTGTGATTGCCCACTCTAACCCTCAATAGGGCTCTAATACCATGTAAATCTTAGATTCAGAGATCACTACTCCCTCTGAATCACCCAGAGATCTGAAGCGGTTTGAGTCTCGATATCAATACATGCTCATATAAATATAAACTCAACAACTAGATCTGCATTTACCAAACTGAAACATATGCAATCACACATAAACAACAGATATACCCTGGAAACCCCAACCGAGGAAAACCAACAAACTGTGGGGCTATCTTCTCTCTCTAGCCCAGACCATATATATAAATGGACAAGTACAATACAGGATTACCTCAGAAGGTAACTCAACCCTTGAACTGGACAGACTCTAGATCTGCATGCATCAGTTGATGCATGCACTGGAAGAGTAAGCCCTAACTGGTAAACTGGATATGAGTGTCTCTGCAGGTGCCTTTGACTGATCTGCCTCTTTGTATCACACTGCTCTGATCTGCTCTCTCTGAAGACTGCCCTCTGAAGAATTCGACCTCCATTGCATGCAGAAGTGCGCCCTCCCCTCTGGATGTCTAATGCTTGTACCGGACCGGATCTCAGCAGATCTGAGCTCTGATCGTCCCTAACCTTCCTCAAATGCCGAGGCAAGGCTATCCTGGAAGTCTCAGACTCTGAATCGATCAATCCAGCTCCAAATGAGCTCCTCCCTCCTTGGGAAATGCACCCTCCTCCAAGGGAACACGTCCTCCTCTAAAGTGAGCAGAATGCTCTCTGATGAACTCTCTCAATCCACAGACCTGGGTTCCTAGTGACTCTGGAGCTGAAGGTCACTGATCCAGCTTAGATCCGACCTTCCTAGCTCATGCAGCAGCTCCTCTCTCTCTCAGAAAGTCGCCCTGCATGCACAACTACGCCCTCCTCACTCCAGCACTATCACTCTCTGACAATACAACTAAGTACCTTCAACTGGGGACCCCCTACCTCTATAAATAATCTCACCGATGAATTAGGTTTGCCAAAACCCTAATTCTCGGTGCATGCAAAAGTCTACTGATCGCTCACAGGTTATGCAAAACTCATGCATGCAAAGGTCAAATCACCCCGGAAGTTCCGCATGCAGCCACCATTGGGCTCATGCCACTGAGTAGAGTGTATCTCACCCTCTACTCCATCCTAATGCCTATAGTACTGATGTACCTCCATGCAAGGCATCTGAATCATGGAGGACATCCCGAAGTTACCACACTCTAACACACGGTATATTGGGAATCCCCCTTCCCCCTAATAATCCACTCATCTTCACATTAATTTAAAATTGACCAAGAACATTTGCACGACATTTCATTTCAAGTATTACAACAGCAATTTATTTGACTCCATTTTTAGCACTAGTCTTTCTTGATTTATCATTATAATCTGTATTCAAATTCCATCATGTGTTGAATAGATTGATAAACATGTTTATCTTTATGTTGTTTAATCTTTGTGTTGTTATGCTTTAATTTCATTGCAAATCTCTTGTATCAATTTCATTTTCATAAAAAACTCCTAAAAACCTAACTCATCCACCAGAACTAGCTAGCTTAATCAACCTTGGCAACCTTTAGGGTCCACCCCCTTGGCTTTGTTAGGAGCTTGCCTAAACGGAGGATTCAAGAATCAAGTGACAGTACTTGACTCGAGGCTTGCCCCCAAGGACACACTTAGTGTCTTGAAGATTTATGCCACGTTATCCCCGGGTGTGTTTCCAGCGGCAACAGTTCCAAAAACCAAAAAAGGGAAAAAAATTGCCTTAACACATGGGAGCAATGACGAAGCGATTAGGGAGCATTTTTTTCCTCCCAGGAGCGGCCAAGGAGCTCTAAGGGAGCACTCTAGGAGTGTCGCTCCCTGAAAAACCAGGGAGTGATTTTTCTCCCAAGGAGCACACTCCCTAAAATCTCTCCTAGAGGGAGTGATCAGGAATCGTGCTCCCGGGAGAGATTCTTGATCGCTCCCTCTAGGAGCGCGCTTTGGGAGCGAAGCGCTAACGGGGAGGGTGCTCCCCCACAGCTCAGGGTTAGAGCATTATTTTTCAAATAATAATAATCTATTTTTAAGGTCACAGCCAAACCAGACACCAATTTGGTGTATGAGACCCCCTTGTTTGTGGGACAAGGGACCCCCCTCTACGCAACAATGTAATTGCTAAAGTCTACAGACGTGTACATACCCTATCCCCCTTCGGATTTGAACCTATGACCTCTTAGGAGGAAACACATGCTCTTAACCGTTATGCCCACTCAGGCTGTACTAGGTTGGCCCTAGGTGGAATTTTATGATTGTGCTAAAGGTTGAAGCGGTTCCAAAGTCGTTGCAACACCTTTACTAGGATCTTGGACCTCAAGGTGTAAAGCTAATACAGAATTTTGTCCCTAGGCTACATGCCAATTCATTGTTGCAAGGATCTAAATTTTGCAAATTAGTAGACCATTTGGTTTTAGGCCATAAGACTAGTGCAAAGGTGCTTTATCTTACTTTTTGTTTTGTGCTTCAAATAGTCTAACAGTCCAGCTATATTTGTTTCTACAACTTAAAAACAAAGGAGTAATTGGTCTTTTCGAGCTTAAATTCAATGCTTTTCGGTGTTCAACTTTATAGTATTAAATTTGCATCCTTTACATACCTTGAAGGGTAACTATGCTTATAGTTGTACTACTTCTAAAAGTTGTTTGGTTATCTTATTTGGTCCTATCAATCCAAAGGAGTTGGAAAGTTCGCAAATGACATAACTATGGGGTTGCTAATAGTGACACATATTACAAGGTTGGGGGTCATGCTTTGGAACATTGGTTCTAGAGAACCTTAACACAACCTACTAGAGGACAATTTTTAGGGATCCTCCCTCCTGGCCCATCTAATAAACGAGATAAAGATTAGTTTTAGACTCTAAATCCATGAGACGCAATTTGATTCAATATTGTTGAAAACCTTTTCTTGTAGATTATTTGGTTAATGCTTTGGTATAGTTGATTATTATAAGGTGCCATGGGCTCTATCACATGTTTTGTTTCAGATATTTGGCAATGTTATTTGGCCTCATGATGTGATTGTATTCCTGAAATTTCCTATACTCCGAATGAGTTATGCATTGGTTTAGTTCCCTTTGGTGGTAACAAGGTTTGACATTCTTTATGAATGTCCTCCCGCTCTTATGCTTATCAAGCAAGGAAACCCAAGTAAAAGGGATCCTAGCCACAAGAAATGTTGCAATTTGGTTTAGATTGGTTTAAATAGATATAATCGAGCAGCCTTTTAGAGTTGGTGCCATGATTGAGAGTACTCAAGTTGGTCGGTAAGAATGAAGCAACCAAGGCAGAGGACAAAGTGACCAAAGGCAGAGGTAGCGAGTTTACTACTAAGACAAATATATCCTGCAAAAGATAGATTCCAAGGCAAGACAAATTCCACTTTATAGATCGAATACAATCAGTTCAGTTCATAGATATGAGGTACCCAAAATTTTAGATATGCATCCAATTACATATAAGATTTTTGTTTTTGGGAAGTTGCTTCAAGAAACACACACCAAGGTCAGGGGTTGCACTGCATTACACGAACTTTCTTTAACTTAGGTATTCCAAAATCATTTGGGAGTTGCACCCAGCATCATCCCTTTTTGAGACACACCATTTGGGTGGGTAGACCATAGCAAGAATGGAGACTTGGTCGAGAAATTGACGCTTCATCAATCTCACTAGCGCTTCATCAATCTCACTAGCGAACAAAGGCTTGGTTGGAAACAAATAAGAATTTTGGTCATTCAAGGCCTAACTTGTTTATTATCAAATGAGAATGTTATTTTATTGAAAATTAATAAGAGATGCAAGTACTATCTAATTATCAAATGAGAATGTAACCCTATTAAAAGTGAATAGGAAAGGCAAGTAAACTACCTATTTAAAGGCATGTGTAAATTCTAATGGATTTTAATAAAATCCTTCCCTTTTAAGTTTTCCGTAAATAAACAATTTTCCATGTGTAAGAAACATATTTGTGCAAATTTTACTGGATTATGCAATCAATCTGTGATTTTCATTAGTTTGGGTACCAATTTAGAAATATAAGTTATACATGTTTTATCCCTCATAAATTCTTGGAAGTTTAAATACGTGGGCAACAACAATAACGTATAGGGACTTTGGTCCCAAAACAAGATTTACAAAATGTATATATCTATTTATCAGCTGTGGTGTTTCTTTCCTAGGGATTTGGGGAACTTCAGCCTTTGTCATCTCAGATATCAGACATTTCAAACAGTGTGTCAACATTAAGTAATAAAATCTCCTATGCAAAATCTGAAGCAATAAAACATCAAGGTGAAGTCATAAAAATGATCAGTGTGTAATTCCTACAAAGCCATATTTAATATCAACAGGG
Source organism: Larix kaempferi (assembly GCA_027924585.1). Lineage (NCBI taxonomy): Eukaryota > Viridiplantae > Streptophyta > Pinopsida > Pinales > Pinaceae > Larix > Larix kaempferi. The sequence continues at coordinate 10,104,586 of BSBM01000143.1, forward strand.
CATTGTTGGAGATTTCAACGTCAGCAGAGAATTTCCTAAAAAAATTCAAATATTTTTATGAAATTAATAGAAACTATGGTCACTTTTTTCAGATCAGCTCTTGTTTCATGGAAAGTAGCATAGATCTGGCTTAACCTCATATGTATTAAACATCAAGAGGGATGAAAAAAAAATATATGCAACCCTCTCTCTGCTTAAAAGATCTGGATTTATGCTATTTTTTTTCTTCTATTTTTATGTCTGCTCTTTCTTTGTTTTCACATTAGAGATCAGACGTCATTTCTTTTCCATTTTAGTTTATTAGCCTGACCCATCTCTTCCATCCAGGCTGTAAAGTGCACCTCACTTGCTTCTCTCGGTGCGGTGCAATTAGGAGGAAACTTTGAAGACTCATTTTGAGGGAAACACTAGCCAAAAACATAGTCATTCGGGCTTAAAATTTTGCATTATGTGACCTGACATTGTTGAAATTTCGGCTACCATAGGAAGATGCATCCCACAATGATATTTAGGGAAAGACCAGTTGTTCCAGTCTCAACTGATTCAACACACTGCTCGTCGAATTAATTGCCAATGGGGTCGTGATTAGGCAGTGAAGATGGCAGTTTATCAAGCCACCCACCAAGGTTCAATTCCCAGGAAACATGAATAAGCAATTGAGACCAGGTGCAAGTCCTGAGTGATTTTGACCTAGGAGTACCCCGGTTGCAACAGCTTAGACGAACAAAACAATGGTTATAATCAATGGCTATATGGTTTGCCACTTGAGGGCGGCCTCTAGTGCTCGAAGCAACCTCTTCGGGCACTGGTAAGCTTCTATTGGAGTTTAAAGGAAACACTTCCAATAATAATAATTTTATCCTCTCGTTCAGATCCTTCAAACAAAAATCTAACTCGATGAAATTTAAAATCAAATACCGTCATATGCCAATCCCATAAATTCCACCTGGTAAAACCAGCTGTCTTAATCCTAATTTTCTAAAAGTTAAAACCCATCCATGTATCCCTGCGCGATCATAAACGCCAGTGCTAATAGGGAATACATACCTCTGAAGGAGATCCGGGCGGTCTAGCAAACCAGATCCAATGTATATGGGATAACTCCGATCGCCCAGATCCACGTCCACAATTTCCATTTCCTTCTGAGCAGAGGGGCGTGTTTCCTCGGCTACTTGTGCCGCATTCGCTCTAATTACTCTGGCAGCTCTTGAATTCACCTCCGTCCGAACTAATTTATTAGCATTGAAACCCGTACAAACCCGAGGGCCCGACGATCGGAAGCAGATGCTTTTGGGTTTGGCGAAGACGGATATCTTGTGCGAAGAGGATGAAGCAGTGTTGGTTTGGGAATGAGAATCCACGATCGACGATGCCGCCAGAGTTGCAGAGAGCGTTGCAGCGGCCATTGTTGGAAAGAAATGAGATGAAATTCTCACAGCAATGGAGTTTTGTTGAGCTTGTAGTAAGGGCTACTGTTCCCAGCCATGTAAAAGGCTTAGCCAACCGCTGGTTTTGGATTTCTTTAATCATTGGTTAGCGTGGAAAATGTGCAATTATTCACCTACTCAACCCACTCATCCAGTCGTCCGCTGCCCGTCATAGTTGAATGAAAATCAATCTGCTGTCACATTTTCTGTACTTATCGTTGCAAGTCGGTAGGTTTTTTCTTTGCAAGTCGGTAGGTCTTTTCTGTACTTACCTAAAACACAATATAATTCTTTTCACATACTTTTCTACATGTTTATTTTAAACCACTTGACATCATTAATCACACATTATAACTATGCTCTTAAAAACTTTCCTTTCAATTCTAATATTAGTATCATCAAACTTTCACCGTCCTATTTAAATCTAAGATTCATTTATATAACACACTCCACACTATTATTACAATAATATATTTTTAAAGTTTCAGATTTTGTTCCAACTACCACATTTAAAAATAATAAATATAATAATTAATTATATGGTACATTACAATTTAGTAGTGAAATGTTATATTTATAATTATTATTTATATAGTGTATTGCAATTTATTATCACCTCTCGATGCTTAATAAATCCGGGTTTAAGATGGATCTATGCTGTTTTTAATTATTTTATTTTATGAGTCGACATGAATTTTTTAATTAGTTTTTATTTTTGATAAGTTATGAGGCAACATGGGAATGTTACATTATGACAATCGTGACAAATGTGACAACATCTCCCCCATACTGGGTTGTAAGCACCTCACTACTCTCGGTGCAATTATTAAAATATTATAAATATTATCCTTTTCATAATTGAAAATTCATTGTATTTTAAAAAAATAAAGTATATAATTTATAGAAGTTTAATAAATTGATAACAATATAGAAGTTTAATGAAATTAAAATAATAAATTAATAGAATGAAAAACAATTTTTATAATGCATAATTTATATTAAAAAAATAAATTTCATTTTAAAACAATTATAATATTATTAATGTTTGAGGAACATCCGTCGAATTTAAAAAGGATTCCAACAAATCTCTCTTCGACTCCACCTTCAAATATGGATTCGAATGCTCAACCTAATTTGGATACACATTTCACAGCAGAAGATTGTGAAATGTCTATAATCTCGACATCTCTTCAGGAGATCTGAAACACCATCGTGGTTCAGACCATTCAAATAGTGACAAAGAAACAACCACTGCTCCAAAACGGGATGCTTCAAGACCTTCGTCTGGGTAGTTAACCATTGTTTTGTCGAAACAAACCCTAGTTAATTTTGCAGGTTGGATTGATGTTCGCAAGAAAAAAGGGAAAAAAGATCAAACGCGGGCAACTCAACGACTTGGAATCTTTCTTTGCGTCTAAATTCTATGTTGATAGCTTCTCAGTTGTCTTCAATAGTTAGTCTCGATGCTTCCCCTATACTCATACATGTGGTTTTTAGCTTTTGCTAGCCCTGCTTTAGTCTGGGGCCAGCAACAATTCTTTGTTTCATCTTGTACAATATTTTGTTTTTCTAAATAGAAGGTTTCATCTTACTTTCAAAAAAAATATTATTAATATTTGTAATGTGTTGCTTTATTAAAGTGATGGTAGGAGCGGGGTCTTTATTTACACGAATGGACTAATGGAATTATCTTACTCATGGGGTGTTGGAGTCACCACGAATAATCGAGTAGAGATCTATACATTTATATGGGTTCAAAGATACTCAAATTGTTTTGCATAAGTTAAATAATGATTTTTGGTGACTCGCTCTTAGTCATCAAGAAAGTGAGGAAAAAATGCTTCAAAAAATGGACTATACATGGTAGAATATTTGAAAGAATTACCCAGAACCTTGATAGCCTTGATGAGGTTCAAGTTTTCCATGCCAAGAGGGCCAATAATTCTTTTGTTAATCGACAAGTCAATGCGACAGTTTATCTGGACAAGGGAGTGCTGAAGATGTCTCCCCTAATGTTACTAATGGAGAATTACAATGTTAAGAAGTATTTTACGGCATCCATAATCCACTTATAAAAGGAAGGGGGATGGGCCGCTTGTTTCCACTATGTCATTTCAAAGCATGCAAGTCATTTCAACTTAAGCTCCCTCATGCCTTGGGCTCCCTCGTCCTTTTGGTTGTAGTTTGAAGAGCTCCATGCTTTATGGCATTTGTTTGCAGTACCAGTCGGTGTAGAGGTGGGATTGATGTCTGGCTTTTGGAGATTCACGAGGTATTTATAGTTGATGGGGAGATTGTAGCAGTTTGGTTTGAACACTCTCCAACATAGGATAGGGCCTTCTTGTGTCTCTTGCTTTTCGACGGACGTAAATCTCCTTTGAAAACTATGTTTCGTTACACAATTGGAAATTGCTTGTTTGATTTAAGTCTGGAAATCATGGGAACCTCTTGTGTCCTTAAAAGGCATAGTAGTAGTGTGGTATGGTTCCAACATTTCTCTTCATGTGATAGTGAAGTTGAGTGTAGGCCTTTGTCCAAAGATCCCTATGTCAAGGGTCGGTGCTTTAGTTTTAATCTATCAATTTTATGCTTTAGTGTTCTCAACTCGAAAGGAACCTTCCATCCATCTATCATTATCAAGTTTAAGAACATTGAGAGTTGGTCAGGAGATATTAATTGTAATATAAGAGTTAAGCAAGGTTGCTCCCTCTCCCTTACCCTTTTTTGCACCCAGTGAAACGAGGTGCTCTATAGCCCAGTATGGGGGAGATCCTGTAACGTTTGTCCATGTTTGTCCTTATAGTTGGCCATAATAAATAAAGTTTGTCTTTAACATAATAATAATAAAAAATCAATATTATGTCCGCGATTAATAAAATGACGTGTATTTAGGCTATATAATACATGGACGTGTATTTTCATTTGAATTAAATCCTAGGCTATAAACGTTTGTCTTTATTATTGTCGGCCATTAATTAAAATGTAAAAAAAAAAGTAAAATGTAATGGAAAGTATTTAATGATAAATAAAAAAAGTAAAATGTAATGAAAAGTAAAAAAGTAAAATGTACTGTCGGGCATTAATTAAAATGTAAAAAAAAAAAGTAAAATTATGGAAAGTATTTATAAAAAATCCATGTCGGCTCATAAAATAAAATATTATGAAAAGTAATTAAAAAATAGATGTTCGTTTATAATATAAAAAATTAAAACTTAAACCCGGATCTATCAATCAAGAGAGATTAAATTTCTTGAGTTTAAATTTAAAAAAAGAAATACACCTCAAGAAATTGGATCCCTCTCGGTGCTTGATAGATACGGGTTTAAGATGGATCTATGCTGGTGGTATATACATTGATAAGTTGGAAGGTTGTTTAATAGAGGCAAGATGCACTGGCATGACATTAGCAAGAATTGTCATCGTTCTCCTTCTTTGTGCTGATGATATTGTTCTTTTGGCAAGATGTCCCTTTGATCTTGATAATCAATTAAGAATTCTCAAGTATTTTTGCTATGGTATGGACATGATCGTTAATACCAACAAAACCAAAGTTATGTTGATAAAATCTAATAAGGTCATGTACTCTCGTTTTGGTATGATAATAACAACTCGGAGGAAGTGACGTCCTACAAATATATTGGGATTGATATCCATCACAAGCTTAAATGGAACTGCAGCATCGAGAAAAGGATCAATGCAGGGTGGAAAGCTTATTTTGGTCTTGAAAACAATTGTAAGTCATCAAAACTTGTGATGTGGGATAAAAATAAATTCCTCTTTGAAACTCTCATCACTCCCGTTCTCATATACGAGTGTGAAGTTTGGTGTTGCAACCTCTCCAGAGAATCTTGGAGGAGGATTGAGCAAGTACGGAAGCATTTTATAACTTACAATCTTAAACTTAAAAGCAATATGCCATATCGCACTCTCCTAATTGAAGTGGGTCTTCCCCCCATTGAGAGCATAGCTATGACTAAGTACCTAATGTACAATAAAAATTTAATTAACTTGGGAGAACAAAGACTTTCAAAAATTGTTTTAAATTCTAGACAAAACCACCTAAGGCTCAAGCGAGGTTGGCATAAAGATGTCATGTATTGGTTAAAGATGTGGGGGTTTGGCATAAATGTCACTTTGCAAAATATAGATAATATTAAAAATATTATTACTTTGAAGTTCAAAGAGAGGTTGTGGTGTGATGAAAACTTAGAGGATACAAGAAAATTAAGATATTACAAAGAGATCATTAACCCTAATCTTGAATATCAAAATATCTCTTTGTTTTAACTAGCGTAAAGAAAAAGATCCACATAGTTAAAATTAGAACAAACTCTCATGAGCTGCATAGTGAAATAGGGCATTGGACCTTTCCTAAAACTTTGTGGGCTGAAAGGATTTTCCATCTTTGTGAGACTATGAGTGTTGAGGATGAAAAGCACTTCCTCTTAGATTACCTTGCGTACACCCACATAAGATATCAGTTTCAAAATTTGTGTTACAATACAAACCTTCCCAACCTTCTATCTCATCAAAATTATAGCTTGTGGATGGCTCTTGTGATGCAAGGGTTTATTTGCTTATTAATCCTTAGCATCACTTCAAATTTAAATTGAACTGCGGATTGGGTACAAATTCTAAAGCAGAATTCCTTGCATTGTGGTGTCTTTTGAAAATTGTTGTCTCATTTAGTGTGGACAAGTTGAGGATTTTTGGAAACTCCATGATGGTTATAAATTGGGCTAAAAATATACACAGGATTAAAAATCTCTCTCTACAACATTGGTGTAGGAGAATTTCTTCCCTCATGGGTTCCTTTTTTTATTGGACTATGACCATATCTATCGAGAGCTGAATGACATGGCTGATGCTTTGTCCAAGGAGGCTCTTAATGCTGAAGAAGGCATCTTATTTTGGGAAGAATGGATAGATGAGGTCTTGGAGTTTCATGGTTCTACTCATTTTTCTTATGACTAGTCTGTCTCTATTTATTTTGGAGAAGTTTAGTGTTTTTTACTATATCCTTTGAGACTATTTTATCATGTGAATGTATCCCATTTGTATCTTTATGTATTGTGGACTAGTTCTTTTTTGGATCCCCGGTTTTGGGTCTCCTAGCTTATTTTGTATCTGCCGGTATCTTTATGATGATCCAGCTCTATCTGGAAGATTGATGTTGTATGGAAATGTTTTTGATTTTTATAATAGAAAAAGTACAGGGTTTTTTCTTCTTGAAAAAAAATAAAATATGGCTACCTGGAATAATTCATTGTTGGTTTGTAAGGGGGGAGACTTTTACTTTGATGTCTATGCATCTTGGTTTGTTAATATGTTTCCTTACATCCAAAAAAGACAAGCTCTTAATTGAATGGAAAGAGTTTTAGCCATATTCCAAAACCAAAATGATGATTTCATCCCAAATAAGCCTATATATCTTATGGTCACCATTAAGACTATGTCAAGTGAGATCATGTGCTTACAAATAACATCTAATCTTAATTTATGAAGCAAGATACAATCTCAATTTGCAATTTAACCACTTACATAAACAATATTTTTGTCATTTATATATTTCATTATTAAATCACAAATACATGTCACACACACATGCCCGCGCGCGCGCGCGCGCACACACACACACACACACACACACACACACTTCAACAATTTACTTTAAATTACAAACTTATACTATATTTGTATCATAGTGCAAGGATCCTTAACATCCACAACATCACCAATGAGCAAAATACATCTTATCATCATAAATCAATTTCCCCATTTCAACTAAACCTACAAATAAACCTATAATGCAATGTTGAGAACAAAAAAATTCTCAAAATATTTTTTTTAGCGAAAAAAAAAAACCGATATATATGTTATTCCATAAGAATCAAGATATACCAAACCCAAACCAGATCACAAATCATGAACTTGATATTGTTTAACCAGGTTCAGCATAAGGATCCAACAAAATTGTTCTTTCAGAAAACCAATATTGTAACCATAATTCCAACTATTCACCAATTCTATCATCGATATATAAAGATGACTCGTCAAAATATAGCATGTTCTCACAATAAATTACATATACAACAAAACCCAAATCAAAATAGGCGAGTAAGCACCGGACCCCATAAACATATAAGAGATGATAAAAAACCATGAGGGATTCCCTTCAATCCCCGACAAAATATGAGCCGTGCATGATCAAAGGGGGCTAGTGCCCTCACTAGGCACCATGAATTCCTTGATTGTATAAAAGAAGCCAACAAATGTAGTGAACTGAAAGTTCCAAGAAAGATAATTTACCATCTTCTAAGAAAACAACCACCATATATAAAATAAAACTAGGGAGTCAAAACGATAGGAATCCACTCCAATATTGGAACATAAAAATTGCAGCATGGAGTCAAAATGATTGAAAGGAGCCTTTGTGAACCAATGAATAGCCCGAAAATTCTTCGAAGGACAAGATGCCTGCCTCCAACCCCAGTGCTTCCTTTAAGAGAGTATGTGTCTTTATTGAATTCCCAGAAGATGTGCAAGAAGGAGAGATTCTAGAAAAAGTCTCATAAAGTCAGTATCGTAATATTCCACCCCTCTCGGTTAAGAACAACTAAAGATGACTTCACAACAATCCAATCTATGATAACTCTAGAATCCCCCACCACTTGGATATCAACAACGTTCTTGATAACTACAAATTTTAATAAAGCCCAAAGTGCCAGGAGTTCAGCTCGTGTGTTAGTACCACATCCTCTTTCCATCTTAATTTTGAATTGATGGCCCTTATTGATATGCAGAATGATTGCAATTCCACATATTTCTTCAATTCCCTGACATGCCCTGTCCAAAAAACCCAAAGGGGAAACTTGAGGTTCTCCCATTCTTATTTATAATGTAATATTTTAAATAAATAAATAAAAACTATTTAAATTTAATACTTATGAAAATAAAAATAAAAAATCTATATAACATATATGCATATGTCTTATGGAGTTAGTGATCGTTGGTTCATCCTTTACTCTTGTTCACACATTATGGCTAAGGTTATCATAATTGGAGATGGTTTTCACTAGCTCATTATTGGAGGTTAGATCTAGTTCATGTTGTGGGCCTAAGGAGTATATTATTTGTATGTACTTAGGTTTGTTACATGTGAGCAAGAGGCAAAGTAAGAAGTACATTCTTTTTAAGTATAAATTGTGTGTTTTAGTTAAGAGTTTGTTTTAGTTAAGAGTTGGTTTTAATTAATCATCTAAAATGTTAAAAGGGAGATTTGGTTGGTAAAAGTGAAGATGTTTTTATTTTATTTTAATTAAGGTTCAAAAACAAGTTCATTATGAGTTAGTATGTTGTGTGACATGTTATTTAATAATAAATAACTAAATTTAATAATCTATGTAGGCATGTCATGTGTACTAGAGCAAAGAATCTTCTTTGAAATATTTATAAGAAGATAATATTTATATATTTGCAATGTTGTGTTTCTTGATGAGGGATTATTAGATTTATTCATTTTTGAGTTTAAAAAGGATAGATTGAATGAAAAAAGAGTGTTGGGAAAGGGTTTTGTCTTTCACCCACGTGGTGCCTACCCCAAACCCTAGTAGGGTTTCACCAATATAAAGGCAAATCCATATTAACAATGATGAAGAGCAATGGGAAGTTGCAATGAGGTTGAGAAACAATCCCGAGCACATGTAATGTATCGCATGTAAGTGTTTTTGTAAGGAAGGGTTTATGGCAACAATAAGTTATATGGGATGTAGGTGACATTGAGTCACAAACATATGCTTAAACCATGGCATGGGACGACAAATTTTTCACTTGTAATTTCCTATTGGTGGATTTTAATGTTATCGTGAAAAGGATGAGTCAGACTAAGCAAGGTCATCCCTCTCCAATGGCATCATGGTGTGTTGCAACCCAAGTTATGGTGGTTACTGCCATTGGAAATAGAAAACAACACAAAAGGGTTGAGACATCATAACAATTTGTATCATTATGTATTTATTTTTGTCTTCTTTTAATCCTAGATTTCGAGAAAGACGTTCTTGTCACATTACATAACAAGGGTTTATGGAAACAATAAGTAATATGTGATGTAGGTGGCACTGAGTCACCAAAATATGCTCAAATCATGGCAGGGGACAATAATTTTTTTCACTTGTAATCTACTATTAGTGGCTTTTAATGATATCGTGAAAATGAGAGGTCGAATTAAGCAAAGTCATCCCTCTCCAATGGAATCATGGTGTGTTGCAACAAGTTATGGTGAGTACGACCATTGGCAGTAAAAAACAACACAAAAGGGTTGAGACATCATAACAATCTCTAGCATTATGTCTTTATTTTTGTCTTCTTTTAATCACAGATTTTGAGAAAGACATTCTTGTCACATTACATAAGAGTGGCCCAAAATAGATTCTTGTCACATGACATAACAATGTTCCAATTAATGTGCTTATTTGATATCCACAAAAGTACTATTTTTTTTCTCAAAATTTAACACAATAGAGAATAATTGCATAAAAAATGTCTATAGTAACATTGCTTTATTCCATTATAGCATTGCTTTTAACATCCATATAAGCATCTATGACAATGTCCACATCATATTGCCGATTATCATCCCCTTAGGCATTTGATATGCGTCATCATTCTTAGTTACATGAATGTTAACATTTTTACCTATATCTTTAATGTCCACAACAGTGTCCTTAGTAACAACTTAGTTGGTGTTCTTTTTTATATCTTTACTTTTTTCATGAATAATGTTTTATAATTATATAGCTGTAAATGTATTAATTAGCAATTGCCCCTGAAGATGTAAAGTAAAATCGATATAATGGGGTTATTTTTTGAAAACAGCATTGAGAAAAAGAGCTCATGGTTGATATGTGGCGTTCTAAACATTGAATTAAAAATATAAACTAATTAAGAGCAAATAATGTATGAATACATGCTATCTAAGGAAATTGCTCAGGTGAGAGAAGGGAGTGATTTGTTGTTGTTGTTAACTTGAAATGGATTGATCAATGAAAACAATAAAAATAATGGCTTAGCAACTTCCATAACTCGAGTGGTGAAATGAGTACATGAAATATGGGCAAGGGTTTCTCCTTTACATGACATTTGCATGTTAAAAGACAAGGTTCTAAATAATGTAATACCTTGTTTTTTTTTCCACCAAAATGGATATAATTATATTATAAAAGGTTAGCCGTGTTTGAAGCCAAAATCGACGAAGTACAGAAATTGTCTGTATGCTTCCTTCTTCAAAAATTACAGAGGTGTTATATGTTTTGAATTCACATGAACCTCTCTTCTTCAAAAAAAACCTATCTGCCTATATGTCTAGATTGTGAATATGGTTCTTTAAAACAAAACAAAACATAACTCTTATCTTTAGCGTTTCCTTTTATCTATATAAATATATAATGTAAACATGATATAAGACGAGATTCAAAACTATGGAATTCCTGTAAAAGGCCTAAAACCTTACTATCCCTTGACCAATATGACTTGTTCATACGGCTCAACTGAAATCTCCTACATTGGTTCTGCCTGATACGCCTAAGATTGAGCCCAATTCTGAACTTGCTCCACGAATGCCAGCAATCTATCATTTTGACTTTCCAAATTCACCAACTGATGCTTGAGAGGTCCCGGTCATGGGATGGGATGCTTCACATATTCTCCATTGTAGAGGGTAAGGATGCCTTGATTCAATCGAGCTCCTTTAGATGCATTCTCATTTGCTTTGGAGTTTAATGCCTGAAGGATGTGCTAGTTGAGAATGTCTTGAAGGAGGAAACCAAGTTTTTAATTCTCGCAATTTCTCTTACCAGTTCTATGTTCTGAGTTTCTTTTGAGGAGTTTATTGCTTGAATCACTATTGATGAATCCCTGAAAACCCAGATTGTTTCTATGCTTGCTTCCCTAACTAGCATTAAATCTTTTAGCAAGGATAATGCTTCCGCCTGGTTATTCGAGAGGACTCCCAGTCCCCAATTGTATCTTATTTCTAATTGTCCTTCAGATGAATAAATCACCCTGCTCGCTCTTGTCAGCCTGGGGTTTCCTTTTGACACACCGTCGAAGAAGAGACTAGCTGTTTTTTTAATTTTTCCTCCATTCCTGAAATTCTTCGTCATTGAGACTTATTTGCCAAGTTGGGGAAGTCTTCGTTCTGATTTTTTTACTGTTGGTAACAAATGATGTATCCCCTATCCAGATGACTTCTTCTGAGCTCATAGTTGTATCCAATTTTTTTCCAGAGGAGTGTAAGCTTTCCAAGAGGAGAGTTTTGCTTGTGTTGCCACTTGGCTTGGAGTTGATAATAAATTCTGGAAAATAACTTTGTTTCATGCTAGCCATATTTTTCCAGCAAGTAAATTTTGGAAGAGTCAACCATATGAGTTTCCACACGACTTTCTTTGTCAAAGGCTTTGGATACATCCTTTTCCAAGTACGAAAAAGCATTACAATGGAGGTCTGACTTGGAGGCCGCAAATTTAACTCATTCAGTGTTATTTACCATACTTGTTTGGAAAATTACACTCTAAAAATAAGTGCACAATTGTTTTAGAGCTATTATGACACAACGAGCACTAGTGAGGACCCACTATGTAACATCCCGATAATTTCATAAAAAATTTAAATTTTTTTAAATCAACAATAAATATTAAGAGACGTAAGTGCGGAAATATTAACTGCTTGTAAATGCGACATTAATTAACAAGTCATTAATGCAATAGCAATTTATTTTTGCGAATTTTAACTAAAGACAAAATTATTGATTGTGACAAGTCATACTACTTTTCATATGCTTATGATATTGTTCTTCTTTGTGTTATCTGTAATGCATGATATTTTATGATGGAGTCTTTAAATGACAGGGTTCTGACAGTTGCTTTTGATGATGATGAGAGGGTGGTCCTACGGGGTGCCCTGGAGCTTACTTAGCTACGTTTAGCTAAGGCATTGAGTCTTGTTTCCATGTGCAGACCGCAGGTGAGAAAATTCTACATCATAAGCGATAAGAGTACGTGTGTCTTTCAATTCATCGTCAAAGTAATAATTAGAATGTTAAAATACTTCCTTGCAGATCAGGTTCACTGGAGGTATGATTTTATGGGTTCTCAACTTTGTCTTCATGTCGACTTTCCAATTTCCCAAAGTTATTAAAATCACGTCTTTAATTACTTCTGCATGACTATAATTATTATCTATGAAAATCATCTCAAAAGGCTAGTATTTGTGACACTAAACAGTAACACCATTTATCTAATGTCTTATTTATTGAATTACTTGTGAATATGCTACTGTATTATAATTATTATTATGGTTGTGCACCAACTTGACCTCGTCTTGTCTAAGTCTCACACATATCAAAGGTTCTGGCAACACAAGGTTAGTGCATGGGATAAGATTATGCCCTTCATGCCTATACACATACTATAGGGGAGAAATATGAGCGATAAAAATAATTACATAAAACTTGCTCTAACAATGGAAGGCTCAACTGAAGTCACCATACTATTGGAAAGCATATTATTAACACATTGTTTTCATTAAATAAGGCATGACAAAGCACTCCAAAGGATTAAGCCTTCGCATAAGCACATAGGCAATGGATACATATTATTACGTTGTTTAATATCAAACCTTCGCATCTATGCATATCTATGAGTTACAATGATGACATGTAATGTCACAAGGTGTTGATTGTGACAGGGTGGTGAACGTTTAACGCTTCCAACTGTTGAATTTAAGGCTTGCATGTGTTGCACATTTGTGAAGTGAAGTGGAGGGTCGTTGAGGCTGGTGTCACGTGATCGAGACTGTTTGTAGAATTACAATAAGCCAAGCTGGGCTATGCTCTAGCTCTCGTACTGTTGACTGGGAAACTGGGTAGAAGTGATAATCAATGCAGTATTGATTGCTATCAAGGTTTGAATATTGACGTGCTTCAATGGGCTACTACCCATCGTCGATCTCTGGGAGATCTGAGGCTGAGGTTGATACCCGATTCTTGCGTTGTAAAAAGTGAAAGTTGGTTTTTCAGGCATTCATTGTTGCGTTTTAGAGGGAGGTCGCAGAGCCGACAGGCTGTAGCAATCTAGGGTTTGGAGTGTGATGTAAGGGCCCTTCCTCGGTCTCGAACCTTGGTTCTCTGTGTAATAGTTTCAAAATGTTGAGATATTGTAACTTCAAAGAATATTATATTTGTACTTTATTATTCTGGAGATGTTTCATTCCTCCTTGAAGATCTTATTGTATATCCGGAGATGTTTATTCCTCCGTCGGAATGTGGTAACTTGGGTTATTAGACTTCCCTAGTGGGGGTCGGCCCTGTATGTGTTATGTGGGTCAAAGGGTTATTAGACCACCCTAGAGGGGTCGTCCCAGTCAGTTGTAGTGGGGTATTTAACCCATTGGTTAAATACGAGCCTACGTGTACTTGTGTAAAAGATATGTCAGAGTAGTGTATAAATAGAGGAGGTGTGTTCCTCATTTGACACACTCACACACTTGAGGATAGCGCACTTGTGGAGGAGAGGTCTGCTATTGTCGAGGAGGAGATCATGTCTCAGGGTTTCATCTTTGTATATTGCTGGTCATCTATATTGAGGAAGCTTTGCTGGGTTTTCTACCCCATGAGGGTTTCCCAGGATAAATCTCTGTCTCTTGTGTATATGCTATGCTTGTTGTTTCTTCAGTGATCCTGTATATGCTATTATTGTGAAATGGAATGTAATGCTGCTATTTTCTGTCTTAGCATATTAAATCATAACACAAAAGTTGTAGGTTCAATTTCTGGGGTCAAAACACTACGGTTCGGCAAGGGTGGTTGTATGTGGCTTTTCTTCTGTCCGGTATTGAAGTTCATAGTTCAATCCTCCCATTGTAATAGGGTTCTTAGTGTCTAGGTCATTGCTGTTTGTCGAAGCCATCCAAGGCCGTTGATCTCACCGGTATGATGTGCCAAAGTTAGGGGTTTCGAACCTAGAGGTAAGTGTTCCCAAGTGAAGTTCTTTATGTATTTATTCTTTTTCTTTTTACAGTGTTACTATTTTTATAATACGTTCCTCCGTTTGTAACCCTTCGACACTATACTCATGGCAGGTACCTACTTCGTAAGGGGTTGATAGCAGAAGTTCAAAGGGGATGGAGATGATACAACTAACTCCGGTAAGTTCCGGTGGTTCTCAAAGCCTCGTAGGTGCCCTTTGCATGGTTCGATGGTGGCGCACAAAGTGTCGAGAGTTGGTTCTATCCGATCTTGATTGGCAATGGCCGAGTATCGTTGTTTGTTTTTTTTGTGTTTCAATTGAAAAGCATAGTAAAGAGGGTAACCCTCATTTGTTTAGACATTGCTCGGCTCCGTAATGAACTTTGTTATTTGTTAAGGGTAGATGCTTGTGTAACTGTTGCCCCACGGTCGTATTTTGATGTGGTGGGTTGATAGGGGTAACTCCCGAGTACTGTAATGTGAGTTATGTTATATATTTTGATGGTGGCCACGGGGCCCAAGAGTTGAGGTTTCGCTCACTCTTGATGCACAAAGGCTCGTCGTGGGTGACCTATTGCCCTTTTGTTTGAAGTGCGGTTTGATGACTGTTTGGAAAATTGCTGAGGTGGTGTCGAACGACGACGGTTGTCTGTAGATGGCTTTCTTTCCTATACTTCGTCACCATTGTTGATTCTTTTTGTATCTGGAATGGTGAGTAGATGAAGTTCGGCTAAATCGTGTTATGGGAAAAGCTATACCACCGTGTTCTATTGTGTTCCAAGAGGAAACCCTATCTGGGGCTTTCATTTGCTAGATATATGTACATTGTTTTCGTGTTCAAGCTCTAAACTGGGCATCGAGTGGTTTTGATGCTAAGTGTGTGTATATGCTAAGCTGTGAGTTATCGTCGGTCTTACTCTGAATCGTGCTTACAGTTGAAATGATGCTTACTATCTTGATGTGGTTTTGTAATACTAGCTAGGGTTTGAAAGAAAAAAAGAATAATAACACCCTCGGCCTAGCGAGGTTACTTGAAGTTTTTTTTTTTAAATGTCTTGTTGTATTTTTAATCGAGGAACAGTAAAAGGAAAAGAAATAGACTGTTATCTAGGGTTTAGATGATAGGTCTGTCAAGGAAATAACTACCTGCATTTTGCCATGAGTGGCTTGATAAGGAATTTATATATCGTGAAACCAAATAGCGGCTTGGATCCTCGGTCTTGCGATACTTAGAGTTTTTATATTACTGTGCAGATGTTTGATAAATGAAAATTAGGAATGAAAGTAAAAAAAAGGAGAAGATAAGGTTGTGTGTGATAACTCGATGCAGAGAATAGATGTTAAGATTCTAGACAATACTTTACTTGGAATAATTAAGGAAAACTAAATGTTTTAAATGCATGCTATGTCTATCTGAAAAAGATGTATTTGAAATGGCAATCAATATAATCTGGTTCATAAATCAATTCTTGCAGCTGCTATTATTCTTGAAAATGCAGTTACTATAAAGAGACCTAAAATGTATATTATTGATGTGTATTTACTTACTATCTAGAATAAATATAGTTAAGAGAAAAATATAGGGAACTATGCAGGTAGGTACATACTGTGTTTTTCTTTCAAATATTAGTTAAATGAATGTTATGTTCCTGTAGATGCCATACTGTAATGTTTACTGCATTTTAAAATAGAGGACAAAATCTTTAGCAAAAATCACTATTGTAATCATTAATCCAATCAATGGCATTCTGCCCATCACTAATCTTTCTTAATCTACTTCTCTGTACTGGAGTACGATGCAGAGAACAGCATGAGGAAAAATACAGGGAAGAATTTCATTCTATCATTTTATTCAATCATTCAATCTTTAAACAGAAAACATAATCTCTTACAGAAAATAAAACAAGAATTAATAGAAGAACAAGTAGAACCTGAACCAGTAGATAAGTGGACAAACACCCAAGAAGCCTGTTCCTCCCAACCTACTCCTGAAATAGTCTATATGCCTGTCTTAGGACCCCCGAGCCTATTCACTGAACCACCAGGAGGAGAAAACTTAGAAGCTTAGGTCATCCACTTGCAGCAGCAAGTAATTCTTCCAGTCTTACAGACTCAGTAGTAAAAGAGACCTGCACCAGCAACTCTGGTTTTTCCTTCTCAGAATAACTAGCAGACTTACAAATGCACTCTCCACAGCCTCCCTATTTGAATCTCTCAGTCATCACCTGATGCACATGAGGAAATATTTCTGGAGAAAATATTGTCAGAGCTGCCTGCTCAATTCGAATTGCCTTATATAGGCTGCCTAGGCCTTTTAGTAGTTAATTGGTCATTAGTGAGATGCCTGCTCACCTCCCTCCACCTGGAGGGGGAATGCCACAAATTTAGGGGTAGTTGTCCCATAACCAACAGCTAGTGGTAGAGTGCAAATGCTGCCATCTGTCCCATGTCTTCTAGCAACTTCCATTCCTCCTAATGGGTCAGTGAACACTCTTGTAACAACTTTCTTGAATGTTTGTCTCCTTTTGTAATTTATTAAATAATAATAATGAGTCATTACAGTCATCTTTGACCAGATTTGGTCATAATTACAAAACTTTGTAATTAATATAAAGTATTTTTGCAAAAATAAAAATAAAATAATTATTCTCAAAAATTGGGTAGGTGACACACTATCCCTTTCTTGGTCAAATTCTCCTCTGTCAAGATTTTGCCATGGACTAGGAGCCAACTAAAGAAATTTATTTTTGGGAGCCCAAATGAGTTCGATACAAATTTCCAAACTGCCATGTTTGAGTCGCTTTTCCTGATGTCTTGTTGAAGTTTGAAGCCCAGTGTCATTGAATAGATACCTTTTGGACCCCATTCTCTCTTGTATTTTCCACTTTGGTGAATTGGGGCACACCCGGAAAGCTAAGAGCACAATATCTCCTCGGCCTTAAGAAGGTGTAAGAAGGTGTTCCGATAGTTTGGGGAATGCCCAACCCTTCCAATATTCTGACGAGGTCCAACTACTTATGTCACTAGAAGTGTTGATTCCTTGATTGCTAGTCCATTGAAGTAATTATGAAAATGTGGTGTTGTCCTTTAAGGGTGGGTTCTTGATTTGATTTGTTGGAACATAAAAATTGCAGCATGGAGTCAAAATGATTGAAAGGAGCCTTTGTGAACTAGTGACTAGCCCAAAAATTCTTTGAAGGACAAGATCCCCGCCTCCAACCCCAGTGCTTCCTTTGAGAGAGCATGCCTCTTTATTGAATTCCCAAAAGATGTGCAAGAAGGAGAGCTTCTGGAAAGAGTCTCGTAAATTTTGTATCGTAATATTCCACCCCTCTAGGTTAAGAAAAACTAAAGATGTCTTGCAGCAATCCAATCTATTATAACTCTAGAATCCTCCACCACTTGGAGATCAACAACGTTCTTGATAACTACAAATTTTAATAAATCTCAAAGTGCCAGGAGTTCAGCTCGTGTGTTAGTACCACATCCTCTTTCCATCTTAATTTTGAATTGATGGCCTTGATTGATATGTAGTATGATTCCAATGGCCACACATTTCTTCAATTCCCTGACATGTCGCGTCAAAAAACCCCAAAGGGAAAACTTGAGGTTCTCCCATTCTTATTTATAATGTAATATTTAAAAAAAAAAAAAAACTATTTAAATTTAATACTTATGAAAATAAAAATAAAAATTCTATATAAAATATTTGCATATGTCTTATATAAGCATGAAGTTAGTGATCGTTGGTTCATCCTTTACTCTTGTTCACACATTATGGCTAAGGTTATCATAATTGGAGATGGTTTTCACTAGCTCATTATTCGAAGTTAGATCTAGTTCATGTTGTGGGCATAGGGAGTATATTATTTGTAGGTACTTAGGTTTTTTATATGCGAGCTAAAGAGGCAAAGTAAGAAGTACATTCTTTTTAAGTATAAATTTTGTGTTTTAGTTAAGAGTTTGTTTTAATTAATCATATAAAATGTTAAAAAGGGAGATTTGATTGGTAAAAGTGAAGATGTTTTATTTTATTTTATTTAAGGTTCAAAAACAAGTTCATTATCAGTTAGTATGTTGTGTGACATGTTATTTAATAATAAGTAACTAAATTTAATAATCTATGTAGGCATGTCATGTGTACTAGAGCAAAGAATCCTCTTTGAAAGATTTGTAAGATGATAATATTTACATTATTTGCAATGTTATGTTTTTTTATGAGGGATTATTAGTTTTATTCATTTTTGTGTTAAAAAAGGATAGATTGAATGAGAAAAGAGTGCAGGGGAAAGGGTTTTGTCTTTCGCCCACGTGGTGCCTACCCCAAACCCTACTAGGGTTTCACCAATATAAAGGCAAATCCTTATTAACAATGATGAAGATCAATGGAAAGTTGCAATGAGGTTGAGAAACAAGCCCAAGCACATGTAATGTATCGCATGTAAGTGTTTTTGTAAGGAAGGGTTTATGGCAACAATAAGTTATATGGGATGCAGGTGACATTGAGTCACAAACATATGCTTAAACCATGGCATGGGACGACAATTTTTTCACTTGTAATTTCCTATTGGTGGGTTTTAATGTTATCGTGAAATGGACGGGTCGGATTAAGCAAGGTCATCCCTCTCCAATGGCATCATGGTGTGTTGCAACCCAAGTGATAGTGATTAATGCCATTGGCAATATAAAACAACACAAAAGGGTTGAGACATCATAACAATTTGTAGCATTATGTATTTTTTTTTTCTTCTTTTAATCCTATATTTCGAGAAAGACATTCTTGTCACATTACATAACAAGGGTTTATGGAAACAATAAGTAATATGTGACGTAGGTGGCAATGAGTCACCAAAATATGCTCAAATCATGGCATTGGACAACAATTTTTTTCACTTGTAATCTCCTATTAGTGGCTTTTAATGATATTGTGAAAATGAGAGGTCGGATTAAGTGAAGTCATGCCTCTCCAATGGAATCATGGTGTGTTGCAACAAGTTATGGTGAGTATGGCTATTGGCAGTAAAAAACAACACAAAAGGGTTGAGACATCATAACAATTTCTAACATTATGTATTTATTTTTGTCTTCTTTTAATCACAGATTTTGAGAAAGACATTATTGTCACATTACATAAGAGTGACCCAAAATAGATTCTTGTCAAATGACATAACAATGTTCCAATTAATGTGACCCCGGCCCGCGGTTTGTATTTTGATCAGGCTCAGTTGACAGTGCTCAAAGGGGGTGATTGGATAGTTCCTCGGTTAAAAAAAAGAAGTTCTAATTAATCTGCTTATTTGATATCCATAAAAGTACTATTTTTTTCCTCCAAATTTAACACAATAGAGAATAATTGCATAAAAAATGTCTATAGTTACATTGCTTTATTCCATTATAGCATTGCTTTTAACATCCATATAAGCATATATGACAATGTCCACATTAGAATACCAATTATCATGCCCTTAGGCATTTGATATGTGTTAGCATTCTTAGTTACATGCATATTAACATTTTTACCTATATCTTTAATGTCCACAACAGTGTCCTTAGTAACAACATAGTTGGTATTCTGTTTTATATCTTTACTTTTTTCATGAATAATGTTTTATAATTATATAGCTGTAAATGTATTAATTAGCAATTGCCCCTAAATTTGTAAAGTAAAATCGATATAATGGGGTTATTTTTTTAAGACAACATTGAGAAAAAGAGCTCATGGTTGATATGTAGTGCTCTAAACAATGAATTAAAAATCTAAACTAATTAAGAGCAAATAATGTATGAATACATGCTATCTAAGGAAATTGCTCAGGTGAGAGAAGGGAGTGATTTGTTGTTGTTGTTAACTTGAAATGGATTGATCAATGAAAACAATAAAAATAATGGCTTAGCAACTGCCTTAACTTGAATGGTGAAATGAGTACATGAAATATGGGCAAGGGTTTCTCCTTTACATGACATTTGCATCTTAAAAGACAAGGTTCTGAATAATGTAATACCTTTTTTTCTTTCCACCAAAACAGATATAATTATATTATAAAAGGTTAGCCGTGTTCGAAGCCAAAATCGACGAAAGTACAGAAATTGTCCGTATGCTTCCTTCTTCAAAAATTACAGAGGTGTTATATGTTATGAATTCACATGAACCTCTCTTTTTCAAAAAAACCTATCTGCTTGTATGTCTAGATTGTGAATATGGTTCTTTAAAACAAAACAAAACATAACTCCTATCTTTAGCGTTTCCTTTTATCTATATAACTATATATTGTAAACATGTTATAAGACAAGATTCAAAACTATGGAATGCCTGTAAAAGGCCTGAAACCTTACTATCCCTGGACCAATATGACTTGTTCATACTGCTCAACTGAAATCTCCTACATTGGTTCTGCCTGATACGCTTGAGATTAAGCCCAATTCTGAACTGGCTCCACCAATGCCAGCAATCTATCATTTTGATTTTCCAAATTTGCCACTCGATGCTTGAGAGGTCCCGGTCATGGGATGGGATGCTTAACATGTTCTCCATTGTAGAGGGTTAGGATGCCTTGATTCAATCGATCTCCTTTAGATGCATTCTCATCTGCTTTGTAGTTTAACGCCTGAAAGATGTGATATGCTGAGAATGTCTTGAAGGAGGAGACCAAGTTTTTAATTCTCGCAATTGCTCTTACCGGTTCTATGTTCCGATTTTATTTCGAGGAGTTTATTGCTTGAATCACTATTGATGAATCCCTGAAAACCCGGATTGCTTCTATGCCTGCTTCCCTAGCTAGCATACAATATTTTAGCAAGGCTAATGCTTCTGCCTGGTTATTTGAGAGGACTCCCATTCCCCAATTGTATCTTATTTATAATTGTCCTTCAGATGAATAAATCACCCCGCCCGCTCATGTCACCCCGGGGTTTCCTTTTGACACACCTTCGAAGAAGAGACTAGCTTTTTATTTTATTTTTCCTCCATTCCTGAAATTCTTCGGCATTGAGACTTATTTGCCAAGTTGGGGAAGTCTTTGTTTTGAGTTTTTTACTATTGGTAACAACTGTTGTATCCCCTATCCAACTGAATTCTTCTGAGCTCATATTTGTATCCAATTTTTTTCCATAGGAGTGTAAGCTTTCCAAGAGGAGAGCTTTTGCTTGTGTTGCCACTTGGCTTGGAGTTGATAATAAATTCTGAAAAATAACTTTGTTTCTTGCTGGCCATATTTTTCCAGCAAGTAAATTTTGGAAGAGTTAACCATATGAGTTTCCACATGAATTTCTTTGTGAAAGGCTTTGGATACATCCTTTGCCAATTACAAAAAAGCATTAGAATGGAGGTTTGACTTGGAGGCTGCAAATTTGACTCATTCAGTGTTATTTACCATATCTATTTTGGAAAATTACATTCTAAAAATAAGTGCACAATTGTTTCAGAGCTATTATGACACAACAGGCACCAGTGAGGACCCACTATCCCTTTCTTGGTCAAATTCTCTCCTGTCAAGATTTTTCTATGGACTAGGAGCCAACTAAATAAATTTATTTTTGGGAGCCCAAATGAGTTCCATACAAATTTCTAAACTGCCATATTTGAGTCGCTTTTCCCGATGTCTTGTTGAAGTTTGAAGCCAAGTGTCATTGAATAGATACCTTTTGGACCCCATCCTCTCTTGTATTTGTCATTTTGGTGAATTGGGGTGCACCCGAAAAGCTAAGAGCACAATGTCGCTTTGGCATTGAGAAGCTGTTCCGATAGTTTGGGGAATGCCCAACCCTTCCAATATTTTGATAAGGTCCAACTACTTATGTCACTCGAAGTGTTGATTCCTTGATTGCTAGTCCATTGAAGTAATTTTTAAAATGTGGTGTTGTCCTTTAGGGGTGGGTTCTTGATTTGATTTGTTGGAACATAAAAATTGCAGCATGGAGTCAAAATGATTGAAAGGAGCCTCTGTGAACTAGTGACTAGCCCGAAAATTCTTCGAAGGACAAGATCCTCTCCTCCAACCCCAGTGCTTCCTTTGAGAGAGCATGCCTCTTTATTGAATTCCCAGAAGATGTGCAATAAGGAGAGATTCTGGAAAGAGTCTCGTAAATTCTGTATCGTAATATTCCACCCCTCTAGTTTAAGAACAACTAAAGATGACTTGCCAGCAATCCAATCTATGATAACTCTAGAATCCCCCACCACTTGGAGATCAACAACGTTCTTGATAACTACAAATTTTAATAAATCCCAAAGTGCCAGGAGTTTAGCTCGAGTGTTAGTACCACATCCTCTTTCCATCTTAATTTTTAATTGATGGCCCTGAATGATATGCAGTATGATTCCAATTCCACACATTACTTCAATTCCCTGACATGCCCCGTCGAAAAACCTTGAAGGGGAAACTTGAGGTTCTCCCATTCTTATTTATAATGTAATATTTTAAATAAATAAATAAAAACTATTTAAATTTAATACTAGACAAAAATAAAAATTCTATATAGCATATATGCATATGTCTTATATAAGCATGGAGTTAGTGATGTTTGGTCCATCCCTTACTCTTGTTCACACATTATGGCTAAGGTTATCATAATTGGGGATGGTTTTCACTAGCTCATTATTAGAAGTTAGATCTAGTTCATGCTGTGGGCCTAAGGAGTATATTATTTGTATGTACTTAGGTTTGTTAGATGCGAGCTAAAGAGGCAAAGTAAGAAGTACATTTTTTTGAAGTATAAATTTTGTGTTTTAGTTAAGAGTTTATTTTAATTAATCATATAAAATGTTAAAAGGGAGATTTGGTTGGTAAAAGTGAAGATTCTTTTTTTTAATATTTTAATTAAGGTTCAAAAACAAGTTCATTATGAGTTAGTATGTTGTGTGACATGTTATTTAATAATAAGTAACTAAATTTAATAATCTATGTAGGCATGTCATGTGTACTAGTTCAAAGAATCAACTTTGAAAGATTTGTAAGAAGATAATATTTACATTATATGCAATGTTGTGTTTCTTGATGAGGAATTATTAGTTTTTTTCATTTTTGTGTTAAAAAATGATAGATTGAATGAGAAAAGAGTGCGGGGGAAAGGGTTTTGTCTTTTACCCACGTGTTGCCTACCCCAAACCCTAGTAGGGTTTCACCAATATAAAGGAAAATCCATATTAACAATGATGAAGAGCAATGGGAAGTTGCAATTAGGTTGAGAAACAAGCCCAAGCACATGTAATGTATCACATGTAAGTGTTTTTGTAAGGAAGGGTTTATGGAAACAATAAGTTATATGGGATGTAGGTGGCATTGAGTCACAAACATATGCTTAAACCATGGCATGGGACGACAATTTTTTCACTTGTAATTTCCTATTGGTGGCTTTTAATGTTATCGTGAAAAGGATGGGTCAGATTAAGCAAGGTCATCCCTCTCCAATGGCATCATGGTGTGTTGCAACCCAAGTTTTGGTGATTACTGTCATTGGCAACATAACACAACACAAAAGGGTTGAGACATCATAACAATTTCTAGCATTATGAATTTATTTTTGGCTTCTTTTAATCCTAGATTTCGAGAAAGGCATTCTTGTCACATTACATAGCAAGGGTTTATGGAAACAATAAGTAATATGTGATGTAGGTGGCATTGAGTTACCAAAATATGCTCAAATCATGGCAGGGTACAACAACTTTTTTCACTTGTAATCTCCTATTAGTGGCTTTTAATGATATCATGAAAATGAGAGGTTGGATTAAGCAAAGTCATCCCTCTCCAATGGAATCATGGTGTGTTGCAACAAGTTATGGCGAGTATGGCCATTGGCAGTAAAAAACCAACACAAAAGGGTTGAGACATCATAACAATTTCTAGCATTATGTCTTTATTTTTCTTCTTCTTTTAATCACAAATTTTGAGAAAGACATTCTTGTCACATTACATAAGAGTGGCCCAAAATAGATTCTTGTCACATGACATAACAATGTTCCAATTAATGTGCTTATTTGATATCCACAAAAGTACTATTTTTTTTCTCCAAATTTAACACAGTAGAGAATAATTGCATAAAAAATGTCTATAGTAGCATTGCTTTATTCCATTATAGCATTGCTTTTAACATCCATATAAGCATCTGTGACAATGTCCACATTAGAATTCCAATTATCATCCCCTTAGGTATTTGATGTCCACATCAGTGTCCTTAGTAACAACTTAGTTGGTGTTCTTTTTTATATCTTTACTTTTTTCATGAATAATGTTTTATAATTAAATAGCTGTAAATGTCTTAATTAGCAATTGCCTCTTAAGATGTAAAGTAAAATCAATATAATGGGGTTATTTTTTGAAGACAACATTGAGAAAAAGAGCTCATGGTTGATATGTAGTGTTCTAAACAATAAATTAAAAATCTAAACTAATTAAGAGCAAATAACGTATGGATACATGCTATCTAAGGAAATTGCTCAGGTGAGAGAAGGGAGTGATTTGTTGTTGTTGTTAACTTGAAATGGATTGATCAATGAAAACAATAAAAATAATGGCTTAGCAACTTCCATAACTCGAGTGGTGAAATGAGTACATGAAATGTGGGCAAGGGTTTCTCCTTTACATGACATTTGCATGTTAAAAGACAAGGTTCTGAATAATGTAATACCTTGTTTTTTTCTTTCACCAAAACGGATATAATTATATTATAAAAGGTTAGCCGTGGTTGAAGCCAAAATCGATGAAAGTACATAAATTTTCCGTATGCTTCCTTCTTAAAAAATTACAGAGGTGTTATATGTTATGAATTCACATGAACCTCTCTTCTTCAAAAAAAACCTATCTGCTTGTATGTCTAGATTGTGAATATGGTTCTTTAAAACAAAACAAGACATAACTCCTATCTTTAGCGTTTCCTTTTATCTATATAACTATATAATGTAAACATGTTATAAGACGAGATTCAAAACTATGGAATGCATGTAAAAGGCTTGAAACCTTACTATCCCTGGACCAATATGACTTGTTCATACTGCTCAACTGAAATCTCCTACATTGGTTCTGCCTGATACGCCTGAGATTGAGCCCAATTCTGAACTTGCTCCACGAATGCCATCAATCTATCATTTTGATTTTCCAAATTCGACACCCGATGCTTGAGAGGTCCCGGTCATGGGATGGGATGGTCCCGGTCATGGGATGGGATGGTCCCGGTCATGGGATGGGATGCTTAACATGTTCTCCATTGTAGAGGGTAAATATGCCTTGATTCAATCGAGCTCCTTTAGATGCGTTCTCATATGCTTTGGAGTTTAACGCCTGAAGGATGTGATATGCTGAGAATGTCTTGAGGGAGGAGACCAAGTTTTTAATTCTCGCAATTGCTCTTACCGGTTCTATGTTATGAGTTTCTTTTGAGGAGTTTATTGCTTGAATTACTATTGATGAATCCCCGAAAACTCGGATTGCTTCTATGCCTGCTTCCCTAGCTAGCATACAACCTTTTAGCAAGGATAATGCTTCCGCCTGATTATTCGAGAGGACTCCTAGTCCCCAGTTGTATCTTATTTCTAATTGACCTTCAGATGAATAAATAACCCCGGCCCACTCCTATCACCCCGGGGTTTCCTTTTGACACACCGTCGAAGAATTGACTAACGATTTTTTTATTTTTCCTCCATTCCTGAAATTCTCCGACATTGAGACTTATTTTCCGAGTTGGGGAAGTCTTTGTTCTGATTTGTTTACTGTTGGTAACAACTAATGTATCCCCTATCCAGCTGACTTCTTCTGAGCTCATATTTGTTTCCAATTTTTTTCCATAGGAGTGTAAGCTTTCCAAGAGGAGAGCTTTTGCTTGTGTTGCCACTTGGCTTGGAGTTGATAATAAATTCTGAAAAATAACTTTGTTTCGTGCTAGGCATATTTTTCTAGCAAGTAAATTTTGGAAGAGTCAACCATATGATTTTACACACGACTTTCTTTGTCAAAGGCTTTGGATACATCCTTTTCCAATTACGAAAAACCATTAGAATGGAGGTCTGACTTGGAGGATGCAAATTTAACTCATTTAGTGTTATTTACCATACATGTTTTGGAAAATTACACTCTAAAAATAAGTGCACAATTGTTTCAGAGCTATTATGACACAACGGGCATGAGTGAGGACTCACTATCCCTTTCTTGGTCAAGTTCTCCCTTGTCAAGATTTTGCCATGGACTAGGAGCCAACTAAATAAATTTATTTTTGGGAGCCCAAATGAGTTCCATACAAATTTCCAAACTCCCATGTTTGAGTCGCTTTTCCCGATGTCTTGCTGAAGTTTGAAGCCTAGTGTCGTTGAATAGATAACTTTTGGACCCCATCTTCTCTTGTATTTTCCATTTTGGTGAATTGGGGCGTACCCGAAAATCTAAGAGCACAATATATCCTTGGAATTGGAAGGTGTTCCGATAGTTTGGGGAATGCACAACCCTTCCAATATTCTGATGAGGTCCAACTACTTATGTCACTCGAAGTGTCGATTCCTTGATTGCTATTCCATTGAAGTAATTATGAAAATGTGGTGTTGTCCTTTAGGTGTGGGTTCCTCAGTATTATGTCCTCCCATATTTGACTTTTGTCCCCATTTCATGGAATCCAATATTACTGACCAGAGAAAAATTTCCATGTAACCTTGCATAATTTCCAAAATGAAGAGCCTTTTGACATTGGATTGTGGTCTTAACATCTCAGCTTGTTCCCTATTAAATATTTTTTCCTTCGCACTTGACTGACCCAACTCTGACTATTTTACAATCTTTCCTATAGAATTTTACCCCCCAATGATAGATTGGCCATGCATGGGTCCCGAATTTGTAGACCTCCCTTGTTGACCTGTCGCCGAACCACATTCCAGTTCACTAAATGAAATTTTTGCTTGTTAGTTTTCCCTCCTTTCCACAGAAACTCCTTTAGAAGTTTTGAAATTTGGTCTATGATAGAAGAGGGGGCTAGTAATAACAATAATTGATAAATTGGGTATGCTGAAAGCACTGTGTCAGCACTCAGATTTTACCCTTTGGTTGTAGAAGGATAAACCTAAGGTAACTATTTCAAACCAATCTTTAGGAGGGAAATTATCATTTTCCCTACCAGAGAGGGCTCTCTTAGAAATATGTAAATGGCTAAGGATATATAAAATAACTGTAATTTTCTAGAACAAATACTTGGTTGAAATGCGAACAAGAATCATTGGGCATGGAGTCGAAACTAGGGATTTGTATACCAGCAAATAAATAACAGTAAAGATTTTCACAGAGGCAAGGTAGTTGTCACATTACAGTCAAATCTTTTTCAAGGTGATTTAGAAAGAAACATAGATAGTCCATCAATAATGGGCAACAATTTTCAGATGAATCCACTCTCAATTTTAGAGAAGTAATGAATACTCAAACCCGATAAATCAAGGCATAAACATATGAATCTTGACTTATTTTAAACTTTCATTTGAGCATAGAAGATATAACATAATGGAAGTATAACGAAGAAAGTAAACATGCACATGTAAGAAAAGAAAAATACAGATTGTAATTCTGATCAACACATGAATCTCTGATTCTGTAAAAATATGTTATTTCATGTGTGGCTTCTTTATATAAAAAAAAATATCAACCCGATACAAAACTATTATCTTCAAAAAGGTTTCCAACCCTTTAAAAAATAACTTACATTGTCTTTTATACAAAACTTCGTCAAAGCAAAACCTAACTGCTTCTTTTAACTAAAACTGAAATAACTTTAACTAATTTGCCAAATGTCAATTAAGTCAAAATTTATACAAAATTATTACAATAAAATTCTTCAAAAGTCTTCATTTTGCTGATAATTGCTCGATGAGCATCTTCAGGGACGAATAGTATATTTCATTTTTCCAAACTTTTCCACATAGCTCCACTGGTCCATAGTAATAGTCTCGTAAAGGATCATTTCTTTTGCTAAAACTTTCAACTACACATTTTCTTCATTTGACATAT
The DNA here is from genome assembly GCA_027924585.1 of Larix kaempferi. Lineage (NCBI taxonomy): Eukaryota > Viridiplantae > Streptophyta > Pinopsida > Pinales > Pinaceae > Larix > Larix kaempferi. The sequence continues at coordinate 10,133,004 of BSBM01000143.1, forward strand.
GAGGGATTTCCTCGCTCAAAGTCTTCAACATATCCATGATTTCGAAATCTTCTGCAAGCTTTTCTAATAAGACTTTACCTGTAAGGACATGAGTCAATTTCTGGAATTTATCATGATTCATTCTTATTGCAAATAACAATTTTTTATAATCATTCTAGGGAATCAATTCATTATTTTAATTCCAAAAAGTAGGCAATCCTTTTTGGAAGACTTTTTTGAACTTTTTCTTGAAATCAACGACTTGTCTTTTCATTCCTGCACTTCGAGCTTTGACACTTTCCAGATGGGTATATTTTCCTAATATCCTTCTTGCCCAAGCGATCACCGAAATTCTATTTTTGATAACTAATGTCTTCACCTCGTCTTCTGATAAAACTCTCAAGAAATCCATGGCATTCCGAGATGTTTCTTTTGGTCTTTTGCTTAAATTTTCTCTTACTGTTGTACAATTATTTAAGGCTTCTTCTATTGTTTTTTCCTTTGCTTTTAAAAAATTTGAATAAGGCCTGAAGCTGATAGTTTTCTCAATGATAATATCCCAAATCATATGCTTACATCCCTGCATTGGGACTTGCCCAATCACCTGGGAAGTGAATCTTTGATTTGTATCTAATAAATCCTTATTTTTGTGTTGCAATCCCTTTATCTCTTCATCTTTCTTCTGATTCTGTTCTTCTAACTTCCATTTCTCTTCTTTCAACTCTTTAATTTCTACTTCTTTAAGACTCACTTGAGACATGGATTGCATGAGGTCAGTTGTATTAGTTTCTTCGCTCACCTGGTTGGTACTTGATTTTTGTTGAGCTAAAACTGTTAGCTTTCCTTTCAGATCCTCAATTTGATTCTTTAAGCTTATTCTGTCTTTTTCCCACTCTGCTTCTTTTTCAGCAAATTTTAATAATTATGCTTTACTATCATTGATTTCTTTAGACAAAGCTTCTTTTTCTTGTTCTAACTTTGTTTCTTCAGGAGCTTGGATTAACTGAGTGTTTGGAATTTTCATCTTCTTTTGTAATGCTTGAATCATATTACCTTTTTCCATCAATAATTTTTTGCTTGCCTTGCCTCCACCATCACTCGCAACCAAGTCAAATTGTAATTTTTTTACTTGTTGTTGGTGAGCTTTATTTTCCAATTTTTCTTGCTTTAATTGACTCTCCATTTTACTTACAATATTTTCCAATTTAGCAACTTTCAAGCTTGCTTGTACAAAATCCTCATATATTACCTCTCCTATCTGCTTGTGTAATTGGATCTTATCAGGCACCGTTATTTTCTTCAAATTAACCTTTATCTCGGTCATTTTTTCTTCAGTTGATACTGCCAAGTTTAAGGTATTTTCTTTGATATCTCTGCTTGCTACTAAAGTAACATCTGAACTTGTCAAATCTCTAACTTTTGGCAGTAAACTATAAATCATTTGGGATGAAGCTTGTTTATTTTCCCCATATTGCTTATACATTTAAAGTCTGGATTGAAATCTAATTATATCTCCACCCTCCTTAACTTCCTGAAAGTTATATTCTCGTACCTGGACTTCTGGGACTGAAAACTTCTCTTTTTCACAACCTTCATTGTCTGTTGAAATAACCAATTCTTGCTGTGTCTCAACCTTAAGTCTCTTTTCTCCATCTATTTCTTCATCATCTACCTCCATAATTTTCTGCAAACTTCTTTTTTCTCCAAATTCTACAGTATTTGGTATATGATCTGTCTCTATTGCTGATTTTGTTAAAATAAGGTCTTCCACTGTGAACTTGTAATTCCTTCGTCATCATATTCATACTGCAACAGATTTCTTCCTTTCAACAATCCCTCTATTTCTCTCTGTTAAAAAGCCTTAGTATTATTGCTCTTTCTCCTCTCAGAAATGATATGAAGAGGATCATATTCAACTGCTATATATTTCTTGAACTCTATACTTTCCAATAGCTTCTTTGCATCCGAGAGAGCATCTTTACTTTTTACAATAAATGGGCCTATTTTCCACAGATATTTCAAATCATAGGCTTTCTTGAACTTCAAAAAATGTTCATCTTCTAAAATCAATTTCTGTCTAACAAATTCCAAAGTGAAAATTCTTAAAGTTAAGAAGGCAGGCAGCACATATGGTTCATGTACAAAACCATACAATCTAATCATTGTGTAATCTTTCAATAAAAACCAATCTCCTACTGCCACCTCCTCCTTCAACTGCATCAGGGACTTCATTTCAGGAAAAACCCTTGGTAGTTCTTCCCCAAAGATCACTCTATATATTTCAGATAAAATGTAATTCATATAACTGAACATATTATCATCTAAAGTATCTGTGTAAAGTATTTGTGAGAACTGTAACTCTTCTAGACTGCTAAACATGACCATTTTCATCAGCTGTGATTGAAACCTGAAATATAGTGTGTTGGAGAAACTTGTCAACTGTGAGTGAATACTTTCTGTTAAAAACTCTTCAAAGTTGAGACTCGGCACCGAATCGTACTCAATTCCAGGTGAACCAACACTTATTCTGAATAAAAAACTCAACTGTAACTCAGTCTCCAACATATCAGTATCTAGACCTAAAAACTGGGCTATCGAGGAAATGACCAATTGAGTATTATCATTGAAAAAATTAACATCCAAAGGGTACGGGGTACTTTCAATTTCCAAGTCGGGTTTAAGACAGGTGGTAAAAAATGCTTGTCGATTCTCAGGAGAAGACTGACAATACGAGGTGACGATTGATTCTTCAGAAAAACTTTCAGACTTAGATGCTTGGGACACAAGGATTCCAAAAGAATTGTTGACAACTGACGGTTTTATGGAACAAACAATTCTAGTCTTCTGAGCATTAATAATTACTTGTTGGGGTTCAGAGTAATTAGACGCACACCAGGATATGAAATCAGGGAAAGGCATAATTTGGTAAGGGAAGAACAGGCTAAAGGATGATTGAAACACTCTATGTACATCTATTCCCTTTGTATGCAAATTCTTTAATCTTCTTTTAATTTCAGGAACAAGCAACTTAATTTTCGTATCAAACACATTAAAATCTCTATCCTCCAGGGCGTTCCTAACCCTAACATTGTTAAGACTTGGATCTTCTTCCATTTCTTATTATAAACAAGTTTAGATTACTGACAACACCGGTTATAAGACCCTACCTGTCATTGGTAATCTCTGAGAATGAACTGCCCTATCGCCTTCTTTGTCATACACACGTCCAGAATCTTCTGACTCCGACAACTTCCAATAACAAATGTCAACTTCATGCGCTCACTGCTATATATAACCTTTTTTCTCTATCTTCCAGTCTTCTTTATCGGCGGTCAATTTTCTCATCCGTTGATCTTTCGTGCGACAATCCTAGCCATTGGATTTGATGTTCCTTTATCACCTCGACGATCTTTCCCCCATCAATCGCCTGTTTACTTTCATCTTTTGATCTCGATCATTCATTATTTAACACCATACCTCTATTCAAAATGGTTTCGTGGCTTTAAAAAGTGGTTTTCATTACCACTTTCATCCCTTGCGACAAACTGTGGCGTTGACACCTGGAAAGTTGTTTTTCTTTTCGCAACTGTTTTTCCTCTTTATCATCTGCGCTTCTTCACAATGCATCGATCATCAGGAACCATTGATCAACCATAGAGTAATCTGGACCATTGCTTTCCCTACAGTACTTGCGCGCTTTGAAACCTTCGCTCTTAACAGTTGGATTCCCTTGACGTCGATCTTAGCCATCCACATGTTTTACATTTCATCCATTGCACAACACTTTCGCATGCCACGTAAGTGGGTTTACAATACCACTTTTCCTCCCTGTGACATATGTCAAACGTGACATGTAGCGGGCTGTTTTGCTTTTTGCAACAACTTATATCCTTTTTTCCCCCACGTATTTTGGCAATGTGACAGCACATGAGGACCGTTGATCTCCTGCTTGTGCCCAATCAACGGTGCATCTTGCGCGATGGTTAGTGCTTATAACATTTGTTTTTGGACTATGGTTTTTGGCATTTCTTTTGCTCTTTTATGATCATTTTTTTGCATTTTTTCTTTGAATTTTCTTTTGCTTATCTCCCTAGTGCCCCCATTTACAACCTTTGATCATACCTTAGGCCATAATCATGAAAACAATCAAATTTTAGGCTTTCTCAATAAATTTTCAAAACATCTCTCTACTATACATCATCACTTGTGTCGTGAAAACTAGGTGTTAACAACTGGCTCCAACTGGGGATGTTATCCTCCTTGTGAAGTAGCAAAGAACCTCGTAGACCAAGTGCCTGCTCCATTGGGATGCCCCCAAATTTTCCTGAATCCATATAACAACTTGTAACCTGTTTCTCATTCATCTTCTGAAAACTAAAATCATTTTTCCGAACCACTTAAAACAAAACATTTGTCTTAAAATAAAGCTGTACATTGCTAAAAGATATCTTTATCAAGCAATTTTTTTATTTTTATTTTTGTACACAACCTTGAAGGTACTATAAAAGAAAAATGTATATACACTGTACATAAGTTTCTCTTTTTGTCTCTTTAATAAAGATAATGTTTGAGATGTCACCCATTTACTGGTCCTCCTGTAAGAAACTCTCCATTCTGGTCCTGAAGAATAAATGCATTTTCTTCCTAATAACCTACTATTATATAAGGACCTTTCCACAAATGTTCAAATTTACCGTGCTTATCTTCTCTTCTAGCATCCCATTTCAGGACCAGATAATCCATCTCCTTAATTTTCCTATCAAAAGGTTTCTTCACTTTTTCTTGATGCACCTGAGTTTTGTTGTAAGTTTTTTCCCTCATTTCATGCAATTCTATGATCTGGTTTATCCTCCTTTGCATATGATTGGGTTCTTCTGCAACTTCCTGTAATAATTTCATAACTGGTAGCCCCAAAGAAATCGAAAATATCACTTCTGTGTCATAGACCAACTGAAAGGGAGAAGTACCAATAGCTCTCTTTGTGCTAATTCTATTTTCCCACAATGCATATTTGAGTTTGGTATGCCACGTTCTTTTATTATCTTCCAACAGTTTCTTTATAATCCTTACCAGGCTCTTATTTGAAGATTCCGCGAATCCATTAACTTGAGGATAATATGCAGTTGAATGATTCAAATGAATGTGATATTTATGACAAAAATTTATCATCTTCTTTGACTTGAAAGCTGGAGCATTATCTGTTACTATTCTTTTAGGACAACCAAATATTGACAAAATATTTTCCTCCAAAAAATTCATAATCACTGTTTCATTAGCATTTCTAGTTGGGATGGCTTTGATCCATTTTGTGAAATAATCTGTTGTAGTGAGGATCCACCTGTGTTTCCCTGAAGAATTCAGATTGATTTCTCTAATGAAATACAATCCCCATTGCTCGAATGGTGCTTCCACTGAAATTGGTTTTAAGGGTAAGGGCAAAAGTTCTCTTTTTCCATCAAATATCTGGCACTCATGACACTTTGATATTTCTTTATATACATTTGAAAAAATAGTTAACCAATAAAAACCTGCTCTTAGGATTTTATTAACTGTAGCCTTCCAAGAATGATGTCCTCCACACATCCCCTTATGAAATTATCCCATGATGTGTTGTGCTTCATTTCTAATAAAGATTTCAACAAAACCCCACCTGGATCTTTCCAATACAAATACTGATTCAATATACAGAACTTTATTGCCTTCAATTTCACTAATCTTGATCTGGTTTTATCCATTCCTGGAGGTGCTTGCAAATTTTGCAAAACATATATAATATTTACATACCACGGAGACAAGGAAACATCCTCAACTACTTGACTTTCAGGGACTGTTTCTGTTGATATTTCTGAGATGAAATTTATATCTAAAGTTTCACAATTGGCCTCGGTCATCATTTTTGCTAAGCCTTGTCCATTTATCAACTTTGTAGGCTTAATATACAAATCATATTCCAACAAAACAACAATCCACTTTGCTCTTTTTCCTTCTGGATCAGGCTGAGTAAGAATATATTTTATTGCTGCAGAAGGAACATATGCAACAGTATGTGAATGTAATATATAAACTTTGAAATCTTTCAATGCTTTCACCAATGCATAAGCCTGTTTCTCCATGATATTTTATTTCAGCTCACCATCTCTCAAAATCTTACTAAAAAGGCAATTGGTTGTTCCATACCTTCTTGATTCTTTTGCAATAAAACCCCAGCCAAAGTATGTTGTGATGCATAAGAAAATATAATAAAATCCTTTGAAAAATAAGGACTAATTAGAACCGGGGCTTCAGTTAAGGCTTTCTTAATATCACTGAAGGATTGTCTAGCTTCAGGTGTCCATTTGATTTCATTATTTTTTCTTAAAATTTCAGAATTATTCCTCAAAATTGATGCAAAACTTGGAACAAACCTTCTTAAGAAATTCACTTTGCCAATGAAAGACTGTACCTCCTTTTTACTCCTTGGTATCCCAATCTTTTGTATTGCTGATACTCTTTCTGGGTCAATTTTGATGCCATCCTTTGATATGATATGTCCGAACAATTTTCCTTCCTCCATAGCAAAATGAGATTTTTTAGGATTCAATGAAATGCCAAACTTTCTGCATTTAAGAAAAGTTTCTCCAAATGTTTTAGATGATTTGCAATAAACTTCGAATATATGGTTATGTCATCCATGTACACTACCACAAACTTATCCTTTTCTTCTACAAAGGCAATGTCCATATCCCTTTGAAATGTAGCTCCCGCATTCATTAGCCCAAATGGCATTTTAGCATACATAAATGTTCCCCATGGAGTGGTAAAAGCTGTCTCCTCCCGATCTTCTGGATGCACTTTAATCTGATTGTAACCTGAAAATCCATCCAACATGGAAATTCTTTCTGCTCCAACAACTTTCTGTAAGATGTGATCCATTTTGGGAAGTGGATAATTATCTTTCAAAGATATTTGATTCAAATTTATGAAATCCACACACAACCGTATCTCTCCATTTTTCTTTCTTACTGGTACTAGATTTGCCACCCATCTGGAAAATCTCAGAGACACAATAATTTTGGCATCAAACAAATTTTTGACTTCTTTTTCAATTACTAGAAGTAACTTAGGGTTTATTCTTCTCAATTTCTGTTTGAAAGGCTTTTCATTTGGCTTGATTGGAATCGTAGGTTGAATTATGGAAGTAGCATACTCCTTTAAATCTTCATAACTCCAAGCGAAGACATCTGTAAATTCTTTCATGAGTTTGACATATTTCTCTTCTTCTTCTTCTGGAAGTTTATTTGAGATCTTCACTATCTTGGGATTCTCTTTAGTTCCAATGTTACAATCTTTGATATCTCCCTCTTTAGGCTCTACTTTCGGATTCTTGGGCACATCATTCCTATCAAATAACCTTTCTAATGGAACAAGTCCTCTAGGAATGACATTATTTTTCAGCTGAATTATCTTTGCCTCCAATTTTTTCTTTGAACTTTTCTGGTTCTTCAGAGAATTCTTCTATATCAGGAAAAACTTCTGCATCTTCAGTGTTAATAGATCTATAAGTAAATTCATCTGTCATTTCCAGAAACCTCTTGATCTGGTGATCATATTAAAAAACTTGCCAATGTTTTATATTATCAGGAATGGAAGGTCTATTCACAACCTCAATATCATATTTCTTATTAGAAAAACTGGTAACCCTGAAAGCTGCAGCAGTAGTAGCCAAAGAATCTGCTATTGAATTATCAACTCTTGGTATTGTAACCACATCATGTTCATCAAAGTAATTTCTCTAACAAATCCCAAACTTTCTATAAGATCTCAACCTTGGATGATTTGCTTGATAGATTGCTTTTACCTGATCTATCACCAATTCTAAATCTCTGAACACTTCAATATTCTTTGCTTTCATATCTTTTAATATATTTAACCCCAAAATCAGTGCCTCATACTTTGCAACATTATAATTTGTACATTCAAAATCCAGCTTAAAAGAATACATCATAAATTCTCAATCCGGTGTAATTATCCATACACCTACACCAGCACCTTCTTTACTCATCGATCCATCAAAATGCATAATCCAAGCCCCTTCTTTCCTAACCTTTTCTTTCAACAACTTTTCTTCTTCACTTGGCAAATTATCTTCTTTTGGTTTAATCAAATCTATTTTCTCTTCAGATTGAATATCATTGTAAAAAATCAAAGATCCCAAATCTGTATCTACTGCATATATAGAATGAGTTACAGGTTCATTTCTATCACTTACCACATAATGAATCCTTTTTTCAGAGTATAATCTCCTATGCTCCCCAAGAACTGGAATAGTAGCGAATGACATATCCATTTGCAAGGTTCCTTTGAGTTTTGATGCCCATGATTTGGATAATAACATGCCAAATTTTGGTGGAATATCAACAACAACCACATCCATAACAACTCCTTTAACTGGCATTTTAGTAAGATTCACTACCAAATCTTTGATTAATCCCAAGCATTTTACTTTCTTTGAATCAAAAGAAAATAAATCATTATATGGTCTTGTTATCTCTGAACCCAAACTTTCTACTACGACTTTCAACATCAAATTATGTGAGGCACCTGAATCAAGCATACAATTATGCAAAACCTTATCATGAATATTCAGGTTTACATAAAAAGGTCGTACAACATCTACACTATTGTCCTCCATCTTTGAACCCATATGAATAGTTGGAGTATCATCATTCAATTCTAATGTATCTTGTTCCATTTGCATTTCACCTCCAACCATTTTAGAAATCTGTTCTTTATATTCAGTGTTTTTCAAAATTTCATTAAATGGTATGGAAATTTTAATTTTTGCTATCTCATTCTGTAGACTGAAAGGAACCACACTTTTATCACCGTCTCTAGTCAATTCTTTTTTCTTTGGGATCTTTTTCATCACATCTTCATTTTATTTTATTTTTTTCTATTCTGACTAGTTGATGGTTTATCCATTTGACCTTTGCCTTTGTCCACCACTACATTTCTATTCCTAAGACTAATTTTCCTTTGAAGATCATTTATGGCATTTTGATATCCAATCTGGTACTGCTCAGTTTCTGACTCCAAAATGTTGTATTCTCCATTTGTAGAAAACATATCATGCTCTATCTTGGTTAAATATACCTCTGAATCCAGATCTCCAAAGTGATGTATTTCACTTTCCACTAACTCTGTTTCATCCCTTTCATCCACATAATTCTTAGGAAACGGAGGTCTCATTGGGTTGTCTTCTGCATTTCTTTGATTCCTCTGATCTCTTTGATCTCTTTGTCTAATTTGTGGGGGAATTGACCTCCTAAAATTTGGGTTTCTAATGGGTGGCTCTGGTTGTTCTCTGTTTTGAGGTCTATTGTCCAATGTCAATCTATTTAATAATATCTCCATAGTTATCATCTTGAATTCAAATTTCACATCAGTAGAAGAAGAGGTTGAAGGTTGATTATCTTCTTTAATATTTCTTCTATCCATATCAACTTTTTGTTTTATCTTTCCAGAAGCCACTAGATTTTCTTCCACCTCTACTGCATCTCTCATCATATCTGATAAAGTGGCTGACCTTCTCTCCCTCAATGTACAAGAAAAATCACCTTCAAAAGCATATGCATAGTGTAACTTGGCAGCCCCTACTAAAGGTTTAAAATCAACAGGAATTGAATTGTAAACCCTCATGAATCTAGCAGAAAATTCTTGGACCGTTTCAAAACCTCTGTTTTTCAAATTATTATACTGCGTTAATATTTGTGAAGGATTCTTTTTGTCTTCCCACCTCTCAATAAAAAGGGTTACAAAGTCATTATATGTGGCAATAAATCATGCAGCTAAAGTCCTAAACCATTTTTTGACTTCTCCTGAAAGACTCTAGGCTAACAGTCACATTTTTGCATCATCATAATCTACCTCTTCGAGATCAATAAAGTCATTGAATTTATCAATATGTTGTTGTGCCGTAAGATCTCCCTCCCCATCAAACTGTATAATCCTATGTGCATAGTTCTGGGGAAGGTCATGCAAAGTAGTTGGTAAGACGAAGGGAGAAAACCTAGCAACCATTGGTCTAGGAGGATTTAATGGTACTAAAGGTGGATTTTGTGGTGTGACGTTCTGGTTTCTTATTGGCACTCTCTGGGCTTTAGGATTTTTAGACTCAGTTCTTTCATACTTTTGTAAACCTTCCCAAATTGATTGTAAAGAATACTTCCAAAAACTATCTTGATCAACTTCAGTTTCCTTCAAATCTGATTCTGATTTAGTTCTAAACAAAAGTCTTTACTTATATCAAAATTTTCATCATCTAATAATTCTTCTTGAAAAATAGGAAAATAATTTATTGTTTGAGAAGTACCTTCGTTATCTTTTCCTTTGTTCTTTTTTCAGGAGTCTTTCTGGACTTTATACACCGAAGAATAACCGTGAATCTGGATTTCCCCTCGTAGGGATTCTTCTAGGAGCCACAATGTCCTTTCTTGGAGTCGCATGTTTAAAACTGAAAAATATGAATGTGAAGTCGCCAGGGCAAGATACAACCAACTATAAATATCAAACTTCTTTGCCCACTGAATTTTGATTGCAATGTCGTTCTTCCCAGGGAAAATGAAACCTTTGTTCCCCGGCAATGGCGCCAAAATGTTAGCACTCAGATTTTACCCTTTAGTTGTAGAAGGATAAACCTAAGGTAACTATTTCAAACCAATCTTTAGGAGGGAAATTAGACTTTTCCTTACCAGAGAGGGCTCTCTCAGAAATATGTAAATGGCTAAGGATATATAAAATAACTGTAATTTTCTAGAACAAATACTTGGTTGAAATGCGAACAAGAATCATTGGGCATGGAGTCGAAACTATGGATTTGTATACCAGCAGATAAATAACAGTAAATATTTTCACAGAGGCAAGGTAGTTGTCACATTACAGTCAAAGCTTTTTGCAGGTGATTTAGAAAGAAACATAGACAGTCCATCAATAATGGGCAGCAATTCTAAGATGAATCCACTATCAATTTTAGAGAATTAATGGATACTCAGACTCGATAAATCAAGGCATAAACATATGAATCTCGACTTATTTTAAACTTTCATCCGAGCATAGAAGATATAACATAATGGAAGTATAGCAAAGAAAGTAAACATGCACATGTAAGCAAAGAAAAATGCAAATTGTAAATCTGATCAACACATGAATCTCTGATTCTATAAAAATATGTTATTTCCTGTGTGGCTTCTTTATATATAAAACAATATCAACCCGACACAAAAATCTTGTCTTCAAAAAGGTTTCCAACCCTTTAAAAAATAACTTACATTGTCTTTTATACAAAAATTCCTCGAAGCAAAACCTAACTGCTTCTTTTAACTAAAACTGAAATAACTTTAACTAATTTGCCAAATGTCAATTAAGTCAAAATTTATACAAAATTATTACAATAAAATTCTTCGAAAGTCTTCATTTTGCTGATAATTGCTCGATGAGCATCTTCAGGGACGAATAGTATATTTCATTTTTCCAAAATTTTCCACATAGCTCCACTGGTCCATAGTAATAATCTCATAAAGTATAATTTCTTTTGCTAAAGCTTTCAGCTCCACATTTTCTTCATTTGACATATGAGGGATTTCCTCGCTCAAAGTCTTCAACATATCCATGATTTGGAAATCTTCTGCAAGATTTTCTAATAAGACTTTACCTGTAAGGACATGAGTCAATTTCTGGAATTTATCATGATTCATTCTTATTGCAAATAACAAATTTTTATAATCATTATGGGGAATCAATTCATTATTTTCATTCCAAAAAGTGTTAGGAATTACTACGAGCATACATAATTTAACCTTCGAGAGAAATAAACAGAAACAAGCAATCAAATAATAGGGACACATAATTTACCCTGGAAACCCCATGCGGGGAAAACCAACACCCAATGAATATCTTCATTACATGGCCAAAACCGTCCATCCAGGCCAAGTGAGCTAGCCACCGCTCACCTCCAGGCCGCTTTACAATGGAGCCTCTCCAAGCCTTATAAAGGCTTCTTTGAATGCAATACCTTGGGCCAATACCATGGGCAACAACAAACCATGTGCCCAAAACCATGTGCTGGACCTAACCACCTTTGACTCATTCTCGAGTCAAGGTTAACTCTAACAATCCCCCCTCACATACACCCCCCTATCACCTAGGTCTTTCTCCCGACTTTACCGGTGAGTTACCAGGGGTATGGATGCCTTACCGGGTCTTACAGCCATATGCCCTTTTACATGCAAACTGCTCCATTAATTTTTAATTTTTTCATGTGTCTTCATGGTGACTACACCATCACCATCCATTGCTTCATCCTCTCGCTTTTCCATGCTTGCTTTCTTGCTCATTTTATTTTAACCATGGTTCACATACATCCATATTCAAAAATAACTTTTCTTTAAATACTCCCCTTTAAAAAATTACTTTCATCCAAATACTTTTGAAACATTTCAATAAAACACATTTCTAAATATCCACATTCTCGTTTTTTAATATGACATGAGCTCCTTTTATGAAATATCATTATAATAATATTTCATTCCCATTTTAATTTTAAGGACACCTCTTCATGATCTCCTCCCATAAAGAGAACTATTATTTTATTGCCCTTTACCTTTTCTTATTGAAATATAGTTTCTTCATGGCTTTGGATTTCTCTTCACGGAAACAATTCGTCACTTGCTCTCACAGAGATCAATTACAATGGAAATAAATTATTACGTAGGCTTCTTCATCACACAATAGATGTCTTCTTTTGATCTTCATGCGTATTTTCTCACATTGATCGGGATCGCCTCCCCACACTACTCATGACTGGTATAGTTTCCCTTTTACCATGATTTTGGCAGGGTCTTTTCTTGCAGACGCAGATTTTCACATGAATTTCTTATGCAACAAATTCATTTTTAATCTCGCCCGATTTGCTCACTCGAGCGATTTCTTCATGCAGGTTCTCACAAGTTCTCTCTTGATGGCTATAGAGGCGGCGATCTCTTCTATGCAGCTTCACATGGATTAGACTTATCTTCACCAATTTCATTGATTTCTATCTTCACGAGGGTTTTCCTGGGCAGTTGTCTCCTCATGTGGATGGGAACGAATCCTTCACAAATGTCGGCTTCCAGCATTGAACGCAAACCACAGATTGATGCTCTTTCGATCTACCACGGATCGATCCACTTGATTTGGCAAATACTTTGCGGCTTCCTCCGAACCAATCTAAAAACGCAGCCCTTCCTCCAACAGCGTGGATTCCTCCTTCATGCCGAGTGCAGTTCCTCCACCAATCTCAAATGTCCACTCCTTTCTGCAATCATATCAGATCCACGGTCTTGGGATCTCAGATCTATCCTTTTACAACCAGATCCAGTCACTTAAAAACATATCTCAGAAGTAGCCACACGCAGGACACCAATGTGTCTCTTTGTGGCCTTCCACCATCATGTGCATGTGCAGCCTTCACCCAGCCACTGCGAACAGGCTGGTCTATTCTTCCATAGATGGCTCAACTCTACACACTTACCATTCAACGAGTAATAACAATACCAATACGCCAAACCATGGCTCTGATACCAGTTGTTAGGAATTACCATGAGCATACATAATTTAACCTTTGAGAGAAATAAACAGAAACACGCAATCAAATAATAGGGACACATAATTTACCCTGGAAACCCCATGCGGGGAAAACCAACACCCAATGAATATCTTCATTACATGGCCAAAACCGGCCATCCGGGCCAAGTGAGCTAGCCACCGCTCACCTCCAGGATGCTTTACAATGGAGCCTCTCCAAGCCTTATAAAGGCTTCTTTGAATGCAATACCTTGGGCCAATACCATGGGCTACAACAAATCATGTGCCCAAAACCATGTGCTGGACCTAACCACCTTTGACTCATTCTCAAGTCAAGGTTAACTCTAACAAAAAGCAGGCAATCCTTTTTGGAAGATTTTTTCGAACTTTTTCTTGAAATCAACGACTTGCCTTTTCATTCCTGCACTTCGAGCTTCAACACTTTCCAGATGGGTATATTTTCCTAATATCCTTCTTGCCCAAGCAATCACCGAAATTCTATTTTTGATACCCAATGTATTCATTTCGTCTTCTGATAAAACTCTCAAGAAATCCATGGCATTCCGAGCTGATTCTTTTGGTCTTTTGCTTAAATTTTCTCTTACTGTTGTACAATTCTTTAAGTCTTCTTCTATTGTTTTTTCCTTTGCTTTTACAAAATTTGAATAAGGCCTGAGGTTGATAGTTTTCTCAATGATAATATCCCAAATCATATGCTTACATCCTTGCATTGGGACTTGCCCAATCACCTGGGAAGTGAATCTTTGATTCGTATCTAATAACTCCTTATTTTTGTGTTGCAATCCCTTTATCTCTTCATCTTTCTTCTGATTCTGTTCTTCTAACTTCCATTTCTCTTCTTTCAACTCTTTAATTTCTACTTCTTTAAGACTCACTTGAGACATGGATTGCACGAGGTCAGCTGTATTAGTTTCTTCGCTCACATGGTTGGTACTTGATTTTTGTTGAGCTAAAACTGTTAGCTTTCCTTTCAGATCCTCAATTTGATTCTTCAAGCTTATTCTGTCTTTTTCCCACTCTGCTTATTTTTCAGCAAATTTTAATAATTATGCTTTAATATCACTGATTTCTTTGGACAAAGCTTCTTTGGCTTGTTCTAACTTTGTTTCTTCAAGAGCTTGGATTAACTGAGTGTTTGGAATTTTCATCTTCTTTTGTAATGCTTGAATCATATTATCTTTTTCCATCAATAATTTTTTGCTTGCCTTGCCTCCACCATCACTCGCAACCAAGTCAAATTGTGATTTTTTGACTTGTTGTTGGTGAGCTTTATTTTCCAATTTTTCTTGCTTTAATTGACTCTCCATTTTACTTACAATATTTTCCAATTTAGAAACTTTCAAGGTTGCTTGTACAAAATACTCATATATTACCTCTCCTATCTGCTTGTGTAATTGGATCTTATCAGGCCCCGTTATTTGCTTCAAATTAACCTTTATCTCGGTCATTTTTTCTTCAGTTGATACTGCCAAGTTTAAGGTATTTTCTTTGATATCTCTGCTTGCTACTAAAGTAACATATGAACTTGTCAAATCTCTAACTTTTGGCAGTAAACTATAAATCATTTGGGATGAAGCTTGTTTATTTCCCCCATATTGCTTATACATTTCAAGTCTGGATTGAAATCTACTTATATCTCCACCCTCCTTAACTTCCTGAAAGTTATATTACTGTACCTGGACTTCTGGGACTGAAAACTTCTCTTTTTCACAACCTTCATTGTCCGTTTAAATAACCAATTCTTGCTATGTATCAACCTTAAGTCTCTTTTCTCCATCTCTTTCTTCATCATCTACCTCCATAATTTCCTGCAAACTTCTTTTTTCTCCAACTTCTGCAGTATTTGGTATATGATCTGTCTCTATTGTTGATTCTGTTAAAATAAAGTCTTCCACTTGTGAACTTGTAATTGCTTCGTCATCAAATTCATACTGCAACAGATTTATTCCTTTCAACAATCCCTCTATTTCTTTGTGTTCAAAATCCTTAGTATTATTGCTCTTTCTCCTCTCAGAAATTATATGAAGGATCATATTCAACTGCTATATCTTTCTTGAACTCCATACTTTCCAATAGCTTCTTTACATCTGAGAGAGCATCTTTACTTTTTACAATAAATGGGCCTATTGTCCACGGATATTTCAAATCAGAGGCTTTCTTGAACTTCAAAAAATGTTTATCTTCTAAAATCAATTTCTGTCCAACAAATTCCAAAGTGAAAATTCTTAAAGTTAAGAAGGCAGGCAACACATATGGTTCATGTACAAAACCATACAATCTAATCACTGTGTAATCTTTCAATAAAAACCAATCTCCTACTGCCACCTCCTCCTTCAACTGCATCAGGGACTTCATTTCAAGCAAAACCCTTGGTAGTTCTTCCCCAAAGATCACTCTATATATTTCAGATAAAATGTAATCCATATAATTGAACATATTATCATCTAAAGTATCTGTGTAAAGTATTTGTGAGAACTGTAACTCTTCTAGACTGCTAAACATGACCATTTTCATCAACTGTGATTGAAACCTGAAATATCGTGTGTTGGAGAAACTTGTCAACTGTGAGTGAATACTTTCTGTTAAAAACTCTTGAAACTTGAGACTCGGCACCGAATCGTACTCAATTCCAGGAGAACCAACACTTATTCTGAATAACAAACTCAACTGTAACTCAGTCACCAACATATCAATATCTAGACCTAAAAACTGGGCTATCAAGGAAAGGACCAATTGAGTATTATCATTGAAAAAATTAACATCCAAAGGGTATGGGGTAGTTTCAATTTCCAAGTTGGGTTTAAGATAGGTGGTCAAAAAAGCTTGTCGATTCTTAGGAGAAGACTGGCGATACGAGGTGACGATTGATTCTTCAGAAAAAATTTCAGACTCAGATGCTTGGGACACAGGGATTCCAAGAGAATTGTTGACAACTGACGGCTTTATGGAACACACAATTCTAGTCTTCTAAGCATTCATAATGACTTGTTAGGGTTCAGAGTAATTAGACACACACTAGGATATGAATTTAGGGAAAGGCATCATTTGGTCAGGGAAGAACAGGATAAAGGATGATTTAAACACTCTATGTACATCTATGCCCTTCGTATGCAAATTCTTTAATCTTCTTTTAATTTCAGGAATAGGCAACCGAATTTCCGTATCAAACACATTAAAATCTATATCCTTCAGGGTGTTCCTAACCCTAACATGTTAAGACTTGGATCTTGTTCCATTTCTTATTATAAACAAGTTTAGATTACAGACAACACCGGTTATAAGACCCTACCTGTCACTGATAATCTCTGAGAATGACCTGCCTTGTCGCCTTCTTTGTCATGCACACGTCCAGAAGCTTCAGACTCTGACAGATTCCAATAACAAATGTCAACTTCATGCGCTCATTGCTATATATAACCTTTTTCTCTATCTTTCAGTCTTCTTTATTGGCGGTCAATTTTCTCATCTGTTGATCTTTCTTGCGACAATCCTAGCCGTTGGATTTGATATTCCTTTATCACCTTGACGATCTTTCCCCCATCAACCATCCGTTTACTTTCATCTTTTGATCTCCATCGTTCATTATTTAACACCATACCTCTATTCACAGTGGTTTCGTGGCTTTAAAAAGCGGTCTTTATTACCACTTTGATCCCTTGCGACAGACTGTGGCGTTGACACCTGGCAAGTTGTTTTTCTTTTCGCAACCATTTTTTCTCTTTATCATCTGCGCTTCTTCATAATGCGTCGATCATCAAGAACCGTTGATCAACCATAGAGTAATCTGGACCATTGCTTTCCCTACTATACTTGCACGCTTTGAAACCTTTGCTCTTAACAATTGGATTCCCTTGACGCCGATCTTAGCCATCCACGTGTTTTACATTTCATCCATCGCACAACACTTTCACATGCCACATAAGTGGGTTTACAATACCACTTTTCCTCCCTGCGACATATTTCAAACGTGACAAATCGCGGTTTGTTTTGATTTTCACAACAGCTTATATCCTTTTTTCCTCCGCGCAGTTTGGCAATGCAACAACACACAAGGACTGCCAATCTCTTGCTTGCGCCCAATCAACGGTGCATCTTGCACTACGGTTAGCGCTTATAACATTTGTTTTCAGACTATGGTTTTTGGCATTTCTTTTTCTCTTTTATGATCAATTTTTTGCATTTTTTCTTTGAATTTTCTTTTGCTTATCTCCCTAGTGCCCCCATTTACAACCTTTGATCATACCTTAGCCCATAATCATGAAAACAATCAAATTTTAGGCTTTCTCAAGAAATTTTCAAAACATCTCTCTACTATACATCATCACTTGTGTTGTGAAAACTAGGTGTTAACACACTGACTTTATGAGAGTTGTATTTCATGCATAATTTATCCAAATTCCTTCCCATGTCTTTATTTTGGTTTTTATCCTACTCATTATTCCTACCCACTGGTCCGCAATAGCTAGACCAAGTTTTATTGGCAATCCCAAGCATTTAAATTTATCACAGTGTGCAAATGCCTGAAACCCGAGAATTCTTGAAATTATTTCTATAATGGGAGGATCCACATTCCACCCATACACAATGCTTTTTAGTTGATTGACTAAACCTCTTGAGGAAGAACAAAAGCTCGAGAGGGTCTTTCTAAAGTTTTTTTGCTTGTATGGTTGAGTCTCCACCTAAAAAAATAGAATCATCTGCAAAAAAAGAGTGGTTAAGAGGTTTAATACCTGTAGCTAATTGAATTCCCAGTAGCTTCCCTGCTCTTCGTTCGAACTCCAGCTTCCTACTTAGAGAATCAACCATAAAATGTATAGAAAGGGTTAAAGAGGGAATCCTTGTCTAATTCCATGTGAAGCTTGAAAGAATTTTGTTGGTCTTCCATTTATTAGAGGAGCTATCCATGAAGGGGATCCGATACATGCTTTAACTATATTAACGAATTCTGGGTTGAACCCAAAATTTTCCATTACTTGCCACAGGAAGGAGTGGTTTACCCTATCGAACGCGTTAGCCATGTTGATTTTGATCAACATTCCTTTTTCATTCTTTTGCTTACTTGAATGAATTTCTTCTTGTACCAGAATTATATTATCTAGAATTTGTCTTCCCTTAAGGAAGCCTCCCTGATTCTCTAATATTATTCTATTTAAGATTGGTTTCAGTCGATTGGCTAGGAGTTTGGTAATGATTTTGTAAGAGGAGTTGCACTAGGAAATTGGTTTGAATCGAGATAAGGTGCCAAGGTTGATTTCTTTTAGGATCAAAGCCATAAACGTAGAGTTGGTGCTTCCACCCAATTTGGCATTCATTTGCACATTTCTGACCATTCAAAGAAGATCAGTTTTTATGATATTCCAACATGCTCTGTAAAAGTGAATAAAGAAACCATCTTGACCAGGAGCCTTATCAGCCTTTAAATCCTAGATAACATGGAACACTTCTTGTTCTATGAAAGGACGAAGTAGTTCAGATTTATTTTCATCAGATACCATCTTTGGGATTAAATCGATAAAAAAATGCGCGTCCTCATCCTTATCTCCTTCCGATTCTGTAAAAAGTTTTTGAAAGTATAGAAAATCCACTTCTATGATTTGCTCGTTCCCTTTTACTTCTTTACCTCTTCAGTCTTGAGCTTTGCAACATGGTTTATAGATTATCTAAACTTTGATTTCTTATGAAAGAAGGATGTATTCCTATCCCCTGCTTTCAGCCAAAGGCTTCTAGATTTGAGCCTCCAATATTCTTCTTCCTTTCTACTTTCCAGATATACCTTTGATTGTAATTTAACTTCCTTCTCCAATTCTTGTGGGCCTATCAGAATTGAGTCCATTGTTAATTGGAAAGATTCAAGGGAGGCGAATTACTCTACCTTGGCTTAATGGGGTGGGAAGAAATTATTTTTTGCCCATTTTTTTAAAACTGCTTTTGTATATTTCAGCTTTTGTTCCCAGACATAAGTTGGGGAGCCTGTTACCCGAGTTTTCCAAGTTGCTTCTGTAGTTTCCTAGAACCCTTCTGTTTCCAACCATAATGGGTTGAATCTAAAGGTGATTGGCCCCAAATTTTCTCCCTCCTTAATATACAAGAGAATTGGTTTGTGATTTGAGACCATGTTTTCCAAGATTTTTGAAATAATTAGTTTTCCTTATAGAAGGATGAACTCCGCACCAAAAACCTGCCTAACCTGACTGCTGTATGTCCCGGTTCGATTCTCCTATTTGACCAGGTATATTTTCCTTGCTTAGGCTTAATGTCCATTAAATACTAGGCCTGAATTATTTCCTCTACTTGTGTTTTTAGAGGGTCTCACCCCAGGATCCCTCCTCTTTTCTCCAAATAGGCGAGACTTAAATTTAAGTCACCTGATAGTACTAGTTCACAGGGGTGTATATTTCCAAAAATTCCGCTAGCGAATTCCAACAGTATTTTTTTTCCATAAATAATACAAGAACATAAATATTAAAAAGAGATATTTGAACTTACTCTGGATATGCAGAAGGCCTTTAAATATCCAGTGTTGGGTGGTAAGGATTTATGTAATCTGAATGAACCTTCTAACCATAGTGTTACGGAGATAACTTCCTATGGCTTGGGGCAGACCACAACAGACAGTTGACTACCAGAAAATAACTCAACTTCCAATACAATGCTATAAAAATGACAATGCTAAGACAATGGAGAATATAACCAACCTCGATCCAAACGTTCGATTTAGATCCCCATTGAAGCTTTCAACCTGCAAATTAATCTTGACAGCCAATACACAACAAGCACATATAATATATGAAAGACATTAACATCATCAATAACAATGGTCCATGATATTATAAGTAAATGAAACCCAATGTAATATAAACAACATTCACAACATTAATGGACGAGAATATGAGTATTTCTATTAATGAATAACAAGAAGTACAATGTGATACGACCTCTTGCCGGCAACCAATCTGAACCAAGAACTGGGTCTCTCCACTTGTGCCTCCACCACTTCAATCCTCCATGGAATGGAAACTCAAACTGTGATAGGAGTTTGGAAGGTGAACATAAGAGGTTCACAACAACAAGGATCAATGAGTGTAGACTCAAGATGCGGCAAAAATCCACTAGAGTTATCTTGCTCTCTCTTTCTCCTCTCTTCCATATGCCATATGTGCTCAATATATAGTCCTCCCAAGGTAAGTGAAAGGACACATCGAGGCGTTACTGGGAAAATGGAGGGCCAAAGGTCACCCTAAGACCGCCTTTTGGGAGTAACAAGTAATTAACTAGTGATTTTACCATTTTACATGCTACCCACGGGCTATAGTGATGCAGCTTGCGGGTACGCCCACTGAAGTGATAGAGCAAGCGTATAAGGAGAAAAAATAGGAAAAAGATGTGCCTGAAGGACATAAAGTGTCTATGAGTCAGTGAAATGGATCCTGAAGGCCAAAGAGTGCTGATGTTCACAAGGTGGAAAATAATGTTGTAATAGATGCCCCCTAATGTGTGAGGTCAGAGAATGATGCTATGATGGCTGAAATACATTATAAATCTCAGAAGTGGGCTGATGGAAACACAAGTGGAAGGAGCAAATCACTTGTCACAATACAATAATGTCTCTGAATACATGTCGTAATAGTACAACAATCTGATACAATGGCCATGAATAGGCAGTACATAGTGAATATCTATCATAAATGATCATATCCATGATCCCTCTACAGTAAGATATGGTCTCTTGCTGAAAAGGAAACAACTGGTGCAAATTGGAGGTACAAACTACTAACATCTAAGAGGTGATATCTCAGATGTAAAGTCACGATTATAAGTAGCATACTGAATGCCATTATCTCTTGGGGTCTTCTACACAAATCATCGACGGTGCAAGTCCCATCAAGTGAATAAAGGTGTTGAGGTCGAACCTGATGTGACATCGTCTGATTACCGGTCAATGATGTATACCGTTAACAAATGTGAGATAACCCACCAATAATGAAAATGGGCATCAAGGCACATAGTACAATCATCAAAGTGCGAATAGATGTGTTGAAGTCGAACACTAAGATGAATCCATCGATCAGGGGACATTGATGTATTCCCAAAACTGTTGATGGCGAGAGAACCTGCCACTAATGACTGCAAGCCTCAAGGTACTCAACCAAACTCTAAGCCTCAAGTTCCAGAATAAATGGGTTGAATTCGACGGAACGAGACTCGCTGGAAGGAGGGCATTAAGGCATCCCCCATCAACCAGCATGAGGTAGCAGCTACGCTGAAATATTTGGAAGAACTCAGGTGAATTGAACTGACTCAATAAGGATGGCCGACTGCAATAGTCAAGAGATCTGAGGAGTGGCCGAATCTGGTTTCAGGACTTCCTTTGAACAAGAGCATGAGCAGATGGATAGACTCAGGCAACATAGACTCGACATAACAATGTGCGATGCAAGAGGCATCAATAAAGGGCTCCATAATGACTGGAAGCTTAACCAATGGGAGGAGTAAACTGAGAAACGAGCACAGCTCCTAAGGTCCAACTATAGTCTCAACTCATAATGTATGGAGTGGAATGAATGCTCTGTTCAAAGGTGACACAACAGCTGCCAACTAGAAGTAGTAACCATAATCCCGTCCGACTTTTTGGAATATTTGATTTTTTTGGTCTTTTTCATATTTGGAAAAGCTTGAAAAAGAATAAAATTGCTTATAGTACAACAATTAAGGGAACGAGTGTCAACTGGAAAGCAAACTAGTCCCAAGCAGTGGAACATACCTATGATCAATGCAAGGAAGCATGTGCAGGATATGGACACTCGGGGGGGGTGTTCCCTCAGGGTCAAAAGGTCATCAAATTGCGAAAGGCAAATGTAAGCTCTGTAGGGCTCAACAGAGAAAGTGCTTAGGCACCAGGCTAACAACTGGGTAAGCGGGAGCCGGCACAAGGCTCAAGCGGCAAGCAGGATAATGCAATGCAGTCACAACTTGACATAAAAGGGGAGTCCTTTTTCATAAATTTAGTCTCCTCACCCGAAAAAGTGTAAAACAATGAGAGAAGAACTCTTCTAGTCACGTATGACTAGAGTATACCTTTTTCGGAATTAATCCACAAAGGTCCGGAAAAGGGGTAAACTTATACCTCAGTGGATGTCGATTCAAATCCTTTAACGAGTCTTAAGTTACAAGTGTACTTAGCAATCTTGTTTGATTTGAAAAAGTCTAACAAGGGCTTAAAAAGACTTTATAAAAATATTTTCCATAAAGGTTTAACGAGCCCGAAAAAGTAAAATCGTGACCTCCTTACTATTTTTAACGAGCTCAAAGGAGAGATGGAAGAATGCTCGTAATGGGGGCAGACGAGTGTCAGGGACATGCGAGACGAGTTCCAAGCGCATGGAACAAAGCTATGCATAATGCAAGGAACATGAGCAAGATAAGGACACTCAGGGGGTGTCTGCGAATTCGGATGGCAAAAGGTTCAAATGCATCATAATAATGGGGAGGCCTAAAACTATATGCAAGGTTCTGAATATGCCTACCATGACCGAAGCAAATGTCGAAAAGGACCAATAAACAAGTATAAGTCCAGCTAAGAATCCTATCTCCAAGAAACATAAGTACCAAGATTATCTCTAAAACATACGTAAAGAAAAATCTGATACAAGTCACTGTGGTAGAAAAATTTTCAACTTCACTATTATCACCCTCAGACATAATGAAGGGAGAGCTAACCACTGAAGGTGCCATAGTACCAACACCCAAGGGACCAAAATGATCAACTTCAGAATGAAGAGCAAAGCTGAAGGACGTGGAGGAATCTGCAGTGGAAAATTCATCATCACGGGAGTTGGAAATTCTAGAAGTAGAATCGAACTCAGTAGGATCACCGATTTGCGGATCTATAGGAGAGTCTAAAGACTCATCACTAGGGAGATAAGACTTTAATGTCAAACCCGGGCTAGACAAAACTATGCCTGTATCAAACTCCAAATGCATGGCAGGTTGTACTCGAGGCTCATCTCGTTCAATAAGATCAAGGGTAGGAAGGAAATAAAACTGATGATGAGGATCCTCCCAAGGCTTGTCATTACCATTCATGGCCTCGATAAAAATTTCATCTGAAGGTAAAATACCATTGAGGCAATCATGTGAACAAGATGGGTCAACTGCACACGTGGGCAACATAACGGGATCTTCTTCCCCTGTCCGTGAAGAAGAGAGATCCGACTCTACAGTGGCTTGTTGAATATCCTGATATGCAAGTTCAACAGCAGACAACGGCATAGCCATTCCAATATGCGCAATGTCTCCGGGCATGGAATTCGTGGACGGTAAGGTCCACGGATCATCAAAATATAAAGTACGGAATTAAACATTATTTAATGGAGGAGGTGCATTATCAGAAATGGTTCCAATAAAAGCGATAGGTGAAGGGAAATCAAAAGATCCCAACAGTGAGGGGTACAATCCGACACCCATGTTCCCAGTTTTCGACTGAGAATCTGTAACTTGAGGGACCATTGATCCCGTGGATGTTGTGGAACCAGGACTAACGAAATCCAGCTGGTCGATTGTCACAATCTTGCCTTCGTGGGGAAAGAAAATAAATCTGAATACAGTGGATGCGACAGCTTTCATAGCATACATCCAGTTTCAGCCTAAGAGAAGGTTGTAGTCGATGGGCGCATCAACCATGTCGACTTCAATAGGCACGGGTTTCCCACCCAAGCGAACAACAAGGGAAGGGATAATCCCATGCGGTTTAAACGAGCGACTGTCAAAAGCAGTGAGCATGGTCACAGACTTGGCTAAGGGAGGAGAGCCAAGAGCTTTCCAACAAGATAAGGACATTACTGATGTAGAGGCACCTTCGTCAACCACCGTTCCTTTGACGAAATTCTGAAGGCACTCCACCTGGATCTGAAAAGCCACGTGGTAAGGTAAGTGAGGTTGAGCATCAGTAGTGTCAAACTTAATTACGTTAGGACTTCCTCCATCTTGAACTCCTAAAGTAGACAAAAGGGCATGCCTTTGAGAAGGACACGCCTATAAAACCTCGAGGGCTGACATGGCACACGAAGTTTGGCCCAACTATTCTACAATCGAGTAGTTCTGGGCAGCTCGAGCATTGGGATTATGCATAGAGCGCTTGAGAACACCTTTCGGTATCCGCGACATAGTAGAGGGCTTCTCGATATGCAAGGAGTTACCGGGAGGAGGAGGCTCATTCCCCATATTTGGTTGTGGTGCTCCATAATCACGTTGGTGAGTAGAAACACTAACCTCTGATTTGACCATATTCACGCATCCATAACCACTAGTATTGGAAGAAGACGTTGCCATCTCATTAGGTCCATAACCAGTGGCGGGAGCATGTGAAGCCATGTTCTGATGACAAGGAAGGGGATATTTTAACACAGCTGGGATCTGTGCCAGATGCTTCGATGCTTCTTCGATACGAGGACACAAGTGAGTAAGATGATCTTCCCCACAAAGCTTGCAAGGGAATTTCACTTTATGTCTAGGTTTACGGTCCCCACCAGCATTGTCACCGTCCCGAGGAGGGTTGGCGTTCTCTTTTCGAGGAGTATTACGATTACTATTATTGTTCCCATTGTTTCCACCCTTACGGTTGTTTCTCCCCTTCTTCTTACCACCAGGCTGCTGGTTACCCGATGGGGTCGTCGTTTGCATAACATGTACATCGGACGACGGGGTGGAAGTGGACAAGGTATGAACCTGTCCGGGAGTAGATTGGTTAAGCGACAAATTTTGCATTTGATTAGCAACCAAATCTATGGGGTGAGTACTTGTGTATCCCATGATGCCATCGGCATGTGGTCTAGGAATTGACTTGGGCTCATGTCGTGTTCGCGGTCAGGAATAATGTCGTATAAGATGCCAGACTGAGAATATAATAAATCTAACTGCTGGACTTTTAAGATGGCTTGTTCCTCAGTCACAATGCCGGACATCGAAACATCCTTAGCAATATATGGGAGTAAAGACTTGAGGAACCATTCCAACAAAAACTCTGGAGGAATGTTGGCTTTCTGTGATGCACCTGCAACAATTAATTAATAAGAATATGCGAAATAGTAGAAATGACAGAACTCAGAATCACTTTTATATTGATCACAGGCCACTTCGAGGGGGCAACCTCCTATGAGAAAGCTCAATACAAATAACTTCACGGTGCCTTCATAGGTCTCAACACACACTTATATACTAAGTCTAGGTGCCAATACTATGGGTCAAAACCATGGGCCACTACAAACTATGGATCAACAATACTACGGGCGACTTACAAAGCATATGCCCCAACAACAATAACACAAACTATTGATTAACAAATACTACGGGACGACTTACAAAGCATATGCGTCCAACAACAATATACTAACAAATTAAAGACATGGGTTCCTAACATCCCCTCCCCCTTAAAAAAAGCTTTGTCCTCAAAGCTTTAGATGTGGAAATTGTTGTTGAATCTGAAGGAGTGGTTCCCATGTAGCATCCTCTGGTTGCATACCGTGCCACTGAATTAAGACCTCTGTGATAGAGCGAGAGCGAAGCTGACGAGTGCACCGATTGAGGATGGCCTCCGGCTTCAAAAGGATGGATCCTTCCCTATCCAGTTCGGGTAAAATCGTTTGTCCACTGATGTTGGTGCCAAGAACTTTCTTCAGACAAGAGACATGAAAGACTGGATGAATGCGGGAAGAAGGAGGAAGTTCCAATTTATAAGAAACGGACCCAATCTTCTAAAGAATCCGATATGGCCCATAGAACTTTGGAGCGATCTTATGACGCCCTTTGAGTTTCAGGGAAGATTGCTTGTACGGCTGGAGACGAAGAAAAACCATATCACCTACTTGAAAAGTGCGCTCAGAACGGTGCTGATCAGCTTTTTACTTCATGCGATTTCTTGCCATGTGAAGATTGTCCCGCAAAATGCGAAGAATCTGTTCGCGGTTTCGAAGGACCGTGTCAACTTCCTGAACTGGTGAACTGTTGGGGGTGTATGGAAGAAGAACTGGGGGTGCCTGACCATAGACTACTTCATATGGGGTCATTTTAGAGGCAGTGTGGTAAGAGGTATTGTACCACCATTCAGCGAGAGGGAGCCACTTTGCCCACTGATGTTGTTGTTCAGAGGTGAAGCAACGAAGATAAGTTTCCAAGCATTTATCGATAATTTCAGTTTGATCATCTGTTTGTGGGTGATACCCTAAACTCATCTTCAGTTTGGTGCCAGTGTGGAGGCGAAATAGTTCTGTCCAAAAATGACTGGTGAAAGTCGCATCACGATTCGAGACAATGGAAGAAGGGATGCCATGAAGACGAAAGATCTGGTCCAGGAAAATTTGAGCGACTGAGGAGGCTGTATAGGGATGGCTGAGAGCACAAAAATGACTATATTTGGAGAGGCGATCAACCACAACAAGAATCACTGTCTTCCCGCCAGATTTAGGGAGCCCTTCAATGAAATCCATAGAAATATCTGTCCAAATCCATGTAGGTATGGGCAAAGGTTCGAGCAATCCTGGAAGGAGTGTTGTTTCACCCTTATTGCACTGGAAGGTATCACATTCGGCCACCATCTGTTGAATTGTCCTTTTCATGCCTTGCCAAAAGAAGTTACGCCGTGCCCGTTCATACGTTTTGAGGAACCCAGAGTGCCTTGCCGATGGAGAAGCATGGAGTTCATAGAAGACAGCCTGTTGAAGATCTATGCTCTGGGGAAGCACCAGACGACCCTTGTATCTCAGAGAAGCACCATCCCAAGAGTAATGTGGTACAACAGAAGGGTTGTTTGTCAAGCATTGGATGATTTGAGATAAGGAAGAGTCATTGACATAACCTTGTTGAACAGATTGCAACCAATTTGGAACAGGCATAGAAATAGCTGAAAGAGAACCTTGGGCATCAAATGTGCGAGAAAGAGCATCTGCCATAATATTGTCTTTACCCTTCTTGTAAGTGATCTCATAGTCATAACCCATGATTTTGCTAACCCATTTCTGTTGTGCTGGGGAGGAGACACGCTGTTCCAAGAAATATTTCAGACTCTGGTGATCAGTCTTGATGCAGAAATGATTCCCTAATAGGTATGGTCGCCACTTCTGTACTGCATGCAAAATAGCCATCATTTCCTTCTCATAGGTAGAGGTAGCTAAATTCTTACCTGAAAGGGCTTTGCTGGTGAACGCACTGGGGTGTTCATATTGAAGGAGAACAACACCAAGTCCATTGCCGCAAGCATCACTCTCAATAGTGAAGGGCTTGGAAAAATCGGGCATAGCTAGAACAGGTGTAGTACACATAGCTTGTTTTAGTTTGTCAAATGCACACTGAGCAGCATGTGTCCATGTAAAAGCATCCTTTTTCAATAGAGCAGTTAATGGAGCTGCAATCTTCCCATAATCCTTGACAAACTTGCGGTAGTAGCTAGTCAACCCCAAAAAACCATGAAGGCTCTTGAGTGTCTGAGGATGCAGCCAATTGTTCATGGCATCGATTTTGGCAGGATCCACGCGAACCCCTTGTGCTGAGATAATGTGCCCGAGATACTCAACTTCCTTCTGTCCAAAAACACATTTAGACTGCTTGGCGTGGAGATGATGGTCAGAGAAAAGTTGCATGACAAGATCCAGATGCTGGAGATGTTCATCCCATGTTTTACTGTAGATGAGGATATCATCAAAGAATACCAGAATGAATTTCCGCAAGTAGGGTCGAAATATTTTATTCATTAAGGCCTGGAATGTGGAAGGAGCATTAGTGAGGCCAAAGGGCATGACCAAAAACTCATAATGGCCATCATGTGTGCGGAAGGCTGTTTTAGGGATATCATCCTCATGAACCCGAATTTGATGATACCCAGAACGAAGATCCAACTTGGAGAAAAAGTGAGCCCCATGAAGCTCATCAAGAAGCTCATCAACAACAGGAATCAGAAACTTATCCTTGATGGTGAGGTGATTAAGTGCTCGAAAGTCAATGCAGAGGCGCCATGACCCATCTTTTTTGCGGACAAGAATAACTGGAGAAGAAAAGGAACTAGTGCTTGAGCGAATAATACCTTGCTTCAATAAGTCCCGAACGAACATTTCAATCTTCATTTTTTGGTGAAATGGGTAGTGATAGGGCCTGATGTTGGGAGGAACACTGCCAGGAAGGAGCTGAATACGATGGTCTTCTGGCCTGGAAGGTGGCAATCCCACTGGTTCAACAAAGACACCTGTATATCGATTCAGAATTTGTTGTAGATCCAAAGGAGTAGTGGAGACCGCTGATGGTTGCATCTGAATGGAATGGATCTGAGTGATGACACCATGTGAGTTCTTCTTGAGGAGTTTTTCCATGCGATGTGAACCGATGATGCTGAGAGAACCTGGTTGTAATCCTGTCAATGTGTGTTTTTGTCCATTGAGGGAAAACTGCATCCAAAGTTCAGCAAAATCCCATAAGATAGGGCCAAGTGTGCGTAGCCATTGAGCACCCAAAACCACATCACATCCGCCTAAGGTTAAGGCAAACATGTCAGAGCACAAGGTATAATCTCCCATGGAGATACGCACATTTCGACACTTCCCTTTGCAAGGTAAGGTGCCCCCATTGGCAACCATGACTTCAAAGTTGGAGCAAGGATGGATAAAAAAATCAGCTTGTTTGGCGATCCGAGGGTCAATGAAATTATGAGTGCTACCAGAATCAATGAGTATTGTAAGAGGAAGCTTCTTGAAGTAATCCCTGACCCGCATTGTTTGGGGGGTGGTGATTCCAGCTAAAGCATGGAGAGATATCTCTGGCTGGTCATCCTGAGACGGAGGGTCAAT
Organism: Larix kaempferi; assembly: GCA_027924585.1. Lineage (NCBI taxonomy): Eukaryota > Viridiplantae > Streptophyta > Pinopsida > Pinales > Pinaceae > Larix > Larix kaempferi. The sequence continues at coordinate 10,162,430 of BSBM01000143.1, forward strand.
AGGCGGTTCCTGAATGTCGATCGAAGCATCCATTGTTTCTGGATCTTCGTCACCAATTTCAGAGGCAGGCGGAGAATCCACATCCAAGATATAGAGCTTTTGCTGAACACATCTATGTCCCCGGGTGAATTTCTCATCACAATTATAGCAAAGCCCCTTTTCTCTGCGTGCTTGCATCTCTGTTTCAGACAAACGCTTGATAGGAGTTGGTCGAGGAGCCTGCGGTATAGGTGGTCATTGAGAACCCATATTTCGGAAGGGAACAAAAGTGGGCTTGGAGCGTTGTTGGGCTGCAATCTTGTCTTCTGCCAACTTAGCCAACCCTAGGGCTTCCATCATTGTGTTGGGACATAACATTTTGACCTCAGAGCGGATGGCATCCTTTAGACCACTGATAAAACAACTCCGGTAAAAGTCATCAGACAATCCTTCAGTGTGGTTGGCTAGTTTTTCAAATTCGGTTTGATACTCTCTCACAGTGCCAATTTGGAAAAGTTTAGTGAGGGCTCCTGTGAAGTCATCAAAAGCACGAGGACCAAATCGTTCCAAAAGGAGCTGGCAAAAGTCTAGCCATTTTGGCTCTCCATGAGCTTTGATGTACCAACGGTACCATTGAATAGCTTCCTGTTCCAAATGAAAGGATGCAAGCAGAACTTTGTTGAGATCAAAAGTATTATGCAGACTGAAATACTGTTTTGCACGATAGATCCATCCAGTTGGATCAGTACCATTGAAGCGAGGAAAATCAAGCTTCGGACCACGAAAATTGTTGGAAGAAGAGAACTCATTGCCTGATGAAGACTCGGTCTGCTGTTTGTTGTTCATAGCTGAATGTTCAAGATGGAGGCCGAGAAATTTTTCATCCAGATCCTGGAGTTTGGCTTGGATGGATGCAAGTGCGTCTTCCATGGTTTTTGCTCCTGCACGGGTGACAACCATAACCAGGAGTTTTTTTTTTTTTTTTTTGGTTGACTGGGTAGGAAAACAAAAACAGAAATTGCTTCAGTAAAGGAAAATTTGGACTTGGGAAAAAATCTGAAGGGTAATTGGGGTTTGACTAGGTTTTGGACACTGTTGAATAGACAGGGAAGCAAAAATGAGGATTTCAGAAGCGGGGTGAAAGAATGGGAAAATTTGGCAGAGGGGGACAAAGAAGCAGAATTCAGAAAGGAACTCTGTGGTAAAATTTGAAGGTGATTGGGTGAAATCTGAGGAAGTTATGGCAAACCCTAAAAATAGACAAATGTGGGATTTTGGGCTTTAGGAAGGAAAATTGGGGATAGGGTCCTCAGGAATGAAATATGCAGAATGGGATGACAGGGTTCCCCGAAAATTTCAAGGGAAACAGAGTGAAAACAAGGGAGATATGGAGAAAAAACTGAATTTTATACTCTCTCTCTTTTTTTTTTTTTTTAGACTGGAGCGGCTACGGCTCGGAAGGGATCTGGAACGGATAAATCTGCAATGGCTGGATCTGAAATGGCGCAGCAGTGATCGATAACCGTTCAGCTGAAAATAAATATGTACCCCAGGTATGTGCGGCTTCCTAACAGTTCAGGGGTTTCACTCGGCCACCAATGCTGTCTGATGGCTTGCGTATTGGGGCAGTACCCCTCACTCCACGGCTCAGGTAAAACTGATAACCGCTTTGCCACAAACAACAGCTCTTGGTTTACCTCACGGGTGGGAACTAGTCAATCAGGTAGGGGTCATTGCCCTTTTCGCTGGCAGGTCCTCTAAATGGGCCAGCTACTTCGGGGTTCCTGTGGTACTCCTCACAATGAGTTTTAGGGCTTATGCCCAAGTACTTCCCACAGTTAAGCAGATAGGGATTATTCTCAAATCTGAACCTGCAATAGATGCGAAAAAAAATTTGGCAGAAATTTCACCCAGCGGGCCCAAGAAAGTGCTCTGATACCAGATGTGATGCACCTGCAACAATTAATTAATAAGAATATGCGAAATAGCAGAAATGACAGAACTCATAATCACTTTTATATTGATCACAGGCCACTTCGAGGGGGCAACCTCCTATGAGCAAGCTCAATACAAATAACTTCACGGTGTCTTCATAGGTCTCAACACACACTTATATACTAAGTCTAAGCGCCAATACTATGGGTCAAAACCATGGGCCACTACAAACTATGGATCAACAATACTACGGGCGACTTACAAAGCATATGCGCCAACAACAATAACACAAACTATTGATCAACAAATACTACGGGACGACTTACAAAGCATATGCGTCCAACAACAATATACTAACAAAGTAAAGACATGGGTTCCTAACACTTTCACTAACCTCTTCCGTCGATGCCACTCTTGAACGTGGTCAGAAATATGCATGGCCTTATTCTGGCGGAAGGTAGACAAAAGTTCAGTACCAGTATCGTAACAAACCGACAGCTGAAAATGATCCAAGAAAACCAAATCTATCTCATTAAAACCCCTATAAGTGCCCCTAGGCAACTCGACATACCACTTCGCGGCTGCCCCCATGAGGGTGCGTTGAAATAGTCTCAAACGAACAAAATCGTGATTCAACGAGTTGGATGAGCAACAAAGGTGAAAGGTTGTGACATGATCACCCGGGTCCTCACCACTCTTCCCCTCAAACTTCAGAATGTCCGAAGGGAGCTTGGTAGGGACCAAAGACCAATTAGGATCGTGACACACCAGATCATTCATGAGCTTCGAGAGATCCGAAAGGTTTAGTCGAGCAAGGAATGGGAGCTGAGGCTGTAAAGATTGATTGTAAGCTCCCATAAAAGGTTGGTTATAAGGACCCGAAGGATAAGATAGACCATAGGCTTGACCATGACCATAAGGTTGATAATGCGGACCTGACGGATCATAAGTTTGACCATGCCCATAAGGTTGATAACCTCCTCTGACCTGACCCATGTGCGGGTAAGCAGGTATATAGGTATTTTGAGCACCATGTTGAGGTGGGTTGTATTGAGAGCCAGCACCGACTGTATTATAGTAAGGGTTGCCACCATAATTATGGGGCATATACGTGCTATTCGTAGCGGGAACCATGTTATAATGTCCTTGGTTATAAGGTATGTTCCCACCCCCTACATAAGGATGATGAGTAGTGTGAGCAGTCGTGTGGTGACCATAAGTATGAGAGGTATTCCCAACCCCAACGTTGGTGTTACTACCAGCAAGAATGGTGGCGTTGACCATGACCATGAGGTATATTCCCACCTCCTACATTAGCATTACTAGTAGTGGTGGCAGATGCAAAAGTATACGGTATGTGTCCACCCCCATGATTGGGAGGAACGTTAACATTTACAAAAGTGGTCCTCTATTGACGGGTAGAGGCATGTGTATTAAAATGTGGATGGCGAGTCGTATTTCGAACAGTGTTCCTATTAGGATGGATAGTCCTAGGAGGCGGCCTTCCTCCAACATTTGCATTTTTTGGAGGAATATGACCAGTCCCCATACTATGTGTGTGAGTGGACAAAGTGGTGCCCCCGGTGAGGGTATTACCCCCAGTGGGTGAAGTGTTGCTAACACCATGACTAGTGCCAGCATGACTACCAAATAGAGTAGGAGTATCAACTGTGTTGTAATCAGGCATACCAAAAGAGAACAGGGTAGCGTTGGTCGTAGGGTCTGTGTCATCATGTGCCTCAGGCATCCCATATCGAAAGTCATGTAAATTTGAAGGATCAAACAGGTCGTCCTCGGGTGGATCCAAACCAAACAAATTGGGTTGGGTCTCGGGTGGATCACCCCCCCACTCCTCTCTAGGGGTCGGGGGTGTCTGAAGTGTGCTCGGCTCTACCCAAAGGGTCTGTAGGGATTTCTCCCGTGCCTGAATGTGCAGTCATGACGTCGGCGATATAAGTTTCGTAAGAATCCGAAGACTCGGAGGGGGCCCTGCAACGTCCCCTCTCAATGCAGAGTGAAAGCTCGACAGCCGGTAAACCAGCCAACTGACGAGATCGACGGAGAGAAGGACTCCGCGCCACGATATCTTCGAAGAGACTATAAAATCGAAGCATCTCCTAATGGCCAAACTATCGATAAAAAAATAGTAAATCAAGAGCACACACCTAGAGAAACTACAACCAAGAGCAGACAAACAGAGTGGCTAAATGAGCTCCTGACACTAGAGCCGGTATGTATCGCCTAGGAGAGGCTTGAGATTCCCAAACTATAGCCGGAGGTAATAGAATCAGTTATAAAGGCCCCCAGACTTCACTACGCGCACAGGGTCAAGTCCCTATACAACAAGAAACTGTGCTGTCCAACCTCTATCTGAGTCATGACACCCGCAATATAACCACTACGAATACCCTGTGCGATACCTAGGTAAGGAAACTAAGGTCACCACGATATAACCGATGCTCAGGGGGACAGTCGCAGGTGGGATCCGTCGTATGGGCAGGGTAACTAAGCCCGAATCACAAGAGGACGAACCTCCGGTACCCCCAGATACGAACAAATCCTGGATATATCTCCCAAGTTCAGCCAGTATCGGAGGGCTATCTCCTCAACCAACCTCCCGTGACCTCGTGCTTAATTCTGGTCTGAGTAGAGATTCCTAAGAACACTGATGTATACAATGGATTTCACCACTCCCTGGTCAGACACATAATGTTTCGTCTAGTAGTCTCGAATTGTTAACTCACAGTGATCTATTCCAAGACTCTAAACCTATGCTAGTTGGTGTACCCTATAAAATAAAATCGTTCTAATCAATTTTAAGATTAAGTGTTAATTTTAATGGCCATGGTTACCCAAAGGATATGGTCGTGAAACTAATGATGTATATGACTCAATAATATGCACAATCAATCAAACTCTAGACTCATCTACCCAATAAAAACAATGCCACTAGAATGACAATCAATCCAACAGTTTCAAAATAAAAATGCAACTCTTTATATTTTCAATGCACAAGCAAAACCTAAATGAAAGCACAAGCACTCTGATGCAAAATGCAGTACATAATTTTTTTTGTATTTTCACTTACAAACAAAAGGAAAATGCAAAACTATGTTTTTGTATTTTTCAATATATTCTACCTATTTGGTTATAGACATGCAGAGCAGATCACTAAGACAACCTAACACATCCCAAACAGTGAGACTCAGCCAATGTAATGAGCTAAAAAACCAAAAATGGTGGGAAAATTACAAGACTCAAAACAAAGAGAAGGAAGAGCTTCTGGTCACAAACAATGCATGAAACAATCAGGAACAAGGCCAAAGAAGACTTAGGAACACTCAAAACCAATCCAACAACAACACAAGGGCATAAACCAATCAAAGCTAGAGTTATACGCTACTGTCGAAGGAATAAAAACGGGTACCCGTGGGCTATAATGTAGATAGAGGCGGGTAGACGCGGGAAAAACAAGCTTGACCCGCGTACAGGGAAAGGCTAATGAGCAGTAAAAGAGTCCAAAGGCTTAGAAAAAACCTGTTTTCTATAGGGTATCCTAACGGCCAATGAATGACACAGAGACTCGACACACAACAACTCTAAATAGGGACTAAAGCCTAAAAATCCCCAAAAATGGATGCATTCCCCAATGGAGTCGCCATTTCTGTTATGGAGAAAACTTCCTATGGCTTGTGGCAGACCACAACAGATAGTTGACTACCAGAAAATAACTCAATTCCCAATACAATGCTATAAAAATGACAATGCTAAGACAATGGAGAATATAACCAACCTCGATCCAAACATTCGATGTAGATCCCCGTTGAAGCTTTCAACCAATGCACTTGAACCTGCAAATTAGTCTTGACAACCAATACACAACAAGTACATATAATATATGAAAGACATTAACATCATCAATAACAATGGTCCATGATATTATAAGTAAATGCAACCCAATGTAATATAAACAACATTCACAACATTAATGGACGAGAATATGAGTATTTCTATTAATGAATAACAAGAAGTACAATGTGATACGACCTCTTGCCGACAACCAATCTGAACCAAGAACTGGGTCTCTCCACTTGTGCCTCCACCACTTCAATCCTCCATGGAATGGAAAACTCAAACTGTGATAGGAGTTTGAAAGGTGAACATAAGAGGTTCACAACAACAAGGATCAGTGAGTGTAGACTCAAGATGCGGCAAAAATCCACTAGAGTTATCTTGCTCTCTCTTTCTCCTCTCTTCCATATGCCATATGTGCTCAATATATAGTCCTCCCAAGGTAAGTGAAAGGACACATCGAGGCGTTACTGGGAAAATGGAGGGCCAAAGGTCACCCTAAGACCGCTTTTTGGGAGTAAAAAGTAATTAACTAGTGATTTTTACCATTTTACATGCTACCCGCAGGCCATAGTGATGCAGCTCGCGAGTACGCCCACTGAAGTGATACAACAAGCGTATAAGGAGAAAAAATAGGAAAAATATGTGCCTGACGGACATAAAGTGCCTATGAGTAAGTGAAATGGATCATGAAGGCCAACGAGTGCCGATACTCACAAGGTGGAAAATAATGTTGTAACACATAGGGTTGCAATTCCTCCCGAAGCTCCCCTCGCACTTACTGCTACTCCTGATTTTTTTCTCCATTTGTCTTTCCCCAAAGACAAAATATCATTTTCTTCTAACTTGGTCTCCTGGATCAAGAGCATATTGGGTGCTTCCATTCTTATAAGGTCTTTAACTACTTCTATTTTATTGGGACTCTTGAGTCCTCTGCAATTCCAGGAGACCAACTTCATCATTTACCTGTAAGGTGAGAATGAGACCCCCCTCCCTAGGCTTCCCCGAGTTTTCTATACAAGTTTCTGGACCTGGTATTTTTGTTAAAAACCATATATATTGTTGTTTGATTCCCTTGAGTCTTTTCCTTCTCTGCTTCTTCCTCCCCGATTTCCTTATTGTGTCATCTTCCTAGCTTCCTAATAGTTTTGTCAATTGGGTCCTCTTCCAAGGTCATAAAAAAATCTACAGGTTTTCTTTTGGACATCTCAGCATAGGAAGGGGATGGAGGCATACCTTTTCCTGGAGACTTAGGTTTAGGGCCAACCGTAGGTGGGGGTTGAGAAACCTTTAGGGTTTCTATTTCTGCTTGTGTTGATCCTTCTTGATTTGTTGGGATTTCCCTTTCTTCCTTTTCTTGAGCTTCTGGTTCTTCTTCCTCTTCCCGTGATCCAAGGGCTTCATATATATTTCCACTTTACTCCTCCCATATTTGGGATTTTTGCACTGATGATTTTGGATTCTGTCCTGTTGTTGATTGTCCCTGCCCTTCTTTTTTGGTCTTGGGTCCATTTTTGTGCCCTGATGATTTTTGAGCTTGGGTCCATTGTTCCCCCTTATTCCTTGTTTCCTCTTCAGTTGCTTTCTTCTTATAGTGGTGGGCGAAGTGCCCATACTCATGGTAGTGATGGCACTTAAAAAGAAACTATTCATAATCTAGTTCCTAGATGTATGTCCAATCAACCACTGTGAGTTTAATGGCTTTAGGAATCCCTACCTCTAAGTCCACCTCTAGACAGATCTATGCACAGGAGTATTGGTCCTTCCTTTCTGCCTTATCTATGTACTTTCCTAGTGTTTTATCGATTGCTTCTAACTCTAGATTCCAACAATAAAGAGGAAAATGAGGGAGCTTGACCCATATCGGAACTGTTGTTGGAACATCCTGCATTGGATTGAAATCAAGCAACCATTTGTTTAGATAGAGCCCTTGTGGGCCCATAAAATACGACCCATTTCTGAATATCAAGTCTCGATCCAATTTACTTTCAAAGATGAACACAAAATACCCTCTTCTGATGAAGTAGCTCTTCACTCCTTCCTTGATCAGAGGCCTCCAATTCTTTTGAGTCTAGGTTTCTATGGATTTTGGAGATGGCCATAAACCTGCAAATTGGCCTATTAAACTCCTTTATGTGAGATTGCGTGTTTTTCGGCACAAGATTTATGCAGGAAGATTAATGGAGGGGATCTCCTCAAGTTTCTTGAAAATAATTTGTTGGGTAGAGGAGGGAGCTTGCTTTCCTTGAGATGCCATGATCTTACAAAACTCCATTATCTCAGGGGGAGGAGGAGGAGGAGGGTCTGGGCTTCCTCCATCCACCATATTGAAACCCTAACCCTAGAAGCAAGAAGCAAGTTGCAAGTCCGAAAATAGTGCCGCAGGACGAAGCAATGTAATACCTTGGTTTTAATGCCATGACTACCTTTGAGTTATTCTTGCACAGGTTATAATGATGTCATTTATTAGATGGGTGTCAATCCACGTGGTCTAAGTTACAATGACCATGTTTTCTAAAAACGCCCATTTCTAGTGTGGATTATAAGGCCAAGGTTGCACTAGCAAATTCTTCTCCAAGAATCCCAACCACAACCCAGATGCATAAGGGTTTGAGAGCAACTAGGGCATCAATTACAAGGGAAATAGAGTGATGATTCCTCCAACATAAAAATACTTGGGCTAAGAGTCCCTCTCAAGAACAATCTCCCTTTCTTTTATAGTGGAAGGAGATTGTTAAATTCGAGGAGGGAGTAGTTGTAACCGAGGAGGAAGTTTCTAAAACCACCAAAACTACCCCAAATTCGAGACTTTTTAATATTTTTTGGCAGTTTTAAAGGCACACGTAGGCGTGACAAGGGAAAGGTGGGCACCACACGCAGGTGGATGAAGTGCAACACGTGCATGGGGGGAAATAGGCTAAAAATGCCATTTTGAGGGCTTTTCAAGGGGTGTTTTGGTCTCCAAATATGGTCACAAGCTCCCTAACTATTAGATGATCAATGAATAAGTTAAGGCCACTCTATTGAGCACCAAATTATGGGTCTTCCATCCATATTGTCATTTTTTTGTGAACAACAGTAGCTTCATGAAGTGTCACCAAGAAAGTGTCGTCATGAGAGCATCAACATACAAGTGTCATCACAGACAGAAAAGTGCCAATTTTGGTTATAACAAACATGCTTATGAAAGTTAAACGACAAGCCAGGATTACTATGAATGTTATGTTATGACAAACCACCATGTAGACATTACCATGGTGTGATTAAGCCATGTAAAATCATATATAAAAATGAAATATATTACTAGCATACCCTTGAAGTGGGTAGAATGGAACACTAAAAGCTACTAAATATAAAAACACTATTGAAAAACCCATGGAGACATATCCTCACGGAACACTAGCATATTGTTTTGTGAAAAAATGAAATTCTTCCAAATGAAATATCATTATGGAAGTTGGTCATCATCAACATATCAGATTATTGGAATTACTCAAAGTACAAAAAGGAAGAGTATATACATAATTTTAGTGAGTGCATAACCTCTTGTTGCGACAAACAAACAACTATAGCACTAATAAATAGGCATACATAATTTTAGTGAGTGCATAACCTCTTGTTGCGACAAACAAACAACTATAGCACTAATAAATATGCAAACCTTCTTCTTGACAATCCTCATATAAAAGCTACATACAGTTACACATTTGTATGTACATTATTGTTGTTAACTATAATTAATGCCACGTACAAATTATGTTGTTCAACACGTCTTTATTTCATTCAACCTTAACTATGGTCTTCAAGTTTATAAAATTGATTCACAAATCATTTAATATTAGGATAAGGTGTACATTTTGATTTTGATTTTCCATTTGCAAACACAAAATAGGTAGCGTCCTTTATCTAATCAACAAGTAAAAAATGGACAATGCACATGATTTAAATCACACAACCTCTTCTCATCATTTTAGATTTGGAAAAGGTGTCTAAACCAACCTCGTAAAACCTGTGATTTTTTTTAAATATGCACACTAATATGGAAATCGTATTCATTCTACTAACAACATGGAAATTATATAAATTTATGTGCTTCGAAAGGCAGGAATTTCATGAATTTGTAGTGTTGTTGATTTGATCTCTAAGGGAAATAACTCTATAACATTGAAAATGCTAAGGTTCATTGGACATCTAAAAGAGAACTAGAAACTCACATTAGTCACAAATTTGATTCACTATCAATGCAAAGAAGTCACCTTTGCACAATAATTTTATTAATTGTCAACGAGTAAAGTGTCTCTTTACTTCTTCACTTGTTACCAAGTCAGGTCAACACAAGCGCAACTGCACTTAGATACTTGTGATAGAGGAGTTAATTAAGAACAATATTGTAGTTCTTCATGTAATATGGTGGTTAATAGCAAATAAAATTATAGATCCATGCATGTTCCTTTTCACCTTAATGATAATTGCACTTAAAAGATTTAGGAAAGCTAAAAGTTTCTATAAACTTGTTTCCAATGTAATACATCCAAATGACATATCCATCCTATCCCAATTACAATAATGAATTGAATGCGGTTTGATTATCAAAAAAATCATGTAGGTGGATAGTTTATATGGAATCGAGCTGTAATACCCCCAATTTTGACTTGGAATGTATTTAATTAAAATTATGTAAATGATGTAAATATGCTAGTATGGATTCCTAGCGTGGATCTCAAGGCCAAGGTCCAACTAGTGAATGACTAGGCATGTATGATGTATATATTTTTATTTGGACCATATTGGCTTACTATGCCAATTCGAAATTGTATGTAAATATTATGTTGAAAATTAATAAAATGGTCCAAGATGGCTGTGTAAAGAGCACAAGAGGGGCTATGATTCCACTGGTGGGGAAGAGGAAGGGGGCCTATGGGGAAACCAAATCCTATGTTGCCAAGTGTCAACCTTAGAACTCATCCACAATCTATCATGTGCCTTAAATTAGCCAATTACCTTCTTTTGACTATTAAATCCAATCATTGAATGCATATGTGAGGATGGTGGGAAAAGTCACGTCATGTAGTTATTGAAGCATGGGGGTTGTGACAGTTATGTCAGCTGCCAACTTCCCTATTTCTTCTATGGTCAGAAGCTATATCACTTTTCTTTTCACCCTTACCTCATATTCCTTGAAGTCAACACTCTTTTAAACATTCTCTCATTCGCTCATGCATGTTCCTACACAACGTAGAGTTCTCCATTGCTGTTCATGACCACTACTAGATTGTGTATAACCTAGAAATTCAAATTTGGAGACAGAGCCGCATTTTTGGAAAGGAAAATAGATGGTTGTAGGTGAGCATGGAGGTTGGGAAAGCTAGGAACCTTTACCCATTGAGTTCTGCTACTTTTGGATGCTTGAGAATCCATGGATTAATGTTGCAAGAGGTTCTCCATTAGCATACAGGAGGTTGGACTATTATTGCACACACTAGTAAGCACTGTAAGGGTTGGATTTCCTGAGGGAACTGTGGATTAGTGAAGGGAAATTCCTTCCTTGTGTTGTGTGGGGCAGTTGGAAGGAGTGCCATGGTTGTGATAGCATAATGAGACCGCTGTAGAGCTATGGTTGAGTTTTTTGTCTAAGCATAGTGAGCAAAATGGGTTGTGGGATCAGAGATAGAAGCCTATAGGTGTTTCCTTCACTCTAGTGGCCTCATAGCCCAGCTTGGGGGTGGCCTCTCAGCAGAAAGAGTATATGTTGGATAGAGTGCCTATGGTTGGGTGGAAAATCGCTCTTACACAACCAGTTGCTTGGATCTTCTTTGTTTAAAGATAAGTATTCTTGTGTGTTTGATGTGCAATGATTTTTATTTACATGCATGCGACAATTATGCTTTGGATTTGCATGTTATGTGTGTGTGGATCATTTTATTTCCGTTATGTTTTTATTTCATGTCTACACATGCATTTAGTTGTATGAATTCGTAATTATGGCTTATGGGAGAAATTTTGAGACCCCGATTCAGTTAATGTCCCCTTCTGCTGGTCGGATTGAGGGATGGGGACGTTACACGAGCTATTACTAAGTACCTCATAAAGTAAAATAACTTCCCAATAGAAGAAGTGATGTGGGAAGATGAGTTCTTCGTACATATGTATCCGTAGTTGATCAACATTGAGGGAAATGTTCGTTTGAAAGGGAAGGGCATGTTAAGTACTTAACTATGATCCTCATTCATTATCATTACATTAATTATAGATATGTCAACCTATTATTCTTGATTTCTACCCCATTTTGTCTCCTATATATACATCAAGGAGTATCGCTTGAAGGGTAAACTTATCTTGCACATTTGATATATTATAAAAAGAGGTTTCCCCCTCAAAGAGGATTCTTATTCATTTACTCTTTTAGTTTATTTAGGCATGGCTTTGATGAATTGGGAAAATTCCTTATGCTTATTTGGATATTTGGTCCATAACATTGAAGCCATCATAACTTAGATTGAGGTTCCCATAGAGCATGCTACAATGCCCATATTATGAGGTACTCACTATCCTATAATGATTGTCATATCAACTATTATTAGGGAAGAATGGCATTTGAACCAATTAGTTGTTGGCTTGAGAAACTAACCTAATAATTTTGTTGGGGGTATGAGGTTCCCCTGTCCTTGAAGCGTCGAGAGAATGGTGCCACTACTATAGTTGGGTTTGAAATTCGATGTTTAAAACATCGATTAAATGTCAAATATGAACATGCCTCTCATCTAATAAACATCGATAAGTACTCAGACATGTGATGATACAGTGTTTGATGATTGAAAAAATTTATTATATGTCACTTTTTAAATGCTACATCGACATCTCATCGATGTTTTACCAAGTTTTTTTTTTTTGTAAAGTTGTAGAAGTATATTAATTCCGGGAGCCAAAAAATACATCAGAAATTACATGTCTGTCAACAATTTGGGGTGGGCTAAGGAGTTGAAGCCACCAATCCAGGTGCTCAAAGATGCTGAAAAAACTAAAGTTATACCAAAAAAATGCCTAAGAGAGTAGACCTGCCCGATTGCAGTTCTGGGATTGGTTCAATTTATACATAACATGCAGAATGAAAGTACTAAAAAACAGATAATAGAGTAGGTTATAACAAAAAAGCTGAGTATCACAATAATAACCCAGCGCCTTCGCAAATCTTCTAGAAGCTTGCTTCAGCATTGAGCAGGTATGGCTCTTCTTCCATGATGGGGAAGCTTCCAAAGAAGTCCTCATCCAAACCTGTATCGGGGAAAGTAGGAGCCAGAGGCATGGTGTTGCAGCCTCAGGGTGTGATACTGTTCCCCATTTCCTTGTTGCATACATTCTGTAGAGGGCCCGTAGTAGTAGGAAATGAGGAAGGGAGGGGTCGTTGGGAGGCTCCCAAGGAGGCCTCATTCCTGGGGAGACCTGCGTCAGCTACAATGGGAACATCCCTGACCGTCGACCCACTAGAGAGACCTACAATGCCATTGAAAACCTCCTCCTGCTGGACATCTTCAAACTCATTACTACGACCCAAGGAGAAATTATCCCAAACCAAACTGGTGTCCATGCCCTCGAGACACTCTCCCATCTTAACCAGGTTGGTTCTGATATCCCTGAGTGTGACTTTGTTGGCGTTCCAGTTCACCGTCAACTCATCCACAAGGGTGCTCATCATATTTTTAATCAGCCAGTAATAATTGATATTGCCTCCATGCCACCTGAAGGCCAGAATGGCTGCCACTCTGTGAGCTTCCCCAATGAGGTCGTGGGTAGAGACAGAGACACTATCACCATAACCATCCATATCATCCCAGTCGAAGGTGTTCCTGGCATGTCTTCCCATGCCGCGCCTGCTACCACCCCTCCTCGAAGTTCCTCTTGGTCTCGTCATGGCGAACGACCAACAAAGAGCGACGCGAACCAATGCTAGAGCAGGAGCAGTGTAAGAAACTCTCAGTCGAGCAACGACGCAAACCCGATCCAGAGCAGGTAGTGTATGAAACCACGATGTAGATGCAAATACAAGTGCGATCCTTCATTCCCTTCTTAACTCAGTTGGTGGAATTAATGTTTTTAGCTGTCATCTTAGAGGAGGTGACAAATTAATGTGATGGGTACCTTCCAACTCGTTTTCCATCGTTGATGCGACTTCTGCATGGTGCTGGTTAAATGTTGTGCCTTGGTTTCGTTCACGCTGCATTGAAGCCTCGTTGCCACCTTGTTTCGTGTGCTGGAAGGAGGTGCCTTGCGAACAAGTGATCACGTCCAGGTGGAGAGCGCTGGGAGGTTGCAGGCCCATGCTAACGTCCGTGTCACCCAGATCCGAGAGATGTTTTACCAAGTTTTACAGACCTACGTAAAATAATTTTGTTGAAGAAAATGATTGCATATGGCATCACTTAAGCAATGCTAAGTCAACGTTTATGCTATGGTTGTAACATTAAATCAATGTTATAGATGTCACTTAAGTGACTCTAAGCCAAATTTTGGGGTTTTTCTTGATGCTAGATGAACATTGAAAACATCACTTAGTGACATTAAATATTTTTAAAAGAAAAAAAATACTTACTTTTGTGCAAGGAACCTCTAATTGCTTCTAAAATGGATTCAAGAGTAAACAATTAATTATCTTGGTTACTGGTGCCATTAAAAGTTTGGATCTTAAACTGGTCATACCATTAATGACCTTTGCCACAATGATGTCATTTACTATGTTGGACCAAAGAAACCTATGCATTCCATTCATAGTTGGTGGCCAACAACTCTTTCTATCCATTTCCACTATTGTGCCTTTGTTATGCAACAATTTTCCAAAAGAGCATGAAAAGAGTAGAAATAGACTAGGAAGAGTACTCCATGCCTTAATAATGAAGAACATAGATGATTAGAAAGCCTCTTCGAAGGGGAAACCTGCTTATACAATGTACTGAGTACACCAGACAAGACAAGACAAGACAAGACAAGATACTCAAATGAAAAGATCCTTCCAATATATAGGATATTAAGAGGTACAATTACAACTCACTGACCCAAGCCAACGTAACTAATATAACCATACTAATTACAATTACAACTAATGGACCAAATCCAACATCAAAACTAATGTAATGCACCAAAATATAGGGGAAAATGTACCCACATTTAGGGATTAACATGCCCCTCCCCTTTAGACAAGTGTTGTCCTCAACGCTTATTAGTTGTGGATGCTTCTATATGAAGGACTCATCTTCCCATGTCAAATTTTCAACTGGTAAGTTCTTCCACTTGATGAGGTACTCATTAATAGCCCGATTTTGTAGCTTCCTGGTCCTTGTTTCAATGATTTGTTTAGGTTCCAATATGACTTTTCCTTCTTCATCAAGCTTCAACAAGATTGTTTGAATTGGGATCTTGTCTCCTATTACATTCTTTAAGCAAGCAACATGGATAAATGGATGTACTCTTGAAGATAAAGGGAGCTCCAATTTGTAAGCCATACTACCAATCTTCTGCAACACTTTATAAGGACCATAATATTTGGGTGTTAATTTATTGTCCTTATTTAGTTGCTGGAGGGACATCTGCTTGTAAGGTTGTAGCCTCATAAATACCCAATCCCCTTCTTCGAAACTCCTTTCACTGTGATGTTGATCAACTTGTTGTTTCATCTTGCTTTTTGACATAGCCAGGTTTTCCTTAAGTGTTTGGAGAACTTGTTGTCGCTCTATGTGATCTTCCATGGCTTGCACTTTAGATTTTCCTTTTAAGGGAGATGTGATAGATGGAGGTTGGTGTTGACACCTAAAAAATGCTCACTATCTCATTTCCCTAGTCACATGACCCATTTGTCCACTTTTCCTATCATTTTAGCCTCTAAAACCTCAAAAAACTCTTAAATGGTCACCAAAAAGGCTAAAATCCATCCTTTTCTCCTCAAAATAGTTAAATTTCTTCAAAAAATACCAAAAACCCTCCAAAGGGGTCCAAAATTCCCCAAAATCAATTAAAAGGGAATAAAATTCAAAAATATATTCAAAAAAGGAAAAAAGAGGGAAAAAGAGGAAAATAAACCCTAAACCATTTTACCAATACCATTGGTTACCATAAACCATAGTTGTATTCTCCATCACCCAAAAACTATAAAAAGGTGATAGAGGCTCCCCATTATTCATCCACATTCTTTCCTATCCTTATGTTTCCCATTTCATTCTTGAGAATTTAAGCCCACCATTTGAGCTTAGTTTCACCATTTGAGTGAGCCATTGTGGCCAATCCCCTTTTGCATTTGGAGAAGAGAAGGAACCATTGGAACACTGGAGCAACTCGTCCTCATGGCTGCTCAAGCTCAACCAACCTCAACATTGAGGTAACCTTTCATATGTAACTCCATTTTTTATGAATAAAATTCGTTTTATATAGAAGATCTGAAATTTTTACTATTTACTGCAAGTTTATTTTATGAATGTTTATGCACATGTTAGATTGGTTTTTACTGTTTACATTAGATTTTTTACTATTTTCTTGAACTACTACTAAGGAATCGATTTTCCTTAGTAGGTGCCCATTTGCACAAGCTTGGGTGAAAACCCAAACTACAGTTTTTGGCGACTCCGCTTTTCTTTGAATCTCTGGTTAGATTTAGATTTGTTCTTGTTTTTTTTGGTATTTTACTTCAATATTGTAGATCTGATCAACCCTTAAGCCTGCACCATGTAACCCAAGCCCATTATTGTTTCTGCAAGGCCTGTAAACCCCATTTTTCAGTTTCGACTTTCGTTTTCGGTGGCCTTTTTTTGCACCGTCGATCGCAGGTTTCCCTCCCAGAGCTGCAATCCAGATCGCGCCTGCCAAGCCTAAACCCGTGACCCAGATCATGCCTGTTTGTCCTAAACCCACGATCTGTTAACTGGATCTACATAACCCAACTGTGACTCAGATTGCGCTTGCCCAGCCTAAACCCGCGACCCAGATCGCGCCTGTTTACCCCAAACCCGTGATCTAACATTTGGCTTCTGAGTTCCAATCGCGCCATTTAGCCTCACAGCGGCGATCCAGATCGCATCTTGTGGCCTCACAGTCATGACCCATATCGCCTCTGTCAGCCTTTGAGTAGCGATCTAGAGTGCAAGATTTCACCTGATACCCGCGACCCAGATCCCTAGTTTTAGCCCGAAACTTGCGATCTGTTTTCTGAGTTTTCTTGCCCATTTTTGAACCAGATTTTTCTGCACCTTTGACAGCCACCTTTTTTGCTTGTAGCCCCAGCTATTCCTTCTATTTTTATTTCATTTGCTTTACTGTACCACTTTACAAGTTTTTTCGGTATTTTTATTGATAAAGAATTTTTTTTAGCATTTACAATTAAATTTCAAAATTTGCAAGTTAAATTTCTGCATTTATAATTGGTAGTTAGTTGCCCAAGCGTGGCATGTTTTTAGATACATCATTTCACCCGCACACAATCTATCACCTTAATACAAGAGAGCCTTAAAATTCACCTCACTCAACCAACCTTCTAACCTCACTTGGGGAACATAAAAGAACTTTGTAGTTAGGTAGGACAGAGGGGATAGGCATCCAAAAAACACCTGTCGGTCACTTTCATTTGAAACATAGTTGTTGTCCATTAGGGTACCAAAATCCCTTAGTATTTTTTGGCACAGTTATACACCAATTTGTCGGAAAGGCTTCTCCCCTAGGAGGGCAAGTAACAATACTGGTTCTGGAGGCCTGACTGGAATACCACAATCCATTCAGTAACCGAAGAATACCTACTCATTGTTCTCGTTGTACTACCCTGTTGGGGGTGCGATGACGATAGAACAGGAGCTGCGGATTTACCTTTTTGGATGTGTCATGAACGAGGTATCTTAGTAGCCATTCTTCTAGGATTACTTTACCCAGTGTCCCTCCCGACAGGGGGATATTTATCAATCTGGTTCTACTCTTCATATTGTGTGACTTGGATTTCATCACCTTGCAGAGGATACATCTGGTTTGAGCCAACATACCTTTTAGTTAGGCATTTGCATGCTCTCTTACCTCCCCCTGGTTTAGCGAGTACACCATTTTCTATTTTAGGAGCCATTTTGCTTGTTGGTATTTTGACCACCTTTTCTGGTCACTCCGCTCACCGTAGCACAACTGTTATAGTGAGCGTTTTGAGTTTGTTGTTGGCCTATGTGCCATATTTTTTGCGCTCCCCTTTTGCACACTCGGTTGCATTAGGGTTTTTGAGCTTTTCACTCGCCACTACCTACTAGTTTTACCATCCGTTTGTCACCATTGAGTCCCCGAGATGTTCTCGGCGCTTCCGGGGTGAACCTCCACATCACGGTTCACTTGACACCACTCGTCATAGGCGTAGAGCCTCGTCACATGACCCCACTCATCTCCGGCATAGAGCCTCATCACCCGACTCTAACACCCCTCATTTTACATCAGACTCTGAGGCAGAATCAGAAAAACCTACATAAACAACATCGACTAGCCCCATGGCTGGCATGACTTCCAACCCATTTTTCGTAGGGACTATCGGTGGAGCATCCACCACCACCCCAACCATCACAATAGCCACCACTACAACACCTATCCTGGGTATGCCCTCGATGGGGTCCACACCTCCCATCCCTGTCACTATTCCAATTCCAACGACTACTGGACCCAATCCCACCCCATCTGTAACCCATGTTACACTCGGAGGCGCAAGCCCCTCCCACACAACCTCCACACCTCTGTTTGGAGGTCACATCCCTGTCACGAATCATATTCTTACTCCACACTTTGGGGGAAGGGGCCTTAACACCAATGCTACCACCAACACATATGCCCCAATGACCATGTCACATCCTTCTACCAGTTTTCCATTTATGGATAGTCTCAACCTCCCTGACCTGGCAAGATTGGTGAATGATGCTATCCGACATGATCCCACTTGGCCTCACATGCCTACTAAACTCCCATCAAACATCCCTAAGTTTGAGGGAAAGGCGGGTGAGGATCCCCAAAATCACATCATGTCTTTCCATCTATGGTGTTCCTCTAACTCCATAGTTGATGATTCCATCCGCCTATGCTTGTTGCAACGGACCTTCACTGGCTCGGCAACTAAGTGGTATATCCAGAAGCCTCATGGGACCCACCCCACGTTTACATCCCTCGCCTCAACCTTCCGACAATTCTTCCAGTTACCCGTCTGTTACGACGCAGGAGTAGAGATCCTAATATCTTATAGACAAAACATGGCTACCCACATCACTGATCACATTCATGAGTGGTGTAAACGTCGCAGTCTATGCAAGATTAAGTTAGATGACCAGATCTTCCTAGATTGGTTTTTGAAATCTCTCCTCCCAGCAATTTCTAAAGACGTGGAATCTGAATGACCCCAGTCAGAAGAAGAAGCCATTCTCAAAGCCCAACAATTTGATTTGATCTACGCCTAGTCAGGCCACCTGTATACCATTTTACCTGATGCCCCCCATGGTGATTCCTCTCGAAATGACACGCCGGGGGCATCCCATGCCGCCGAAAACATCATTGGCCATGTTGTGTCCCACAATCAACCCTTTTCCATTATGAGCAATAATACTGCCCCCTACCTTTTGCAGGCCACATCTCAATCCAGAGCTACAACTTCGTATGCTCCCATGGCACACTCAAACCACACCCATGGACCCTCATGTCTACCATAGTGTTATGGTCACACGCCAATAGCTTATGCACCTCCTATGTATTACCACCAACAGGCCACTCATGCTCTTGTTCACTCACAAGCTCCAATGACTTATTATCAACCATAGGCAGCACCTGCAGCCCCACAACCTCCAGTCGCTCAGACTTACCAACAACCACAATCAACACCTGGACCACCTCCATCCCATCTCGTGTACTATCCACCACAGCCTGCTCCTGCACCTGCACAACCTCAAAATCCCCCTGTTTCCCTAGGGAAAGTGTATGCACAGCAGAATCCTCCCCAAAACCAGAATACCCAACGTAATCAACAGGGCCAACAGAACCGCGGTAGAGGACGCAACCATGGAAATAACCAACCTCAAAACCAAGGTGGTTAGCCACCCAATCCTCCAAATAATAACAATGCTGTCCCCACCAACCAAAACCCTGATCGACCACCGAGACAGGGTAAAAACCCCAACTTACGAACAAACCACCCATGTTCCATATGCGGGGTATACGACCATTACAGTCACACTTGCCCCCATTTGGAGCGAGCGCGACAACTTTGGACCGACAACGCCCAACGTCAAGGACACTTGGCACAACCAGCACCACCTCTTCAACCACAACCCATGGTGCTGCAAAATCCTTTACCCACGCAAGGAGTGGTGAATGCTCGTCCATTGGATTCCCCACAAGGAACCGCGACACCACAACAACAAATCACTTATGCTGCAACTGATTACCAACACATGGATTCAGGTACTCACCATCTATTAATGATGTCCTCGGCTGATGTCCACCTCCAAACACGCCGAAACCAATATGGCTCCACCCCTGAAGCCATTGCTGCTGATAAAGCCGCCAACGCTATTCCCACTGATCAGCCATTACGCATACCTATTGCACCGTTAGACAGGGGCCCAAAAGCCCCTCACTTTCCACTGCGTCGACTAAATAATAATCCTAATGCTCGTGCCGCTTCAAATTATAACATTGTAGATGACCTAGCCTAGTCCCTCACTGCTATGTCTGCTCTTGAAGTCCTCAAAAACTATCCTGCACAACGAAAAATATTGTTATCCGCCATTGGTGCGATAGACCCTTATGATTCACGAATGATGGCATTCGATTATTTTTTGAGAAATATAGAAGAGAATGACAAGAAGATGAGAATAGGAAATTAAAGTAAATCCTAGCATCGAAAGTATGAGAACAAAAATTAACTTCGGGATGAAGTTTTAATAAGAGGGGGTGTATGTAATGCCCCTCAAACTCACTATGACTATCGATATTGATGACACTTATTGGTAAGTGACCCATGTGCAAGATGGGCAATATCTCCGGTTGTGGATATCAATGGAATTGTCTTATGATGTGGTTGATTCAATTGAGAATCCTGGTTGTCATTTTTATACACCATCTAGTTTCCATATGAGAAGCATGATTATTGTATAGTTTATATTAGGGGTAGCTTAACTATATGTTATTGTAAAAGTATTTTTGTATTGTTACATTAAATTAAAAAACCCTTTGCCCCTTAATATATAAGCAATATAATTTTTAGGTTTTCATGAATATTTAATACCGCAATATGAACGAACGTGGTATTATATTGCCTTCTAGTGAAGCCCCCGTGGTGAATCCCCATGATACATAGGAAAGTGTGAATGTTATTTTATCAATAATATAAAATGTATATATAATTTTTTGGCGAATCTTTCATGAAATTATAAAATCTTGTAAAATTTGGGCGAATCTTTCACGGAGAGTGATATTAAAGGTAACCAGCTGTAAAATATGACTAAAAGACCAAGCCGAACCACGTTTTCCCTCCACATTAGAATTCCAGGTTTTTGTATCCATTCGAAACCTTATGATTCATCGATGCATCATCGATGAAGGTGCCTCCACCTGTGTGATGTCGACATTTGTCTGGCAGAAGCTTGGATCCCCTACACTACAACCATCCACAACCGCATTACGTGCTTACGACGGTCGTTCAACACAACCACAAGGCCTTTTGGCCAATGTGCCCATTCAATTAGGTGGCAAAACGATCCTTATTGACATAGAGGTCATCAACGCCCAGCTTGATTACAACCTCTTACTAGGACCCAGTTACATGTATGCCATGAAGGCTGTCGCCTCATCTGTCTTTCGCACTATGATGTTCCCCCATGAGGGACGCGTGATCAATATAAATCAATTGACGTACTATGATCCTAATGCCCCTGCCGCACCTGAAAACGTTCTCCCTATGATTTAACAACCCGTTCACAACACACCCACGTTGTTCGTATCCACAGTCGGACCTGGGATATACTCAGATACACCCATGACTTCCACATTCTAGTCTATTCCACCCCCTTCGCGGATAGCCGAAATATCTGATTTGTGCACCCTCTCGCACAATACACAGACACCCAACCAACAACCCCCTTTACTACTGCAACCACCCTCAGTGTCCAGTCATATCGGAGCAACACCGATCCACACTATCCCATTCCTATTTCCCCCTTCAGGAGCAGTCAACACCCCAGTAATGGCTACGCTCAATCTTCCGGGGTTAACTATAGGACTACTTGTGTGGTATCTGCCCAACCCAAACCCTCCCCCAACACCAAATGTCATTTTACAACTCGTCCAACCTATCACTGTGACGAACCGACCACCTCCAGGGGTGAGAACCACATCAACATCTAGTAATCCACCTCCTCCGCCCCGGTACACTAGGGGCAGAGGCCCACAAACCTACATTGCCCCACCTGCAACCTGCACCACCCCACCTACTCCAAAGTTAGCAAAGAATCCCCCGACGTTTCGTGCTCCCCCAAATGCTCTTTGTGCGACGATTTGGGCCATGCTAACCATCAATGTCCACAACTACCAACACTTCAGGAACACATGCAAATGTTAGATGATGATGTTAACATCCCGATTGTTAAAATTGACCTTACCCCTAAGCCTCATGATAAATCACTGCGTACCAACCACCCTTGTGCAATATGCGATATTTACGGCCATTACTCACATCATTGCCTAGACCTACCTGAGTATCGATTGGTTCTCCAAGAATTGAATCAGTCCTCTTTAGAGTCATCCATTACTACCATTGAGGAGATTCACCCACCCAAATCCTCCTCATCAGCTGAAATTAACATCATTCATATGGTTTCCACTGGAGACCCCTCTGTCCGGTCGACTGCTTCCACTGATCCCTCTAACACACATGTTCAACCTTTCAAATCAACGAGGAAACCACATGTCCACAACAAGGGGGCATGCCCAAAACCTTGCCTACTTATCATCATCGTCATTCTCATCGGTGATATTGGGGGTATCCACCTCGCAAGGGGAATTCCCCATCATCATATCATCACTTCAGTATGCCACCACGACCCACAGCCTCATGGTACACCCCCCCGCCAGCAGTTGGTCAATGCCCTGTTGATCCCTCTCTAAGACAACATCTGCAACGCATTGAAGCCTCTGAGTTCGGGGGCATAATAGATTACCTCAAACCTGGGATAGGGGGCATGATCAATCATTTTGACCCTACCCCATCACATCTATCTCAGCACTTCAATGAGCCCATCGTTCAAACCAACACATATGTGATCCACAAGCACAAACCCCATGCACATAACATGGGGGCAGGTCATTAAACCTGCTCACTTTTTCACATTCGTGATCTCAACCATTTTTGAGGTCACGTGTTAGTTGTATATTTGATTTGATTTGATGCCCCTAGTATTTTGCTCCCGCGGGTCATCATTTCTCCCCACAACTACATCCTTGGCTTGGTGGGCTCACCTTTATTTATAGCCATTTTTTAACCTCGTTTTTCCTTTGACCATTCCAGAGTAATTTGACCTCCATTTTTCACACCCTTTTCACTGCCGGATTCAGATATCCGTGCTCGTGATGATGCTTGAGATCATTTCTCGCTCTCATCACCATATTTTTTGGGCATTTTTCACACACCCCTCGTCACCTCGATTTATGTGCCATATCGACCATTGTCCATTTTTGACGATTTTTATGTCACCGGATTCAGTTTTTCACGCTCGTGATGATGCTTGAGATCATTTCTCGCTCTCACAATTTTTTTTTTTATATATTGTGTCCACACACCTTGCCGCCTCGATTTGCGTCCCACGTTGGCCGCTGTCGGGTTTTACAGATTCATGCATCACATCTTGTACATGAGCGCTCCACTCCATCCATACTGCAATTATAGCATTTATTTGCTATCATTCATCAACCCGCAAGGAGGCCCCATCAGTGTTCCCCCATACCACTATTCTTGGTCCTCATACTTGTCCCTTGATTGAACACTTCCTCCTTGCCTCACCATTACTTTTGTTCGGTATAATTTTATCCATTTTTCAGGCCGAGCAATTCCTTTACGAAAAAGGCACTTAGGGAGTTTCTGTTAAGCTCTTTTTTGACTCCTAAAACAATGAAAATATCGCCGAGCAATCTTGCTTCCTTTCATGCTCACTAAAATTATCTGAAAGGGAGTCTACCTGGTATAAGTTTACCCCTTTTTCGGACCTTGTAGACTAATTACGAAAAATGAATACTCTAGTCACATCAGCTAGAAGAGTTCTTCATTGCATCCTTTTATGCTTTTTCGGGCCTTGGAGACTAACACATGAAAAAGAACCTCGTTGGAATCTGCTTACTGCTTTCAGAATCTCTAAAATTGAAAGCAACTACGAGTATGAACTGTCCTGGGCTCATATAAATCCACACAACAGTACCATTGTTGAGCACACTTTTTATCCCTTCTTTGAGCTCCTTAAACCATGAAGAAGGCCCCAACGGTGCCTCTCGGCACCACAACAAAGCATATATAATCACACTATTATGGCAGCTTCCCCAGTTTGGTTGCCTTTGTTCAGAGTATTCTGCGATATGTCACCTTGAGAGTTACCTGATATCATCCATCAGTTTGTCCCCCCGAGTCTCTCCCATTGCAGTCCTTACCCCTGGTCCCTTAAGCTATGGTCCCCATACCCAAAGTTAGTTTCATATGCTTCCAGGTCATCCATGTCATCATGATTTGAACAAAGAAAGTTTGAGTCCCCCCACTCTACGACCTCAGTTGTTCCTCATCCCCACAGTATGTCAGTCCCACCTTCAGTACTATCACCCTTTGGTTGTACACCTCGCGCTCCTATCAATGAAACATCATTTCCTTGGTTGTTGCAGGTCTCCCTCTGTCGACGCCATCCATTCTATTCTAGAGGATAGACCTAGAGGTCCCTATGCCTTGGACTCATCACCATCAGTGGTGAGTGCCTACAGATCATTTTGAAAGGAGTCCTTAGTGCCTCTCCAAATGATTGTTTCTCACATGCTCAACATCAACACCTTGATCACATCGTTGAGATCCGTACAGGGTATTGGTCCTTTCAGTTATTAGTCGAAGACCTCGGATGTCACCTGACTCTAGTACATTGGTGAGTCTTCTTTAGGAACAACCAGTAATATGTTCCTGTAGATATTCGGGCTGCACTTGGCGATAGTATTCGGAAGTACCCCAGTTGTATACTTCTTCGAATACACAATTCATATACAGTTCAGTGTACTCTTGAGATTCTGACTCACAGTTATTGAATCAATCCAGTTGTTGGATACCTTCAGATCCAACAGTTCATCAGCCCTTCTAACACCACATTCAGAACGACTGTTGCTTTCTTCCAGTGTATCAGTTCTTTAGATCAATGATGGTATCGAACACGAGTATGTCCCAGCTTTGTGTTCCCTCTGGACCATTATGATGTACACAACCGTTCTCCATATATTGTTCATGTCCCCCTTTTTTTGGGCCTCATTGTTGTTTATATGTTTTGATACAAGCATGGGTATGCTTGCCTTGTCCATATATTGAGATTATTCCCCATTCATTATTGAGGACATGTATTTTAAGTTTTTGCAGTTTGTATGGGACTGCTCTTCCAGTCTCAAATCGGTCTCTTCTCTCCTCCAAACCCCAGGAAAAAGACAAATAAACTCTGATGTCTATCGGCCATACGTTGAGCTCCTACCCTCACACATTAGGGGGCAATCTGTTGACACCCAAAAAATGCTCACCAGCTCATTTCCCTAGTCACATGACCCATTTGTCCACTTTTCCTACCATTTTAGCCTCTAAAACCTCAAAAAACTCTTAAATGGTCACCAAAAAGGCTAAAATCCATCTTGTTCTCCTCAAGATAGTTAAATTTCCTCAAAAGATACCAAAAACCCTCCAAAGGGGTCCAAAATTCCCAAAAATCAATTAAAAGGAAATAAAATTCAAAAAATTATTCAAAAAAGGAAAAAAAAAGAAAAAGAGGAACATAAACCCTAAACCATTTTACCAATACCATTGGTTACCATAAACCATAGTTGTATTCTCCATCACCCAAAAACTATAAAAAGGTGATAGAGGCTCCCCATTATTCATCCACATTCTTTCCTATCCTTATGCTGCCCATTTCATTCTTGAGAATTTAAGCCCACCATTTGAGCTTAGATTCACCATTTGAGTGAGCCATTGTGGCCAATACCCTTTTGCATTTGGAGAAGAGAAGGAACCATTAGAGCACTGGAGCAATTTGTCCTCATGGCTGCTCGAGCTCAACCTACTTCAACATTGAGGTAACCTTTCATATGTAACTCCATTTTTTATGAATAAAATTCGTTTTACATGGAAGATCTGAATTTTTTATTGTTTACTGCAAGTTTATTTTATGAATGTTTATGCACATGTTATATTAGTTTTTACTATTCACATTAGCTTTTTTACTATTTTCTTGAACTGCTACTAAGGAATCCATTTTCCTTAGTAGGTGCCCATTTGCACAAGCTTGGGTGAAAACCCAAGATACAATTGGTACCCATAATGTGCCATAAACGGAGACATTTTTTATGATGTATGGAAGGAATTATTGTACCACCATTCTACCAAACACAACCATTTCACCCTCTATGTTTGTTTATCAGATGCAAAGCAATGACGATATCCTTCTAAACATTTGTTCACTATCTTAGTTTTCCCATCAGATTGAGGATAATTAGATGAATTGTGAGCCAATTGGGTACCCAAACAAGAAATAATCCAATCCAAAATTTTATAGTGAAAATTGGATCTCTATGACTTACAATAATCTTCGGATTTCCATGTAACTTATGTACTATTTCCATAAAGGATGCAGCTACTGTACTTGCATTAAAAGGGTGAGAGAGTATAAAAAAATGTGCATTCTTTGTGAGTCTATCAACAACCACCATAATAACATTCTTTCCTTCTGACTTGGGTAGACTTGTGATAAAATCCATTGAGACTTCCTCCCAACGCTGGCAAGGTATGTCTAATGGTTGTAGAAGTCCTGGGGTCTTAATTGTTTCACCCTTATTCTCTTTCCAAACCAAACATTCGGCCATGAACCTTTGAACATCAAATTTAATACCTTCCCAAAAAAATTCCTTCTTGACCCTGTGGTAAGTTTTCATGAATCTAGAGTGCCCATCTATAGGAAAGGTATGTAATTTTGAGAGGACCTTTTGTTCGAGTTGGGAGTTTTTACATAAATATAAGCGATCCTTATACCATAGTGAATCATTTTTCCACAAAAAAGTATCTAATACACTGGGATCATTCTGTAGCTTTTGAATGAGATTCTACATAGATTGGTCATTTTTCCATTCTTCCCTTACCGTTACTACCCAAGTGGGTTGTAGAATGAAAATTGCACAAAGTAATGCCCCAACATCTTCATATTTTCTGGAAAGCGCATTTGCAATAGATGATTTCAAAGTCATATCCCAACATCTTGGTTACCCATTTTTGTTTCTCTTTCGAAGATAGTCTCTATTCCAAGAAGTATTTAAGACTATCATGATATGTTTTGACCTTGAAGTGCCTACCTATGAGGTAAGGACACCATTGCTTAAGAGCATGCAGTATTGCCAACATTTCCTTCTCATAAATGGGATTTTGTAAGTTCTTTCCCTTGATTGGATGACTTATGAAAGCAAGCGGGTGTCCTTCTTGCATTAGAACAACACCAATACCATTTCCTGAAGCATCACATTCCACAATAAAGGTTTTTGTGAAGTCTGGTGTGGCCAAAACAGGATCTTTGCACATTTCCTCTTTAAGTTGTTCATAAGCTTGAGTTGCCTCTGGAGTCCAAAAAAATGCATATTTCTTCAATAATGTTGTTAGAGGTGCTGCTATTCTTCCATAGTTTTGAACAAACTTGCGGTAGTACCCTGTCAGACCTAAGAATCCTCGAAGTTTCTTTAGGATTTTGGGAATCGACCAATCTATCATGGCTTTAATTTTGTTAGGGTCTACCTTGATACCTTCATGAGATATAATATGACTCGAATACTCTACCTCCTTTACCCCAAAGAAACATTTGGAAGGTTTTGCATATAGTTGTTGCTCTTTTAGTAGTTGTAGTACCCTGTCAACATGTTGAACATGTTCTTCCCAAGACTTTTTATAGATTAGTATATCATCAAATAATACTAGCACAAATTTTCTAAGGAAAGGCTTGGAAATGGAATTCATCAAACCTTGAAATGTGGAAGGTGCATTCATGAGACCAAATGGCATGACCAAAAATTCATAATGACCTTCATGAGTTTTGAATGTTGTTTTTGGGATGTATTCATCATTCATTCTAATATGATAATGCCCATAATGAAGATCCAACTTTGTGAAGACAATTGTTCCATGTAATTCATCTAACAATTCATCAATGACAGGATTTGGAAACTTATCTTTAATGGTTATCTTGTTGATCTCTCTATAATCTAGACACATATGCCATGCTTCATTGGGTTTGTGTACCATTACCACTGGTGCATAGTAAGAACTTTGGCTAGGCCTAATTATGCTAGCCTCTAACATTTCTTCAATCATACGCTCAATTTCACTCTTCTGGTCATATGGGTATTTGTAAGCTCTGATGTTAGGAGGAACACTTCCTGGAATTAAGTGAATAGAATGATCAAAATCTTGAGCAGGTGGAAGAATGTAATGTCCCCATCCCTCAATCCGACCAGTGTGAGGGGACATTAACTAAATCGGGGCCTCAAAATTTTGCCCATAAGCAGAATTATGAATTTACAACATCTAAAATGCATGTGTAGACATGTAAATAAAAAACACAAACTGGAATAGAATTGATTCACACACACATACCATGCAATTTACAGGCTTAATGATCACGTGAATACAAATAAAAATCATTGCACAAAAAATACACAACAAACACATAAGAATACTTATCTTTCAACAAAGAAGATCCAAGCAACTAGTTGTGTAAGAGAAATTTTCCACTCAACCATAGCCACTCTGTCCAACATATACTATTTATGCTGACAGGACACCCCCAATCTGGGCTATGAGGCCACCAGAGCAAAGGAAACACCTATGGGATTCTATCTCTTAGCTCACAACCCATTCTGCTCACTATGCTTAGCCAAAAATCTCAACCAGATCTCTACAAGGGTCTCACTCAACCATCATAGCCATGAAACTCCTTCCAAATGCCCCACACAACAAAAATAAGGCATTTTCCTTCAGTGACCCATAGTTCCCTTAGGAAATCCAACCCTTACAATGCTTACCAGTGTGTGTAATAAGAGTCCAACCTGCTGTATGCTAATGGAGAACCTACTGCAACATTAATCCATGGTTTGTCAAGCATTCAGAAGTAGCAAAACTCAATGGGTATAGGTTCCTATATTTCCCAACCTCTATGCTCACCTACAACCATCTATTTTTCCCTTCCAAAAATGAAGCTCTGTCTTCAAATTCGAATTTCTGGGTTAAACACAGTCTGGTAATGGACATGAACATCAATGGAAAACTCTACTTAGTATAGGAACATGCATGAGAGAATGAGAATGATCAAAAGAGTGTTGAATCCAAGGATATGAGGTAAGGGTGAAAAGACAACTGACATATCTTTTTACCATAGAATTAATAAGATTGCAAACAACTGACATAATTGTCACAACCCCCATGCTTCAATAACTACATGAAATGACTTTCCCCACCAACCTCACACATGCATTCATTGATTGGGTTTAATAGTCAAAAGAAGGTAATTGGCTGATTTAAGGCACATGGCAAATTTTGGATGAGTTCTAAGGTTGACACATAGAAACATAGGATTTGGTTTCCCGATAGGCCCCCTTCCTCTTCCCCTTTAGTGGAATCATAGCCCCTCTAGTGCTCTTTTCACAACCATCTTGGACCATTTTATTAATTTCAACATAATATTTACATACATTTTGAATTGGCATGATAAGCCAACCATATGGTCCAAATAAAAATATTTACATCATACATGCCTAGCCATTCACTAGTTGGGCCTTGGCCTTGAGCTCCACACTAGGAATCCATACTAGCATATTTACATCATTTACATAATTTTGATTAAATACATTCCAAGTCAAAACTGGGGGTATTACAATCCCCTCCCACTTGGAATAACACCGTCCTCGGTGTTTGCTCAAAATCAGAACAAGAATGGGTATGCCTCCTTCATGGAATCCTCCAACGCCCACGTAACCTCATCAGAACCGAAGTGCTTCCATTGCACCTTTACCTGTCTGATGTCTCAGTTACAAAGTAGTGTTACCTTCTTGTCCAGGATGAATAGTGGCTCAGTTTGGAACTCTCCCTTGGGTTCCACCTGAATCACATTCTAATCAATCACATGGCTAGGATCATGTACATATTTCTTAAGTAAAGAAACATGAAAAACGTTATGAGCTCTAGTGTTAGCAGGCGATGCAATTCTATATGCAATTGGCCCTATTTTTTCAAGCACTTCAAATGGCTCACAATATATTGGGGACAACTTGGCACAACTTCCAAGCTTCAAGGAACTCTTCCTTGGCCTCACTCTAAGGTAAACATGATCCCCAACGCTGAATTCTCTATGCATTCTATTCTTATCTGCATAGCTTTTCTGCCTATCTTGGGCTCCCTTTAAATTCTGCCTATTTTTTGCAACTTCTTGTTCCATTTCCTTAAGCAATTCTGGCCCAATCAAAATTCTGTTCACTGGATTATCCCATGTCACTGGTGTCCTGCACTTTCCGCCATATAAAAATTCAAATGGACTCATGCCCAACGAAGCTTGCTGCCCATTGTTATATGTAAACTCTACCAAGTGTATATAATCGAAATCCACTTGGATGGTTTGTCTATGACATACATGCAAAGCATGTCCTCAAGAACCTGATTTACTCTTTCTGTTTGTCCATCTGTTTGTGGATGGTAGGAAGTGCTAAAATTCAGTTGTGTTCCCAAGTTTGCAAAAAGGATTTTCCAAAAATTTGAAGTAAATTTGGTATCTCTGTCAGAAATTATTGCCTTAGGCAATCCATGAAATCTGAAAATTTCCTTCATAAAAATATTTGCAATGGCATCTGCTTTATAGGTGGATTTAACTGGGATAAAAAGTGCTACCTTAGACAATTTATCCACCACACCATGACGAAATCATGTTGTTTCACAGTCATTGGAAAGCCTGTAATAAAATCCATGGAAATTTTTTCCCAATTCCATTCCAGAATTGGCAAAGGATGCAACAAACCTGTTGGGTGTTGATGCTCAAATTTCACTTGCTAACACTTCATGCATTTTGAAATGTACTCAACAATATCTTTCTTCACACCCAACCAAAAATATTGTTTCCTACCAGTAGCAATTGTTTTCTGATATCCTGGGTGAGCAGAATATGGTGTTTTCATGGATTTCAACCATTACAATTCTCCTCAAGTCTGCCACATTTCGAATATAAATTTTATTTTTATAAATAAGAATTCTATCATCTTCCAAATGATACCCTTCATACCTCTTTTTGAAATTATGCTGCTGCAATTTTTCTTTTATTTGCACATATAATTCATCTTCAACAAGAGAATTAACAATCCACTGTCTTAAATTTGATTGGCAAGTTGTGATGGCTGCCACATGTATTTCATACACCTTTCTGCTGAGTGCATCAACCAATTTATTTTCTTTTTCTTTTATGTGTTTGATTTTAAAATCAAACTCACATAAAAATTCCATCCATTTAGCTTGACTAGCATTTAATGTTGGCTGCTCAAATAAATATTTTAGACCACAATGGTCTATCCTCAACTTGAATTTTCTTCCCATTAAATAGTGCCTCCACATCTTTAAAGCATGAGGCATGGCTGCAAGTTCTATATCATGTGTGGAATAATTCTTTTCATTCTCCTTCAATTTCCTAGACTCATAACACACCACATGATTTTCTTGCATAAGAACTCCTCCAAGTCCT
Source organism: Larix kaempferi (assembly GCA_027924585.1). Lineage (NCBI taxonomy): Eukaryota > Viridiplantae > Streptophyta > Pinopsida > Pinales > Pinaceae > Larix > Larix kaempferi. The sequence continues at coordinate 10,194,208 of BSBM01000143.1, forward strand.
TGTTTACATGCATCTGTACACACCACACATTATTTTTCCAGGTATGCAATTTTTAGAATTGGAGCACTTGTGAGAAGCTTCTTCAACAGTTGGAAGCTTTCTTCACATTTCTGGGTCCATTCAAATTTTGTTCCGTTCTTTTGCAAAGAAGTGATTGGGTGTGCAACTTTGACCCATAAAAGATCTCACATCTGTCACATTCTTTGGAGTTGGCAATTCGTAATGGCTTAAATCTTTTCTAGATCCACTGATATTCCTTCTTCTGAAATAATGTGACCCAAGTAATGAATTTTATTTTTATAAAAGTCACATTTGCTTAGCTTTGCATACAACTTATGCTCCCTTAACAGTTGCAAAGCCATTCTCAAATGTTCTTCATGCTCCTCTTCATTCTTAGAGTAAATAAGAATCCCATCTAGAAAAACAAGAACAAACTTGTTCAAATATTTGTGGAGAATGCTATTCATGAGACACATGAAGGTAGCTGGTGCATTAGTGAGACCAAATGGTATCACTACAAATTTATAATGTCCATACGCTGTTCTGAAGGTCGTCTTGTGAATGTCTTCTTCCTTGATCCTTACTTGATGGTAACCAAACCTCAAGTCAATCTTTGAAAATACCCTTGCCTCTCTCATTTGATGAAAAAGATCATCAATTCGAGGTAATGGGTACTTGTTTTTCACTACCACCTTATTTAGTTTCCTGTAATCAATACATAGCATGAGTGTACCATCTTTCTTTTCACGAATAGTACAGGTGCTCCCCATGGAGACACTCGGCCTTATGTATTTATTTTCCAATAATTCTTGCAATTGCATTTTCAGCTCAATAATTATGGTGTGCTCATTCTGTAAGGTGTCTCAGACACTAGTGCATCTCCTGGCACAAGATCAATTATGAAATCAATGTCCCTCTTGGGAGGTAGTCCTAGCACTTCATCGGGAAACACATCCTTGAATTTGTGTAGAACATGATAATCCTCCAATTTTGGAATTTCATTTTCTGTTTTGTCCAATATATGGGTTGCATACAATTGACAACCTTTCCTACAAAACTTCTCCAGCTGCATGGATGAAACATGCCTAAGAGAAATTTTCTTTGCACTTCCTTTCACAACCTTTGGGTGTCCTTAATCATCAATGCATTCAAAACTCTTGCTGTAGTAGTCTAGTTTAACTCTGTGTGCGTCCAACCAGTCCATTCCAATGAGAATGTCATATGAACCAAGTGGTAAAATATTCAGATTTGTACAAGTGGACAGTCCACCCATTTCTAATGGACATTTATCCACCATCTCACTAACTTTTATCTTGGTTCCTGTGTCTAGTTGAACCAACCATGATTTACTATGCTTGGTTTTGTTAAAAGCACAAATCTCAACAATTTTAGGACTGATATAACTGTGAGTAGATCCAAGGTCACTCAAAATATAAATAGATTGCTTAACAATCTTACCTTCAACCTTAACCACAATTGATTGATGACCTGCTTGATGGTCCTCTAGTGAAGCATAAATCCTAGGGATAGTCCTTGCCACTTGACCCACAATTTCAACTTCTTGAATGTTGTGAACTTGATTTCCACTCCCATTTCGATGTGGATATTTTCTAAGAAAATGGTCCTCTCCACATCCCCAACATTGAAGTGGCTCTCTTGGATCTCTTGGATTGTCTCCCATCATCTTTGCTAGCTTTGTCACAACTTGTGGTGGCTGCCTTGGATGATTTCTAAAATGAGGAGGCTTGAACCCTTTCTTCCTTTGGTCAAACTTCTCATTCTTCTTGTCCTTCCATGCCTTATGGAAAACTAGCTTGCTTTTGGATTGATCATAACAATACTTAGCCTTTCTTATGGTCTCATCTAGATTTTGAGGCTCATCAAACTCAATTCTATCTTCGTAGGATTGAGGAATCCCACTTATAAAATGTTGAATTTTGACTTTATTGTCTCTGATATACTTGACATACCTCAGTAGCTCCAAAAATTTATTTGAATATTCCTCCATAGTCATTTGTCCCAACTTCAACTCATGGAATTTTTTAATTTTTCCATCATAGTACCTATCAGAGAGGTAATTTTTCTTGAAGTATTTCTTGAATTGCTTCCACACTATCTTCCTTTCATTGATATTCTTTACTTTCCTAAGGTGATCCCACCATATGGATGCTCTTCCATTCGAATTGAATTTATCAACTCTTGCTTTCTTATTTCCAGATTAGTCTTGGACTTGGAAATACTTCTTCATTCCAAGAAGACAAGCTTCAAATTCTTGACTAGATTTCATCTCACCATCAAATTTAGGAGGTTTGGCATTTTCATGTGATTTATTCTTTGAATACCTCTTCCTCTTCTTCCTATGAGATGAAGAGCTTGATCCTTCAGTGGAATCCTTAGAATTAGATGACTCACTAGAAGATATTTCTGGAGTATATGACCTACCTCTAGAAATTCTTCTTGAGCTACGGGACCTCTTGTGAGAATTCATTTTTGAGATACTCTCACTCTTCTCTTGATTTTTTGAGTGATGTCCAAAGTTAATCTTTCTTGGAATGTATGTCATAATTTGGAGCATAGTTGCATTCAAATGATTATGCTCTTCTTGAGCTATAAGAAGCTTCTCATTGTCTACTCTATAAATCTGTAGCTCCACCCTTAGGATCCTCATGGTATCATCAATGTCTGGGGAATTCACTTGGTTTCTCCTACCATTGGATTCTATCTCTTCATTCTCAACCTATATATTCTCCCCCATTGCATCAACCTTAAATTCATAAGGATCCTGTGCATCATCCATGATGATGACCTTCATGGCCCAACCAAGATCAAAGGTATCTCAACTACACTATACTCACTGTTGACCCTTTAACAGCCACTGATATGATTTTGAATATGCAAAAGTGTTGATATAAACACATTTGTTATATTTATTACAAAATAAAAATTCATTTTTCACATATTCTGGAAATTACCCATATTGATAGTTTTTGTCAATTATGGCTACAAGCACTTTTCTGATCAAATTATAGAATCATATGAACCACCAATTCATAGTTTAACTCTGTAAAATTATTCCCCTTTGGACAAGCTTTCCAACGACTATAACCATGCTCAATTCTTATTTCTGAGGACAAAGTTACAATCCTTGAATATTGTCAATTTGGCCCAAATTATGCACTCTTCCTGTAGGTGCATTTAACCCCAGAGCTAACTTCAGACACCTACAAAAGATAATCTATGGAGAAATAGAATAACCTATTTGTTGGATTAGATAATACATATGACTAGTATTCTTCAACAAATTCAGTTTCCCCATCGGATGCTCTAGTCAACTGCTATAAACTTCTGGAATTCACCACTTTTACACTTTTCCACTGCTTCCAAACTTAGAAAAAATCTATAGTCCTGTAGCATCCACCCTCATATTCCAAAACATGACCAAATTTCTACTGCTCTAATGGCTACGGCTAAAATCCAAATCCAACTTTGTTGATTAAAAAAAAGAAAATGGGGGTCAGGGGGGCTTTCCCCCTTGCGATATCCCTGTCGATGTGTCAGACATGCCTATCTGTCACCCTGTGACGCAACCATGTCACTTTCTACCGGCCACTAGTCCGCCACACCACCATACACTCAACCTTGGGCGTTGGTAGTTTCCCCTTTACCATAAGTGGTAATGCACCCCCGAGAAATAGTTTTGGAAAATTTCTCTTGGGGAGGCGCGATCAATCAAAAGGTGACACATGCCCCTTGCAGTTTTGGGCACAACGCGCCCATAATCCCAAATTAACCATCGGTCACTTTATCGAAGTGCGACGGTGTCTGGGCCGTTGATCTTCAATATGATCTGATGGCTAGATCTCTGCCCGCATATAGCTAATCACCCTGCACTTTCCCAGGGCACGATGATACCTGAGCATTGATCTTCCCTTCCATCAGACAATCAGATCTCTTCCTTCCCACTATTAACTGCCGCACATGTTTCCAAGGCGATGTGAGCTATGAGCGTCAAACTTCGTTTCCATTAGATGGTTATATCTTCACTCGCCTCCACACTCCATGCTTAGAAACCTTCTGTGCATGGGTCTGAAGTGGATGATCCACATCATTCCCTCTGTCCACGTGGCTCCTCCACATCACCCATCCCTATGGCACTGGTGGGGTCTTAAAATTTCGAATTTAAATCAAAATTATTGTTGGAACTTTATCTGTCCCTTAACAGAACCCGTTTTACACAAGGACGTTTTCTGATTTATGCCTATAACTGTGCATTTGTAGCCCATACAACTCCGATATTGCAACCAGAAGCTCCAATACCATTTTGTAACGTCCGCATCCCTCAATCCAACCAGCAAGAGGGAACATTAACTAAATCAGGGCCTAAAAATTTCGCCCATAAGCAGAATTACAAATTTACAACATCTAAAATGCATGTGCATACATGTAAATAAAAACACACAGCGAAATACAATTGATCCACATACACATAACATGCATAATTATCACATGAATACAAATAAAAATCATTGTACAACAAATACATAAGAATACTTATCTTTAAACAAAGAAGATCCAAGAAACTGGCTGTGTAAGAGAGATTTTCCACCCAAACATAGGCACCATGTCCAACATATACTCTTTTTGCTGAGAGGAAACCCCCAAGCTGGGATATGAGGCCACTAGGGTGAAGGAAACACCTATGGGATTCTATCTCTCAGCCCACAACCCATTCTGCTCACTGTGCTTAGCCAAAAATCTCAACCAGATCTCTACAGGGGTCTCACTTGGCCATCATAGGCATGGCACTCCTTCCAACTGCCCCACAAAAAACAAGGAAGACATTTCCCTTCACTAAACCATAGTTCCCTCAGGAAATCCAACCCTTACAATGCTTACCAGTGTGTGCAGTAAGAGTCCAACCTGCTGTATGTTAATGGAGAACCTCCTGCAACATTAATCCATGGCTTGTCAAGCATCCACAAGTACCAGAAATCAATGGGTATAGGTTCCTAGATTTCCCAACCTCCATGCTCACCTACAACCATCTATTTTTCCCTTCCAAAAATGAAGCTCTGTATTCGAATTCGAATTTCTGGTTTGAACACAGTCTGGTAATGGACATGAACAACAATGGAACACTCTACCTAGTATAGGAACATGTATGAGAGAATGAGAATGATCAAAAGAGTGTTGAATCCAAGGATATGAAGTAAGGGTGAAAATACAATTGACATAACTTCTAACCATAAAATAAATAGGACTACTGACAACTGGAATAACTGTCACAACCCCCATGCTTCAATAACTATATGAAATGACTTTCCCCAGCAACCTCACACATGCATTCAATGATTGGGTTTAATAGTCAAAAGAAGGTAATTGGCTTATTTAAGGCACATGGCAGATTTTGGATGAGTTCTAAGGTTGACACATGGAAAAATAGGATTTGGCTTCCCCATAGGCCCCATTCCTCTTCCCCTCTGGTGGACTCATAGCCCCTCTAGTGCTCTTTTCACAACCATCTTGGACCATTTTATTAATTTTAAACATAATATTTACATACATTTCGAATTGACATGATAAGCCAACCATATGGTCCAAATAAAAATATATACATCATACATGCCTAGCCATTCACTAGTTGGTACTTGGCCTTGAGCTTCACACTAGGAATCCATACTAGCATATTTACATCATTTACATTCCAAGTCAAAACTGGGGGTATTACAAAGACCTTTTGGAATATCTTCAAATACCTTGGAATGCTTAATAATGACCCTTTGGAGATCCGGGGAAATATGAGACTTAGATGTTTGAACATCTAATGAGCATAATTATGCATTTACACCTTGGTGTCCCTTTTTCATCAATTTTTTCATACCATTAGAGCTTATCACCTTGCTTGGTTTCCCTGTAATACCATTTAACACATATTCTTTTCTTTCCCATAAAATTTTTATGAAAAGCTTCTGAAAATTAAAAGCCATGGTTCCCAATGGTTGTAACCATTGAAATCATAAGACAACATCAACACCACCCATTGGAATAACAATCATTGGACTATTCAATACATATTCCCCCATAGTAAGATTGATATTATGGACTTTTCGTGAGCAATTGATAGTTACTCCATCTACAATCATTACTTGAAACTCTGGTGCTGGATATACAAAGCAATTGAGAACTTTGACTAATTTACAGGGAATGAAATCATGAGTACTACCAAAATCAATCAACAGTGTTACCTTTTTCTTCTTGATATATCCTTCGATCTTGAGAGTTTGAGGAGTGCTAATTCCAACCATTGCATGACAGGATATGGTGGGAGTAATCTCTTCGGAAGTAGTATCTTCTATTTCTTCATCTTGAGATGGTTCCTGTTCTTTTGGTTCTTCATCTTCACAACATATGTAGAATAATTTCTTCTCACCACACTTATGTCCCATAGTATACTTTCTATCACAATTAAAGTATAGGCCTTTTTCTATTCTTTCATCTAGTTGTTGAGGTGTCAACCTTTGAGGTGGGTTAGAAGAAGGGACATTATTCTCTTTATATGTGTTGGAGGTGGTCTTTTTAGCAGCCATCGCCATATTTTTACTTTCAACCTTCCTTTCCACCATGAAAGCATTCTCTAAGGATGTTGGTTCAAAGAGACACGCCTCATGTTGAATATTATCCTTTAAGGTTCCAATAAAGAGATCCAACAAATTATCTTCTGAAATGTTCTTCACTCAAAGAATTAGCTTCTGAAACTACTTGACGCGCTCTGTAACTTGACCCTTTTGCTTGAGATTTATTAACTAGATAAATAAGGTGTTGCTATTAATATCCCCATAATGTGCAACCAATTCTTCTGTTAATATATACCAAGATATAATAGAGTCCTTTTTACGATCACAAAGCCATTGGTACTAGACCAATTGATTAGGCTCTAAATATAATGATGCAATAGTTACATTTTGCAATGTTGGCACCTGGTGTAGATCAAAGAATTGTTCCATCTGGAATATCCATGTTATTGGATCATTTCCATCAAAATTTCTCATGTCAATCATGGGAATTTGGGTACCCCTTGGTGACCGTTCCTGATGACTTCCAATATGGGAATGCTTATTATCCTTGTCCTCCTGAGTACTCTAAAACACGTCATCACTTGTAGGGAGAGTATCCTTTGAATTTTGGATGAGCTTAGCAATATTTTTCATATTTTCCTCCAAATGTCCCATCAACTTCTCCTCTAGATTAAGTAAATCAACCGTTTTCATAGACCCTTTCATGTTTTCCTCCATATGTCCCACCATATCTTCCAACTTGGACATTCGAAAAGATAGGTCTTCCATTTCATTGTACGTATGGGATGAATACTCAGGTGGTTTGAGTGGAGTGTGATTTTTTCCACTACCTTAGGGGGAATTTTGAACAATAGAAATATATATCACACCCTAGGGTTTACCTCAAATATATCCTTATACTAAAAATTATTCAAATTTAAAATGGCGTACCTTTATAAAACCCTTATTTGAAGACTACATTTCTAGACAACCTTCCAACTGAGATATATTTGCAATTTTGGACCCTATGAGCCTGCAAATCCTTCCAGAAGTAGCCAGATATCTCCTCTCTGCAATGCCTGAGGTTTGACCTAATTATGATGTGCCAGTAAAAAGATATGGAAATTATCCCAACACTTTTTATTTTCTGTCTTTTCAGAAGAGCGAACTTGTATGGACTGCCACATTTCCAATATTTTGGATCCGAGTTTGAAAATGATACCACATATACCTTGGTCCATATTATTTCTGATGCAATATGTATCACTCAATTTGGATCTTTCATTCCTTATATATAACACTTTTACCCAGCACGCATGTTTCAGACTATTTTTTGAACTAGTCAGAACCCATAACTTCCAATGCGAATAAATCCGAATATGTAACGAGTCAGGATCTGAAAATTGTATCACATATAGTTCGGCCTATTTCCTAGATGGGTTCCAAGCCTCGTTGTCTGAAACCTTGTAGAAAAAAAATTATAGTGAAAATTATGTGCCATTCACAACCATAATGACACATAATGTAGATATCAAGCAAATGTCAAAGTGCACAGATAGTGTAATACCCCCATTTTGAACCTTGGAATTATTGGCTTAATATGTAAATATTGTAAATATGCAGTCTATGATTCCTAGCGTGGAGCTCAAGGCCAAGGCCCCGCTAGTGAATGCTTTGCTTGTAAAGATAAGTTTTTTATATTTTGTGGGCATGTTCCAGTCATCCATGGAAAAATGTAAAAACATGTAAATATTTATAATACAAATAAAATGTGTAAGAGAATAACCCAAAAATTCGTATGGATGAGTATGGGCATAGGTTTTGGTACCGAGAAGTCAATCTTCCTCATGAGAATTCATTTCCTTTCACTCCCATTTGATTGTTTTGCAGTCAGGGAACAATTTTGAGTAAGCTATGCATTCCCAACAAGAGAAATTGCAGAAATCACAACATGAGAAGAAGCCACACTTTAAAGTTTCAAAAACACCCAGAAACTTGTGTTAGTCGTGAAATTGAGTGGGGGATCCATAGACCTGAACCCTAGGGTGAATTTGAGAGTTCTAGAAGCTTGAAAATTTGTGGGAGAACCAAGATACAAAATCCCAAAAATTGAATTTCGTGGCTGCAAATTAGTGTTTCCAGGAATTAGAAAATCCAAGAGACAATTGAAGTCTTAGAGAGATGAGAGGTTGGAATGGCTTGAATAACCCAGTGTAGGCAAAGATATATGAAGTTTTAGTATCTTGGAACTTTCTATTCCCACCTTCAATAGCACTGGAGGGAAGGGGTTCCCGAGCGATTGTGTAGAAGAGAAGGGGACCTTCCTTGTGTTGGGTGTGGCAGGTATTGTGCATTCCAAGGCTAGCCAAGACCAATTGATATGCGTATAGCTCTTTGGTTGAGATCACTGGCTTAACATTCACCTCTTTCACCTATCTGCATGTTGGCACGGGGTCAGAGTGCACAAGTGTGGAACCCCAAGCGACGAAAGGGTCAAAGACAAGAACAAAGGACTGGTCGCAAAGCCGAGATATGCAAAATTAATTAGTTCAATTAGTTAGCAATGGGTCAATAGGACCATTTGTGATGACCAAGTGTGCCTATAAATAGAAATAATATTGTAAGATTTAGAGATGATAATCAATAGGAGGATCAAAAGAGAAGAACCTTTTGTACAATTGTAAGCCTGAGGGCATTTTCTTGAAGTTGTGAAATATGAGATGATACCTTCGCATCTGTTGCATCTGTGTGTATTTCTATATTTTGATTGATCTGTGAAGTATTTATTTGGTTTTGGTTATGTACTATGATTAATATGCATATCTATCTTCTGTTTATGCCATATATGATGTTTTCTTTAGATCACATTAGACGTCTTCTTAGATATGTTATGTACCACTGGTTCCTCAAACATGCTTTGTTGATCTATTTAATTCGTTAAGTATGAGATGGTAATGCAATTAAGGATTACTAGGGTGATACTATGATGTTATAATGCGAATGCAAATCTATGGGTTGTGTCGATGTGAGAGTGGAATAGTGCATGTCTTCTCCCAACTGCGGAAACTTGGTTCTTGCAGCCCCCCTTAGACATCTCGGGTGAGACCTCACTCGCTCTGTGGGTGTTGCTGGAAAGGGTAAAACCTTTCTGGGCTAATGCTTAAGGGTGTCTGGTCGATCTTTGTTGACTTCAGTGTGAAGTGAATCCCTATCGAGAGAACTGAGTCAATAAATGGTTCCATTGCCAGGACCATAGTGAGAAAGAAGAGAGGACATGTTGTGGCATCCGACAAAGCTAGAGATCGAGGAATGGTTTGACAAGAAGGCGCGAGAATTTTCAGAGGAAGAAAATCGAAACCCTAAATGGTCGATGAACGACTGGGTACATAAGTATATCTACTATGATATTCATGAAATATTCTTCTGCGAGTTCCCTATACTTCTACATGAGTGGTTGGCACAACTGACGTTCCAAAAGAGGAATTTTCAAGGCGGAGAGCCTGGACATTGGATGCCCAAACTGATCCAGGAATTGAAGCGAGTCGATAACAGAGCCTCTAGAGCTGTCGAGGTCTGGGTAGATAGTATTCTGGAGGGATACATCACTGAATTTGTTGTCGACACAATTAAGTCATACATCAATGTGGAAAGGAAGTTTTTAAAAGGACCCAGAGGAAGGTTTCTACTGTCACTGAAACTATGGATTAAAATGACCATTTGTGAAAAAGGAATACTAAAGATGAATTCCGACGAGTAAAGCTTGGGTGTGCGGAGGCTGTGGGTACCACGCGGATGCGGGTTTGATAGAATGATGCAGGGTAGATGAATATGAGCTATGATAGAATTCTAAGGGAGGCTGTGGAAGATTGTGGTACCTTGCGAAGTGGGGTGAGGTTTCGACTGGAGAATAAGAGGAGGACTGAGATCGAGAGAGAGTCTCTTAGGGAGGCCGAAACAGAGAACTGCAAAACGGGACCACAAGGTACTAAGCGACCTTACTATGATGAAGAAAGAAAAAATGCTAGACTTGAAGCCGAAGAAGGATAGACCCAAAGCGACAATGTACCCACAACTCCGCGCACTATGCCAAATTTTGGAGGAAGAAATATAAGCTCTTTGCAGGGCTATCCGACGTGTTAGAAAAATGGTAGGAGTAGTGGGTCTGGAAATACCAGTAGGAGACCAAGGATTGAAGGTGACGATGTGAAGATGCTGATCTTTGATGGTAATGAGACCGAATATACAGAGCAGTACTGGTTTCTATGCGAAGCAGTATGGACAGTAAATTTGGTCCAAGATGACGATATCAATAAGGGACAACTAGCGACGACCTTTAGGATCCGTGCGCTGGATTGGTTTATGAAATTCCTAAAAGTACCTACAGGGAGTCCTCAGAAAACACTACCATAAATTAGGACAGGATTGGTTGATGAATTTAGGAAACCGAAATCAGAGTCGCAATATATCACCGAACTGAAAGAGATCAAGCAATTTCCTAATGAATCAGTATGGGAGTTTGACCAAAGAAATAAAAACCTGATGGTGAAATTAAGTTTTGGAATGAGTGATATACAACACAAGGAATGGTTCATCGCGGGATTAGTACCACACATTCGTATGCCACTAATGCAGTAGAATATTGCATCCTAGGGAAACATAGGATTTGTTTTCCCCATAGGCCCCATTCCTCTTCCCCTCTGGTGGAATCATAGCCCCTCTAGTGCTCTTTTCACAACCATCTTGGACCATTTTATTAATTTTAAACATAATATTTACATACATTTCGAATTGACATGATAAGCCAACCATATGGTCCAAATAAAAATATATACATCATACATGCCTAGCCATTCACTAGTTGGTACTTGGCCTTGAGCTTCACACTAGGAATCCATACTAGCATATTTACATCATTTACATTCCAAGTCAAAACTGGGGGTATTACAAAGACCTTTTGGAATATCTTCAAATACCTTGGAATGCTTAATAATGACCCTTTGGAGATCCAGGGAAATATGAGACTTAGATGTTTGAACATCTAATGAGCATAATTATGCATTTACACCTTGGTGTCCCTTTTTCATCAATTTTTTCATACCATTAGATCTTATCACCTTGCTTGGTTTCCCTGTGATACCATTTAACACATATTCTTTTCTTTCCCATACAATTTTTATGAAAAGCTTCTGAAAATTAAAAGCCACGGTTCCCAATGGTTGTAACCATTGAACTCCTAAGACAACATCAACACCACCCATTGGAATAACAATCATTGGACTATTCAATACATATTCCCCCATAGTAAGATTGATATTATGGACTTTCCGTGAGCAATTGATAGTTACTCCATCTACAATCATTACTTGAAACTCCGGTGCTGGATATACAAAGCAATTGAGAACTTTGACTAATTTACAGGGAATGAAATCATGAGTACTACCAAAATCAATCAACAGTGTTACCTTTTTCTTTTTGATATATCCTTCGATCTTGAGAGTTTGAGGAGTGCGAATTCCAACCATTGCATGACAGGATATGGTGGGAGTAATCTCTTCGGAAGTAGTATCTTCTATTTCTTCATCTTGATATGGTTCCTGTTCTTTTGGTTCTTCCTCTTCACAACATATGTAGAATAATTTCTTCTCACCACACTTATGTCCCATAGTATACTTTCTATCACAATTAAAGTATAGGCCTTTTTATATTCTTTCATCTAGTTGCTGAGGTGTCAACCTTTGAGGTGGGTTAGAAGAAGGGACATTATTCTCTTTATATGTGTTGGAGGTGGTCTTTTTAGCAGCCATCGCCATATTTTTACTTTCAACCTTCCTTTCCACCATGAAAGCATTCTCTAGGGATGTTGGTTCAAAGAGACACGCCTCATGTTGAATATTATCCTTTAAGGTTCCAATAAAGAGATCCAACAAATTATCTTCTGAAATGTTCTTCACTAAAAGAATTAGCTTCCGAAACTGCTTGACGCACTCTGCAACTTGACCCTTTTGCTTGAGATTTATTAACTAGATAAATAAGGTGTTGCTATTAATATCCCCATAATGTGCAACCAGTTATTCTGTTAATATATACCAAGATATAATAGAGTCCTTTTTACGGTCACAAAGCCATTGGTACTAGACAAATTGATTAGGCTCTAAATATAATGGTGCAATAGTTACATTTTGCAAAGTTGGCACCTGGTGTAGATCAAAGAATTGTTCCATATGGAATATCCCTGTATCGGATCATTTCCATCAAAATTTCTCATGTCAATCATGGGAAGTTGGGTACCCCTTGGTGACCGTTCCTAATGACTTCCATTATGGGAATGCTTATTATCCTTGTCCTCCTGAGTACCCTAAAACACGTCATCACTTGTAGGGAGAGTATCCTTTGAATTTTGGATGAGCTTAGCAATATTTTTCATATTTTCCTCCAAATGTCCCATCAACTTCTCCTCTAGATTAAGTAAATCAACCGTTTTCATAGACCCTTTCATGTTTTCCTCCATATGTCCCACCATATCTTCCAACTTGGACATTCGAAAAGATAGGTCTTCCATTTCATTGTACGCATGGGATGAACACTCAGGTGGTTTGAGTGGAGTGTGATTTTTTCCACTACCTTTTGGGGGAATTTTGAAAAATAGAAATATATATCGCACCCTAGGGTTTACCTCAAATATATCCTTATACTAAAAATTATTCAAATTTAAAATGGCGTACCTTTATCAAACCCTTATTTGAAGACTACATTTCTAGACAACCTTCCAACTGAGATATATTTGCAATTTTGGACCCTATGAGCCTTCAAATCCTTCTTGAAGTAGCCATATATCTCCTCTCTACAATGCCTTAGGTTTGACCTAATTACGATGTGCCAGTAAAAAGATATGGAAAATCTTCCAACACTTTTTATTTTCTGTCTTTTCAGAAGAGCGAACTTGTATGGACTGCCACATTTCCAATATTTTGGATCCGAGTTTGAAAATGATACCACATATACCTGGGTCCATATTATTTCTGATGCAATATGTATCACTCAATTTGGATCTTTCATTCCTTATATATAACACTTTTACCCAACACGCATGTTTGAGACTATTTTTTGAACTAGTTAGGACCCATAACTTCCAATGCGAATAAATCCGAATATGTAACGAGTCAGGATCTGAAAATTGTATCACATATAGTTCGGCCTATTTCCTAGATGGGTTCCAAGCCTCGTTGTCTGAAACCTTGTAGAAAAAAAATTATAGCGAAAATTATGCGCCATTCACAACCAGAATGACACATAATGTAGATACCAAGCAAATTTCAAAGTGCACAGATAGTGTAATACCCCCATTTTGAACCTTAGGATTATTGGCTTAATATGTAAATATTGTAAATATGCGGTCTATGATTCCTAGCATGGAGCTCAAGGCCAAGGCCCTGCTAGTGAATGCTTGGCTTGTAAAGACAAGTTTTTTATATTTTGTGGGCATGTTCCAGTCGGCCATGGAGAAATGTAACGACATGTAAATATTTATAATACAAATAAAATGTGTAAGAGAATAACCCAAAAATTCGTATGGGAATAGGTTTTGGTACCCAGAATTCAATCTTCCTCATGAGAATTAATTTCCTTTCACTCCCATTTGATTGTTTTGCAGTTGGGGAACAATTCTGAGTAAGCTATGCATTCCCAACAAGAGAATTGCAGAAATCACAACCTGAGAAGAAGCCACACTTTAAAGTTTCAAAAACACCCAGAAACTTGTGCTAGTCATGAAATTGAGTGGGGGATCCATAGACCTGAACCCTTAGGTGAATTTGAGAGTTCTAGAAGCTCGAAAATTCGTGGGAGAACCAAGATACAAAATCCCCAAAATTGAATTTCGTGGCTGCAAATTAGTGTTTCCAGGAATCAGAAAATCCAAGAGACAATTGAATTCTTAGAGAGATGAGAGGATGGAATGGCTTGAATAAACCAGTGTAGGCAAAGATATCTGAAGTTTTAGTATCTTGGAACTTTCTATTCCCACCTTGAATAGCACTGGAGGGAAGGGGTTTCCGAGCGACTGTGTAGAAGAGAAAGGGACCTTCCTTGTGTTGGGTGTGGTAGGTATTGTGCGTTCCAAGGCTGGCCGAGACCTATTGATATGCCTATAGCTCTTTGGTTGAGATCACTGGCTTAACATTCACCTCTTTCTCCTATCTACATGTTGGCACGGGGTCAGAGCACACAAGTGTGGAACCCCAAGCGACGAAAGGGTCAAAGACAAGAACAATGGACTGGTCGCAAAGTCGAGATATGCAAAATTAATTAGTTCAATTAGTTAGCAATGGGTCAATAGGACCATTTGTGATGACCAAGTGCGCCTATAAATAGAAATAATATTGTAAGATTTAGAGATGATAATCAATAGGAGGATCAGAAGAGAAGAACCTTTTGTACGATTGTAAGCCTGAGGGCATTTTCTCGAAGTTGTGAAATATGAGATGATACCTTCACATTTGTTGCATCTGTGTGTATTTCTATATTTTGATCGATCTGTGGAGTATTTATCTGGTTTTGGTTCTGTACTATGATTAATATGCATATCTATCTTCTGTTTACGCCATATATGATGTTTTCTTGAGATCGCATTAGACATCTTCTTAGATATGTTATGTACCACTGGTTCCTCAAACATGCTTTGTTGATCTATTTAATTCGTTAAGTATGAGATGGTAATGCAATTAAGGATTAATAGGGTGATAATATGATGTTATAATGCGAATGCAAATCTATGGGTTGTGTCGATGTGAGAGTGGAATAGTGCATGTCTTCTCCCAACTGTGGAAACTTGGTTCCTGCAGCCCCCCTTAAACATCTCGTGTGAGACCTCACTCACTTTGAGGGTGTTGCTGGAAAGGGTAAAACCTTTATGGGCTGATGTTTAAGGGTGTCTGGTCAATCTTTGTTGAAGTCAGTGTGAAGTGAATCCCCGTCGAGAGAACTGAGTCAACAAATGGATCCATTTCCAGGACCATAGTGAGAAAGAAGAGAGGACATGCTGTGGCATCCGATAAAGCCAGAGATGAAGGAATGGTTCAACAAGAAGGCCTGAGAATTTTCAGAGGAAGAAAATCAAAATCCTAAATGGTCGACGAATGACAAGGTACAGAAGTATATCTACTCCAATATTCACGAAATATTCTTCTGCGAGTTCCCTATACTTCTACATGAGTGGTTGGCACAACTAACGTTCCAAAAGAGGAATTTTCAAGGCGGCAAACCTGAACATTGGACGCCCAAACTGATCCAGTAATTGAAGCGAGTGGATAAAAGAGCCTCTAGAGTTGTTGAGGTTTGGGTAGATAGTATTATGGAGGGATACATCACTAAATTCACCGTCGACACAATTAAGTCATACTTCAACGCGGAAAGGAAGTTTTTAAAAGGACCCAGAGGAAGGTTTCTACTGTCGCTGAAACTATGGATTAAATTGACCATTTGCGAAAAAGGAGTACTAAAGATGAATTCCGACGAGTAAAGCTTGGGTGTTCAGAGGCTGTGGGTACCGCGTGGATGCGGGTCTGATAGAATGATGCGGGGTAGATGGATATAAGCTATGACAGAATTCTAAGGGAGGCTGTGGAAGATTGTGGTACCCTGCGAAGTGGGGTGAGGTTTTGACTGGGGAATAAGAGGAGGATTGAGATCGAGAGAGAGTCTCTTAGGGATGCCGGAACAAAGAACTGCAAAACGGGATCACAAGGTACTAAGTGACCTTATTGTGATGAAGAAATAAAACATGCTAGACCTGAAGCTGAAGAAGGATAGACCCAAAGTGACAATGTACCCACAACTCCGTGCACTAAGCCAAATTTCGTAGGAAGAAATATAAGCTCTTCGGAGGGCTATCCGACGTGTTAGAAAAATGGTAGGAGTAGTGGGTCTGGAAACACCAGTAGGAGACCAAGGATGGAAGGTGACGATGTGAAGATGCTAATGAGACCGAATATACAGAGCAATACTGGTTTCTATGCGAAGCAGTATGGACAGTAAATTTGGTCCAAGATGACGATATCAATAAGGGACAACTAGCGACGACCTTTAGGAGCCGTGCGCTAGATTTGTTTATGAAATTCATAAAAGTACCTACAGGGAGTCCTCAGAAAACACTACCATAAATCAGGACAGGATTGGTTGATGAATTTAGGAAACCGAAATCAGAGTCGCAATATATCACAGAACTGAAAGAGATCAAGCAATTTCCTAATGAATCAGTATGGGAGTTTGACCAAAGATATAAAAACCTGATGGTGAAATTAAGTTTTGGAATGAGTGATATACAACACAAGGAATGGTTCATCACGGGATTAGTACCACACATTCGTATGCCACTAATGCAACAGAATATTGCATCCCAGGCAGAGGCACTGGAAATTGCGATGAAGCTGGAGGCTTCACCAGTTGGAGAGACGGGGTTAGGTATGAACTAGATCCAAGCGCAGTTAGCAAACCTGGTGATCCAATTACAAGACATCAAGAAGGGTAAAGAAGTTCGCGAAGAAATATGGTGCAGTCGTTGCAAATCAGAAGGACATCAAAAGGACTAGTACTCGGAATTCCACGAATATTTACTGTTTGGTGCACCAAATCCACTCATCCAGGGAGGAATGATGTGGTGTCAAATTTGTCACACAAGGGGGCATAAATCAGAAGAATGAGTACACTTATAGAAAATGGTGTGAAATCCAGCGAACCTTTTCTACAATTTCTGTTGGTCGATCGGCCATGAAGAGAAGGATTACAGAGCGTATGACTTACTCCAAGAAAGGATTGCGGATACATTTTTTACGAAGGGGGAGGAGCAACCCCCTATACAACATCAACGATAGTATAATCAGCAACAACCGCACTACAATCAACCCCTACCACAGAATAACCAGCCACAGCTCCACTATAGTCAACAACAACCATTGTACAACCAACCACCACCGCAGTACAACCAACCGCAGTATCAACAGCCGTAATATAACCAACAACCATAAGGTAATCCGCGAGGAGTTTTCAGAGGAGGATTCCATGGAGTTCAAGGTGGAGGCGTTGGTCGTGGAGGAGATTTTGGATGAGGCCGAGGGCCAGTTATATGATATAATTGTGGTCAAGTCAAACTTTATCAAATGGATTTTCTGAACCCGACTCCGCAGTGTACTTATTGCAGTGTAGTGGACCACAGTGTTGAGGAATGTTCCCAGTTGATTACGAAATGGAAAACTAAAAATCCACCCCAAACTCAACTGAATCCGAATGTGAATCAGAATCAAAATCCACCTACAAATGTACAGAAGATCTTAGTGGAGATAAGAAGTCGACCTGTGAATGTCGCAGTAGTGACCAGAGGGGGGACTGCGACAAGGGAAGACAGGCCATTGCCTAGTATTCATCCTATAGCAAGAAAACAAGTTCGATTTCATCTGGAAGTAGAAAGGGAGACCTTTTTAGAAGCACAAGATACAATAAGAAGGACTAAGCTGCCACCTATTAGCCAGAAAGAAGTCGTTTACGAGATGCCACAAATATTCGATACAACGAACTCACAGAGGCCACCAAGAAGGATCAACACCTTGAGAGATTTCCTAGAAATATGTTTGGCATTGGAAAACGATTAGGATGCACTAGCGGAGATAGCTAGCCTATTACACCGATAGGAGGATGGATGACAGGATCAGACAATAAATCGATTGCACAAAAAGAAGACAGGGAGAGAAATGAGGATGACTACGCATATTGGTGCATTCGGCGTCGACTCTATCATTCTGGATTTGGGATCAGTTGTAAATATCTTGACTAAAAAGACATGGGAGACAATGGGGAAACCACAACTGGCCTGGTATCCTGTACAAATTCGACTAGAAAATCAGAGAAAGGTCACACCCATTGGTCGATTATGTCACCTCCCAGTTGAAATAGAGGGATTAAAGACTTACGTAGAATTCGACGTTATAGAAATAGTTAATAACACTAGCCCCTATCTAGTGTTGTTAGGGATAGACTGGGAAATGGAGAATCAAGCTGTGATCAAATTTAAGAAAATGACATTGTCGTTTGAAAATCGCGAAATGAGGGTTGTTGCCCCACTTGATTCATTAGAAGGACAGAGGTATGTCGAACCAATGCGGGACGAATTTATAGAAGGATGGGACAATGTCTACAACATCTCGGAGGATTACATCAATCCCACCGTAGATGGGTAATTGGGGTGGTGAAGTGTTAGCTCGGCATCGTTAGACTCCGATGAAGCGCTTGAGAATTGGCAGAATCGATTACACGAAGTATCATTCAGGAGGTGTGCACGAATAACCCAGTAATTGAGATGGGTAGCGACCGAAGTATGCGAACTGCCAACATATGAAGGATTTCCTAATCTGACTGTATTTATCGCCGAATTTGAAGAAAGAGTATCAGAACCATAGAGACTGCTGGAATTGGAGGAAGCACTGAAGGCTATGCCAACATGATGGTGGGTAGCGCACAAATCGATGATAAAAAACTGGTCATTATGTCGACAACTAATGGAAGTAAGATTCGGCGAAACTGAAGGGTACTGTGGAATAAAATATAATGGAAAAGGCGATCCAAGGGATCACTTGGAAGAGTGTCAAAGCGCATGGGAATGATACCAAAACAAGAATGGGTCCATACGTTTATCCATACATTGGACAAGGGACCATGAAGTTGGTATATCGTAGCAGAACTACGACATAGAACAACTATATGGGAAGAGCTAACTATCAGCTTTAGCCAAAATTTCAGCTTCTCGGCTGAGAACCCATTTATCCATAGCGCACTACAGGATATTCATGAGAATGTACTTGAAGCAGTCCCGACGGAAAAACCAATAGGATTACAGTGGAGTGCAATGCCATAAATGTTGATGGAGTGCTGCAACGTGATAGGACGACCTGATGAAGAGGATGATCTGCGAGCTGTTTATATACCATATTTAGAAGGAAGCCAGAATGTCGAAGCACTAGATATGCCCTTCGAAAAATTCTAACAACCACTACGAATCAAGAATGTTAATATCGAGACTGAGGCAAACCCCAAGTTCGCAAGTATTGGAGATTATTCGGATGTTTCGATAATTGCAAAAGTTACTAATCTACTACATGAGTTTCAATATTTGTTCCCAATGAAATTTTTGGAAATGAAAGGCATTTCCGGGGACCTAGGCGAAATGAAGATTCCATTGACCCTATAGATTGAATCCCAGGTACAAGGAGCGAGTGAAAGCTGAGATAGAGAGAATGTTAGATGCAGGAATCATAGAGCTTGTGGAGGAATCCGAATGGATCAGCCCGATGATTGTTCAAGATAAGAAGACTGGCGAAATAAGGATTTGTGTCAATTTAAGGAAACAGAATGATGCATTTCTTCACGATCCATTCCCTACACCATTCACTGACGAAGTACTAGAAGGTGTCGGAGGTCAGGATATATATTCATTTACAGACGAATTCTCAGGATACCACCAAATAAAGATCACGAAGGAGAATCGACATAAGACAACTTTCGTAACAGAATGGGGTTGTTTTCAATACACGGTAATGTCAATTGGTCTTAAAAACGCCTTGACGATCTTTTCAAGATTAGTTGTTGTTGCATTCAAAGACTTCATTCATAAATTCCTCGAAGTATATATGGATGAATGGACCGTATATGGACTGGTTAAGGACTATGTTGCGAATCTAAGGATGATGGTGGAGATATGTCGACAACATCAAATTTCGCTGAACTTGAAGAAGTGCATCTTTTGCGCTCCATTTGGGATTATGTTAGGACACATTGTATGCAAGGAAGGGATGCCGGTTGACCCAATGAATATTGCAATCATCGTCGACTTATCACCACCAACGAGAGTGAAGCAACTAAGGGCGACATTGGGACATACTGGGTATTACAGAAAGTTTATCAGGGGATATGCAATGATCGCAGTGCCAATGGAAAAACCATTAAAAAAGGATGCTAAGCTCGAGTGGAATGATGAGTGACATAAGAGCCTCGATATACTAAAAGAAAAGATGGTCGCAACACCAATATCAGTGTTTCCTGATTGGACAAAAGAATTCCATGTTCATGTGGACGTGTCAATAGTCACACTAAAAGTGATATTGGCCCAGCCAGGAGAAGGATCGATTGATCGTCCAATCGCATTCACAATTAGGAAGTTGTCTACTGTGGAGAATAATTATATGATGACATAAAGGGAAGGCCTAGCAATGGTCTATGCCCTACAAAAATACCGACACTACCTACTTGGAGGAATTTTCAAAATGTTTACTGACCATTCCGCATTAAAATACTTGGTCAATAAGCTTGTGTTGGGGGGGAAAATCTGTTGCTGGTTGCTGTTGTTCCAAGAATTCAACTTTGAGATCATTGTGAAACTAGGGCAATTGAATGTAGGACTTGACCACCTATCCCGGATTGAGTCAGGTGAAGAACAAAGAAGCATTGATGAGGGCTTACGAGATGCGCAATTATTTCGAATTGGAATGGTCAATGACCATTATGAGAAAATAATTTAGTTCTTGACTACATGATGTGCACCAAAAGAATTCTCTACCTGTCAGAAAAAGCAGCTAGTTGTTAGGGCTGCCGAATTTTAGCTAATCGTAGGTAAACTCTACAAAATGGGACCAGATGAAATCCTTCGTCGATGTGTTCTTCCGCATGAACAAGAAATAATATTAGCAGAAGCTCACAATGGGATCATAGGTGGACATTATGGAGGGCATGCCACTGCTAGAAAGATACTTAGGGCTAGACTATGGTGGCCAGTAGTGCATGGAGATGCCGCAGATTACGCAAAGAGCTGTGATGTATGTCAAAGAACAGGGAAACCATTGCGAAGAGATGAAATGCTGCTAGTACCTCAACAAGTATTCCAAGCTTTCGATAAATGGGCAGTTGACTTTGTAGGACCTATCAACTCACCAGGAAAAAGAAAAGGGTCACGATATATAATCACTGCAACTGATTATTTGACGCGATGGGATGAAGCTACACCAGTAAAGGATTGCACGACTGCGAAAACAATGAGATTTCTCTTTGATAATGTGGTCACCAATTTTGGGTGCCCAAAGATACTGATGAGCTATCCAGACACTCACTTTGTCAACCAAAATATCAGGGCCATGATGGAAGATTTCAAATTCAACATCGAAGGAGTACCCCATATCACCCGTAGACGAACTGTGCGGTGGAGGCACTGAACAAAGTATTGGAGCATGCGCTCAAAAAGGTGTGTAACACAAACTGCGATGACTGGGATTTGAAGATTCCATGGATACTGTGGGCCTACATAACTACTTGTAAATGATTGAAAGGATAGAATCCATTCAAGTTAGTTTACGGACAAGAAGTAATGATGCCAATGAATTATATTGTCCTGATTCTATGCATCACAACAACAATAGCAATGAGTGATAACAGAGCCTTCGAAGAATGGTTGGAACAGTTGTTATAGCTTGATGAGGACAAGTTTATCATAGGGTTCCATCAGTAGGTAGAAAAGGATCGACAGAAGGCTTGGCACGATCGCCATGTGTTAACACCCAAAAAGTGCTCACTAGCTCATTTCCTTATTCACATGAACCATTTGTCCACTTTTCTACCATTTGAGCCTCTAAAGCCATCAAAATGTCACGAAAAGACCATAATACACCCCTTTTTCCCCTCATAATGAATATTTTTCCTAAAAAAACATAAAAAAAACCCTCAAAAAGGGTCCAGAATTCCCAAAAATATTAAAAAGGGAATAAAAATATTAAAAATATTCAAAAAAGGAAAAAGGAGGGAAAAGGTACCTAAACCATGTTGGTCAATACCATTGGTTTCCTCAAAACCATAATGGTATTCCCCACCACCAAAAACTATAAAAAGGTGGTAGGGGCTCCTCACTGTCCATCCATCCATCATCCTATCCTCATGCTGTCAAAATATCTCTTGAGTTCTTTGACCATTGTAGCAATCTTGGAGAAGAGACCATTGGAGCCTGGAGCATCTCAACCTTGGAGCTGCTCAACACCAAACATCCTCACCATTTTAGGTATTATAATACAAAAGTCATTTTTTATTTTGTTTCTTGTTCTTGTTCTTAAATCTTTTCAAGTTTATTGTTATATGCACATGTTAGGTTCAGATTTATAATTGTTTTTGCTTCTATATTGAAATTGCTATCACATTGTTGATAGGTGCCCATTGCACAAAGCTTGGTTTCAAAACCAAGCCAACAGTTTTTGGCGACTCCGTTGGCTTCGAATTCTTAGATCTCAGCTTTTTGCTTTAGATCTTAGTTTTTCTTAGTTTTAATCATTTTTATTCATAGATCTGCCATCCTAGACAGCAGATCCATTGCTGTTCTAGATCTTGGCCCCTTCTATTGCCATTAACAGCCTGAAATTTCCATTTTCGGGTTCGTTTTTTGGCGTTCATTTTTTGGCTTTCGCCTCACAGTTTTTTGCTCGACAGTTGCGCGGCTCATCGCGACCTCGCGGCTTTTTTCCGCGCGGCATGCCGTGGCTTCGCGGCCATTTTACGCGCTGCACATCGCGGCTTTGCGACCATTTGCCGCGCTGTACATCGCGACTGTGTGTCCTAAACCCGCGCTGCACATCGCAGCTGAAACCCGCGCTGCACATCGCGACTGCGCGACCGAAACCCACGCTGCACATCGCGACTATTTTCCCAAAACCCACGATGCAATTTTTTTTAATTCGGCCAATTTTTTGAAAATTATTTTTGCTGTATTTTCTGCCCATTTAGCATATTTTACAGCATTATTTTTTCTACATTTTTACAGCCACATTAAATCTTTTACTATTTAGAATGCTCCATTAAAAGTCTTTTTGAAAATTTTCAGTAATTGAAAGAGAGATTTTTCTGCATTTTATTTAGATCAAGGTTTTACTGTTTATTTGCTCGATACTTTGCCCAAGCAACTTTTAAAAGATCCATTTATTTCTTGAAATATTTATGTTATTTGCTTTCCTTCAAATTATTTCAAAGATCCATTATTTTTGAATAGTTTTTTCAAGCATTTACATTTCAAAAACGCCTTTATTTTTTGCAAAACTGGAAGCGTCTTTTCTTTCATTTGTAATCAATCGCCCAAGCGAGGCAAATCAATTTTAGTTTAAATACCACACTTGCACCCACTCTACCACATAATTTAAACTGAGCCTTAAAATTTACCTTAAACTCAACGAACTTTTAACCCCACTTAGGGAGCACTTAAAAGAATTTTGTAGTTCGGTAGAATTGAGGGGATAGGTGTTCCAATAACACCCCTCAATTATTACATTTGAGACATAGTGGTTGTCCTCTATGGTACCAAAATCCCTTATAATTTTGACATGGTTATCAACCAATTTATCGGGAAGGCCTCTCCCTTAGGAGGGTTGAAGTAGCCAGACTGGTTCCGGAAGTCTGAGTGGAATACCGCAATCCATTCAGTAACCGAAGGATACCTTTCGAAGTTCTCGGTGTACACCCAAGAGGGTGTACAGCGGTGATAGAACCAAACTGCAGATTCACCCAACCGAACGTGTCATGAACGGGGTATCCTAGTTGCCACTCTTTAGGATTGTCTACCCGGTATCCCTCCCGGTAGGGGGATATCTAGCCGTTGATTCAACATTCTATATTGTCTGACTTGGATTTCATCACCTTGCAGAGGATATCATTTGTTGACTCACAATACTTCTAATTAGGTGTTTGCATGATACACTACCCACCTTTGGTTTAGTAACACCCCTTTTTTCTAGAAATTGTTTGACTTTTGGTATTCTGATCAATTTTGTTGCATCCCTCCACTTATTATAGCACAGCTGCTATAATAAGTGCTTTTTGAGGTTGATTGTTGGCCTGAGAGCCTTTATTTTTGTGATGCACCTGCAATAATTACTTAATAAAAATATGCGAAATAGCAGAAATGACAGAACTCAGAATCACTTTTATATTGATCACAGGCCACTTCGAGGGGGAAACCTCCTATGAGCAAGCTCAATACAAATAACCACGGTGCCTTCATAGGTCTCAACACACACTTATATACTAATTCTAGGCGCCAATACTATGGGTCGAAACCATGGGCCGTTACAAACTATGGATCAACAATACTACGGGTGGCTTACAAAGCATATGCGCCAACAACAATAACACAAACTATTGATCAACAAATACTACGGGATGACTTACAAAGCATATGCGTCCAACAACAACATACTAACAAAGTAAAGACATGGGTTCCTAACATACCCTCCCCCTTAAAAAAAGCTTTGTCCTCAAAGCTTTAGATGTGGAAATTGTTGTTGAATCTGAAGGAGTGGTTCCCATGTAGCATCCTCTGGTTGCATGCCGTGCCACTGAATTAAGACCTCTGTGATAGAGCGAGAGCGAAGCTGACACGTGCGCCGATTGAGGATGGCCTCTGGCTCCAAAAGGATGGATCCTTCATTATCCAGTTCGGGTAAAATCGTTTGGCCGCTGATGTTGGTGCCAAGAACTTTCTTCAGACAAGAGACATGAAAGATTGGATGAATGCAGGAAGAAGGAGGAAGTTCCAATTTATAAGCAATGGACCCAATCTTCTGAAGAATCCGATATGGCCCATAGAACTTTGGAGCGAGCTTATAACGCCCTTTGAGTTTCAAGGAGGATTGTTTGTACGGCTGGAGACGAAGAAAAACCATATCGCCGACTTGAAAAGTGCGCTCCGAACAGTGCTGATCAGCTTGTTGCTTCATGCGATTTCTTGCCATGTGAAGATTGTCCCGCAAAATGCAAAGAATATGATCGCGGTTGCAAAGGACCGTGTCAACTTCCTGAACTGGTGAACTGGTGGGGGTGTATGGAAGAAGAGATGGAGGTGCCTGACCATAGACTACTTCATATGGGGTCATTTTAGAGGCAGTGTGGTAAGAGGTATTGTACCACCATTCAGCGAGAGGGAGCCACTTTTCCCACTGATGTTGTTGTTCCGAGGTGAAGCAACGAAGATACGTTTCCAAGCATTTATTGACAATTTCAGTCTGACCATCTATTTGTGGGTGATACCCTGAACTCATCTTCAGTTTGGTGCCAGTGTGGCGAAATAGTTCTGTCCAAAAATGACTGGTGAAAGTTGCATCACGATCCGAGACAATGGAAGAAGGGATGCCATGAAGACGAGAGATCTGGTCCATAAAAATTTGAGCGACGGAGGAGGCTATATAGGGATGGATGAGAGCACAAAAATGACTATATTTGGAGAGGCGATCAACCACAACGAGAATCACTGTCTTCCCACCAGATTTAGGGAGCCTTTCAATGAAATCCATAGAAATATCTGTCCAAATCCGTGTAGGTATGGGCAAGGGTTCAAGCAATCCTGGAAGGAGTGTTGTTTCACCCTTATTGCGCTGGCAGGTATCACATTCGGCTACAATCTATTGAATTGTCCTTTTCATGCCCTGCCAAAAGAAGTTACGCCGTGCTCGTTCATATGTTTTGAGGAACCCAGAGTGCCCGACCGATGGAGAAGCATGGAGTTCATAGAAGACAGCCTGTTGAAGGTCTGTGCTCTGGGGAAGCACCAGACGACCCTTGTATCGCAGAGAAGCACCATCCCAAGAGTAATGTGGTACAGCAGAAGGGTTGTTGGTCAAGCGTTGGATGATCTGAGATAAGGAAGAGTCATTGACATAAACCTGTTGAACAGATTGCAACCAATTTGGAATAGGCATAGAAATAGCTGAAAGAGAACCTTGGGCATCAAATGTGCGAGAAAGAGCATCTGCCACAATATTGTCTTTACCCTTCTTGTAAGTGATCTCATAGTCATAACCCATGAGTTTGCTAACCCATTTCTGTTGTGCCGGGGAGGAGACACGCTGGTACAAGAAATATTTCAGACTCTGGTGATCAGTCTTGATGCAGAAATGATTCCCTAATAGGTATGGACGCCACTTCTGTACTGCATACAAAATAGCCATCATTTCCTTCTCATAGGTAGAGGCAGCTAAATTCTTACCTGAAAGGGCTTTGCTGGTGAACGCAATGGGGTGTTCATCTTGAAGGAGAACAACACCAAGTCCATTGCCGCAAGCATCACTCTCAATAGTGAAGGGCTTAGAAAAACCGGACATAGCTAGCACAGGTGTAGTACACATAGCTTGTTTTAGTTTGTCAAATGCACACTGAGCAGCAGGTGTCCATGTAAAAGCATCCTTTTTCAATAGAGCAGTTAATGGAGCTACAATCTTCCCATAATCCTTGACAAACTTGCGATAGTAGCCAGTCAACCCCAAAAAACCACGAAGGCTCTTGAGTGTCTGAGGATGTGGCCAATTGTTCATGGCATCGATTTTGGCAGGATCCACGCGAACCCCTTGTGCTGAGATAATGTGCCCGAGATACTCAACTTCCTTTTGTCCAAAAACACATTTAGATTGCTTGGCATGGAGATGATGGTCAGAGAAAAGTTGCATGACAAGATCCAGATGCTGGAGATGTTCATCCCATGTTTTATTGTAGATGAGGATATCATCAAAGAATACCAGAATGAATTTCAGCAAGTAGGGTTGAAATATTTTATTCATTAAGGCTTGGAATGTGGAAGGAGCATTAGTGAGGCCAAAGGGCATGACCAAAAACTCATAATGGACATCATGTGTGCGGAAAGCTGTTTTAGGAATATCATCCTCATGAACCCGAATTTAATGATACCCAGAACGAAGATCCAACTTGGAGAAAAAGTGAGCCCCATGAAGCTCATCAAGAAGCTCATCAACAACAGGAATTGGAAACTTATCCTTGATGGTGAGGTGATTAAGTGCTCGGAAGTCAATGCAGAGGCGCCATGACCCATCTTTTTTGCGGACAAGAATAACTGGAGAAGAAACGGAACTAGTGCTTGGGCGAATAATACCTTGCTTCAATAAGTCCCGAACGAGCATTTCAATCTCCGTTTTTTGGTGAAATGGGTAGCGATAGGGCCTGATGTTGGGAGGAATGCTGCCAGGAAGGAGCTGAATACGATGGTCTTCTGGCCTGGAAGGTGGTAATCCCACTGGTTCAGCAAAGACACCTGTATATCGATCCAGAATTTGTTGTAGATCCAAAGGAGTAGTGGAGACCGCTGATGGTTGCATCTGGATGGAATGGATCTGAGCAATGACACCATGTGAATTCTTCTTGAGGAGTTTTTCCATGTGATGTGAACTGATGATGCTGAGAGAACCTGGTTGTAATCCTGTCAATGTGTGTTTGTGTCCATTAAAGGAAAACTGCATCCAAAGTTCGGCAAAATCCCATAAGATAGGGCCGAGTGTGCGTAGCCATTGAGCGCCCAAAACCACATCACATTCGCCTAAGGGAAAGGCAAATATGTCAGAGTGCAAGGTATAATCTCCCATAGAGATACGCACATTTCGACACTTCCCTTTGCAAGGTAAGGTGCCCCCATTGGCAACCATGACTTCAAAGTTGGAGCAAGGATGGATAAAACAATCAGCTTGTTTGGCGATCCGAGGGTCAATGAAATTATGAGTGCTACCAGAATCAATGAGGATTGTAAGAGGAAGCTTCTTGAAGTAACCCCTGACCCGCATTGTTTGGGGGGTGGTGATTCCAGCTAAAGCATGGAGAGATATCTCTGGCTGGTCATCCTGAGACGGAGGGTCAATAGGCGGTTCCTGAATGTCGACCAGAGCATCCAGTGTTTCTGGATCTTCGTCACCCATTTCAGAGGCAGGCGGAGACTCCACATCCAGGAGATAGTGCTTTTGCTGAACACATCTATGTCCCCGAGTGAATTTCTCATCACAATTATAGCAAAGCCCCTTTTCTCTGTGTGCTTGCATCTCTGTTTCAGACAACCGCTTGATAGGAGTCGGTCGAGGAGCCTGCAGTATAGGTGGTCGCTGAGAACCCATATTTCGGAAGGGAACAAAAGTGGGCTTGGAGCGTTGTTGGGCTGCAATCTTGTCTTCTGCCAACTTAGCCAACCCTAGTGCTTCCATCATTGTGTTGGGACAGAACATTTTGACCTCAGAGCGGATGGCATCCTTTAGACCACTGATAAAACAACTCCGGTAAAATTCATCAGACAATCCTTCGGTGTGGTTGGCTAGATTCTCAAATTCGGTTTGATACTCTCTCATAGTTCCAGTTTGGCGAAGTTTAGTGAGGGATCCTGTGAAGTCATCAAAAGCACTAGGACCAAATCGTTGCAAAAGGAGCTGGCAAAAGTCTGGCCAGTTGGGCTCTGAATGAGCCTTGATGTACCAACGGTACCATTGAAGAGCTTCCTGTTCCAAATGAAAGGATGCCAACGGAACTTTGTTGACATCAAAAGTATTATTCAGACTGAAATACTGTTCTGCACGATAGATCCATCGAGTTGGATTGGTATCATTGAAGCGAGGAAAATCAAGCTTCGGACCACGGAAATTGCTGGAAGAAGAGAACCCATTGTCTGCTGAAGACTCGGACTGCCGTTTGTTGGTCATAGCTGAATGTTCAAGATGGAGACCGAGAAATTTTTCATCCAGATCCTGGAGTTTGGCTTGGATGGCTGCAAGTGCTTCCTCCATGGTTTTTGCTCCTGCATGGGTGACAACCATAACCAGGATTTTTTTTTTTTTTTTTTGACTGGGTAGGAAAACAAAAACAGGAACTACTTCAGTAAGGGAAAATTTGGATTTGGGAAAAAATCGGAAGGGTAATTGGGGTTTGACTAGGTTTTGGACACTGTTGGGTAGACAGGGAAGCAAAAATGAGGATTTCAGAAGCGGGGTGAAAGAATGGGAAAATTTGGCAGAGGGGAACAAAGAAGTAGAATTCAGAAAGGAACTCTGTGGTCAAATTTGAAGGTGATTGGGTGAAATCTGAGGAAGTTATGGCAAACCCTAAAAATAGACAAATGTGGGATTTCGGGCTGTAGGAAGGGGAATTGAGGATAGGGTCCTCAGGAATGAAATATGCAGAATGGAATGACAGGGGTTCCCTGAAATTTTATTTTATTTATTTTTTATTTTTTATACAGACTGGAGCGGCTACGGCTCGGAAGGAATCTGGAACAACGCCGAACGACTGGATCTGGAACGGCTTGCAAAATGGATCTGAAACGGCGCAGCAGTGATCGACAATAGTTCAGCTGAAAGTAGATATGGACCCCAGGTATGTGCGGCTTCCTAACAGTTCAGGGTTTTCACTCAGCCACCAATGCTGTCTGACGGCTTGCGTATTGGGGCAGTACCCCTCACTCCACGGCTCAGGTAAAACTGATAACCGCTTTACCTCACGGGTGGGAACTAGTCAATC
This sequence comes from Larix kaempferi, assembly GCA_027924585.1. NCBI lineage: Eukaryota > Viridiplantae > Streptophyta > Pinopsida > Pinales > Pinaceae > Larix > Larix kaempferi. The sequence goes on from BSBM01000143.1 coordinate 10,224,102, forward strand.
AGGTAGGGGTCGTTTCCCTTTTCGCTGGCAGGTCCTCTCAATGGGCCAGCTACTTCGGGGTTCCTGTGGTACTCATCACAATGAGTTTTAGGGATTATGCCCAAGTACTTCCCACAGTTAAGCGGATAGGGATTATTCCCAAATCCGAACCTGCAACAGATGCGAAAATTTTTTTTTGGCAGAAATTTCACCCAGCGAGCCCAAGAAAGTGCTCTGATACCAGATGTGATGCACCTGCAACAATTACTTAATAAAAATATTTGAAATAGCAGAAATGACGGAACTCAGAATCACTTTTATATTGATCACAGGCCACTTCGAGGGGGCAACCTCCTATGAGCAAGCTCAATACAAATAACTTCACGGTGCCTTCATAGGTCTCAACACACACTTATATACTAATTCTAGGCGCCAATACTATGGGTCGAAACCATGGGCCGTTACAAACTATGGATCAACAATACTACGGGCGACTTACAAAGCATATGCGCCAACAACAATAACACAAACTATTGATCAACAAATACTACGGGACGACTTACAAAGCATATGCGTACAACAACAACATACTAACAAAGTAAGGACATGGGTTCCTAACAATTTTTTCACTCCCCTTTTGCACTCATTGTTGCATTAGGGTTTCGAGTTTTTTACATCACCACCTTACACTGAAATTAAAAATAAAATAAAAAATCTCACCATTGAGAATTTAAGACGATCTTGTCGTCTTCAGGGTGAACCCCCTCAATTCGGTATACTTGGCTCTACACGTCACCGACGTAGAGCCTTATCCCTTGACTCAACACGTCATCGGCCAAACACACAGTCATCCGATTCTGACATGCCTCACTTCACATCTGATTCTGAGGTTGAATCCAAAAACCCTACTGAAATATCACCAACCCACCTCATGGCTGGATCATAATACGACCCACTTTTCACCAGTACTATTGGAGATACATCCACAAACCCTTCCACTACTATGCCATCCATGGTAACAACAACCCCTTTAGGCATGCCTAATATAGGGGACACTCCGCCTTTAGGTATTCCCAACATAGGACTACCTCCTATTATGGGTATGCCAAACATAGGAATCACACCACCTCTCATTACCACAACCCAAATCCCAGGAATTCCTGGCACTATTCCTAACCCCGGTGTAACCCATGTTGCACTTGGGAACGCTGGCCCATACCAAACCAAAACGGTTGGAGGACACATACCTTCAATACCTAGCATACCCTTAGGGGCTACTGGACCACTACATAATGCCACCATTAATAGTTATGTCCCAGTCACTATGCCACACCCATCTGCTAGTTTACCTTACATGGCTAGTCTGAACTTACCAGACCTAGCGAGGCTAACCAACGATCCTATCAGGAACAACCCTACATGGCCACCCATGCCTACAAAGCTCCCCTCAGACATCCCCAAGTTTGAAGGAAAACCCGGGGAGGATCCCCAAAACCACATAATGTCATTTCACCTATGGTGTTCATCTAACTCCATAGTGGATGACTCCATTCGACTAAGACTGTTGCAACGAACGTTCACTGGCTCTGCAGCCAAGTGGTACATCGAACAACCACATGGGACCCACCATACATTTATGTCTCTCGCCTCCACTTTCCTTCAGTTTTTTCAGCTACCTGTACGCTATGATGCAAGATTTGAAATACTATTGTCTTGCAGACAAAACACAGCTACCCACATCACCGACCATATCCATGAGTGGCTCAAGCGTTGTAGCCTCTGTAAGATAAAACTAGATGACCGTATATTTTTGGATTGGTTTCTTAAATCACTCCTACCCCTCATAGCCAAAGACGTATCTTCCGAATGACCCTAGTCAGAGGAAGAAGCTATCTTAAAAGCACAGCAATTCGACTTGATTTATGCCCAGTCATGCTATCTCTACACCATCATACCAGACGCCCCATGAGGCGATTCTTCACGCGGTGACGCTCCGGGGGCATCACATGCCATTGATGGTATTATCGGCCAAGTCACGGTGCAAATTAAACCTTTTGGCATGGTGAGCACCATAAATGCCCCAGACCTCTCTAGGGCTACATCTAATTCTGGAGCGACAACTTCATACGCTCCAACGAATCAAACTCATCACACTCATGGACCCTCTTGTCCACAACATTGCTATGGGAAAGCGCCATTGACATACGTACCACCCACATACTATAACCAACCGGCCACCCATAACCCAATTCATTTACCGGCACAACCAATGTATTACCCACAACAAGCTACACCAGCTAACCCAACACATCCAATAGCTCAGGGTTACCAACAACCCCAGCAGGCAATTGGACCACCTCTAGCCCCACTAGTTTATTATCCACCGCAACCTGCTCCCACACCCGTGGCACCCCAAAATCCTCCCACTACTCAAGGGCAAGTGTACACACAACACAATCAGCCCCAACGTCAAAACAACCAACGCAACCAGGGTGGACAACAAAACCATGGAAGAGGACATAACCGCTGCAACAACCAACAACATAATCAAGGTCCACCACCTCCTAATCCCCCAAATAATAACAATGCTGCTCCTCCCAACCAGAATCCTGAGCGTCATCCCAAGCAGCCAAAAAAAAATAACCTGAGAACAAACCATCCATGTTCTATATGTGGAGTCTATGGACACTACACTCATAACTACCCCCATTTAGAGAAAGCACGTAAACTTTGGGTTGACGATTCCCAACACCAGGGCCACGCTGGACAACCAACTCCACTTAATCAATCACAACCCATGATATTACAAAACCCATTGCCAAACCAGGGAGTAGTAAATACTCTCCCTATGGATTCCCCACAAGGATCTGCTGCACCCCAGTAGCAAATCACCTATGCTGCAACTGATTATCAGCATACGGATCTAGGCACACACCATTTATTAATGATGTCATCCAATGACATCAACCTCCAAACTCGCAGGAATCAGTATGGTCCACCCCTAGAAACTCCTCCCACCGACGCATCCACCTCCCTTCCACCAAATCAACCACTACGCATACCAAATATGCCATTGGACAGAGGACCTAAAATCCCTCGCATCCCTTTGCGAAGGATTAACAACAATCCTAATGCTCGCGCAACATCCAATTATAATGTCGTGGAAGACCTAGCACAATCCCCCTCTGCTATGTCTGCTTTAGAGGTACTGAGAACATGCCCTGCACAACGAAAACTACTACTATCCGCCATCGGAGGAGTAGACCCTGACGACACACACATGATGGCTTTCGACTTAGACCAAGCCGAACCTCGATTGCCATCAAATTTGGCTTTCCAAGTATCAGTAAACATTCGAAACCTTGTTGTGCATCGATGCATCATCGATGAAGGAGCTTCAACCTGCGTTATGTCCACCCTTGTGTGGCAGAAACTTGGCTCCCCCGCTTTACAACCATCCACCATGGCATTACGAGCTTACAACGGACGCTCAGCTCAACCACAAGGCCTCTTAGCGAATGTACTCATAGAACTAGGCGGCAAATTAGTTCTTATCGACATCGAAGTGATCAATGCCCAGCGCGACTACAACCTCCTTCTTGGACGTAGCTATATGTACAAAATGAAAGCAGTGGCTTCATCTGTTTTTTGCCTCATGATGTTCCCACATGAAGGACGCATTATCAAGATTGATCAAATCACATATTATGATCCTAACGCCCCCGCAGCTCCTCAAAATGTGCTACCAATGATTGAACAAACCATTCAAACCGCACCAACATCATTTGTGTCGTCAATTGGTCCTGGAATCTACACCGAGTCACCTATGACTTCCACATTTCCATCGATCTCACCACCTTTACCGATAACAAAAACATCGGATTTGAGCATCCTGTCGCACACAACACAATAGCCTTCGTCACTACCACAAACACCCATAGTGCCTACTCATATTGGCACAACGCCAATTCATACTATCCCATTCTTGCTCCCATTTTCCGGAGTTGTCAGTTCGCCAGTAATGGCTACACTCAACCTTCCTGGCTTAACATTAGGGATACCTGTATGGTACTTACCTGCTCCGAGCTCCCCGCCGACTCCGACTGTTATTTTACAATCGGTACAACCTATCCCTACTACCAACCACCCACCCCCTTTGGTCACTCATCTGCGAAACAGACCACCCCCAATAGTGACTACGGCATCAACATCCAGGAACGCCCCACCTCCGTTACGGAACACAGGGGGTAGAGGCCCACCAAATTATAACATTGGACTCATAACTCACACCCCCCCAACAACCCCCAAGGTAGCTACAAACCCCCCAACTATTCGCATTCTCCCTAAGTGCTCATTGTGTGACGACGTAGGCCATGCCACTCATCAATGTCCACAATTACCTGCACTCCAAGAACACATGAATATGTTGGATGATGACACCAGAATTCCAGTAGTAAGACTTGAGCCACCTCCTCAACCTCGTGACAAAATGATCCGCACTAACCACACTTGTGCGATATGTGGCATTTATGGCCATTATTCAGACCATTTCCCTGATCTCCTAGATTATAGAGCAGCCTTGTACGAGATGAACAATGCCGACTTAGAGATATCTCCTCCCCTCATCGAGGAGATCTACCCTTCGAAATCATCTTCTTCGGAAGAAATCAATACCATCTATATGATTTCAACCACATACAAACCAGAACCCGTTGATTTATGGTCTGATTACTTTCGTACTGATGAGCAACTTCTAGAAACACTCACTGCACCGGACTACCCTTGGGACGATATGCATCATCGCTCATACTTCCTCCCTGAGGCGTCTACATCCACTGCAGAAAACCAACTATCAGTCGAATCGAAAGATTTCCTACCAACTAAGGTTGATTGGTTCAAAGACCCCATCCCAGCACTAGATGCCTTCGAAGAAGTGAACATGTCCAACATTTCCCCTATTATACAAATTGACATTTCCACCACACCTGGAAAACCTGAGCTCATCTCGCTAGGCGCATCATGCACTCAAGTTGAACTCAGGCATATAATAAACTCTTCCAAGAGTTTCGTGATGTCTTCGCCTGGTCTTACACCGAGATGCCTGGCCTCGATCCCAAAATTGTGGAACATTACATCGACACTTGGGCCAATGTGCCTCCTGTCCGACAGAAACAACGACCAATTCACCCGTCCAAGCTCCCAGCTGTTAAAGCTGAGATTGAAAAACTCCAAAAAGCAGGATTCATATATCCTATTTCCTACACCACCTGGGTTTCAAACCCAGTGCCAGTAAACAAAAAAGTGGGCACCATACCTGTTTGTATTGATTTCCGAGACCTCAACCTCGCTTGTCCCAAAGACAACTTCCCCACACCTTTCATTGACCAACTAATCGATGAATGTGCAGGACATGAGGTCCTTTCTTTTATGGACGGTTTCTCCGAATATAACCAAATCAAAATACGTAAAGAAGATCAATACAAGATAGCTTTCACTACCCCATGGGGAACCTTCGCCTATCGTGTCATGTATTTCGGTCTCAAGAATGTTGGAGCCACTTTCCAACGCGCCATGAATTATTGCTTCCACGATCTACACAGAATCATAAAATTTTATTTGGATGACCTCACCGCTCGATCCAAGAAACGATCTGACCATTTAGACGACCTTCGACAAGTTTTCTTGCGTTGTCGAAAATACAACATCCGCTTGAACCCTCTCAAGTGTGTCTTTTGCGTTACATCAGGTCGCCTGTTGGGGTTCGTCATTTCAGAAAAAGGCATCACTGTAGACCCCTTGAAAGTCCAAGCCAATGTAGACTTACCGTCACCCTGTACATTAAGACAACTTCAAAGCCTTCAAGGGAGGTCCAACTTCCTCCGCCTCTTTTCCCCTGACTATGCCACAACGGTCCACTGTTTCCTATGACTACGTCTGCATACCCTTTTCATATGGGACCAACAAGCAGAAACAACTTTCATCGACTTAAAGAAAGCACTCACAAACACTCCGTTGATCTCTCCTCCAGATTTCACAAGAGATTTCACCCTCTATGTTTCAGCATCCAAACATGCCGTATTTGGAGTTCTTGTGCAAGAAGATACTGCTCGCTAAGAGCATGTCATCTACTATGTGAGCCAGACCTTGTCAGGCCCACCCCTCCGCTACCCACATGAAGAAAAGATGGCCCTCGCCATCGTATTTTTAGTACAAAAGCTGCGACATTACATTCTCCTGAGCCACACCACAGTTGTAGCCAATTCCAAACCAATGGTTTACCTCTTGACGCGTCGCCTCCTTCAAGGTCACGTAGCTAAATGGGTGATTATCCTGCAAGAATACGACCTAACTTTCAAAACCCCAAAGAGAACCAAGGCCCTAGCACTCGCTCAACTCATCACAGATCTCCCATCCTCTTTGTCATCACCCGCTATCCAAACGGATCTCATTGACGATCACATTTTCATCATTTCTTCTGACGACCCATGGTACAACGACATCTTACTCTACCTCCGCACATAAAAATTTTGACCCCACATCGATCGTGACGGACGCCGTCATATACGACACCATGCCCCCTGATACCTCCTATTAGGCGATGTACCTTATCGACGCGACGTCGATACCATCTTACGACGTTTCCTATCTCATAACGAGGTAGAACAAGTCCTTAATGACTGCCATAGCGGTGCTTGCGGAGGCCACTTCTCCGGCATGGCCACCGCCCAAAAGATCATCCATGCAGGTTACTTTTGGCCTTCATTATTTACTGATTGCATCATTGCAGTCAAACACTGTCAAAACTGCCAACTTTTTGCCCCCAAGGCAAGAACCCCACCCGCCCCCCTTCATCCAGTCGTCACTGTCAGACCATTCTGCATATGGGCCATTGACTTCCTCGATTGCAATCCCACGTCAGCCGGCGGTCATAAACACATTATTGTGGCCATAGATTATTTCACCAAGTGGGCGGAAGCCATGCCGACTTACAATTGCAAAGCTGACACCGCAACACGTTTTTTCCTCAACCATGTTATCACTTGTTTTGGAGTGCCAAAGCAACTCATCTCAGACCATGGCTCTCACTTCAAAGATGCCGTTTGGAGAGAATTATCAACCTTACTGAAATTTGAACACCATTTCTCCTCCGCCTACTACCCCCAAGGAAATGGCCAAGTCGAAGCAATTAATAAAATTTTGAAGACCATCCTCCAGTGCACTGTGGACAAACACAAATCAAATTGGCACCACATGCTTTTCCCAGCACTATGGGAATACCGCACGTCAACCAAAACTGCCACCGGTTTTACCCCTTTCCATCTAGTTCACGTTGTCGAATCCGTCCTCCCCATCGAATGCCAGATTCAAACCCTACACATGGCCATTGAACTCCTACCGAACACTTCCCCAATTGAGCAATGCTTACTACTCTTGGAGCAAGCTGATGAAGATCGACGCACAACCCTCCAAACCATGGAAGCAGCCAAGAACCAATCCAAACTGAGTTACAACAAACATGTCCACCCAAGAAGTTTTACTGAAGGGGACCTTGTCCTCGCCTATGATCAAGCTCATGACAAAACCGAAAAAGGAAAGTTTGTGTCCATGTGGCAAGGCCCATACATTATACACACTTGCCTCGGACAGGGGGCATACATTATGACCGATTCAGAAGGCAACCCGCTACGCAACCCTCGCAACGGGTTGTACCTCAAGCGATTTTACCCATAAAAAATCTAATGGACACCATTGTCCATTATTGTACAGCCTTATTTTGTTTTTCACAAAAAAATCAAAAACCTAAATATTTGTTTTCTTTGCATGACCACAGATGGATCCTGTTCCACTCTGCTACATCGGTTTCGCTGATGGTGCAAGCCGTTGGTCCCCCAATCTGGCCTCTGCAGCTTGGGTAATATATTCCCCTTCACATGAGTTGATCCACATCGACGGAGTGTGCGTAGGTGCTGCCACCAACAACCAAGATGAATACGATGCCGTGACCGGTCTCCTGGCCGCAACTCTCCAAATGAATATAAGTCACCTTAACGTTTTCTTGGACTCACAACTCCTTGTTTCCCAGCTCAACAATGATTACCAGGTACGCGATCCTTGTCTTTTCAGAAAATTCTTGTGCACTAAACAAATGGTTCGACAGTTTGAATCCATTTCATTCACACATGTCCCAAGGAATCTCAACAGTGTAGCAGACCATATGGCTAACAACATTCTTGACTGGCACACCAACCAAAACATATAGTAAACAAGAATGAATCCACGTGCATAACATGTGCCTCCACGGGCATATACAAAAATTATACAAAAAAAATGCATCCACGTGCATAACATGCGCCTCCACGGGCATATTCAAAAATCAAAATGTTGCATCCACGTGCATAACATGTGCCTCCACAGGCATGTACAAAAATCAAAATATTGCATCCACGTGCATAACATGTGCCTCCACGGGCATACAGAAAATCAAACATGCCTCCATGGGCAAGCAAAAAGACAATAAATGCATCCATGTGCATACATGACTATATACCAAATCATATATATATACACATCATAATATAGTCAAACATGTCATAGGTGCCCTCAGCACCCAATATACAAAAATACATCAGCCGTACAAAAAGGTACTTCCCCATATGCTCATCAGCATTTGGGGGCAGATACAAGATCATCTAATCATCATGGTCTCCAGGATCCTCTGGCGCCACCTCCGCTGGCCCCACTGGATCATGCTGAGCCCGAACTCTCCTCTCCACCGGCCCCGCTGGATCATCTCACAAACGAATCCTCCCCTCCACCGGCCCTGCCGGATCATGCTGAGCCCCATCCCTCCACTCAGCTGCCAACAATGCTGCTCTGAGCAAGATCGAGCGCCACTCACGAGGCGCATCGAAACAACGCTCGACGATGTCCTGATCCAAATCCCTCCACCCATCCTCTGGAAATCCTGCTAGGATCATGTCTAGTGTTTCTCTGACACCATCCACGGCATCATCTCGAGGCCCATCTCCTCGACCGCGAGCCCCAAATCCTCGAGCATGAGGAGGCGGTACCGCTACAGGAGGTGGAATGACCACCATCGCCTGTCCCCTACGAACCACATGGTCGGCCGGTGGTACAGGACCAACATCTGCACAATCACGCAAGTGAACCATCATATAAATATCTAACTATAATCATAACAAACACATCTAAAACACATGATATAGTAGAGAACAAAACAAAAAACATACCATCTAAACCCCAGGCCTGTCCCTGGGCTCGAGGCATCTCCGGATCTCCTCAATAATCCATAATCCATACCGACATATGGATAGTCATCAATCAGCAGGGGGATCTGCTCCCACTGCTCATACATATCCTGTGAAAAGAACCCACGGATTCCACCACCACCGCGGGGCATCATCTTCCCCCATAGCACCATGCGCGACTCGCTCACCAAAGGGTCTCGAACCGGCACCCGTGGCCGCAAAGTCGGTTCCCGGTCAAAGAAAAAACAACACAAAAAGGAGGCATAGAAAAACTCTCCCCCCTCCCGACTGACCTTGTCCAGATCTCTCCGGACACCAACCAAAAACATCTGACCCCATGCATAGTAGGTCCCCCTCAGCACAAAATCCACCATCATCGTTTGTCCCCCTGACAAACGATGTGGTGCCGCGGCACCCAACACCCGCAGAACACAAGCCCCAACAGCCCGCATGTCCCACTCCCGCAAAGATCTCAGGCTCAAAGCGCTGTTCTGCACAATTGCCCCAGCAACACAGAAGGTCTCCGGGAGATCCTCGATATCCACACCCGCCGGGATCCTCGACAGAAGATCCCCCACCTCCCCTAAGTGAGGTAACCCGGTAAGAAAGTATACATCAGTAAGGGTGATCTCTAACCTCTCACCCCCAATAATAAAAGCACCCTCTCCAGGAACCCAAAGACTCACCAATTTGTTCAGTAGTGGTCCTACTAAACACATCGGTGGAATCTGAGCGAACTTCAGGAGCCCACTCACAGCCAGAGCCTGCCGGACCCCCTGATCGGTCTGAATCTGAATCATCAAATCCTCCTCCATCTCTCGCTCTCGCCATGACACCAATGGTCTCCTCAACATCCTGCAAAAAAAAAAGAAATATTTTAGAACTGTAGAAAATTTTTCAAAAAATTCCATCGCGGTTTTCATCCAAGAACCCGCGATGAACATCGCGGGTATTGACCACACAGTCGCGATGAACATCGCGACTATCAACCCCATAGTCGGGATGAACATCGTGACTTTCATCCGGACAACTGCGATGAACATCGCGACTGTCAGCCCCGAACCCGCGATGTTCATCGCGGCAAAAGACGCGAAACCCGCGATATTCCACGTTGGAAGGCCAACATGGAATTTCGCGGTCTTCAGGGGCCCGTCGCTAACCAAAAAAGACATAATTAAAAAGGCTAAGGCGAATAGGGTTACCTGAAACTCGCGGAATCGAAAACCAATGGTCAAATATCTCGAAAATCAAGAAAGAGCTTTGATTTCTCTGCCAAACTCACACGTAACAATGACACGTCATATGGGCCCCACACCCTATTTATAGAAATTTCACCATTTTTCAAACAACCATTGCGGTATCATACGACGTCCGTTCCTCAAACCGTTGGTACCGTTGGAATCAACACAGAGAGAAATTCATGATAGTCCTTTCCTTTTCTTGTTTTCACCAGGTCCATTTTTTGACCATTTTTTCACGCCTTTGTTGCCTCGGTTTGCGTGCCACATCGATCGTTCTCTGTTTTTGACGAGTCTTATATCGTCGGATTCGGTTTTCCGCATTCGTGATGACGCTTGAGATCATTTCTCACTCTCACGCCCAGATTTTTTGGACATTTTTCCCATGCCCCCTCGTTGCCTCCATTTGCGTGCCACATCGGCCGTTCTCCATTTTTGACGAGTCTTATATCACTGGATTCAGTTTTTCACGCTCGTGATGACGCTTGAGATCATTTCTCGCTCTCACGCCCAGATTTTTTTGGGCATTTTTTCCATTCCCCTTCGTTGCCTCGGTTTGCATGCCACATCGGCCGTTCTCCGTTTTTAACAAGTCTTATATTGCCGGATTCAGTTTTCCGCGCTCGTTATGACGCTTGAGACCATTTCTCGCTCTCACGCCTAGCTTTTTCGGGCATTTTTCCCATGCCCCCTCGTCGCCTCGGTTTGCATGCCACATCGGTCTTCGTCCATTTTTGACGAGTCTTATATCGCCGGATTCAGTTTTTCGCGCTCGTGATGATGCTTGAGATCATTTCTCGCTCTCACCCCATAATTTTCGGGCATTTTTTCAAAATGCCACTCATCACCTCGGTTTGCATGCCACATTGGCCGTTGCCCCTTTTTGACAATCTTTATGTCACCGGATTCAGTATTCCGCACTCATGACGATGCTTGAGACCTTTTTTCGCTCTCATCAATCCCTTTTTGTTCGGTATAGTTTTACCCCTTTTTTGGGCCGAGCAATCCCTTTTACGAAAAAGGCACTTAGGGAGTTTCTGTTAAGCTCTTTTCTGACTCCTAAAACAATGAAAAGATCACCGAGCAACCTTGCTTCCTTTCATGCTCGCTAAAACGTATCTGAAAGGGCGTCTACATGGTATAAGTTTACCCCTTTTCCGGACCTTGTAGACTAATTACGAAAAAGGAATACTCTAGTCACATTGGCTAGAAGAGTTCTCCATTTGCATCATTTTATGCTTTTTCGGGCCTTGGAGACTAACTTACGAAAAAGAACACCAATGGAGTCCACTTACCGCTTTCAAACTCTCTAAACATGAAAGCGACCACGAGCAATCACCATCCTGGGCTCGTAAAAACCCACAAGACGGTACTCATAACCACTGCAGAGTCTTCTTATCATTTCCAGACTCCTTAAAAATGAAAGCACCCATGAGCATGAACAGTCTTGGGCTAAAAAAATCCACAGAACAGTACCATTTGAGAGCACACTTTTATCCCTTCTTGGAGCTCATTAAAACTACGAAGAAGGATCCAATGGTGCTTCTCGGCGCCACAACAGATCACGTCTAAGCATATGGCAGCTTCCCCATTTTGGTTGCCTTTGTTCAGAGTATTCTGCAGTATGTCACCCTGAGAATCCCTCGACAACACCCATCAGCTTGACCCCCCAGAGTCAATACATACCCTTCAGTCCCTAAAAGCTATGATCCCCACATCTAAAAATCAGTTCCCTACGCTGCCAGGTCAACCATGTCATCATGCTCTGAACAAAGGAAGTTTGAGTGTACCCACTCTATGACCCCCGTTACTTCCCATCCCCACAAGTATGCCAGTCCTACAATCCAGCACTACCACACTTCAGTTCTACACCTCGTGCTCCTATCAAGGAAACAACATTGCCTTGTTAGTTGCTGGTCTCCCTCTGTCGACGGCACCCAAATTTATTCCAGAGGATAGACCTAGAGGTCCCTGTGTCTTGGACTCATCACCATTTATGATGAGTGCCTACGAATCATTTCGAGAAGAGTCCTCAGTGCCTCTCCAAATGGTTGTTTCTCACATGCTCGACTTCAACACCTTGATTGCATCGTTGAGACTCGCACAGGGTATTGGTCCGTTCAGTTATTTGTTCAAGACCCCGGATACCACCTGACTCTTCCACATTTGAGAGTCTACCTATGGAAATAACCAGTTACATTTTTTCTATAGATATTTGGGTTGCGCATGGCGACAGTATTCCAATGTACCCCAGTTTTATACTCCCTCGAGTATATAGTTACATGTAATTCTCAGAGATGACTCACAGTCATTGAGTCCCTACAGATGTTGGACACCTTCAGTTTCAGCAGTTCATCAACCTTTCTGAGACCTTATTCAGAATGGTTGTCGCTTTATTCCAGTGTATCAGTTATTGAGATCAATCATGTTATGATCATGAGTACATCCCAAAATAGTGTTCCCTTTGGAACATTATGATGTACCAGCAGATTTTTTATGTCTTATTTAGGTCTCCCTTCTTGGGACTAATTGTTATGTATATGTCTTGATACGAGCATGGGTATGCCCGCCTCGTCCATTATCAGAGATTATTCCTCATTCATATTGAGGCCATGTAATATTTTTTGTTTTTGCAGCTTCCAAGGGCTGTTGATCCAGTCTCCAACCGGTCTCTTCTCTTCCCCAAACCCCAGGAAAAAGACAAAAGAACTATGATGTCTATCGGCCATATGATGAGCTCCTGCCCTCAAACATCAGGGGGCAATCTGTTAACACCCAAAAAGTGCTCACTAGCTCATTTCCTTATTCATATGATCCATTTGTCCACTTTTCCACCATTTGAGCCTCTAAAGCCATCAAAAGGTCACCAAAAGACCATAATACACCTCTTTTTCCCCTCAAAATGAATATTTTTCCTAAAAAAACATAAAAAACCCTAAAAAAGGGTCCATAATTCCCAAAAATATTAAAAAGGGAATAAAAATATTAAAAATATTCAAAAAAGGAAAAAGGAGGGAAAAGGTACCTAAACCATGTTGGTCAATACCATTGGTTTCCTCAAAACCATAATGGTATTCCCCACCACCAAAAACTATAAAAAGGTGGTAGGGGCTCCTCACTTTCCATCCATCCATCCTCCTATCCTCATGCTGTCAAAATCTCTCTTGAGTTCTTTGACCATTGTAACAATCTTGGAGAAGAGACCATTGGAGCCTGGAGCATCTCAACCTTGGAGCTGCTACATCCTCACCATTTGAGGTATTATAATACAAAAGTCATTTTTTATTTTGTTTCTTGTTCTTGTTCTTAATTCTTTTCAATTTTATTGTTATATGCACATGTTAGGTTCAGATTTATAATTGTTTTTGCTTCTATATTGAAACTGCTATCACATTGTTGATAGGTGCCCATTGCACAAAGCTTGGTTGCAAAACCAAGCCAACACCATGTTAAGGCGAAGCACTTCCAGCACAAAGATATACTCCTGTTGTATGACGATAAGTTTGCGAAGTACCCAGGTAAGTTGCAGATGCATTGGTTGGGTCACTTCCCAATTCTTTCATGGGAAGGATAATGACAAAAAGATTGTTGTGAAGCTGAAAAAAAAGTATGGAGCGGAGAAAAATACAATAGGGTACCTAATTGACACTATTAACGACCAAGCAGTTAGGATTGCAGCGAGAATATTGGCAATCAAGATAGTGCGGAAGAACAGACCAAACCAATGCACATCTGGAGTCATCGCATCTGCGGAACAGTGCGCATCAGGAGTACAAATGAACTAGTTTCTCTTCTTGCTAAATGAATTGATGGACGATGCTGTCGCAGTGCAGGAAAAAGGGAATCCATTTATGTATTCATGGCTTTTGAGACTGATCGCACTAGCAGGATGGAGGGAACCGTCACACTACCAAGGAATGGAAACAAAAACTGCCAAGATTCGCCAAGGAGCATGATACCAGAACTTGTGGGTGATAAATGACAAATAACGCCAAGAAAATAACAATATTCAATTCTATATTTTCCTAGATATGATGCGAATAGATGCATAAGCGGTACCACAGATAACTGAATGAGCAACGAAGAAATATCGATGGATTTCATGACTATTGGTAGAATCTCAAACAATATACATCCAGGCATGGGCCGATCCACAGAGGCAGTGGCTGCCGACACAATACAAGCTCAACGAGGCGGAACTAGATGCCATCATTGAAGGGTGGACAGAGGAATGGAAAATTCCAGCAGCAGAGGATCAACTATTAGATCCGTAGAATGGGAAGTCAACAACTTGACCAAAGGCACCAGATGAAGTGAAGGAATCAGAAAGTGGACAAGAGGATGCAGGAGAAGGAGACCCTGTGGAAGAACAATCGCATACATTAAGTCACGATGGGGCCTCATCAGCAACCACCACGGATTCCGAATTAGAATCACAATGAGAAGAAACAAGAATGAAGCACAAGATGGAGCGGGGAGAAGGGAGCACAAGCATTGGCCTTCTTGATGAGAAAATTTACAAACTCATGGATAAAATAACAACAGTGGTGGAATACAACCGAGGGAAAGTCACTCAGCATGCGACTGAGTTTTTCCATCAGGTATCACAACTATTACAGATGCTAAAGAATGCAGTGACCGAGATAAGGCTTCCCCAAGGTGAAGTGTGACCAGGTGCTTTAATACATAGAGTCGAGGTGGAAATCGGTGCGAGGCCAAACATAGTGCAGATATTACCCAATGCCATCACTATCGGCGATGAGGACCTGGATGTCACACTGCGGTAGCATGACCTAATCATTGTCGATTTCAACATGTTACCAATGGTGATGTTGCATAGAACTCATCACACAACTAGTGAATAAATTCTCGAACGAGAAGCAACAACGCATGATCAAATGGTTGAATATAAATGACAAGTGCATAGCACTGAGGCAGAGATTCAACGTCTCCAAGAGGAAAAATAAATAAGTATGAAGGATGCAGCGAAGGCCATTAGAGATAGAAGGAGATTGGAGCATGCCATGATGCCATCTCCATCGCATGCGAAGAAGCACCAGAAGTTGACAAGGACATAAGGGAAGAGGCAAAAGCAATTAGGTTAGGAGTGGTCATTGCAGACCTCCGAAAAGAAAATGAATATTTACAAGCTAGGACAGTGCCTGACACACCACCCAAACAATTTGAAGAAAGGAAGAATGCGATTGAAGAAGCTGCGACATAAATCACATCATTGGAAAAATTGGTGCAGACAATAGCGGAAGATGTCACACAGTTTTGGGGAAGTTTGATACAGGACGAGCAGTTGAAGCAGTTGAATGTGCAAATCGGAGAAGCAGAAGTGAAACTGGAGGCATTAAGGGGATCACTTCAGGCAATGCCCCTACATGCGTGTTTGTCAAAAGCAATCGAGTTGAAGGAGCTACAACATCGGGTAAACCAAGCCTACACAAGACAACAAAGAAGAACTATGCAATTAGATGAATTATAGATGAAAGCCGAGTAGTTGGCAGTTAAAGCAATGGATGGAATGCACAATATAAAAGAAGACTTAGAGAAAGCACAGCAGATGAATGGTGAGCATCCAATAGACCAGGAAGTAGCAGATTGTGCGGCTCTCAAGGCATCAACAAAGGAAGCTGTCGATCAAGTCATGACAGCTTACAACGACTTCAAGAAGCAAGTTGATGCACCAACAGTTTCCAGCTGAAGTGGCTCGAGGGAGAGCCACAATTTTGTTTTGGGGGCATGTTGGCATGGGGTCGGAGTGCACAAGTGCAGAACCCTAAGCGACGAAAGGGTCAAAGACAAGAACAAAGGACCGGTCACAAAGCCGAGATATGCAGAAGCAATTTGTTAAGTTATTTAGTAATGGGTCAATAGGACCATTTGTAACGTCCAAGTGCACCTATAAATAGAAATAATATTGTAAGATTTAGATATAATAATCGATAGGAGGATCAGAAGAGAAGAACCTTTTGTGCGATTGTAAGCCTATGGGCATTTTCTTGAAGTTGTGAAATATGAGATGATACCTTTGCATCTGTTGCATCTGTCTATATTTTTGTCTTTTGATCGATCTGTGGAGTATTTATCTAGTTTTGGTTCTATACTATGATTAATATGCGTATCTATCTTATGTTTACACAATATATGATGTTTTCTTGAGATCGCATTAGACATCTTCGCAGATATGTTATGTACCGCAGGTTCCTCAAACATGCTTTGTTGATCTGTTTAATTCGTTAAGTATGAGATGGTAATGCAGTTAAGGATTACTAGGGTGATAATATGATGTTATAATGCGAATGCAAATATCTAGCTTGTGTCGACGTGAGAGTGGAATAACGCATGTCTTCTCCCAACCGCGGAAAATTGCTTCCTGCAGCCCCCCTTAGACATCTCGGGTGAGACCTCATTCGCTCTGCGGGTGTTGATGGAAAGGGTAAAACCTTTCTAGGCCGATGCTTAAGGGTGTCTGGTCGATATTTGTTGACAACAGTGCAAAGTGAACCCCTGTCGACAGAACTGAGTCAACACTGCATGCTTGATAAACCCAACTATGTGCTGGCTTAGCGTGAGAATATGCTTATATGGATGTGAGTGAGCCTATGTAGTTCCTCCTTAGTGGGTACATATCCCAGCTCAGGGGTGGCCTCTCACCAGAGAGCTAAACTGATGGACAGGGTGCTATGGTTGGGTGGAACGTTTCTCTTCCAAAGCCAGTTGCTTGGGAAACTTCAATTAAAAGATACATGTTTATTTGTTAATTTACTATTTTGTTGAATGAACATGAATCATTATTGTTATTATGCATGTGATGAATATGCTGATATTTGCATGTTGTGTGTTGGAAATCAATTTATTTTATGTTGTGTATTTGTATTTTGCATCTGCAAAAGCATTTAAATGTTTATGAGTTTCGTAATATGGTCGTGAGGGAGAAATTTAGAATCCCCATAAGTCGTTCATGTTCCCGTCATCGATCATATTGATGGGTGGGGACATGATAGAGTGGTATCAGAGCAAATGATTGCAACATTGGGGCTATTTGGGACAGAATCCACACTCACAGGCATAACACCGAAGTTGCGCAGGAAGTGATGATAACGTTTTGGTTGAAATCGTGGGTGTAAACTTATAGATGGTGCCTTCACGAATCCCTTGAATTTAATATGTATGCTTCCGACGGGAGTAGCAAATTGATTTAAGGAATTTTGGGAGAATTTTGATCCCACAGATTTATTAACAAAGGGAAGAAATCGTGATCAACGGTTATTTTTCACAACGCACCCTCAACTTGCATGCTAGATAATGGTAGGTGGGAATCCATTGAGTAGATACCTCATAGCCATGCATTGTATTTTGATTGGAAATGACTCCAATATTATTCTTCCCAAAATTTATTTCTTAGTGAGTTGTTACCACTCTTGGAAATGATAAATTTGGGAAAATTTGAGATGGACCCCCATCCGTTCCATGTAGGCAAGAGGGGTATGATGTGGACCAGCCACATTGGAAGGCATGTAGGTATATGACACCCACAATTTGTAGGAAGCGTAGAATATAGATCTGTGATAGTCATCGGTCGACATCGGCCGTTGGTGCACATTAGCAGGGTTTCTAAAAGGTGTCCCAAGGAATAGGGAACAGAGAAAGGTCCGCAAACGTAGCATAGTATAAGTCCACAAAGCTCGTTAGTTGACGGTAGTAGGATCTCGATAATCGGTCATCGGTCAGCGGTGCACATCCACAGGGTTTCCAAAATGTGTCACAAGGAAAAGGATGAGGGGATAAGTCTGTGGGTGCGACAAATAATAATTCCGCAGTGGTCGTTGGTCGTTGATAGCTGGACGTCACCCGTCGGTTCGTGGGGGTGCAAAATTTTCTATGAAGAAAAATTCTGCGAGGCATTGGTGACACCATATCAGGGTTGTATTGCAGGGGTTTCCAAGGTGTAGTTATGAGAAGGGCTGACAAGGAAGGTCCGACCCCGTAGTGGCAATTCAGAAGCAAGTGAAAGTAGATCAAGAAAATCCATGGGCCTCTTTCAAGCATATAATAGGTAGATAAAAACCATAAGTAGGCCATGCCCACTAAGGCCATAAGCCCCACTCATCACATGGAAGACATGATTGCATTATCAATTTGATTTTCATACTACCAGGGGTTCCACATTTTTTCCCATTTATAAATTACATAGTGCCTCAAATCCCTAATATTTAGTGTAAGAAGATAAACCACTTACTCCCTTTGGCGAAATTGTGTTCCTTTGAAGCTCAATCTAGTCTCTTCTTGTCTTGTCCCCTTTTGTATCTTGTTCCCTATTGGTCAATTTTGTCTCTATCTATGGGTCAATTTTATCTTTGGTTATGGGATCAAGCGACTGTGTGTGCATGTGGGTCATTTAGGGACCTATAGTATGTGGGCTCAAGCTCGAGCTAGTGTAACAACTAGGGATCATGCTAGTCTAACAACACATGCAGGGCGCGGTTGAATGCATATATGCCAATGTTTCAGGCCCATAATTAGTTTGTATCATGTGTTTTTGTTTTTGAATTTTGTTATATATTATATATAACATACATAATATATAATATAACCATATTATGTATATTATGTATCATATATAAATATATAACACATTATCTATCTATCTATCTATCTATATATATATATATATAAATTAGCAAGAGAAAAGAAAACCTTCTATTAACTACAAAAATACATAGTATACAAAAAAAAACAGTAGCTGGCCCACCATTAAGGAAACCATGCCAACTAACATTGAAAGATCAATCATGTCTAAGATGCCAAATTTTTCCAACCAGAAAAAAATTACCGAGCACCTTCCTAATGGAGGGAAACCATGCAATAAAAGGGTCTTTCAAAATAATCACAGGCCACAAGGTTTGCAGAAAGAAAGTACTTAAGAAATGCCCTAAATAGGGAAACCAGGACCTAATAGAAGTTTTCAAAACTATCATAACTTTAAAGAAACTAACCATAACCTAACACAATAAAACACATGCCTACCTAGATCTACCCGCCTTGGCCATGAATCATTGCATCTTACATGTTCCTTATTGTTGGAGCATTTTCCAACCACACATCATTTAATTGAGCCTTCCAGCTTAATTATCCACTTATCCTAAGTATTATTAACTCCATCATGTGCCTACATCATCACCAGATCACAATTTCAGCCACCGGAGCCTCCTCCTACATTCTAGGAGCCAACTGGGAATCAACTAAGCCTCCTCCTACATTCCAGGAGCCAACTGGGCCACCTACTGAGCCTCCTCCACCTTTAAGGGGGTGATTTGCATGCCTCAAGCTCATTATTCATCCAACTGGTGAACCTAGGGCACCTTACTACACTGTTTGACTTAGTTTGGTGTGATTCTCACCTAACACTCAGTTAAACTACAGACATATGGAACCCTCCCCTATTTTTGGGCATTCAGTTGAGTTCTGCATTGAGTTAGAATTAGTTAGTCAGTTCTAGAGTCTGTTAGATTCAATTATTGATTAGTTAAGTGGCTAACTGATGTGCCGAGTGGTGTTAACTGCCTAGTAAGCCACTCTCATGCACCAATTCAAATGACCACCTTTGGAATTCGAATTGCTTGGATTATTGTAGCCATTGTTACACATTGTAATCTATCTTATGAGTATATGAGATTATTTTACTGTTGCAAACCTTTTGCATAGTGTTTCCATACATTTTGATGCATGCATCTCTAGTAACTATTGTGTTTGTTCCATAGATCTGTTGTGCTTGAGATTTCACATGGTATCAGAGCTCATGGCAGGGATAAGACAACTTTTCTACACTGTATGCATATTCTGCACTGCATGCAATTTTTGCACTGGTGATTCTGCACTGGTGATTCTGCAATAGTGATTCTGCACTAGTGATTTTGCACTGCATGCATATTCTGCACTTGCAGCTATTTCCAACTTTGCACCAGAAGCCGAGAGTTTCCACATAATTCCTGGATATTGATTCTTGACTCTTCAAGCTTGCTTGATAGTCTATGTCGGGTGTGATGCAACTTGAAAAGTGCAAGTTGTCGACCTAAATGGTTCTTGTTTGTTTGTGATTGCAGGTTTTACACTCCCACCATTTGCATTCGCTATTGTAAGAATGGACTCCTCTTCTCAAAATATTCTCACTCCTTTCAGCTACCATCATTGGGTAATTGGCACTTTGAATTTTCGAGTTCTGCATCATGGATTGCGGAACTATGGAAGTCGGAGGGGTGTTTTTCAACACTGTGTATTTTGGGAATCCGAGCTCCAAATTCTGACTGCGGATTGCGGTAAGGTGGATTGTGGATTGCGGATTGGAGGCCATTACGGTTGTGTGTAAAACAAAGAGAATTGTGGAAAAAAAAATGTATTAGGTTGTCTCCCATCACCTCTTAAGGGCACCAGGGTGACCGGGGACATGACAAAGTGGTATCATATCCCAAGTTACAGCACTGTGGCTGCTTGGGCCGAAGTACAAATGTGTGTGCAGGAGGGAAGTATCAATGGCGTGGTTTTGATAATTATTTATTATTGTTGTTGTTTCCCGAATGAATAAGTTCCATATTTGTATGGATGTTTTATGTTTATATGCATTCTTATGATGCATGATAAATGTCTCTGTAATGGAAAGTGACTGCAACAGTAGTAGTTGAATCATACAACAGTGGCAACGTATAAGAAAGCAAGAAATGGTGACCATTAATGATACCCATGATCCTTATGAGTAGGAGGAAGATGTGTTAGGAGAAAACATGCAAGAAGCACATACTGAAACCAAATCCGATGGAAGAAGGGAGAAACAAAATTTCTCGAACTTGGTTGAAACCATGGTGAGCTTCAATGAGAGATTGATGAAGGCTCAGGAAGAGTAGCACCATCTCAATGCTTCCATATTGCAAAGCCTCACTGATATGCATCAGAGGATAAATCTTGGGTCTAACCCAAGCAATGTGGGAAGATAAGGAAAATCTGCAGGTAGTCACTCTAGAGGCCATTCTAGGAAGAGGACTCCAAGCCCTAGAAGGAGTTCTTTGAGAAAAAATCACAGAACACCCTCTCCGAGATCTCTTTCCAGTTGGTCATGTGACTCCAGATATTCTCAAAGAGGTCCAAGGCATACTTCTGGCAGGTTTGAAGGAAGAAAGAGATTCAGAGGGATCCCACAGGGAGAATTTAGGAAGGCAAGGCCTCCCACCTTTGATGGAGAAATCAAGACAAGCCAAGAGGCAGAGGCATGGCTTCTCAGAATGAAGAAGTATTTCAAAATGCATGTTTATTCAGAAAATGAAAAGGCTAGAGTTTCCATTTACAATATAAGTGGAAGAGCTTCAATTTGGTGGGATCACCTCATGCAAGTGAAGAGGATCGATGAAAGGAGGATCATCTGGGACCGGTTTAAAAGGTACTTCAAGGAGAAATACCTATCAACTAGGTATTATGATAACAAGAGGAAAGAGTTCAATGAACTCAGATTGGGACATAATTCCATGGAAGAGCATGTCCACAAGTTTTTGGAGCTGTTGAGGTATGTAGATTACATCAAGGATGAAAGGGTAAAAATCCAATGTTTCCTTGGTAGTCTACCTCAAAATTTCAGAGATAGGATTGAGTTTGTCAATCCACCAAGTCTGGATGAATCCATTAGGATGGAAATGCATTGTTATGAGTAGAGTACAGGAAAATCAGAGGTTCGGACAACATGGAAAGGAAATCCCAGAGGGAGGTTTGAACAAAAGAAAAGTGGATTCAAGCCACCATTTAGAAATCAGCCTAGAAATTTCCACAAGGGAAGCAAGCTCAAAGAGGATTTAAACCAGCTGTGGCAGCAGAAAGAGCACCAAAAGGGCCACTTCAATGTTGGGGATGTGGTAGAAACCATGTGCTTAGAGAATGTCCACATCGGAGGGAGAACCCAATAAGCTTGCACAACTTAGAAGAAGCAACTACAATAGAAGATATGGCAAGAACAACACCTCGAATTTATGCATCATTGGATGATCATCAAGCAGAACACCAATCAGTGGTGGAATTTGAAGGTAAGATTGCTAAGAAATCTATTTCTATTTTTATTGATCCAGGAACTACTCATAGCTATGCGTCTCCTAAAGTGGTTGAATGTTGTTCTCTTAGTAAAGTAAAGCATAGTAAGTCTTGGTTAGTTCAACTAGCCACATGTACCAAGAGAAAGGTGAGTGAAGTAGTGATGGAGTGCCCCATAGAATTGAATGGAATCCTCACAAATGTAAATTTAAATATTCTACCATTAGGATCTTATGATGAACTAATTGGTATGGATTGGTTGGAAAGACATAGAGCGAATATAGACTTCTATGAGAAAGTACTGGAATGCATTGATGAAGAGGGAAGGCCAAGGTTGGTAAGAGGAATTCCCAAGCAAGTTTCAGTAAGGTAGATTTCAGCCCTGCAATTGAGAAATTTTTATAAGAATGGTTTCCAATTATATGCAGTTCACACATAAAATTCATCAGAGGATAAGGGAATAAGGATAGAAGACTTTCAGGTATTGCAATAATTCCAAGATGTATTTCCAGATGAAGTGCCATGACTACCACCATAGAGAGATATTGATTTTCCCATCAATCTTGTTCTAGGGGTAGCACCAATTTCCAAATCTCCTTATAGAATGAGCACACCAGAATTGGTAGAGTTAAATATGCAACTGCAAGAATTAATGGACAAGGAATATAGCATACTGAGTGTATCTCCTTGGGGAGCACTAGTGTTATTTGTCAAGAAAAATGATAGGACTTTAATGTTGTGTGTTGATTACAGGCAGTTCAATAAAGAGACAATCAAGAACAAGTATCCATTGCTAAGAATTGATGACTTGTTTGATCAAATGAAGGAATCCATATTGTTTTCAAAGATTGACTTGAGGTATGGATAGCATCAAGTGAGGATAAAAGAAGAATACATTCACAAGACAACTTTCAGGACAAGATATGGCCATTATGAGTTCACAGTGGTTCCATTTGGTCTTACCAATGCACCTGTTACATTCATGTGTCTCATGAATATTGTCTTCAACAAGTATTTGGATAAATTTGTGATTGTGTTATTGGATGAAATTCTTGTTTACTCAAAGAATGAAGAAGAGCATAATGAACATCTAAGAATGGTGTTGCAAGTCCTTAGAGAACACCAATTGTATTCAAAGCTGAGCAAGTGTGATTTCTATCAACAGAAGGTACAGTATTTGGGTCATGTCATATCAGAAGAAGGAATTGCAGTGGATCCATAAAATATTGAAGCCATAATGGATTTTCCTACTCCAAGGAATGTTGCAGATGTTAGATCTTTTATGGATCTTGCAGGATATTACAGAAGATTCATTGAAGAGTTCTCCAAAATAGTTCATCAAATTACATCATTTCAGAGGAAGAATATCAAGTTTGTATGGTATGAAAAATGTGAGAAAATTTTTCAGCAGTTAAAGGAATTGCTTACCAATGCTCCTATTTTGAATATCGTAGATCCAAAGAAATATTTTGTAGTGTGCACAGAGGCTTGCATTGAAGGGCTAGGTGGAGTGCTCATGCAAGAGGGATTTGTAATTTGCTATGAGTCAAGAAAGTTAAAGGAGCATGAAAATAACTATGCCACACATGATTTATATCTAGCAGCCATAGTTCATGCTCTCAAGAGATGGTGGAATTATCTCTTGGGAAGAATATTTGAGCTCAGAACAGACCATATGAGCTTGAAATGTTTCTTTGACCATCCAAATCTGAATTCTAGGAAAACTAGATGGATGGAATTTATTTGTGAATTTGATTTTGAAATTAAGCATGTGAAAGGTAAGGAGAATAAGGTTGCAAATTCTCTTAGCTGAAGATTTCATGTTGCAGCAGTAAGTATGTGTAAATCATATTTGAAGGCAAGAGTTCTTGAAGCTCAAACCATTGATGAAGCTTACCTTCAAGTCAAAGAAAAATTGTAGCAGGGAAATGTGGAAGAAGCATGTGTAGGGTATCAGCTTGGTGAAGATGATGTTCTCATTTACTAGGGTACCAGATTGTACATTCCAAATTATGCATATTTGAAGAGGCTAGTGATGGATGAGATACATAAAATGCCATATTCTGGACACCCAAGATATTAAATATTATAACAGCAACAAGAAATCAGTACTTTTGGCATGGGATAAAGAAGGACATATCATAGTACATTGCTAGGTGTCAAAAGTACCAACAAGTCAAGGTAGAAAATCAACATCCAGTAGGATTGTTACAGCCTTTTCCCATTCTAGAATGGAAGTGGGAAGTAATTTCTATGGATTTTATAACAGGTATACCAATGACAACGAGGAAGCATGATTCAATCATGGTAGTGGTGGAAAAGCTATCAAAGGTAGCTCACTTCATTCCAGTCAAGTCCACTCATAAGACCAATGACATAGCAAATATCTTCATGAAGGAGATATTCAGATTGCATGGATTTCCCAAGGCAATAATTTTAGATCGGGATACAAAGTTCACATCCAATTTTTGGAAGGGATTATTCCAGGAATTGGGGACTCAGCTGAATTTTAGTACAACATATCATCCTCAAACAGATGGACAGACTGAGAGGGTGAATCAGGTTCTTGAAGACATGCTGAGGATGTATGTGATGGATAAATTATCCAAGTGGGAAGACTTCCTACACTTGGTAGAATTTGCATACGATAATGGACATCATGCATCATTGGGGATGAGTCCCTTTGAAGTATTGTATGGAAAGGGATGCAGAACCCTAGTGAATTGGGACAACCTAGTGAACAGGGTAGTGCTTGGACCAGATCTGATCAAGGAGATGGAGCAAGAGATTGTTAAGATCAGGCATTATTTGAAGGAAAAACAAGACAGGTAGAAGAATGATGCAGATATGAAAAGAGTGCATAAGGAGTTTCAGATTGGGGATCATGTTTACTTCAGAGTGAAACCAAGGAAAAGTTCCATGAAGGTGGGGAGTTGTGCCAAGTTGGAACCAAGATATTGTGGGCCATTTGAAGTCCTTGATAGGATAGGTCCAGTTGCATATAGGATTGCATTGCATGCTAACATGAAAGATCATAATATTTTCCATGTCTCTTTGCTTAAGAAATATGTACATGATCCTAATCACATAATTGATTGGAATGTGATACAGGTGGAACTTGAGGGATAGTTCCAAGTGGAGCCTATGTGCATCCTCGACAAGAAGGATACTTTGCTCTGGAACAGAGCCATCAGACAGGTGAAGGTGAAATGGAAGCACCTTAGTCCCGATGAGGCTACATGGCAGCTGGAGGATGCCATAAGAGAGGAATTCCCATTTTTGTTCAGTTTTGAGAACACCGAGGATGGTGTTATTCTAAGGGGAAGGGAGTTGTAATACCCCTATTTTGACCCTTAGGGTTTATTGGCTTCAATGTAAATATTGTATACATGCAATGTGTGCTTTTCCCTAGTGTGGAGCTCAAGGCCAAGGCCCCACTAGAGGATGTCTAGGTTTTAATTAAAAGGAAAGTATTTGACATTTTGATTACCCATGTGCTATTAAGACATGAGATATTGTAAATAATGGAAATATTAAATATTGCAATACAATACCAAGAAAATTGGCTAAGGAGGAAACCAATGAGAAGGGGCCGTGCGTATCCACTAGGGAGAGGTGAGGGGGTTGTGGGATTGGAACCCATGCTGCCACATGTCAAATTGTGAACCCATGTGACTCCCCATGCTGACATTTAATTCTGTTGTAAGAGGGTGGTTAAGAAAACCTGTTCATGAGGTCGATGGAGTATGGAGCAACCCTGAAAAATCCGTATGGTAGGGTATGGATCTATTTTTCTTATCCCTTAATCCACTCTACCTCTTGGTAATTCACTCACCCTGAACCCTATCCCATTGTTGACCAATGAACATCATAAACCACACATTGCAGAGCCTAGAATTGGGTGAGGTAGGTATTGTGGGTGTCATGCTTGTTGAGTAATCTGATATGCCTATAGCTCTGTGGGTGAGCTCACTATCTTAGCATCATCCTCCTTATTCCCTTACATGCTTGATAAACCCAACTGTATGTTGGATTAACATTAGAGTGGAGCCTTGACTGTGAGAGAGCCTATTTAGCACTCCTTAGTGGATACACAACCCAGCTCGGGGGTGGTCTCTCAGCTTAAAGAGTATAGGTTGGACCAAGACCTATGGTTGGGTGGAACATTGCTCTCACTTAGCTAGTTTCTTTGGTAGCTTCATTCCAAAGATAAGTTCTTTATGTGGTGTAAAATGATGTTAGTTTCCCTATGTTATGTTATGCTTATTATGCTCAAGTTATGGAATGAATGATTACATGAAATTGATCAATAGGGAGCTATGTATAAGCCTGGGTACAAGGATGAGATTATGTTGGAATGCTTTATCATTTACATGAGTTTAATGTACTGCTAACCTTGCAGGTTGTAAATGCATTGATTAGTTTTAGTTTCATAATATGTGTTTAGTTATGCATTGCATTCACCTTAAAGAGGGACTGCTTGGCTTCATTTGGACTTGGGGAAGGAAGTAGATATCCCCTACTGTGATTCATGACCCTCTGTGGGTCAGGTGAAGGGAGAATCCATGGAAGAGGGTAGACATATCTCCTTATAGAAGGTTAATGAATTCTTGAGGGAGTTTGAGCTATTATTCAGTTGTAAATATGGACAAGTTATAGTACTCATATGTGATAGGGGATCACACCAGTGGATAGAGCTCTCCAAGAGATTTCCAACGGTACGAGACTTGTCTAATTTGGGCCAAGGATGAAGAAGTTATTGGGATGGAAAGTTGAATGTAATAGGGCATGGCCCACTCTCGACTTTCCGCATCTGCATTTTGGAATGTGGAAGTCGTGGGTGCATTTTTGCAATGCTGAGAATTTTTGCGCTCCACAGTTCTGAATTTCACACTGCAAAATGCGGAAGTTAGGGGTGCATTTCTCAGCTCCGGGTGTTTTGGCACTCTGCAGTTCCAACTTCCGCAATGCAGAATGCGGAATTTAGGGGCACATTTCTTCAGCGTCGGGTGTTTTGGCGCTCCGCATTTCCAATTTCTGCATTGCAGAATGTGGAAGTTGGGGGCGCACTTCTTCAGTGTCGGGTGTTTTGGCGCTCCACATTTTTGACTTTCGCACTACAGAATGTGGCAGTCAGGGGCACATTTATTTAGCGTCGAGTGTGTTTGCGCTCCATATTTCTGAATTCCGCACTTCGGAATGCGGAAGTCGGGGGCGCATTTTTCAGCGTCGGGTGTTTTGGCGCTCCGCATTTCTGACTTCCGCACTGCGGAATGTGGAAGTCAGGATCATACTTTGTTCAACGCGAGGTAATTAGTGCTCCGAATTTCCGAGTTCTGCAAGGCAGATTGCGGAACTGCTGTTGGGTGTTTTATTTATGTCTTAATGAATTCACCAAATATTTAATTATCGACCGCGGTAGGTAATCTTAGAGTTGTCACAAAATATATGCTAAGATAGAAGGGTACCTAAGATATCGGCTCGAAAGACCTTAGAAATATTTAATAATGAAAAGATCTAAGGATCTTTCAAAATGAAAAACGAGTCAAACTTTAAAAATAAAACTACTAAGCTGATTAGACCTAACCAACAGATCAGAATAGTATCAATCTATACTACTCTACTCTATGGACAATAATTGAAAAGACAAAAACAATAGTATTCTAGGAAACACGACTTGGTAAAAAACAAACTACTCTTATAAAAATGGAAACTCCTAATCAATTATTCAAACTCTGATCTAGGAATTAGAAAGACTAGCTACTATGTAATAACTATGAACAAGTTAAGAAACCTATCTATGAAACAATTCAGTTTACAACTAACTATGTAAAGACAAGAAACTATACTATCTGAGCAAGACTAGCTAAACAATCTATGAAATTCAACTTAACTATGAGACAAGATGAAATATTGATCTAAGATTAAGCATGCATTAACAACAATGAGTGATTTATAAGCAAACTACCTAGTTCCAATCGTCTTGAAGAACTATTGCATCTAAATGACTTACAAAGGCTAAAGAAATGAAAAATGGAAATAAATCTAACTTGACTTCTACAAAAATGTGGAAACTAAAGATATAACAATTACGAGAAATCTTGAACATTGTAACCTACTGTTTATCCATAAGCAAATGACAAACTAACTATAATACTTGAAATGAAACACTATTTTGACAATCTATCTTTACTTGAGAAGTACAAAATCTAAGTTACTTGATCTCTAATGAATGCTCTGAAATGCTTATCTAATTCATGCACATGCCTATCAACATCAAATGACTTCAAACTAGTTCATAAAACATAAGCTACAAGAAAAGCAAACTAAACTAAGTACAAGATAATAGTTTAGATGATTGGAATCAATGTTAACTTGTGATCAAAACTTACAGTAGAAAAACAAAGTATTCTTATGCTATCCTTACTGAAAATCAAACTATAACCTACGACAATTATGAAAGTGCAAAAGTAGCTGATCTATAACTTGAAAAGTAAACCTATATTAAACCAAGCTATGAGAACTCTTAACATCAAACTCTAAGATACTAAAAACTACTGCATTTATATGAAACTCCAAATGAACTATTAAGCTTGAAATTAAAACTGATTTTTGGTGTAGTATACCTATTGAAATGAAAGAACTTGAAACAATGAAACTAAACCAAGTATGAACAACAAAACACTATGTAAATAAAAGTGAAAGTCTGATTATAAAATTGAATGAAAACGGGAAATGAAATACTGAACTGATTTCAGAAACAAACTTGATATTTAACAAGGTCTACGATAAAATTTTAAACAAACTTAAGCTAATCTAGGTTCTAGGTATGGAAGCAAATGAAAATGAATCATGAACTACCTAAATCATAAGCAAAAGACAACTATGCTGCTTCTACTTGAACCGGAACTATTTCTCATTTGAACAGTGAAACATATGCTGAATGTAAATGGATTTCATCATTATTAAAACTGAAATAATTAACCTATGTGTAATATAAAATTGAATATGAATTGCTGGAGTTGGTAAAGATGGATTCAAATCCCAATCTAACTACAGAACATGATGAAGTACTGGAAAATTAACCTATCTTCTCACTAACTATCTCTGCATAAAATGAAATACTAGAAATTCTGGGAAATGACTGAAAATTGTGGGAAACTCTGTCTAAATGAAAATGGAAGGCTGAAAGAAGGTCTGAAAGGCAGTCTAAACGAAAGGTACGAATGGCCGGCCGAATGGATTCTGGATTTATAAATTACATAAAAACACAGGAAAATTACAGTTGATAAACAACAAAACGTCATCTATAGGAAAACGAACCATATGCATGCAAAAATGAAACTGCTGAATATACACAAATGGAACCTCTGATTATTGAGGGGCCCTTCCCAACAACAGGGGTTTGTCTCCTAAGCTACTCAGTCACCAACCATTAACTTAAAATGAAAATGATCATCAACATCTGAAACAGAGTCTTCCTATTAAACTGAAGCAAATATTTACAATGTGTTGATACCTGGAAAATCGTAGCATCAATCAACAAGGGATTCTCCTCAGTAAGCAAGCGTAATTAGATTGCTCACCATTTGGTGTGGGGAATCCGACCGGTTAACGGTTCCGGCTACTGTATAAGATTTAAATATTTATATCCTTTGCACCGGTTGCGGCCCGATCCACCGTTTATGTATTTTATTTTAAAGATGATGTTCAAGTGCTCTAAGCTAAATGCAGGTAATTAATCTAAAATTGAATAAGCAAATCTAATCTATCCTTGCAAGGAGCAAACTGTAAATATGAGTAATAAACTGAAAGAAACATCTAAAGATTGCACATATATCTATTTAACCATAAAGATGCATTTCCAATAGAAGATAAAAGATATCAAAGGTAGCTTTGATTTAATTAACACATTCCATTACTCATTTGAGATAAACATCTTTGCACATAAAATTATAAGAACATTCATCACATAGAAGCAATTCATACCAACAAGGAACGATCTCACAGTAATGTATAGATGACACAGGAATAATCCATCAAACATTTAATACGTCCTTCAGGCAAAAATGCAGTCTCCTAGGCTTTCTTTAGGAAAAAATCGAGTTCCTTATACATGCAGAAAATTAGTTCAAGTACAAGACATAAAATGTCTTTTCACCTACCAAAAGTCCATTCTAATCTCTACTCACCCATATATATAGCTTTAAAAAATGCTCCCAGAGCT
Source organism: Larix kaempferi (assembly GCA_027924585.1). Lineage (NCBI taxonomy): Eukaryota > Viridiplantae > Streptophyta > Pinopsida > Pinales > Pinaceae > Larix > Larix kaempferi. The sequence goes on from BSBM01000143.1 coordinate 10,254,890, forward strand.
GCCACGTGTCCCTATTTTAAGGAAACTTCTAATTTGTCTTTTAATGCTCTCTACAAAAATGGAATAATTCCCAAAAGCCTTTTACACAAAAGACAAAAACCAGCTGTCCCCTATCGTCATGACTGAATAATAGAAAAACAAAAATCCCTAGAAAACCATTAGACATTTATGATTGCCAAGTCAGCTCCCAAATAGTACTTCTGTCCCTGCTAGTGCTTTTGTTCCATATGGCGTTCTTTCCTCTGCTGGCGCTTCTTTTGCAGCCTACTTATCAACTTCTGCTATATAGATGAGCCACATTCATGTGTCTCGCACAACTATGTTAGCAGTGGCAGGAAACATGAATTTTCGGAAATCACATGCTTGGCCAGCTCTGCTTCAATTCCTTGCACTTTTGCTGTTGTGGTATGGAGAATCTCCTGAAACATGTGAGTGTGGATGGAGGGTTTCACGATGCACTGATGAAGATCATCTATTGTTAACACATCTATTTTCCTTACGTATTCCATCTGGTTGCTCAGCTCACCTTTCAAATCAGACAGGCGCTGTTCTTTGCTCAGGAAGTCTTCAAGAGTCCAAGGAATCGCTATTTTGCACCTTCCATGAACTTCCTGAATTTTCTGATAGAGAATGCTGTATCTGCTTATAGTTACTTGGATCACAGAGATTAATTTCACACCGCAGTTCTTACAGAACTCTATGAAGCCTATATCCTCTTTAAACTTGGCCACGGATTTGAGAGGGAGGTGCTTGGGAAATTTCGACTTCCCTTCTCTCCATTCCATCTGTTTTTATCTAGACTTCCAAGTGTTCCTTCTCTTCTTCTAGGTGATGATACTTGTCTGAAAATTCTTTCTGATATGAAAAAAGGAGATTATATTTCTTCACCACTAAGTCCCTATAGGCCTGATCATTAACCACAGTGAGGTGCAACATGCGAGCCCTCTTCTTGGTTTCATCCAACTCATTTACTATCTTGAGTACATTGTCTTCGCTTTCCTTGGCGGCAGCTACAGTAGTGGATGCCATGGCCACAAGAGCATTCTGTGTGCCCTGCATGGTTTCTCGCTTGGTAATGATGTTCGAGTGGAAAGGCTTCTTCAACCTTGTTTCTGTCCTTCGTACGATGGACATCCTTTTATTGTCAAATGCAAATTTATCCCACTGGGTCACAGTATGATCCTTTGAGGGGTGAAAGGGACTAGTGGAAGATCTTCTATAGGAATGTCCTCTTCCGCGGGTGGGGTCTGAACCATTTGGGACGAGTCTATATCCATGTCTTGTGTGTTCGAGCCCTCATCTTGCACATCTTCCTTGGATTTATTTTCTTCCTCGGCCTTGAGCTATCTCTCTTCCTCTTCGGCCTTCATTTGCTGCTCAACTGCTTCTCTTTCCTCTTGCTCTTTGGCAGCTTCTTCCTTTCTTATCTTCTCTAGCTCTTCATCCCGAAGCCTCTGAGCTTCTTCCTACCGAAGCTTATCTTCTTGCTCCTTTTGCATCCTTTTTGCTGTTTGCTTTTGGAGTTTTTCAACCTCAGCCTTGAGCCTCTGCTCTTCCTTTGTCAGAGCCTTGACTTCTTCTTTCTGTCTCCACAATTATGCTTCCTTAACAGCTTGGGCTGCGGAGGAACTAGTACTAGCTCCGCTCTTGAGGTGAGGGCATCTTTGGAGTTCGGTCATATTATTGACCCCTCTGAAAACTTCTTCATCTTCATCAAAATAATGGGCGTACTCAAAGTGTGCATTGACATTTCTGCAGTGATCAACGGCCTTATTTATCCTATCATTCTTTGCAAAGATCCTTTATCCGAAATAGAAATCACTTAGCTCTTGAACAAATTCTTCAACTGAGCTGACTTTAGAAAACTTGTATGCTCCCACATAGAAGGGTAGTGCCGGGAAGGAGGCTTTCTTTACTTTCTTTAGGACATGACCGATTCCATCTATAAACACTTGCCTGACTGCCTCTTTATGAATGACAAAATCAGTAGCATACTTAGGCAGGAGGTATGGGGGTTTGGAACCTCCATACATTCTTATGGAGGTGCCTTCTTCTGATAGATAGAAATCACCATACTTCTCTAAGACGGACATGGCGTTCTTGGATACGCAAATGGGTTCCTTATTGAACATTAGCTCATACAGTGGCACGATCAACTCTTCACATATGAGTTTGTAATGCCTTTTGTAATTCTGAGCCCATAAGATCTTGTAACCAATATAAACAGGGGTGTCCGCTTTGCTCCAAATGCATCCTAACCTTGGGAACAGATGCCTTGCCATAATACAATGCATGAGGTATGATGACATGTAAAACTCTGATTTTCCACGGGACAATCCTTCCTTAGCAGCAAATATGGATTTGGATATATTATCCGAGAGAATGTCTTCCCAATTGAATACCATGCCTTTGAATGCTACATAGTGGATTAGAGGTACCCAGTGCAGCTGATAAGTGGTTCCATCAGCCCTGCCAAAAATTCTGCTCAGCATGAGGGCAATAACTCTGAAGGGAGGTCTGAGTGCCTGAACTTCATAATCATCACTGTCCTTCACCCTCAGCTGCCTTCCTTAAATTAACAATTTTCTGGCTATTTCCACGACATCCATGTTGAGACTTTCTAGCCATGCATCGTTCAACAGCTGCTGAGTGTGGGGTAATTTGTAGATTGCCGAGATATGTGTTGGGTGAAATGAGGCGAATGCCTCTCCGTTGCTGTCAAATAAGACTCTTGATTCAACATCTGCATGTGCCAGAATCCACCCAATGACTTCTGCACAGGGAAAGAGCTCGGGGTGCATTGCCTCTTTGGTAATGCCAGAGCTTCTAATGTTCTGGTATAGGTACATCTCTTCTAGGACTGACCCAGGAATTTCCTGGTCTCTGATCATGGTATGCAAATATCCCCACTTAAACTCGGGTGTAGCGCCCATAAATGGCTTGGTGTCTTCATATAAAGTCTCAATTCTTGCTTCAATGCCACCTTGCTCTAGCTCAACCATCTTTTCCTTCTTCTTGCTACCTTTCGGCATTGTGTGTTAGACCAACCATAAACCATACATGAGTAGATAAACGACATAACTAGAATGTAGACTAAGTTTTGAACCAATTCATTACTATATCAGACATAGCCTAAATAAGAAATTATTAGCAAGCAACTTCAAAACGTGGTATTATGCTTCAAACAATACGCAGACAACAAAAATAAAAGAGTTCATGCTAGGCAACCATAAAAAAGTTTGTCAAAATTAGTTTTCCTTGTCAGTATTAAAAGAAGCGTATGAAGCTAAGCTTGACGAACTAAACGTGTTTCGGAGAGCTGATAAAAGGACATAAGTGAGAGCAACTGGGAGGTTGTGGCCGGGTGTAGCCTTCCACACAGGATCGAGTTACTAGAACTGAGGCTAAGCAAATTGGTAAGGGACGGGGTTTAGGTAAGCTTTTCCAATGGCTTTAAGAAAAAATAGACGGGCGCAAAAGCTCTGACGTGGGTGAAGGTGGTTGAGGCGACGGGCTGCTAAAAGCAAATAACGAAAAGCAACAACGAACTTAGGATGCTAAAAAAAAACAAAGCATAAGGTCCTGGTGGAGTTACTTACCTGACAGCGGGTGATTGGCTTTGGTGAAGTTGACGAGTTGCAGATTTGGCTATGCCTGATTGGCTATCTTGACCTTGAACGATGTTCTCTCCAAAGGCTCTAACGATAACAGTAAAAAACTAACACAACCCACCTAAAACCCCACTTACTATATAAAGCAAAGGGCACGTGCGGGCATTAAAACGGGTTGATGAGGCATTAAAAACGTTGTTATGGTGATGTGACTGGGACTGCTTTAGGCGCCTGTTCGACATTAATTGTGAGCCGTCAACCCAAAGCCTTCGGCGAGTTGGAGCGGTATATTTGGTGACATTTGGATGAGTTCATCTGCAACGGTGGGAAAAATTTGGCGAGTTCGGCGCCAACTCTAAACCGGGCGTAGTTTATCATGTTTCGGCAATTCTTGCCGACTTTCGCCGCGTGCCTCTATATCACTTCTTTCCGGCAAGGATCATGGTTTTGCGGCGATGGTTTCGGCAAGACAAGCCGAGTTCTACCGAAAAGAAACTATGTACGCTTGATTTTGATGAAGTATTAGCTGTTTCAGAGAGCTTCTATGAGTTATATCGGTGCAACCTGGCAAGTTTCGCCGCAACAAAAACTTGGAAAAATACAAAGAAGACAAAACCGCGTTTCAAATGATCTAGGTGAGTCGGAGCAACCGTTGCGGCGAGACTGGGCGAGTTCGTCTGAAACGGAGACTTAAGAAACACTTAACCAAAAGGTTCTCCTACTGCGGCGGAACTGGGTGAGTTGCACTGAAATGGGGAAAGTTCAAAACTCAACCAAAGGGTTTGCACGTTGCGCCTCAACTGAGTGAGTTGAGCTGCCGTTTCGGCTACAAATACTGAGTTTTACTTAGCATAAAAGAAACAAAACAAACTCAAGGACTTGCTCTTCTATAAAAAATAAGTACAAAAAGACTTTCTAGGAAGGACTTGGCTCCTAAGAAAACTTTTTCTAAAAACAAGAAGGAGGGGCCCCAATATTTACAAAACATTTTGGGGGATGTTGTAGCAACAACAATTGGCAATTTCCTGGTGAACACAAATCTCTGAAAAACTCTCCTTAGGGGTAGAAAAATTACAAACTGCTGATTTATATGGATGACAAAATGTCTTCATAGTTCAGCTTCTGTGAATGCAGTGATTACTCTCATCATCATGGTCATTTTGGGAGAAGGCAACTTAGAATCATACTTCTTTACGACTCTCTCAGGGCTTGAGTATGGAGTTCATTTTGAAAATTTGCCTTCTAGATGTCAACAAAAAGACTCCACAGGATTGTAACAATATCTCATAGACATATTCATTTGTTCCTCATTCCCATATAATAGGCATCCTTTTGGATGTTTCTTGACGAATTTTGCCGTTTGAGCCTTCCAGAAATAAATTTCTTCAACTTCAATATTCGATTTAGGTTCTTCAATCCATAATGTCCTTTTGTGTGAGTGAGAGTTTTATTTGATTATCATGCTTCACGGACGGAGAAGAACCTTGCTGGGCTGATTTATTTGAACAAATTCCTTAGTTGAAAGCGCTTTGCTTTTCTCGACCGTGCTTTAATTGAGGCGAGAATTTCTGGAAATCAGACTCTTTAATCATAAGCTCTTTTGTCTTTCATTTACATCATGGGATCATTTTAAATGCCATACATATATGAGACATGCTTCCTCTCCATGGGTCTCTCTTAGTGGACTCCTTGAGACAGGTATTAATGTTAGAGTGAATGGGGCCCCAAGATAGTAAGAGAGAAATGTTGAATCTTAGTTATTTAAAACATGGTTATTTTGACCAACAGAGAAAGGATCTCTTCATTACCGGAAACTCAATAACGAAAACAAAGTCACAAAAACATTTCTTTGTAAGTAGGTTTCTACCTTATAGGATTTTGGGTCTTGTTCAAATCTCTATCTCACCTCTACACCAAAAGCTGGGATAGGCTTTATTTAAAAAGAATAAAGAAAACTTTGAGCATAGAGCGAGGTGGGAAAACAAAACAAGTTGACTGAAGAAAATAACAGAAAACAAAACAAAACAAACATAAAAGAAATAAACAAGAGTGTTTATTTATGTACAAAAACCCTCAAAGGACTAAGCGAAGTACTGCTTTAAAGCGAGGCTATTGAGAGGTAGAGTTACTTCCTCTCCTTGTAAGTCTTTTATCTTGTACGTCGTCAGGCCAAGCTTTTCAGAAATTTGGTAAGGGCCAACCCATAAATGTTGAAACTTTATATGCATTCCCTTACCTTCGTGTGGATGGTCCCATTTCAGAACTATGTCGCCTACATCAAAAATTATTTTTCCAGACTTCCTTTTATCAAACCACCTTTTGAATATGTCTTGGTGTTGGTGGAATCGGTCTTTGGCTTTCTTCTGAGATTCTTCAAGTTTCAGCAGGGTGTCAATTCTAGATTGCAAAACTTGACTGCTGGAACCTCGGGAGGCTTGGGCCAATTGCAAAGATGGGATTAAGATGTTGGGAGGGAGGATGGATTCTCTACCATAGACAAGGGTATACGGGGAAACCCCTAAATCATTCTTTGGAGTAAATCTATCTGCCCATAAAGCATTTGGGAGGGTTGTGTGTCAGTTTCTCTGATTTTCAATCACAGTTTTCTTAAGGATCCATATAAGGTTTTTGTTTGAAGATTCAACCAATCCGTTTCCTTGGGGATAGTAATTGGCTGAATAATGTAACTTAATTCCTCTTTCATAAACAAATTAATCTATCTTAAAAGACGAAAAATAAGTTGCATTATCAAAGACTAGGGAAATTGGAACCCCAAACCTAGTTATTATGTTCTCCTTTAAGAAAATGATAACCACATTCTTATTAATTTTGCGCAATGGGGAAGATTCTATCCATCTTGTAAAATAGTCTGTGGCCATCAGGATGTATCAGTGCTGTAGAGAAGAATTCAGTTTTATTTCTCCAATGACATCTATGCCCCATTGTTCGAAATGTTCTGAGATAATAACTGGCTGCAACGGTCCTGCTGCTTTCGGTAATTTACTAGCAATACTTTGGCACACATCACAATTCCTCGCATATGAATGAGCATCTTTGAATATGATGGGCCAATAATATCCAGCCCTCAGTATTTTGTGAGCTGCTTTATCTCCAGAATAGTGTCCACCAGTAGGTCCATCGTGTAATTCTTTGACTACTTTACTTGCGTCTTCCTTCTCCAGACATCTAAGAAAAATGCCATCATAATTTTTTCTAAAAAGTACTCCGTCAATGATTTGATAAGCTGTTGATTTCAAATGGAGTGCTCTTCTTTGCTGAGAAACCCAATTCTCTAGAAAGTACCCTTGCTGCAAATAATGCACTAAGTCCCTATACCAAGATTGATGAGATGTGAAAATGGGGCATGCCTCAACTATGTTCAACTCAGCTTCATTTTCCCAATTTTTCTCTTCATCAACTGGATGTTTAGTGAGTAATTTACATAGACCTTGACTTTTAATGATAGTGGATGGTTTAAATTCTAAATCATAATCCTGAAGAGCGGTGACCCAATTTTCTCTTCTTTCTCCCAATTCCTTTTGAATGAAAAGGGATCTAACGGCCGGATGAGGAACTACAACTTTAGTTCCATTCTTAAGAATATATGGCCTGAACTGCTTTACCACTTTGAATACGACGTATGCTTGTTTATCTACAACAAGGTAGTTCAGTTCAACGCCTTGTAGACCAGTGCTCATGAAGGAAATTGGGTATTCGTCTCCTGATTCCACCTTTTGCATGAGCACAACTGCGAGAGAGTCATCTGAAGCAGAGGTATACATGGTGAAATCTTTATCAAAATTTGGACTTCTTAGGGAAGGAGCATTAGCTATGGATGCCTTGATTTATTTAAATGCAACCTTTTCCAAGTTTGTCCATTTGAATTGAACATTCTGCTTCACCATTTGTTGCAAAGGTTTAAAGGTTTGAGCGAAGTCAGGAACGAACCTTCGAACAAAATTAATGGTGCCCATGAATGATTGCATATATTTTTTGTTGTGGGGCATGGGAATCTTGTTGATAACTTCCACTCTCTCTTGATCTATTGAAATCCCCTTTTTTGAAATGATGTGAACCAACAGCTTTCCTTCGGGAACAACGAAAACACGTTTATTGGGGTTTAAAGAGATACCATATTTCCTGTAGTGATAAAAAATCTGCTTCAAATGAAAAAATGATCTTCCCTCTTATTTGAGAAAACTGTCACATCATCTAGATAGACTACAACACACTAACCACCCAATCCTCGAAAGGTAATGTCCATTGCTCGCTGGAAAGTAGCTCCTACGTTTATCAAGCTGAACAAAATCCTTCGGTATGCAAATGTTCCCCACTTGGTGTGGAAAGTAGTCTTAAGACGGTCTTCTTCGGCCACTAATACTTGATTATAGATAGAGAAATCATCTAGCAGAGAGAAAAGTTCCGATCCTGATACCATTTGTAAAATTTGTTCCATGGAAGGCACAGGATAGTTATCCTTATCAGAGGCTCTGTTCAAATTTTGGAAATCTACACATAGTCTTATTTCTCTTGACTTCTTCCTTATAGGAACTAAATTAGAAACCCATTCCGAGTGCCGGACTTTAAAAATGATCTTAGCATCTAGCAATTTCTTCAGCTCCTTTTGAATTAAAGGTTCGAGAGTTGGATGCATTCTTCTTAGCTTCTTCTGAAATGGCTTAACACTTGCCTTCATTGGTATGATATGCTGGATGATGCGAGTATCATATGTTTTCAGATCTTCATAAGTCCATGCAAAAAAATCTTTATATTGCCGAAAAAGTTTAATGAACTTATCTCTTTCACCTGGTGAGCAGCCTTTACCAAGATTAACATACTTTGGTTCAGCCTCTATGCCTAGATTTACCAATTCATGTTGCATAGAGGAGCTATGAGTTTTAACATTTACTGGCTTCTTGAACTTGTTCTTCAAATCAAACAAACTTTCGAGTGATCTCACTCCTTTGGGCATGAAGTTTCCTTTGACTGTGTCCTTTCTTTGCAGATCAGAATCATGCTTTTCCTCATCTATGATAGCTTCTTGAAAAGCGTTCCCATTTGTGAGGAAGCTAATGATCTGGTCATCATCATCGAAAAATCTAAGATTTGTGATGTTATCTAGAACAAATGGCCTGGAAACCAATTCGATAGAGCACTTATTATTAGTAGGCACTAACCTAGAAGCAGAAGTAGCTAACAAATCAGCTGCAGCGTTCTGTAATCTAGGAACATAATTTATATTAAAAGCTTCAAAGTGCGAAATTAAATCCCATACCTCAGACTGATAACCCTTTAAATGTGGTGAAAGACAATGAATTGTATTTCTCACCTGTTTGACGACTATTTCTGAATCACCAAAGGCTTTCAAGTATTTGACATTCAGACCAATTGCTTTCTTTAATCCATGGACCAAAGCTTCATATTCAACAGTGTTATTAGTGCATTCGAACTCTAATCTACAAGATAAGAAATGTTTGTTGCTTTCAGTATCAATTAAAACACATCCAGCTCCAGATCCTTCTTGAGTTTTGGAACCGTCAAAGTATAGAACCCAAAAAACATTTTTCGATTTAACTAAGTTAGTATCCTTACCATCTAAGTCAGTAATTAATCTAACTATGTTACAGTCAATATCATCAGTCCAAGAGAATTGAAGGAGATCGGATTGTTTATCTGCGTCATGGCTAACATTTTCTGATTGATAGTTACCTAGTTCAATTTCTAAGAAATAGTTTCCCAAAACTGAAGATGAGAAAGCTACAGCTTCATTCTTTTCCTCTAGCTGAGTTACGTTCTGCTTCATGTGTGGTTCTCTTAATATTTTAATTTGATTTTTCCTATTTTGATATGGTAACCACAGGTGAGACCATTCTGCTGCGAAATAACCATTTACTTTTGTAGACCAGTCCTTTCTCAATATCAAACCATAAGCCTCAGGAATATCAACCACCATTATATCAATAAAATGACACACTCTAGGATCTGTTGACAACCTAATAAGCACATCTTTCATTTCTTCGATGACTTTAACGATAGTTCTATCTAACTATATGATCTGGGCTAGGGATGGAATTGGATGCCCATTAATCCTTTTGCAAATTGACAGTGGCATGACATTCGAGGACGCCCTAGAATCTACCAAACAGTTATGCACATTATGATTGAAAATTTTGAAAGTTAAGAGAAATGGAAAGGTTTGGGATTTAGACTTCCCGCCAATACTAGCTTTATTTATTTCAGGGTCTTCCTAAGTACTTGCTAACATAGTGCTAGATTGAGGGTCAAGAGCTTATAACAGCTTCTTTCGTTGCTGCGGAAAACTACACATATCAAATATGGAAATATTTTCTTTCGCTTTCTTTATGTCTTCGATTATATCATATCCCATGTCAGTTTCCTTTACAACTTTAGATTTATTTTCTGCTTTGTTTGAAGTAGCTTTCGACTGCTTTGTTATGTCTACATTTGGTTCTTTGGTAGGCACTGGATTTTCCTTGGGCTGTGGTGGAATACCAATGATGTTCCTTTTAGGTACTTCTTTGGAGGCCTTAGGTTTGGGAGCAGTCGGGTTCGGATAAGTGATTGGACCCTTAGTACGAGTAGTGACATTCACAGTTGAAACTTGAATTTCTTCAAGGTCATCTTCAATTAATTCTATTAAGGGCACCCAATCCCACAATACCGTAGTGGTGTCTGGGGTGGGTTCTTCTTGATCCATAGTTTGCTCTTCCTGATCTGTTATTTGCACATCCAGCATTTGGTTCAATACCAAACTCATTGAATTTATCCATTGCGGACAACTTTTTTCAGAGTGTGGTTCCTGATGGAAAGTGCAAAAATGATCCATTCCTACCTCATTTAAATTCAAAACAACAGAGTTATTTATAGGTGGAAGAGATTGATCATTTTCTTCTTTTTTCTTGTAGAATGGTTTAAATGGCTTCCTAGATGTGCTAGCTGCCTTATCTTTCTCAAGATCTACAATTTTATTGGACAAGTTTTGCATCATTTTAACCACATTTTCCATATCTGCTGATGGTTCTTCTTTGTTCCTGGTTAGCAGTAGCATTTTCTTAGTGGTTGCTGGTTTTATTTCTGCATCAAGAGCATGTTTAGCAATGTTGTCCGCTTCTTCCTCCACCTTCTTGGCTTCTTCGAAGTTCTCTATCAAGGTGGTTTTCTTAGTTCTTTTGACAAACATTGCTATGGGAGGATCGAGTGCTATTGTGTAATATTCAACCAAAGATTCCTCTGTGGGTCTAGCTACCACACTAAAATTAGTTAACAGTGTAGTGAATCTTTGGTTAAATTCTTGCACCTTCTCTTTCTTTTCCATTCTCATGGACAAAAATTCTTTCATAAGATTAGCAACTATTTTTTGATTTCCATATTTCTTTAGAAAGAATTTCTCAAAATCTTCCCAATTTGATATTGATCTAGCTTGTAAACTAAAGTACTAGGAAGATACCTTGGGCTCAAAAGTATAGGGAAAGAGTCTACAGACTACATCTTCGTGTTGCACATTCAGAAGGCTTAGAACTAAATAAAAGCTCTTAAGGTGATCTTCAGCAGAGATACCTTTTCCAGGGTCATACTTAGGCAAAAATTTCTCCGAATTCTTAGGCAGATTATGAAATGGTCCAGCTATATTTAACGCCCCTCTTGCTCTCCATGCAGGTACAACCATGGCTCCATGTGGAGATTTTGGTGGAGAATCTTGTGGAGTATGAGGTGGAGAATTTTGCAGAGTGTGTGGTTCTTCTAAATTTGGAGGAGTTTCAAGTCTAATTTCCCCAAGAGGTTCTATAATTTCTTCTAAAGATAGATCAACTAATTCTTCCAGATTCTGAACAAGAACTAAATCTCGTGTATACTTCCTTTCCATTCTAGGAGCTCTTCTTCTAGGGAGTAAGGGAATTGCGTTCAAAACACCAAACTGCCTAACATAAGCATGGGTATGCCTTCTTAAATTCACTACTTCAGCAAAAAAGATAGAATAGAGTGTTTCTTGCTGTTCGTTCTCAAAATTGGGATCTTCTTGATTTATTATTTCCAGATCTAAATTGGCTAGGATCGTTGTTTCAAGTGGGTTTCCAGTGAGATCTCCTCTAAGGGAAGAATCTCCTCTGCCAGCCATGCACTGGTGGCCCTCCTTCTAGCGCCAAAAAATGTTGATGCCTCAAAAATCGTAGCATCAATCAGCAAGGGATTCTCCCCGGTAAGCAAGCCCAATTAGATCGCTCACCGTTTGGTGTGGGGAATCCGTCCGGTTAATGGTTCTGGCTACCGTATAAGATTTAAGGATTTATATCATTTGCACCGATTGCGGACCGATCCACCATTTATGTATTTTATTTTAAATATGATGTGCAAGTGCTTTAAGCTAGATGCAGGTAATTAATCTAAAATTGAATAAGCAAATCTAATCTATCATTGCAAGGATCAAACTGTAAATATGAGTAATAAACTGAAAGAAACATCTAAAGATTACACAGATAGATATTTAATCATAAAGATGCATTTCCAGCAGAAGATAAAAGATATCAAAGGTAGCTTTGATTTAATTAACACATTCCATTACTCATTTGAGATAAACATCTTTGCACAGAAAATTATAAGAACATTCATCACATAGAAGCAATTCATAACAGCAATGAATGATCTCACAGTAATGTATATATGACACAGGAATAATCCATCAAACATTTAATACATCCTTAAGGCAAAAACGCGGTCTCCCAGGCTTTCTTTAGGCAAAAATCGAGTTCCTTATACGTGTAGCAAATCAGTTCACGTACAAGACAGAAAATGTCTTTTCACCTGCCAAAAGTCCATTCTAATCTCTATTCACCCATATATATAGCTTTACAAAATGCTCCTAGAGGTGCCACATGTCCCTATTTTAAGGAAACTTCTAATTTGTCTTTTAATGCTCTCTACAAAAATGGAATAATTCCCAAAATCCTTTTACACAAAAGACAAAAACCAGCTGTCCCCTATCCTCATGACTGAATAATAGAAAAACAAAAATCCCTAGCAAACCATTAGACATTTATGACTATCAAGTCAGCTCCCAGATAATACTTCTGTCCCTGCTGGCTCTTTTGTTCCAGATGGCATTCCTTCTTCTGCTGGCGATTCTTTTGCAGCCTTCTTATTAGCTTCTACTATATAGCTGAGCCACATTCCTGTGTCTCACACAACTATGTTAGCAGGGGCAGGAAGCATGAATTTTCGGGAAATCACATGCTTGGCCAGCTCTGCTTCAATTTCTTGCACTTCTGCTATTGTGGTCTGGAGAATCTCTTGAAACAGGTGAGTGTGGATGGAGGGTTGCATGATGCACTGATGAAGATAATCTATTGTTAACACATCTATTTTCCTTACATATTCCATCTGGGTTCTCAACTCACCTTTTAAATTAGACAGGTGTTGTTCTTTGCTCGAGAAGTCTTCAAGAGTCTGGGGAATCGCTATTTTGAACCTTCCATGAACTTCCTGAATTTTATGATAGAGACTGCTGCATCTGCTTATAGTTACTTGGATCATAGAGATTAATTTCACACTGCAGTTCTTACAGAACTCCATGAAGCCTATATCCTCTTTAAACTCGACCACGGATTTGAGAGAGAGGTGCTTGGGAAATTCTGACTTCCTTTCTCTCCATTCCATCTGTTTTCATCTGGACTGCCAAGTGTTCCTTCTCTTCTTCCAGGTGCTGATACTTGTCTGACAATTCTTTCTGATATGACAAAAGGCGATTATATTTCTTCACCACTAAGTCCCTATAGGCCTGCTCATTTACCACAATGAGCTGCAACATGCGAGCCCTCTTCTTGGTTGCATCCAACTCATTTACTATCTTGAGTACATTGTCTTCAATTGCCTTGGCGACAGCTACAGTAGCGGATGCCATGTCCACAAGAGCGTTCTGTGTGCCCCACATAACAGTGGTTTCTCGCATGGTAACGATGTCCGGGTGGAAACGCTTCTTCAACCTTGTTTCTGTCCTTCGTACGATGGACTTCCTTTTCTTTTCAAATGCAAATTTATCCCACTAGGTCATAGTATGATCCTTTGATGGGATGAAAGGGACTAGTGGAAGATCTTCTATAGGAATGTCCTCTTCCGTGGGTGGGGTTTGAACCATTTGGGACGAGTCTATATCCATGTCTTGTGTGTCCGAGCCCTCAGCTTGTGCATCTTCCTTGGATTTATTTTCTTCCTCTGCCTTGAGCTGTCTCTCTTCCTCTCCGGCCTTCATTTGCTGCTCAACTTCTTCTCTTTCCTCTTTCTCTTTGGCAGCTTCGTCCTTTGTTATCTTCTCTAGCTCTTCATCCCTAAGCCTCTGAGCTTCTTCCTCCCGAAGCTTATCTTCTTGCTCCTTTTGCATCCTTTCTGCTTTTTGCTTTTGGAGTTTTTCAACCTCAGCCTTGAGCCTCTGCTCTTCCATTGTCAGAGCCTCGGATTCTTCTTTATGTCTCCACAATTATGCTTCCTTAACAACTTGGAATGCAGAGGAACTAGTACCAGCTCCGCTCTTGAGGCGAATGCATCTTTGGAGTTCTGTCATATTATTGACCCCTCTGAAAAATTCTTCGTCTTCATCAAAATAATGGGCATACTCAAAGTGTGCATTAACAATTCTGCAGTGATCGGCGGCCTTATTTAGCCTATCATTCTTTGCAAAGATCCTTTCTCTGAAGTAGAAATCCCTTAGCTCCTGAACAAATTCTTCAACTGAGCCGACTTTAGAAAACTTGTATGCTCCCACATAGAAGGGTAGTGTCGGGAAGGAGGTTTTCTTTACTTTCTTTAGGACATGACCGATTCCATCTATAAACACTTGCCTAAATTCCTCTTTATGAATGAAAAAATCAGTAGCATACTTAGGCAGGAGGTATGGGGGTTTGGAACCTCCATACATTCTTATGCAGGTGCCTTCTTCTGATAGAAAGAAATCACCATACTTCTCTAAGACGGCCATGGCGTTCTCGGATACACAACTGGGTTCCTAATTGAACATTAGCTCATACAGTGGCATGATAACCTCTTCACATATGAATTTGTAATTCCTTTTGTAATTCTGAGCCCATAAGATATTGTAACCAATATAAATAGGGGTGTCGGCTTTGTTCCAAATGCATCCTAACCTTGGGAACATATGCCTTTCCAGAATACAATCCATGAGGTATGATGACATGTAAAACTCTGATTTTCCTCGGGATAGTCCTTCCTTAGCAGCAAATATGGCTTTGGATATATTATCCGAGAGAATGTCTGCCCAATTGAACACCATGCCTTTGAATGCTACATAGTGGATTAGAGGTACCCAGTGCAGTTGATAAGTGGTTCCATCAGCCCTGCCAAAATTTTTGATCAACATGAGGGCAATAACTATGAAGGGAGGTCTGAGTGCCTGAAATTCATAATCATCACTGTACTTCACCCTCAGCTGCCTGCCTTGAATTAACAATTTCCTGGCCATTTCCATGACATCCATGTTGAGACTTTATAGCCATGCATCGTTCAACAGTTGCTGAGTGCGGGGTAATT
This sequence comes from Larix kaempferi, assembly GCA_027924585.1. Lineage (NCBI taxonomy): Eukaryota > Viridiplantae > Streptophyta > Pinopsida > Pinales > Pinaceae > Larix > Larix kaempferi. Next base: position 10,270,057 of record BSBM01000143.1, read on the forward strand.
TGTAGATTGCTGAGATATGGGCTGGGTGAAATGAGGCAAATGCCTCTCAATTGCTGTCAGATAAGACTCTCGATTCAGCATCTGCATGTGCCAGAATCCACCCAATGACTTCTGCGCAGGGAAAGATCTCGGGGCGCGTTGCTGCTTTGGTAATTCCAGAGCTTCTAATGTTCTGGTATAGGTACATCTCTTCCAGGACTGACCCGGGAATTTCCTAGTCTCTGATCATGGTATGCAAATCTCCCCACTTAAACTCAGGTGTAGCACCCATAAATGGCTTGGTGTCTTCATATAAAGTCTCAATTCTTGCTTCAATGCCACCTTGCTCTAGCTCAACCATCTTTGCCTTCTTCTTGCTACCTTTCGGCATTGTGTGTTAGACCTGCCCAAAACCATACATTAGTAGATAAACGACAAGAATAGAATGTGGACTAAGTTTTGAACCAGTTCATTACTATATCAGACATAGCCTAAATAAGAAAGTATTAGCAAGCAACTTCAAAACGTGGTATTATGCTTCAAACAGTACGTAGACAACAAAAATAAAAGAGTTCATGCTAGGCATCCATAATTTTTTTTGTCAAAATTAGCTTTCCTTGTCAGTATTAAAATAAGCTTATGACGCTAAGCTTGACAAACTAAACATGTTTTGAAGAGCTACTAAAAGGACATAAGTGAGAGCAATTGGGAGGTTGCAGCCGGGTGTAGCCTTCCACACAGGCTCGAGTTACTAGAACTGAGGCTAAGAAAACTTGTAAGGGACGGGGTTTAGCTATGCTTTTCCAACGGCTTTAAGAAAAAATAAACGGGCGCAAAAGCTCCGACATGGGCGAGGGTGGCCGAGGCGACAGGATGCTAAAAGCAAATAACGAAAAGCAACAACGAACTTAGGGTTCTAAAAAAAAAAGCATAAGGTCCTGGTGGAGTTACTTACTTGACAGCGGGTGATTGGCTTTGGTGAAGCTGACGAGTTGCAGATTTGGCTGTGCCTAATTGGATATCTCGACCTTGAATGATGTTCTCTCCAAAGACTCTAATGATAACAGTAAACAACTAACACAACCCACCTAAAACCCCACTTACTATATAAAGAAAATGGCACATGTGGGCATTAAAACGGGTTGATGGGGCATTAAAAACGTCGTTACGACGATGTGACCGGGACTGCTTTCGGTGCCGCTTCGGCATTAATTGTGAGCCGTCAACTGGAATCCTTCGGTGAGTTGGAGCAGTATATTCAGCGATGTTGGCTGAGTTTGTCTGCAATGGTCGAAAAAATTTGGCGAGTTCGGTGCTAACTCTAAACCGGACGTAGTTTATCACATTTTGGCAATTCTTGCCGAATTTCGCCGTGCGCCTCTATATCACTTCTTTCCGGCAAGGCTCAGGGTTTTGCGGCGACGGTTTCAGCAAGACAAGCCAAGTTCTGCCGAAAAGAAACTATGTACGCTTGATTTTGATGAAGTATTAGCTGTTTTGGAGAGCTTCTACGAGTTATATCGGTGCAACCTGGCGAGTTTCGCCGCAACAAACACTTAGAAAAATACAAAGTAGAAAAAACCGCGTTTCGGATGATCTAGGTGAGTCGGAGCGACCGTTGTGCCGAGACTGGGAGAGTTCGTCCAAAATGAAGACTTAAGAAACACTTAACCATAAGGTTTGCCTACTGCGGCAGAACTGGGTGAGTTGCGTCGAAACAGAGAAAGTTCAAAACTGAACCAAAGGGTCCGCAAGATTGTGTTGGGGGCCTGTTGGCAGGTGGTTTGGTAGAGTGCTATTGCAGCATCTCCGATGCTATGACAAGGCAAAAGACGATGCAAATGGCGATGAGTGGAAGATTAGTTATGTATTTTGGGTCAATTGTACCGTGGAATGCGGGTTTTGGGTCATTTGGACCACATATTATGTAATGTTGAGTTAGTTATACCGCAGAATGCGGGTTTTTTGGTCGGTTTTGTACTAAGTTAATTAGATGTTGGGTCACTTGTCCAAATGTCGGTTAGGAAGTTGTTAGTAAGTGGACAAACATTGTAATGGCGGAAGCCTATATATAGATAAAAGTTGTAGGGATTGAGAGAGGAATGAAGTGGGTGAAGAGAAGTGCATGTTTTTGGTTGTTTCTGCACATATTTGAGATATTGTCGAGACCTGATCTTTGAGGAGATATTGTATCTAAGGTTTTGTAGTGATAATATATGATGAAACTATTCTGGTGCAATTCCTGGGTTCTTTCTGTTTATTTATGGTAATGCAATGTCACACTTCATGAATAATGCTATGTTTCCTTGATGCAATGTTGCTTTACTGTTATTACTGCTGTGATAATGAATGTTGTGATTGAATAATGCATTATGAATACATGTCAAATGTTTGAGATTCCTGTTTAGTGTTGCAATAGAGTTAGTTCATATAGCCACAACCCTCCTCCCTCGGCAGAAACATGGTTCCGTCTGCTCTTCATGGACGCCTCAGGTGAGACCTCATCTGCTCTGCAGGTGTTGCTAGGTGGGATAAAACCTACCCGAGCCGGTGCCCAGGGAGACTATGGAATATGTCAACAGTGGAGTGGAACCCTTGTCGAATGGAGTCCCGTTGGTCAACAAATGGTTCCGTTGATTTCCTTATTGCGGAAAAGGCTCGCATGTGGGATGACAGTGTCCGGGTTGATCGAGTGATCACAGAAGCTTATCAACATGTCCCGAAGCCCACTGAAGAGGTAGATGTGCTCCAGCGAGTGCAGTGACTAGGGGTTTCTATTATTCAGTTGGGACAGGAGAATCACGAGTTGACGGCCCAGCTGAAACCGGGTACACCTTAAGCCGAAGTGGATGAATGAAGAAAGGAAATCGAGGAAGTTGCCACTCAGATGGAGGAGTTGGGAGCACAGGAAACCAGGCTCATGGTTGAAACGGTAAAATTCTGGGGCCGCATTGTTCAGGACGAGCAAGTTAAGCAGCTGACGAAGTACCAGCAGGAAGCGGAGGGACAGTTGGCCACATTGAAAGCCGCAATGCGCACAATGCCACCACTGGATTAAGTTGCTAAGTCTCAAGATTTGAAAGACTTACAACACCGTGTCGCTAAGGCGGATGAGCGACAGAAGATACACGCGGCCCAGTTAGAAGAGTTCCAAGACACAAGTGGTAAATTTATGATGCAGGCTAGTGAAGCTCTGTAGGCAGTGCAAAAGTGTCGAAAGTAGGTCATGGAAAAGCTTATGGATCACCCATCCGCAGACGCCGTGGTCGACAATCAGGAAGTGGCTACAGAAGCCAAGCAGTTGGTGCGGACAGTTGAACATCCATATGGGGACTTCAAAGTAAAAACGACGGTGTGTACTATGTCCAGCTGTTGACGTGGCTCGAGGGTGAACCACAAGATTGTGTTGGGGGCATGTTGGAAGGTGGTTTGGTAGAGTGCTATCCCAGCATCTCCGATGCTGCGACAAGGCAGAAGATGACGCGAATGACGATGAGTGGAAGATTAGTTATGTATTTTGGGTCAATTGTACCGTGGAATGCGGGTTTTGGGTCATTTGGACCACATGTTATGTAATGTTGAGTCAGTTATACCATAGAATGCGGGTTTTTGGTCGGTTTTGTACTAAGTTAGCTAGATGTTGGGTCACTTGTCCAAATGTCGGTTAGGAAGTTGTTAGTAAGTGGACAAGCATTGTAATGGCGGAAGCCTATATATAGATAAGAGTCGTAGGGATTGAGAGAGGAATGAAGCGGGTGAAGAGAAGTGCATGTTTTTGGTTGTTTCTGCGCATCTGTGAGATATTGTCGAGACCTGATCTTTGAGGAGATATTGTATCTAAGGTTTTACAGTGATAATATATGATGAAACTGTTCTGGTACAATTCCTGGGTTCTTTCTATTTATTTATGGTAATTCAATGTCGCACTTCATGAATAATGCTATGTTTCCTTGATGCAATGTTGCTTTACTGTTATTACTGTTGTGATAATGAATGCTGCGATTGAATAATGCATTATGAATACATGTCAAATGTTTGAGATTCCTGTTTAGTGTTGCAATAGAGTTAGTTCATATAGCCGTAACCCTCCTCCTTCCTCGACGGAAACATGGTTTTGTCTGCTCTTCCTGGATGCCTCGGGTGAGACCTCATCTGCTCTGCAGGTGTTTCTAGGTGGGATACAACCTGCCCGGGCCGGTGCCTAGGGAGACTGTGGCATGTGTCAATAGTGGAGTGGAACCCCTGTTGACTGGAGTCGCGTTGGTCAACAAATGGTTCCATTGATTTCCTTATTGCGGAAAAGTATCGCATGTGGGACGACAGTGTTCGGGTTGATCGAGCGATCACAGAAGCTTATGAACATGTCCCAGAGCCCACTGAAGAGGTAGATGTGCTCCACTGAGTGCAGAGACTGGGGGCTGCTATTATTCAGTTGAGACAGGAGAATCATGAGTTGACGGCCTATTTGAAACCGGGTACGCCTCAGGCCGAAGTGGATGAACAAAGAAGGGCAATCGAGGAAGTTGCCACTCAGATGGAGGAGCTGGAAGCACAAGAAACCAGGCTCATGGCTAAAATGGTACAATTTTGGGGTTGCATTGTTCAGGATGAGCAGGTTGAGCAGTTGACGAAGTACCGATAGGAAGCGGAGGGACAGTCGGCCACATTGAAAGCCGCAATGCGCACAATGCCACCATTGGAGCAAGTTGCTAAGTCTCAAGAGCTGAAAGACTTACAACACCGTGTTGCCAAGGAGGACGAGCGACAGAAGATACACGCGGCCCAGTTATAAGAGTTCTAAGACACGAGTGGTAAGTTTATGATGCAGGCTAGTGAAGCTCTACAGGCAGTGCAGAAGTGTCGAAAGCAGGTCATGGAAAAGATTACAGATCACCCATCCACAGACGCCGTGGTTGACAGTCAGGCAGTGGCTACAGAAGCTAAGGAGCTGGTGTAGATAGTTGAATAGCCTTATGAGGAATTCAAAGTAAAAATTACGGCGTGTACTATGTCCAGTAGTTGACGCGGATCGAGGGCGAGCCACAAGATTGTGTTGGGGGCCTATTGGCAGGCGGTTTCGTAGAGTGCTATTGCAACATCTTCGATGCTGCGACAAGGCAAAAGATGACGTGAATGGCGATGAGTGGAATATTAGTTATGTATTTTGGGTCAATTGTACCGTAGAATGCGGGTTTTGGGTCATTTGGACCACATATTATGTAATGTTCAATTAGTTATACCGCAGAATGCGGGTTTTTGGTCGGTTTTGTACTAAGTTAGTTAGATGTTGGGTCACTTGTCCAAATGTCAGTTAGGAAGTTGTTAGTAAGTGGACAAGCATTGTAATGGTGGAAGCCTATATATAGATAAGAGTTGTAGGGATTGAGAGAGGAATGAAGCGGGTGAAGAGAGGTGCATGTTTTTGGTTGTTTCTGCGCATCTGTGAGATATTGCCAAGACCTGATCTTTGAGGAGATATTGTATCTAAGGTTTTGCAGTGATAATATATGATGAAACTATTCTGGTGCAATTCCTGGGTTCTTTCTGTTTATTTATGGTAATGCAATGTCGCACTTCATGAATAATGCTATGTTTCCTTGATGCAATGTTGCTTTACTGTTATTACTGCTGTGATAATGAATGCTGCGATTGAATAATGCATTATGAATACATGTCAAATGTTTGAGATTCCTGTTTAGTGTTGCAATAGAGTTAGTTCATATAGCCACAACCCTCCTTCCTCGATGGAAACATGGTTCCATCTGCTCTTCCTAGACGCCTTGGGTGAGACCTCATCTGCTTTGCAGGTGTTGTTGGGTGAGATAAAACCTTCCCAGGGAGACTGTGGCATGTGCCGACAGTGGAGTGGAACCCCTGTCGACTGGAGTCGCGTTGGTCAACACAGCATCTTTGAAAATGCTTGGTCAATAATATCCAGAGTGAAACACTTTGTATGTTGTTCTCTTATCAGAAAAGTGCCCACCACATGGTCCACCATGACATGCATGGAGGATCTCTGGCATCTCATCCTCTCGTACACATCATCTAATAATAAGATCAGGACCAGTATGAAAAAGGTCATTGTCAACCCAAGAGTAATTAGATTTTTGGCTTATGATTCTGCGTTTCTCGGGTGGAGAGAGATGGTTGGGTAACTTCCCAGTTGCTAAATAATTGGCTATGTCTACAAACCAAGGGGTTCGAACAAACACAACGAACATATGTTCATCAGGAAAGCTATCATTGACGGGACTAGCACTATCGTCAATTTGAATACGAGAGAGAAAATCTGCTACCACATTTTCTCGACTGGGACGATCAACAACAGTGATGTTGAATTCTTGTAGTAAAAGAAGCCACCGAGTCACTCTGCCATTGGTGACTGGTTTGTTCATTAGAAATATAATGGCGGAGCGGTATGTGTGTACAAAATATTCGTAGGCTGTGATGTAGTGACAAAATTTATTAATAGCATAGACTACTGCCAAAAACGCTTTTTCAATAACAATGTATTTTGATTCTGCATGAGTCAAATTCTTACTAGAAAAGTAAATGGCATATGATGCTTGTCCTTCTTTTTGACCTAAGACTCCTCCTATAGCCATGTCGGAAGCATCAGTGGATATATGAAAGGGAAGGGACCAATTGGGGCCCCTAAGTATTGGTGCCACTGATAGCTTTGCCTTTAAAGTTTCAAAGTCATGTTGACAAGGTTCAATCCATTGAAAGTCTGTATCTTTCATCAGTAATTTGAACATAGGTGCAGCTATTTTGGTAAAATTTTTAATGAAATTCTGTAATAGCTTGCATGGCCAAGGAAGCTTCTCGCCTCTTTCTAAGTTTTTGGAGGAGGGAGATTGAAAATTATTTCTATCTTGGCAGGATCCACCTTGATTCCTTGAAGGGAGACATGATGTCCCAAAACTATACCCTCGGTTAATAACATCTTGCATTTTTCATGACTAAGGGATAAGTTTGTTTCTTGGCACCGAATAAGAAGTGTTTCAAGGTTATCAAGGGTTTCTTGAAAGGTATTGCTGTATACTGTAAAATCGTCCATGTATACTTCTACATAGTCATGTATAAGGTCAGCAAAAATTCCTAATACTGCACCCTGGAAAGTGGCAGTTGCATTAAATAGGCCAAATGGTAAAACTGTATAGGCATATGTTCCCTAAGAACAAGTAAAGGTGGTCTTGTCTTTATCCTCGGGTGCTATCAAGATTTGGTTATATCCACTATACCCATCGAGGAAGGAGAAGTATTGTTTCCCTAACAAGGTATCTAACACTTGATCAATGAAAGGTAAAGGGAAGTAATCCTTAAGAGTGGCCTTATTTATCTCTCGGAAGTCAACACAGATACGCCATTTCCCTATAACTTTCTTTGGAACTAACACTAGAGGAGACACCCAATTACTGTTAGAAATTGGGTAGATGAAACTAGCATTGAGGAGTTTTTGTAATTCTTCTTTGACTATATCCTTTAGGGCTGGATTCATCCTTCTCTGAGGTTGCCTTACAAGAGGTATGTTTGCATCTGTGTAAATGTGGAGAATACAAGTATTTGGGTGTATACCCTTCATATCAGTGTATTCCCATGCAAATGCTCCAGTTTGACTTTTAAGAACTGCTTTTGTTGATTTTCATCTAAGCTTGCATTTATGTGTAGAAAATTTTTAGGACTGACCTCACAAGGTACGGTATAGGATCCTATATGTTCTTCGATTGCAAAGACACAAGGTGTATTTGTAAATGTGGAGAGACTCATGTTCTCTTGGAATTCATCTCCAAAGGAAAGGACTAGGGAAAGTTTATACATGTTGTGGAAGAGACAAATTGATTCAACACATTTTTGGTAGTTTGTTCTTGAAGTGCCCAGGAGTAATCACTAACAAGTGAAATTTCTTCCAAGTTTTCATCCCCAAAAGGACAATCTAACCAAAACAAATTTTCAGTTACTGGTTGTGCTGGTGGGTATAAGGCAAGTTTCCTTGTAGTTAACCCATAAGAGATGATCATCTATCCATCCCTACATCCTATAAATGCATTAGCAGTGGCTAGCCAAGGTATTCCCAAAATAATCGGGTGTCCTTTGGAAGGATCCTTTGATTGTATGACCATAAATTCCACAGGATATTCCCATGAAGCCACTGATACAATGATATCATCTAGGATTCTAGCACGCTGCACCATAGTGCGGTCTGCTAATTCCAACATTGTATGGGTTGGACGAAGAAACTACCCCAAATGGACAGCTTCCAAAACTGTGGTAGTCATCAGGTTAATAGAAGACCCTAGATCGATAAGTGTGTTTCCTATAGCAGTGTTATTGATGATAACAGTTACCACAGGATTTTCTGGATTTGTATACTTTGGAATTCTAGGTTCATTTGCTATGTAATCTGATATTTCACCTATGGCATGAATTGTCGGAGGGTCTTTCTGTTTCTTTCCTGGTATTTTAATACAAAGTTCCTTTATCACCTTACTATAAATTGGTATGTCCTTAATGGCTTGTAATAAAGGGATTTTGATACAAATATTTTTCAGTTCATTAATGATATTATACTTTGGATAAATTGCAGGTTTCTCTATTGCTAGAAGCTCCGGATATGGGGGTACCTTTTCTCCTGGAGTTACTTATTTATGAGGATGGTTGTGTGTTTAATCTTTTGGAATAACTACATCTTCGAGAATGGCATCATTCAAAATTTCACTAGGTATGTCTTCTTCTTCATTCTTTTCACAAATGACAACTGATGATTTGGGTTGATCTTGCAGAACTCTTCCAGACTGTAATTGAATTTCATGCACTGGTTCAGTAGATATGACATAAGATGGAAGAGTTTGTAACCCAATGCTATTAAGAGCTTGAGTTGGTTTGTTGTTAGGGTTTGATATCGGTTGTGCATGTAATATTGTGGGTCTTGGGGGATTCATATTCTGGAAATGGCGAGGTTGATTTGTGATAGGGGGTAGTGAAGGATGTACAAATCCAGGCATGAGTTGCTGTATATTAGGTGCGTAAGGATAGTTAGGCATAGGAGGAGGTGGTTGAGCATATGCTTGTCCTCTCCATCCATGTACCCATTGCTGATGTTGAGCATTCTGAGGAGGATATTGACGTGGCCAATTTTGTAAATTTGAGGTGTTCCATTGTTGGTGGTGTATAAGGGTGATAATAGGGCAGAAATTGTAATGATGGATCATGATATGATGGTTGATCTCTAGGTTGCCAAGGCCTCCTATATGTTTCACCAAAATTCCCACTCTTATATATAGCTTGTAACCCAGGCAATGATGGACAATTTTCAAGTGGATGATCTTCTGTGCAAAGGTGACATACTGAAACATTATTCAATGGACATTCCCATTGGGGATGTTTAGTTCTACACCTAGGACAGAAAATGCTCATTGTTGCACGCTCTTCATCCTGTCTCTTCTTATCTTGTAATGCATCTAATTGAGAACCCATGGCTCCTAAAATATCTGTTTTGAAATCTTCTAATAGGTTTCCCAATTCTACCCTTGTAACTCCACTAGGACTAGAGGTATTTCCTTTTAGGTTTCTAGAATAAGATTCATGAAAGTGTCTCCCACTTTTCCCTCTGCTTCTAGAGTAATTCCTACACATCTCACAAATTTGTGTGAAAGACTTATGAGAGATGTCTCCTGCTGCCATGAGGTTAAGGTTTTCTAAAAATTCTTTTGAAATTCCCTTAAGGAAGAGTGTCCTTACTGCATCTTCTCGAAGGTCACTATATTTTGATTTATGCAATACATAGTTAAATCTTTCGAGATAGTCTTCTAGGCTCTCATCTTCAAGTTGTTGTATTTTGAAAATGTCATTCTGAGAGTCCTTAGGTTTACAGTAATCTTGATATTTTCATAAAAAAGCAGTCTTCATGTCTTCCCAAGTTCTAATGCTAGATTCTCCTAACCCCATAAACCATCTAAGAGTAGAATCTTTCAGTGTAGCAGGGAAAAGTTTTAACTTTTGGCCATCTTGTAGGTAGTTATAGCTCCTACACAAAATGTCGAATTCAAATAAGAATGTATCTGGATCCTCACTACCCTTCCCATAAAAAGTAGGTAGTGAGGAGGGGGGGGATGTTTTTCATGGTCACATCCTGTGCAGTATCTAAAATAGGAAATCCAAAAGTTCCTTCAGTTCGAATTTCTCCCTCTTCTTCATTGTGTCTCACCTCATCATTATCTTCATTCTCCATGTAGACTTGATTTCCAAAGAGAGAATACCTAGGTTTTTCTTTTCTGGGTGAATATGGGATGTCCCAACGTTCTGTTTCAGGGATAGTATTCCTCTTTTTAGGAGAGGAATTTCCAGATACGTGAGAGTCCAGTTTTGAAAGTCCTACAAGTGTTGTCTCAATATGTGAAACAACTATATTTACAGAATTTTCAAAAAGAGCGTCTACTTGTGCAGGATCAACAAAGTATACTAGATTCGGACCCCCAACTATTGAGAAGGTAGTGTCTTTGGGTTTTGGAACTAATGGAGGATTAAGAGGTTTGGATGGTTTATCTTTTTGAGCTTCTTCTTGTCTAAGTTCAGTCTCAATGTGAACTTGAGGTTCTCCTAGTGGTGTTTCTTTATGGTCTGACTTCTTTGATATCTCTATGGTTCCCTCTGAATGGTCCCCATAAAGAATTTCTTTGGCTTTCCAAGTAGGACTATCCCCTTTGTTTGTTTTCCGATACCTTTCTGCTGAGTTAGTAGTTGGGGTGGCACACCCCCCGTAAAGGTTAGTAGGAATTTTAGTGGGAAGACTAGTTTTAATGTATCTACCTTTTGAATCTCTAGACCTATTCATGAAAGCAAAAGTGCAACTAAAGCAAAACCTAATTGCATTACTACTACTGTTGGGTTTTGGGGATGCCTGTTATAACATATGCGCAGGTTCTTACCTCTCATCTTACTGCTCACCCGCCACCATCCTATCACTAAGTTTCAAAAGGAAAATTCTACCTATTATTGAAGTTTTATAAAGAAATTCTACCTATCCACAACTCCCCGGCAGTTGCGCCAAAATGTTGGGTGTTTTATTTATGTCTTAATGAATTCACCAAATATTTAATTATCGACCGGGGTAGGTAATCTTAGAGTTTTCACAAAATATATGATGAGGTAGAAGGGTACCTAAGATATCGGCTCGACAGACCTTAGAAATATTTAATATTGAACATATTTAAGGATCTTTCAAAATGCAAAACCGAGTCAAACTTTAAAAATAAAATACTAAGCTGATTAGACCTAACCAACAGATCAGAATAGTATCAATCTATACTATTCTACTCTATGGACAATAATTGAAAAGACAAAAACAATACTATTCGAGGAAACAAGACTTGGTAAAAAAAAACTACTCTTATAAAAATGGAAACTACTAATCAATTATTCAAACTCTGATCTAGGAATTAGAAAGACTAGCTACTATGTAATAACTATGAACAAGTTCTAAAACCTATCTATGAAACAATTCAGTTTACAACTAACTATGTAAAGACAAGAAACTATACTATCTGAGCAAGACTAGCTAAACAATCTATGAAATTCAACTTAACTATGAGACAAGATAAAATACTGATCTAAGATTAAGCATGCATTAACAACAATGAGTGATTTATAAGCAAACTACCTAGTTCCAATTGTCTTGAAGAACTATTGCATCTAAATGACTTACAAAGGCTAAAGAAATGCAAAATGGAAATAAATCTAACTTGACTTCTACAAAAATGTGGAAAATAAAGATAGACCAATTACAAGAAATCTTGAACATTGTAACCTACTATTTATCCATAAGCAAATGACAAACTAACTATAATACTTGAAATGAAACACTATTTTGACAATCTATCTTTAATTGAGAAGTACAAAATCTAAGTTACTTGATCTCTAATGAATGCTCTGAAATGCTTATCTAATTCATGCACATGCCTATCAACATCAAATGACTTCAAACTAGTTCACAAAACATAAGCTACAAAAAAATCAAACTAAACTAAGCACAAGACAAGAGTTTAGATGATTGGAATCAATGTTAACTTGTGATCAAAATTACAGCGAAAAACAAAGTATTCTTATGCTATCCTTACTGAAAATCAAACTATAACCTAAGACAATTATGAAAGTGCAAAAATAGCCGATCTATAACTTGAAAAGTAAACCTATATTAAACTAAACTATGAGAACTCTTAACATCAAACTCTAAGATACTGAAAAATAATGCATTTATATGAAACTCCAAATGAACTATTAAGCTTGAACTTAAAACTGATTTCTGGTCTATTATACCTATTGAAATGAAAGAACTTGAAACAATGAAACTAAACCAAGTCTGAACAACAAAACACTATGTAAATAAAAGTGAAAGTCTGATTATAAACTTGAATGAAAACTGGAAATGAAATACTGAACTGATTTCAGAAACAAACTTGATATTTAACAAGGTCTACGATAGCATTTTAAACAAACTTAAGCTAATCTAGGTTCTAGGTATGGAAGCAAATGAAAGTGAATCATGAACTACCTAAATCATAAGCAAAAGACAACTATGCTGCTTCTACTTGAACCAGAACTATTTCTCATTTGAATAGTGAAACATATTCTGAATGTAAATGGATTTCATCATTATTATAACTGAAATAATTAACCTATGTGAGAATATAAAACTGAATATGAATTGCTGGAGTTGGTAAAGATGGATTCGAATCCTAATCTAACTACAGAACATGATGAAGTACTGGAAAATTAACCTATCTTCTAACTAACTATCTCTGCATAAAATGAAATACTAGAAATTATGGAAATGATTGAAAATTCTGGGAAATTTTGTCTAAATGCGAATGGAAGGCTGAAAGAAGGTCTGTAAGGCAATCTAAACAAAAGGTACAAATGGTCGGCTGAATGGATTATGGAGTTATAAATTACATAAAAACATAGGAAAATTACAGTTATAAACAACAAAACGTCCTCTACAGGAAAACGAACCATATGCATGAAATAACGAAATGACTTATCTGCAAATATAAAAAGAAACTGTTGAATATACACAAATGGAACCTTTGATTGTTGAGGGGCCCTTCCCAGCAACAGGGGTTTGTCTCCTAAGCTACTCAGTCACCAACCATTAACAGAAAATGAAAATGATCATCAACAGCTGAAACATAGTCTTCCTATTAAACTGAAGCAAAGCTTTACAATGTTTTTCTCTATATTTCTCCTTGTGCGTTTCTTAACCTGAGACGTCTTTATATAATGTTTACAAAGAGAGAGAAGGTCGACCCTTTCAGTGGTCGACCTCTCTAAAAATAGAAGGTCTTTACTGCTACAGAAACGACCCATTAAAATGAACAGGCCATTTTCCTCATTCCGTGCGTGTTGGTTCCCTTGACGTGAGCAGCTGATGCTTTGGCAGCCTGGACGAGTGAGGATGCGGATCTTCTCAAACAAGGGCTCATGATCCATCAGGTCCATGTTACCAATTGAACCCACGTTGTGGTTTCCTCCTTCAATGCCCCAGAATATGCTAACCAACGAATCCAAGGGTGCAAACGAAGGTCTGAACGGAGGTTCGAATGCAGATGGGCGTCTGAACGTGAATGCACATCCGGATGAGAGTCTGTATGGAAACCATAACCTGAAGAATGAAGACTATGTGCCTAGCAAGTCGAGAAATGTTAAATTAACGTTAATAAACCATAAAAAGATGATAATTAGTTAAGATTCATGAGATATTAAAACATGTTCATACCTGAGTCTGAATGGTGGTTTGAATGGCAAGAAATATGAATTATTATACCAAAAATGGGAAAAATAGTGTCAACAGAGCACGTTCAATGATCAAAAGTGATGGAAAAATTGGACATAAACAACTGCGGAAGTCAGAGTGTATTTTTTCAACGCTGTGTATTTTGGGAATCCGAGCTCTGAATTTCGACTGCGGGTTGCAGTACGGTGGATTACGGATCGAATGCCATTGCGGCTGTTCGAAAACAAAGAGAAGTGTGGAAAAAATGTATTAGGTTGTCTCCCATCGCGTCTGAAGGGCAGTAGGGAGACCGTGGATGTGACAAATGCCATTAGGATGCTAAGTGGAATGCAATAGGAACTATCATGCACATACTACAAAGTGAGAAACTCCTTCTCGAGTCTTTTATGGAAGTGAATTGGGTGCCTATGTAGAAAAATAGAGTTAGGAATTACTTTGTGGCTAGGATGAACTTCCAAACATCATTTTTCTAAGAGGGGGGATCCCAAAAGGTTTCCCTTGGGAAAAAAAATACTTTCCATAAAGCATTGTTTGCAATGTCGAACAATTCTAAGTAGATGAGAAATGTGTGATGGTTATATCAATTTGGAGAAATGAGAAACATGTGAGTGTTTGGAATTTGAGTTGAAGGTGAGTTCAATTACAAGTTCTTAGGAACCATGGACGAGTCTTGGGTCCTTTACCATTGGCGATGGAAACAAGTTGTCTAAGAATAGGTTTACACTTTTTACTAATGCTTTGATTGGTAAAAGGATCATGACAAACATTATTATGTGGGAATAAAGGATCCTCTTGATTTATAATATCTGAGTGCATTTATGCAAAAGTAATCCATACATATCCTTGATTGCAAGAATCACTGCCTATGCTAAGCACTTGACTAGATCTGGATCCTCTTCTACACATATTGTAGAAATAATGATGGGGTTACTTCAATAGCATATTATTTTTTTACCTAGTTTTGTTAATTGAATAGAAAAATATAGTTTTCATCACGAATGATTTCATGTCGCATCCCACATTTGGACCCTTTGCTAGATCAATACCTGGCCCCTATTTGTATTGATTTTGTGTTAGCTACATGTTGACCAAGGATTGATTGCACATGATTGTACATATGAGACATGAATTATATAAGTTTATGTTTATATATATACACAAACTATGGGATTAAGCCAATTAGGAGCAATAACATAAGATTTTTGTGTAATGTCATCTATCCATCCAAGTCACATAGTGTGTGAGAAACAATTCACCATTAATATCTAAATTAGGAAGGGAAAAATTACTCAAGTTGAATAAGCTTGCTTTACTAAATAAGAATTATTTCATATTCATATCATATTGGTCTTGAAATTCATCCAATTCAATATCGAACTCATTAATTTCAGAATTTGTATCCAACCCTTCAAAATCATTGAATGGATTGTGCATAACAACATCTGGGATGTTTAGTAGTAATCCACATCAATATAATTATTATCATTAGCATTGGATTTATGCTAGTGACTGGATGGTAAACTTCATTCTCATCTTTGTTTGAGACTTCTTCCTTATCTCTTGCATCTTCTTCATCTTGTTCACAAAAATTATTATCACAAAATATACTTCGCAAGCCTTCCTCTTGGATCAAATCTAATGATAAATGACTAACCTACTCTAACCAACAAATGTGAATAAAATACCTACACATGTTGTCTTGGAAGGACATAGGGATTTGTATTCAACTCATACCTATTAGTATTAATCATGGTAAATCATTATCATGATCAATAACAATCCTTTCATCACCTTGTAGAAATGATATGTACCACTTGACCCTAAAGTGAATCAATTTGAATAATTTAAATTCTATATCCAATATGTCTTCCAGGTAGCCATAATACCTCAAATCAAATGTGATATGATGTTTATCACCTATATGGGAAATATTAATAAATTAGAAAATTACAGTTATCTTGTTGTAACGGGTTTTTCTCTTATCATCGAACTATTTGGTATAATATTTTCTGCCATTACACTACATAGGTTTGTCATGTTTCATTTGTATGCTTGAAATGCTATAAAGTCATTGTAGGGAATTGATAACTATATGTAGTATATATTCGAGGGACAAAAAACAACATAAAAATGGGAATTAAAAACTAAAAGTAAATCAGAAATGCTTACCTTTCTATGTTTTGCACTATATGCTAGATCAATTCCCATCCGCATTAGAACTGTATCATTATCCAAATAATCTCTTCTAATCAACTGCATTATCCCACTCCATGATAAACTCTAGTAAAATTTATTACATCATTCTATCCACACATTCACATAGTCAATACAATTTGCAATGTATAAATGTAGTGCATCCCACTATCAACTACATGGATGAAGAAAGGAAAATAAATTCAGCGCACCAAACAAACTTTAAATTATATGTACAAAGATAGTATTTACAATAAAAGATAATACCTTTCACTTTTCTTCATCTACCTTTCCCAAAAACACACCCCTTCAAATTTGTTGGTGGAATTGGCATACCAAAGGAGAGTCACATTAATATCACCCACTACTTGAGGTAAATACTCACTAAAATATACCATGAACTGATATACCTTATAGCCTTCAACCATTGAGTCCTATGGACATGATCTTTATATCTTCAATTCCTTCAAGTTCTCTCCACCAACCACATTGAACTTGTGTGTACGTGTCCACATATTTCAATATCCTCAACTAGGTGAATGAGGTAATGTTCTTGTGCATTAAAAAATATTGGAGGAAGATATTTTTGAATTTCACACATTAAATAGGGAATCTCTCTCGTCTAATACTTAATATCTTCTTTATGGATTTCTTTAAATGAAAACCACCTAAAAGTGCAAACAAATCATGTGTCAACTTCAAATTATACAATTCAAGTAAAACAAATGGAAACAAGTTATACAAGTAACAATTCAATTATAACTATTTAATTACCTTATGTTCTTTCCAAGATCATATATAGCTATTTGGGGGATCCATAAGTAGAACATACCATAACAAGGAAATAAGAATTATTATTTATTTTGATCGGAAGCAAAAATCTATAATTAGTACTAACAAATTATATATATATATATATATCAATCATTACACGATAGAAAATATAAAATGCCAAACCTTGATAAAGATCTGCTAATCGTGAGTTTTCCCCCCACCAAAATCATAATTTTTTGTTAATATATTATTTATGTTTGAAGAATAACCAATGGGAAATCTAATCTTTTGTATAACTTCTTTTGCACATTGCTCTCTTGCTCTATTAATAAACATGGAAAATTGGTCGATTGTCCATCACTATAACAATGACCCAAATGTTTCATTATGTTGGATTCTTGAATGTCACTAAGAACTTAGTAATTTTGTCCTTGTTATTCCTCCCATCGAATAACTTTTTATAAGCATTCTATGACATTCTTTGTTATATTCATTGTGTCAAACAAATTAGTTACTTGTAGGTGCTCATAGTAGGAAAACCAATTGAATAGGATAGAGTATCACTACACATGTTGTGGAGGCCCACTCTAACAACCTTTGGGAAACATAAATGATTTTTTTTATTAGATTAAATATAAAAGACTAGAACAAGTAATAAATATGGATGTAACTAAAACCGATTGCTTACCATGATTCTTCTCAAATGCCTTTTTCCATAGTTGAGGTGTAATTGTTTGTGGTTTTTTCCCACCCAGCTCTTCCCACCCATTAACAAGATTTTTTTTTCGATAGTTTGATACTTATGGTTCCGAGGGAGAAAATGACCGTACTCATTATACACTTGTTATAACTAAATTTGGCACTTCTCCGTCCGTGACGACATTTGCATGTTATGATCTCATGACGACACTTCGGTGATGACACTTCATGAGACTGTTGTAGTTCACAAAAAAGGACACTATGGATGTAAGAGACATATTTGGTACCTCTATTAGGTGGCCTTAACTTATTCATGGTCCATTCAATAGTTTGGGAGACCATGACCACATTTGGAGACTAAAACTCCTCTTGAAAACCCCTAGAAATGACATTTTTGGCTCATTTTTTCACCCACATGTAGGTTGCACATGGATGACCTATGTGTTGTGCACACCTTGCTCTATATTTCACCAGAATGTGCCTTAGAAAAACCCCAAAAATATAAAAAATATAAAAATTTGGGTGGTTTTGGAACCTCCTCTTCTGGTCATAACTGCTCCTTCCTCGACCAAACCTTCTCCTTTCACTATAAAAGAGAGGGAGAGGAGCCATGAATCAGAATCCTATCCCATATAATGTTATGTTGGAGAAATTTTGACTCCCATCCCCCTCACTTTTGTCCTAATTGATCCTAAAACCTAGTACATTTGATCAGAGGTTGGGATCCTTGGAGGAGAGAAGTAAGAGACCTTGAATCTTGGTTTCATGAATTGCTTGCATTGGAGGAAGGTAATGTCATGTACTTGCTTCAGTCATTAATGAAACAATAGTGATTCTTCCCTTTCCAAACAACTATGTATGTTTATATCTCAGATTTGATTGCATATTGATGTTTATTATATCAGTAATTCATGTTCTTTTGAATGCCAAGTTGTTATTTGTAGTCAAATTGGTTTGAGGAAGGTATTTGAAGTTGTTTTTTAGGTTTTTGAATTGGGGATCAAGAGAAATCTCAGGGAGAAGGATTGGATAAACCTTCAGTAGTAAGGTACATGCTTTCTTAACTCAAACTCTTGGTTATTTTGCTGCTTGCAGAACCCTTAATGTCTGTTTTTTCCAACCCTAGTATGTTAGTGGCCTCACCCCAGCCATAGGAAATTTTACCTAACAACAGAATTGGTGACTCCACTAGGGAGAATACTATCTGCTTTGGGGTCTCCAAGGTTTTTTTTTTATCTTGATTGAATGTCTCAGTTTGATTTCAAGTTAGGAGTAGTCATTGCACTTAGCTAGACCTTTCCTTTGTCATTTTTTGAGATTAGATTTGCATTTTTTGAGAGTTTCAGTACCCACACACACGTGATAGCACTTATAGGTGCGTGTCTACCTCATACACACAAGTGGATGGGATTCTGACCTGCGTGTTACATGAAATTGTGCAAATTTCACCAACGTGTCCCTCATGTAGGTGACTTTTTCATACTTTCAGGCCTGTTTGGGGGATTTATGTGGGATGTTTTGGAGTCTTTGCTGATCCTAGGTCTGTGTAAGACCCCTTGGAAGTGTATGCCTTGTCTTTTAATGGTTCTTAAATTGATTTTAGGGATCATTTTTGGACCTATTTTGGGCTTGTTTGGGAAAATTTGGAGCCTTTAGACCCAAGTTGGAGCTTCTTGAACCAATTTGGTGTCTTTTGACCCAATTTGGATCTAAATGAAACTAATTGCTCTCGTTTGATTGGATTTGGAACCTATTGAGTCAATTTGTACCAATTTGAGTGAAAAATCCTCTTTTGGTAGGGTTTTTCTACTTTTGGTCTTTGCTTGGAGGTGAAAGCTCAAGTGTCCTTTCGGTTGTTTAGGACCTTGATTGGATTTTTGTATGCAGACCTGGATTTACCAAACCATATTTCCTAGTAGTTCTTTTGATTTATTTGGGTCTGAATTTTTTATTGTATGTTTTTCCCAATTTTGGAATGCGTACATGAATGGAAGCCTAGGGTTTATGGCTTCTTTCACTGTTTGAAAAGGAGATCAGAAAGCTTTTGCATTTGATTGGATTGTGTGTTTATTTGAATTTGATGTTTGTTTCTTATCTTGAAAAGCAATAAAAAGTTTGTTTAGCATTGAGTTGGAATTAATTGAGTAATTTGCATAGTCTCTCAAAGGATTTGGAATTGCTCAATATTGAAAACATTAATAAACGTTTCTTTTGCATAGTTAGTTGTTTTGGTAGTTGTATGCTTGTATAGTAGGCTTGATTTTGCACTTAGGGTGTTAAATATTAGTCTCCTTTTGCATTTGAAAAGTACAAAAAATGCATTAGATACGAAAATATTGCATATGCATTCCAAGTCACATATTTAGGTCTTGCATTGGAAAGAAGTTTAGAGTGAAAAGTGCATGTTTTGTGGCATTTAAGTGCTCGATTTTTCTGTTAAAGAACATCTTGTCTTTAGGTGCACTTGTTTTACTTCTATTGAAAATTTTGAAAGCATATTTTAAAGCAAGCAATCATTAACTTGGGATAGGACCTTAGGTTTTCTTGTAGTTTAGAAGTATACCTAATAGTTTAGATAGGATCGTGGAGGTAGGGAGTTGTGAGTTAACTCCCCCACGGTCACTTAAAATTGTCAAAATATAGGTGTCATTCGTTAGGGAGAAAATCCAACATCATAAGGGTGTGTCTTGGAAGCTCCTCTACCACAGGAGTTAAGCACGAGGTCGTGTGAGGTTGAGTCGCAGAGAGATCCCTCCAATACTCAATTGAGCATAAACCAAGGATTTGCGTGTATGGGGAATTTTGACAATACATAGTGTTGTTGTAGAGTTTTAGGCTTAGTTACCTTGCCCATATGCACGATCTTGACCTGCGTCTGTTCCCCCGGACGTTGTTTGCGGTTTGGTATCCATAGTATCCCGTCTTTAGGGTGACACATAGGTGCTAGCAGAGGATTTTCTGTGACCACCTTGAGTAGACATTGTGATTAGAGCATTAGTACCCTTGGAGGGTGTTTTATAGGTTTGTATGGAAAAACACTTGCACCAAGAAGGGAAACATTCCCAACCTTGGTAACTACTCTCAGATATTCACTTATTATAATTGGGCCCTCATCATCCCAGGATGAGATTTGGGAGATCATATCTTGCTCTTCATTGGATTGTGCTTGCAACCAAGTACTCTTTCGGTGTGAGAGTTGTTTGCTTGTTTGACATCTTTCAGGAAATTTTTAGTGTGTCCTGTTTGATTTTGATTTTTTGTAGAATTTATTCTTAGTGTCTTCTGCAAGCCACCGTGGTTGGTCAATCCCGGCACAGATCCTGAAGGATTCAAGGACAATATCCTAAATAGAGAGAAGTCCTTACACCGAGGTGAATACTGGATTATACTGATCCACCCCCTTGGGGGGCAGAAGAGGAAAACCAGGAACATCAAACATAACAACCAGTAGAAGAAAACAATTATAGGTTAGGTGAGTCTAGGATTTCTTCTCACAAAGGACACTTTAGAGATACTGAGGAACACTTATATAACTCTCCTAGAGTTCACTCTCCTCATCCTGAAGAGAATTTAGGTACCATTGAAATTGAGGACCTCTCAGATCCATCTAGACTTTTGAACCCACCACAAAGTCCTAGTTTTTCCAAATTAGCTGATATCCACATTCCTAATGCATTGGCTAGGGAGTTTAACATGGAAAACAAAGAACAAGTCTTTACTTCAGGGGACATATCTATTCCAGTTAGTACTTTACCTGTAGAAGGAGTTAATTTTAATATGGCATCCACAATAGGATCAGGATGGTTTCCCCCATCCTCGATCATACTTACAAGTACTAGTTCGTCAACTCGACTAATTCAAACCCTTTCTATTTTGGATTCCCATTTTTCAGGTTGTCAACCTATGACTGCTACCATTCCTCCTATTTAAATATTAACCATTGCTTCAGGTAGTGGCCCATCCGTGCCTTTCCATAATATCCCACCCTTCAGTGGAAAAATGTTTATGTCAAACCCACCCTTCACTGGAGTTGCTTTTAACTCCACTCTACCCCAATCAAGGTTACATTTCCAATCTGTTGGAGGGATGAGTTCAAGCAACCCTTTTGGTCCAAATACACCGCAAGGTGTTCCATTTATCCAAGGGGGCACCAGTACTAGACTTCCATGGGGACAAAATGCCACTCATGGAAATATCCCTTTTTTGGGGATGGTAGGTTCTAATATGGCTAACCCTATTATGACAATTGTCTTACAAGGTAGCCAACCTTTAGGAGGGATGTGAGGGACTATTGGAACAACTTATCCTCCTTTTCAACACCATTATGGTCGGAAATTTGGACAAATTAATCCACTTTTCACCAATCCTAGAAATCCATATATTTCGGGACAACCACATGCCAACACCAACCAATGGGAAGCTAACGCTCCCAGAACCTGGAACACCATGACTTAGACAAAGTTTCCATTTATGGCTACTTTGAATTTTCTTTATATTTCAAAGGTTACTAATGATATAGTGTTACATGACCCGAGATGGCCACCCCTACCCAAAAAAATTCCTTCATACATCCCAAAGTTTGAAGGTAAACCCAAGGAAGACCCAACCAACCATGTGACGAATTTTCATCTATGTTGTTCATCCAATTCTTTTATGGATGATTCTATTCGATTGCATATTTTCCAAAGGTCTTTAACTAGGGTAGTGGAGAAGTGGTATGTTGAGTTACCATGAGCATCTTTTCAAACTTTTAATGCAGTTGCCATGGTATTTTGAATCATTTTCAACTTCCAGTTCGTTATGAAACTGGAACTGAATTGTTAACATCTTTTTCGTCAAGATAAATCGGCTCATATCTCTGATCACATTCATGAGTAGCAGAGGAGACGCATTTTGATCAAGGCTTAGATCCCTGATGAGTTCCTTATGGATTGGTTCATCAATTCATTGCAACCTGTTATTGCAGAATATGTGGCTCTTTCTGGGGTTCAAACCGAAGAGAAGGCTATTATTAAAGCCCAGCAATTGGATTTGGTTTATTCATAATATGGGATGTTGTATGACATTTTTATCACTGTTCCTAGAGTAGAATCTGACCCAACGAAACCTATCCTGACACCTCATGCAGATGGTGTGTGTTGGTTGTGGAGCATGATCTCCCAGATTAAGAGTTATTATTATTCAATCGTGTTTGTACCCCAGCTTTATATGATATGCAAAAGGACTGTACACTCACCCCAGCAAGGGTGTGTGGGGGGGGGGGTGAATCCCTCGAAGGAAAATTTTGGGGTTGTTTTACAGGCCCATGGTTTTGGGTAACCTGTGGTATTTTCCCATGGTATTCCCCTTTATAAGAAATACATTGTAATACGGTTAGGGTTGATGTATTATGTATTATGCATTGTAAAGATCTCTGAGATCGAAAAGAGAGACTGTGAGACAATGAAGAGGAAGTGCAACGGATGTGCTGTGGGTTGTATCCTTTCATTTGCTGGATGGTACAATAATAAGGACTGGCAATTTCAGTGTGGACGTAGCCAATGTTGGGTGAACCACGATATATTGGTGTCTCTCTTGTAATATGTTTGTGTGATTGTATTTGCATCTTGTTTATTGTTTATTGCTCTGCGATCCTGTTTTTATAATAGTGTTGTTGGGAAAATTAAATCCTCCTAGATGTCATTTAATACATTAGTATATCAAATTAATCATTTATGATTAATTTCCTATGTATTAGACTAGATTATCGCTAATTGAGGCTTTGTGTGGACCACAAGCCATCTATGGGGGGGACCACAGACTCCAAGGTGTGAAGGACAAGCTACCAGGACCACTTGGGCGCATTTCTAACTAATTATGGATAAGATTTGGTGAGAAAGGAGCTTTCCTAAGATTTGTTGTTTCTTACTACTTTTACGCTATGGGGAAAAGCTAGTCAAACTAGGCAACTTGTTTTTTACACCCATGACATTCCTTAATGTTTCTTCCTTCCAAATTTCGTATTTGGCATTTTTTTTCATCATACATCACCTTTAGGTCACTCATTTGACAGTTCGTGAGCCTTTGGATATATTTGGAAAGCATACTTGCCACCTAGGGGGGTTGGGCATATTTTTA
Source organism: Larix kaempferi (assembly GCA_027924585.1). Taxonomy (NCBI): domain Eukaryota; kingdom Viridiplantae; phylum Streptophyta; class Pinopsida; order Pinales; family Pinaceae; genus Larix; species Larix kaempferi. Next base: position 10,293,611 of record BSBM01000143.1, read on the forward strand.
GTAAGTCTAATGATGAGTTGATTCTTTTGGCATCTTTATCCATTTGAATCTTTGTTGTAACATTATATAAAAACAGCCTATTACTTTCATAGGTGTTGGCTGATGTGTTTTTATCATGAGAAGTTAATACAAAAATCTACTCTCGTGCATAATTTTTGTGTCTTTGACTAGTTGTGTGAGATTTTTCTTATGAGAGAGTGTAATTTCTTGAATAGATCTTGGATGTGAACTGTATTTCACAGGGTATCAGACCTATCAAGCTATTCCTATCATCTTTGATTGTCTTGCAGGATCCAACCAGTCTCAGGAAGGGCGCATTGATCAATTCACCGGGTGAATTCTATTCTCTGCAGGGCACATTTAAGCATCCAGAAGTGTATCAAAATCAGCCCACAAGTTAATTTCAGGCTTCCATGGATCAGCCACATCAGATATCAGAGCCTAGGGAGCTCATAGATTCATGAGATGAGCCTTCCAATATAAGTTTTCAAACTTGTTTTGCAGGTACAACTTCATGGGTTCGATTTCAGTTCCTCTTCTTACACCATTCAACTATGATGAATGGAAGCCAAAGATAAGCGCATATTTGAAGAGTCAAGATATCTTTGATGTGCCTATTGGAACTATTGCATAGCCTGAATACTTGAAAGAAAAATATGGTTGGCTAAATGATTGTGATAGAGCGTTTGGAGCCATGTGTCTAGCCTTTTCTCCATGCATGCACTACCTTATTGATTCTGCTGAATAACCAAAGGATCTATGGATCAAACTAGATAGATTCCTTGGCAATCACAATGAGGGTCATATCAGCAATATGGAGAGCGATTCTGACACCTCCTCATATTTTCTTCCTCCTCCTGTCTCGACCTCAACCCTCTCTGAAGAAGTTGTTCTTGAAGAAAAAGAAATTGCAGAAATTTTTTCACAATCAGTTCTTGTTGATGATGATCTCCTTGATTCAAATGCTTCTTGCCATGAAGCAATAATTGAAGAGAATTCTTCTATGGCTCTAGAAGTTGAGAAATCAGATTCTCTCCTTCATATGTGGTTGGTGATAATGAAGAAGGATCAACTAATAGAGCTACCATTGTTGAACAAGTTTCCATCCATTCATAGTTATATTTTGACCTTGAGAATGATAAGCTAGTTTTTAATGATTCTCTGCATATTTCACAAGCTAATGATGTGCAATATGCTAATATGTTGAATGATTTGAAGGATATTTTATATTTCAAGAGTGCTCCATTTACACTCAACTATTGTAATCTCATGCTTCCTACCCATTCTTACAAGATGACTAGCGCATGTCCTCAAAGTCTCATTGAAGATGGAGACATTGCCATCACACTGGCATATTTTCTTGGAGCTGATTTAACTTCCTATGACTTGAAGGTTCAGTTTCAAGACAAATCAGATCTGATTGGAGCTGAAAATTTTAAGCTCCAGAATGGTCTTCATATTCATGGATTTGTTTAGTTCAAGAGCAAGCTCAAAGAGCTTCCAGATTTGGTTGCATCCACTGAAGGAGAATTAAAGCACATGATCTTGGAGCATGATCCACTTCTTCCCAAGAAGAATATACCTCCATACATTCGACCAAGTTCACACCTACTTGAGTTTGGAGCAGCAACAATTTTTCGTGTGCACATGTCCATTTTGAGGCAAGGTTTTTCCCATGAGGTTTTCCTTCTATCCTTGCTTTTTTGGACCGACAGTATTGTACAGGGTGAACAAGTCTTGTTACTGGGCCCTTAGTATTTCATTTTTTGATATTTAGACCATATAGTCATATTTATGGGGGGGTGTTGGGATAATTAAATCCTCCTAGATGTCATTTAATACATTGGTAGATCAAATTAATCATTTATGATTAATTTACTATGTATTAGACTAGATTATTGCTAATTGAGGCTTTGTGTGGACCACAAGCCATCTATGGGGGGGACCACAAACTCCAATGTGTGAAGGAGAAGCTACCAGGACCACTTGGGCGCATTTCTAACTAATTCTGGATAAGATTTGGTGAGAAAGGCACTTTCCTAAGATTTGCTGCTTCTTACTGCTTTTACGCTATGGGGAAAAGCTAGTCAAACTAGGAAACTTATTTTTTACACCCATGACATTCCTTAATGTTTCTTCCTTCCAAATTTCGTATTTGGCATTTTTTTTCATCATACATCACCTTTAGGTCACTCATTTGACAATTCGTGAGCCTTTGGAGAGATTTGGAAAGCATACTTGCCACGTAGGGGGGTTGGGCATATTTTTAGTAAGTTTGAAGATGAGATGATTCTTTTGGCATCTTTAGCCATCCAAATCTCTATTGTAACATTATATAACAACAACCTATTACTTTCATAGGCGTTGGCTGATGTATTTTTATCATGAGAAGTTAATACATAAATCTACTCTTGTGCATAATTTTTGTGTCTTTGACTAGTTGTGTGAGATTTTTCTTATGAGAGAGTGTAATTTCTTGAATAGATCTTCGATGTGAACTGAATTTCACAGTGTGATCAGGGCAGTTGAGAACAATCCAGTTAGCACGAGTAACAACTTTTCGAGTCAAAATTCACCGGAAACTACTTATATTAACACACAAAAACTTAAACCCAACCCTCCTTCTAATTTTCTGTTAGTATAAAGATCTCAGGAAAATCAAGAAAATGGAGGGAAGAACAACAAGAATAATAAAAATGGGAATAAAGGGAACAACAATGCAAACAATAACACTAATTCTAGTGGGGAAAATAATGAAAAAGATAAGATGAAATTCCGTTGCTTGTTATGCAAGGAAGATCATCTAACTTATAAATGCCCCAAGATGGAAATGGTGCAAAATCAATTGGCTACCCCCAAACTGTTGTATTAACCAATCCATTTCCTCAACATCAACCAAAAATGATTGTTGGTGCCCACCAAAAGCCTACAGCCTCTCAAGGGGGAAACCAGGGAGGCTCCTCTCAAGGGGACAATTTCGGCTCAAGTGAATTTTTCATGTGTGAACGAGATTTGTATCTCCAGACTAGAAACATGAATTATGAAACTAATTCGTCTGGATCAAAAGGAAATTAACCTATTAATTTTTATAATGACAATTATTTACACATAGAGAAGCTTGCCAATGACTATGCCTCGAATACAAAAAGGTGTTCTTAAGAAAGCAACATTCAATCCTAATGCGTGTGCTACACCAAATTATGGGATAGTTTAATATTTGGCCCAGGTTCCATGTGAAATGTCTACACTTGAGGTCCTCAAGACTTTGCCAACTCAAAGGAAGACCTTACTTTCATATTTAGGGGCTCTTGATCTTGTAGATACTCAAGTGATCTCTTTCGATTTTGACAATTGGAAGCCTCGTCTACCCTACCATGATGCTTTTCAAATCCAAGTCGTCTCTAGAAACACCAAAATTCATCAGACTGTTGTATATGAGGGTGCCTCCACATGCGTCGTTCCATTATCATGTTGGAAGCATTTAGGATCACTTGATTTGGTTGCTCTTGTCACTGTGTTCAAAGCTTTCGACGACCATCTTTTTCAACCTCATGGAATTATCTTGGATTTTCCTATAGAGATAGGGGGTAGAGTAGTCAAAGTGGATGTTGAAGTGGTTGACTCCCCACTTGATTATAATTTATTACTAGAGATAAATTGGACTCAGGCTATGATGGCAGTGGTGCCTTCGATATTTCGCGTCATTAAGTTTCCTCATGAAGGAAATATTGTAACAATTGACCAACTAGAATTAAATAATAATGAGTTCAACTAGGATCATGGATCCAATGTTCCTTTAGTATCCCATTCTGCGAGGAGTTGTGAAAATATTGGTGTGGGGATGTATCCTTCATTAATGGGAACTTTTAATCTTCCTCAACCTGATCTGCATATTGATGCATCACCGGTACACTAAATTTCAACAGTTGCCACACCTTCCACAAATAAGGAACCTTAATTAAGTCTTTGTACTTTAAAAATCCTTGGAAGTGTTTAGCCTCTGAAGTTGAGTGTATCCATATCAACCAACCTTTATATCCCTTGAGTACAATTTCTACTAAGAAGAAACCTATGAGTTCATGTTTACCTTCTTGGGACTCGGTCCAGACAGTTGACCAAGTGATCCATCCAATGGGGTCATTGGAGCTTTCTCCCCACCTTGTTGATCCAAATAAATGCTTGGACATGTTTTCTATCTGGGATGATATACTTCCTTCTGACAAAGTTTTCCTAGATTCTATAATACAATCTACCATTCGTTTGGATGATGATCCAGTTGCACTTCAGTCTAGTCCCGGTTTGTCTTTGGAGTATGATCTTACTAATTATGAACCCTCAAACACTATTATTGTTGAGTCTTCAAACCCTCCCATAGAGAGCCAAGTCGGTGTTCCTGCTGAGTTTGATTATGCGTCTAGAATTTTCAACTCCCGTGATGGTGAATTTGTGTCTGCAGATTCCATCACTTCTTTCAAATTTGATCTTCCTATCAAGTTTGATCTAAATTATTGTAAGTATTTAGGCTTAGGTACTATAGAGTCTCCTTTGGTTAACTCTACCTAAATTATGACTATTATTGAATATGCTGAAGTTGAAAGTATTTCTACCACAGTGACCTGTATCAAATCTTTTCATACATATTTTTTAGATATGATCTTGGTATTGTTGTTTTTTGGAGACAAGATTCTTAGCTGGACTCATGGTTTCTTACTGATCCTTTTCGACATATTGTTCGATCATATTAGTTATATTCGGAACCTTGCATATAGGTTTAGGATTTCCCGCTATTACAATGCATTTGAACCTTTTTCCATCTAACTTCGCCATAGGGTCGAACCTGTTGGATTTTGGTGTGTTATCCATCTCTATATGCATTGTGCACCAATCTGATAGCAGATCCTACCTAACATGGGACACCCTATTCAACACCCAGATGCCATTTTGGTGCCCATGTTGAACTTTTCCCATAGGATTGGGAGCCTTTTTAGTTTTACCATGAATTTGAGAACAAGACGCATGTATTTCTTCCTCATATATTTATGGCCATTCCTTATAAGGCTCTCATTTATGTGTTTAAGTAGCATGTGCATTTGTATCAATTCTGCTTGTGCTTATGAGCTTGATGCCGGCTTCCACAATTTAAGCTCGTTTTATAAGCCTCCATCTCTTATCTCATTTGTGTTAAGCCATGTATCATTTAGCCCTTGCAACTTGACACTCCTTACTCGGAGGATATATACCCTGAGTGTCCTTATATTGCTCATGTTCCTTGCATTATGCATAAGTTTGTTCCATGCGCTTGGAACTAGTTCCGCATGCCCCTGACACTTGTCTCCTCCCAAGTTACAATAATTATTCCATCCTTCCTTCGAGTTCATTTAAAACAGTAATGAGGCCACAAGTTTACTTTTTCAGGATCATTAAACCTTTACGAAAAAGATCTTTATGGAGTCCTCTTTAAGCTCTTTTTAGACACCTTAAATAGGAAAAGATCGTTGATCTAACTTGTCTCTTTCATACTCGTTAAAGTACTTGAAAGGTCGTCTATATGGTATAAGTTTAACCCTTCTCCGAACCATTTATACTATGTATGAAAATTGAATACTCCAGTGATACTTGGATAGAAGAGTTCTCTCTCGCATTGTTTTACCCTTTCTCGGGCAAGGAGACTAGCTTTACGAAAAATTCCACCTTGGAGTCTTCTTCGGTATTTTTAGAATCTATAAACATGAAAACTCCTATGTGCATCTACCAACTCGATATCGATATAAAATCCATGAGATGGTGTATAGAGTTATTGTTTAAGTTTTTCATATTCTTTAAATATGAAAACACCTGCGAGCACGAATAGATTCGGGTTCGATATTAAAATCCACAGATTAGTATGTTATTGAGTAATCTTCTATCTTAGCTTCAAACTCATGAAACAATTAAGAAAGTGTTGAGTTTCCATTCCATGGACTCATAAAATTACACATGGATGGACCCTTATCGAGCATGCTTTATTGATTTTTCAAGCTTGTTAAAAAATGAAGAATGTTCTCAAAAAGAGAAAAGGTAAGGGAAGGATCTCAAAATGTCTTTCAATATAATGGTAGCAATTCAACTATGTTCTGGAACAAAGCACTTGTTTTAAGGCTCTCAAACAAGTTGGGTTCTACTTTTGGCCTTAGGATAAACCTAATCTCAGAGTTATTACTCCTTTGGTTTGTTACTCTTCCAATCACATGGATAATCTGTCAATGTCTCCTACATTGCATATTTATGTCATGGTCTCTTTGTGTTCAAATATGCCTAAGTCATCACTGTGTCGTGATCACTGTTCAAGGATAAAAGCCGTGTCAGTCATTCTGCAGTATGTTTCATCATGTACTCATTCCTGCTCCAAATCGGATCAGTCCTTGATTGTTCCTCATGTTGGATGATGGAGGATGCCTTAAGCCCTCCCTTCCAATGGAATTCTTCCCATAGAATTCAAATCATCTTGCTCTGGGAATGAATTTTAGAGTTTTGATTGTACCTTGGGGATTGTAGTCATCAGTGGCAATTTCCCTCGCTGATGGGTAGCGGGAATACATCAATGTTTCCTACTTAATGGATTCTTCAAGTGTTCAAATTCAGGAACATCTATTCACACATGTTAGGATGTACTAGGTACCTTTGGTCCCATTTTCATTATTGGTGGTATTCCCTCGCGTTTGTTAACGGTTCACATTAATGACCGTTAATCAAACAGTGTCCTCGATGTTCGACATCAACTCATTTATTCACATGGTTAGGATTCGTACCTTTAGGCGGTTTGGATTTAAGACCTTGGGCCTATGCTAGCATCATAATATCTTGTTATTTCCCAAGCTGCGCAAGACTTATGCGCACTCATTTTGTCTCTTGATGAGACATATATCCATTTTGTTCATTATGGCTATGATCTCCAGTTTTGACATAAATCCACCTTTGTCTTCTTGTGGCTATGTTCATGCTTATATTGTTCACATGGATCCATGCTTGTATCCTTGTGGCCATGATACATGCTTCAACTATACATATGTATCATATCATTATTGTATAATCCTGGAGGTCATGTTCTAACATTCGAACATGGACATTTATCCCAAGGATAAGGTTGTCTGACACTTTCCTCTGTTTCGGGTACTTAATTTGATCCTACGATTCTTGGTTTCTCCGATTTCCTCGGCTCCATAACCCAACCATTTTTTTATAACGTATTGTGTCCATCATGTTCCCCTCCGACCTCATACATTTGGGGGAATTTGTTATAACTAAATTTGGCACTTCTCCGTCCGTGACGACACTTGCATGTTCTGATCTCATGACTACACTTTGGTGATGACACTTCATGAGACTGTTGTGGGTCACATAAAAGTAAACCGTGGATTAAAGATCCATATTTAGGACCTCTATTAGGTGGATTTAACTTATTCATGGTCCATTCAGTAGTTTGGAATCTCATGACCACATTTGGAGACCAAAACTCCTCTTGAAAAACCCTAGATATGGAATTTTTGGCTCATTTTTTCACCCACGTGCAGGTTGCACATGGATGAATTGCATGTTGTGCACACCTTTCTCTATAGTTCATCAGCGCGTGCCTCATAAAAACCCAAAAAATATAAAAATTCTCAAAATTTGGGTGGTTTTGGAACCTCCTCTTCCAGTCATAACTGCTCCTTCCTCGACCAAAACTTCTCCTTTTAGTATAAAAGAGAGGGAGAGGGGCCATGAATGGGACTCTTATCCCATATAATGTTATGTTGGAGAAATTTTGACTCCTATCCCCCTCACTTGTGCCCTAATTTCTCCTAAACCCTAGTAGATTTGATTAGAGGTTGGGATCCATGGAGGAGAGAAGCAAGAGACCTTGAATCTTGGTTTCATGAAGTGCTTGCATTGGAGGAAGGTAATATCATGTACTTGCTTCATTCATTAATGAAAGAATAGTGATTATTCCCTTTCCAAAGAATTGTGTATGCCTATATCTCAGACTTGATTGCATATTGATGTTTAAGAGATCAATAATTCATGTCCTTTTGAATGTCAGATTGTTATTTGTAGTAAAATTGGTTCGAGGAAGGTCTTTTAAGTTGTTTTGCAAGTTTTTGCATTGGGGATCAATAGGAAAGCTCAAGGAGAAGGCTTGGATCAACCTTTAGTATTAAGGTACATGCTTTCTTAACTCAAACTCTTGGTTATTTTGTTGCTTGCATAACCCTTAATGTCTGTTCTTTCCAATCCCATTATGTTGGTGGCCTCACCCCAGCCATAGGAAAATTTCCCTAACAACAACGCCTCCTTTCATAAATTTTTTGAAACTATAGATATTGTTATGGGACCACATAATGGAGATGCATATTTACCCTTTGTTTGAATCCCTACCAGATATAGAAAATTGTTTTTTTTTTATAAGTAAGGAGAAGGTTGTTTATATTACTATAAACTGATATTCAACATATAATACAAAATGTTGTGCATGTTGACCCTACAAGAATGGAAAACAGGCCAAGCATGACAACCATCAATAATCTGAGAAATTAACCAGGATCCCATATAGTAATATCCATTTTAAATAGAGTCTTGGAGAACAATATAAAAACTATTCTAACAGATTTCAGGCCTATACCGCCTATACAATAACTATTGAGAGTCGACCTTATACAGTAGTTTTTGCAATTTAACTATCACATAAGAAAAATTATGAAATTAAAAAACATAGAATTCATGGAAAATCAGGTGTGAGGAACCTCTTCATCACCCTCATCTATGATGTGGGGTAGATCCGGTGTGCTTCTAGCTGGAGGGTTCTTGGTATCCAAATCAATCTTGAGCCTCATAGTAATGATATCCAACTTGGTTTCCACAAACTTTAGCTCCAACCTCATACGCTTCAAGACTATAAACTCTCATTTTAATCCCGCAACTTCCTTGTCTCCATCGTCCATCAAGATTCCAAATAAAGACTTTGTGGTCCGGTATAGGTGGAGCATGCGTTGATATAACACCACGCAGGACCTGGTGTCCCTTGGATCAACGTTCCATTCTGTCAAGGTTTCAAACTCTTTTCATTCCCCCTGGGCAGAAGACCCATCCTGAATGCTCCTCTTAGCTTCACCATTTTTCTGTTTAATGAGTAGTGTAGTGTGTTTGTAATAAAAACAAGCAACTTCCATGGATTTGGAAATCTCATTGGAGGGGGGAAAGTATTTTTCCACCTATTTCCCCTTAGACATCGTTCGTTTCCAGACCGCAGCCTTTCCCTTAATCTTATAATGTCTTAATGTCTTTGCTCTCATAGCCTCACAAAATAGAAGACATGTAGACCACGAATGGCCAAAATTCTCAGAAGGTTGGGTTGGTGAGCAGAACGACCGACTTGAGAATTTGAAATCCTTTACCACCTTCTTCCACAATGAGGAGTAGTGCAAGGTGCCATAATTGTAGCTTTCTCCGCTTACTACGGGCTATCAGACTCACAAGTGCAAGCATCCATCGTCCGCTTAAACTTGCGCTTGAAGACAAAAGCCCCGATCATTTTATTAAGTGGGTCGATTAACATGTGTACTATGCTCTCGCATGTTTGCTTATTAAAAAACCAGATGGTGCCTTGGTCCAAGATCCCACTCCTCCATCACCTCATTATCTTGGGGCCCTCTCCGCATCCGATGTGGGGGAAAATATAGAGAAATGTTAATAGAATTCCAAACTATTCATAAAAAAGGTGAAGTAATAAAAGATATATAGAGTTACATTGCAATTTACATACACAAAAATGTGTTAGCCTCGACGCACCATTAATTGTCCATGTAAGTATTCCATGGAATTGAAATTATTTTCAGCATATTTGTTTGGAGATGTCATACATAGTGATTCCAACCCATAATTTTAAAAGTTCATTAATAAGAGGATCAAGATAAACATCCATATTTCTAACTTGGTCCTTACCTAGTTATTTGAAAATAAATATTATTAATTCCTTGTACATGCAAAATATATAACAAGAATAGAAAATGATTTGGTATGTTATTAACATTCCTAAAAGTAAACACCTGAAAAAATTAATGCCAACATTATGTCCTCCCTGTTTATTGACATCCAAGGAGGGAGGTTATTATTTATAAAAAAATTGGCTAAACTAAGTAAATGGATGCAAGCTCTCTAAATGGATTGACACCATGATCAACTTCCATTGAGAGTCTAATATTCCAAGGTTCTTCTTAAAAAATGGGCCATATTTCCTCAATGTCCCTAAATGCATAATCATCTCTGGGCATTCACATAACACCATCTTCACCTCTCTTCCATGGATGACAATCCATGAACTATGTTATGTTTTTTTCCCTAAACAATCTTTGAAATGTGGAATTATGGGGATGTAACGAATAATTGTAGGGCACCTTATTTGTTTCCTAATAAGTTCAATGTCTACTAATTACACATTCAAGACATTCAAACTTTCCATGAAAAAATAAGAGAAGAAAGTTCACAACAAAACTATGTTGATTGTCCTATTAAACAATGTAATTGTACACATAAATATATGAAATCTTGTCTTAATATAGACACACTACCTTATCTCAATCATAACTACCTGAGAGAATATCTCAACCACACACTAAACTAGAAGCTAATCTATCTGTGAATCCAACAACCTCCTAAAACTTCTCAAGAAGACTATTCACATAGATGTACTCTCTACTTGACAATAATCATTACAATAACAAACTTATGTGACTAAATATTAGCACACAAGACAAGTCTGAATTAACTATTATAGTGCTCCCCCTTAATGAGTACTTGTAACTTCTCTTGTCTAGTGAGATATTCATTATTCTCTAGTCTATTGCAATAAATTCCTTTTCAAATCATGAAGATGATATCACACTGCAAAGATCTATAATTCCCCACTCTTTTCAATATCGTCAAAATAATTGCACTTAAAGTTGGCTCCATCCCAAAGCTACTTTAATAGCTCATAGCCACTTCATGTCACTTCAAGAAATCTCTTTCTCTAGTTAGAAATTTAATCTATAAAAGGAATCATGGTATTCAAACATGTGAACTCTTTCCTACCAAATTCGACACATAACATCCTTTACAAAAATCCAAATGAGTCAACTTTGTTATAAACACAATCAAATTCAAAGAAATCCATTTACTTCTCAAAATTAATTTTTACCATATAGTAACCTCTTGAAGGGATCCCACATTCTTTTGACTCCCACTACCATAAGCCTTTAAGCCCCTCTTCTTCAACCACTAAAATATGTACCAAAAACATAGTGTAGAAACATTAAGTTCACCTTCTGTTAACACCCAAAAAGTGCTCACTACCTCATCTACCCCATTACATGACTCATTTGTCCATATCTCCTACCATATTTATCTTAAGAACCCTAAAATCCCATTAAAAAGCCTCCAAAAGGCCTAAAAAGCTTCCAAAAGGCCACAAAACCATTAAAAAAGCCTCCAAAAGGCTAAAAAACCCCTTTTTTCACCAAAATTCCTCCAAAATAGCAAAAACCCTCTAAAAAGGGAATAAAAAATATAAAAAAAAGAGGAAAAAGAGGAAAAAGGAGGAAAAAACCCTATACAGCTGACCTAAACCATATGGTTCCCAAAACCATGGGCCAGCACTCCACCACTAAAAACCTATAAATAGATGATGGAGACCCCTCATTTCATATCCACAATCAAGTACACCCTTACTCTGCCAAAATCACTTTTGAAACCCTAGCTCACCCTTGAGCTACTTTCACCATTGAGTGCCCCTTTTGGCCCATTTCCACCCTTTGGATAAAGAGAAGGAGCAAAGTTGGATTTTGGAGCAACCCTCTTGGATCATTGCAAAGACTTCACCAACCTTCACATTGGAGGTATAATTTTTAATACAAAAAACCATTTATATTCCATGTTTTGTTATGTTTCTTAATGCTCATGCTAGTTTAGAATTTATATTGTTTTAGCATTTTAATTTACTGTTTATTGAACTGCTACTAAGGAGTCCCTTCTCCTTAGTAGGTGCTCATTTGCACAAGCTAGGGTGAAAACCCTAGATACAGTTTTGGCGACTCCCCTTGTGTTACTTTGAATTTCTGGTTATCATTTTTCAAGTTTTAAATATTTTTAATTTTCTATTTTTTCCTTTCGGCTGTCCCTTTCGGCTGCCGTAAACTGCGTCTTTAGCCCCCCGCAGTTGCGCTCCGACCGCGTCTTTCAGGCATTTACCTACGATCTGACCGCAGCTCTCATACTGTTTTCGGCGACCTGCCGGCCGTTTTCAGTTTGTTCCCTACGATCCGACCGCGGCTATTAGCTTGTTAGGGGCGATCCGACTACCGCTGTTAACCCTTTTCACGCGTCCCGACTGCGGCTTGCAGCCATTTTCCTGCAACTCGCCTGCGCCTGTCGGCCTTTTTCCCACGTCCCGCCTGCAGCTTCCAGCCATTTTCCTGCAACCCGCTTGCAGCTTTCGACCTTTTTCCCGCGGTCCGTGTGCATCTTTCGGCCAAAATCCCGCAACTTGTCTGCGACTGTTGAACTGTTTCCTGCGGTCCGACCACCCAGATTTTCCACAGACCCGCGGTTTGTTTTTTGCATTTTTTGCTGTTTTGAACCCAGTACTTTGCTACAATATTTTCTGCACTTGCACAGCCATCTGTCCTGCCTGCAACCATCCTTCCCTACAACCTTTTCTGCAGTATTATTTCTGTTCCATTTACAGAATATTTTGTTTTAAATTTCATCCTTTTAATTGAAAAAGAGAAAATTTTGCATGTTAAAGTTTAAATTCAGTATTGTTATTTTTAGTTAGCAAGTTGCCCACCCCGTGGAACTTTTTATTTGGGTTCATCATCTCACACGCACACACTCTGTCACCTAATTCAAGTGAGCCTTAAAAAAAAATACTTAACACAACCAACATTCTAACCCCACTTGGGGAACACATAAGAATTTTTGTAGTTAGGTAGGATCGGGGGGATAGGCATCCAAATAACACCCCTCGATTGCTTACACTTGAGACATAGCTGTTGTCCATTAGGGAACCAAAATCCCCTAGTATTTTTTGGCACAGTCACAACCAGTTTATCAGAGGGCCTCTCCCCTAGGAGGGTTGAAGTCGCCAGACTGGTTCCAGAGTCCTGAGTGGAATACCGCAATCCATTCAGTAACCGAAGGCTACCTTTCGCAGTTCTCGGGGTATCCCTGCATGGGGATACTGCGGTGATAGAACCAAACGGCAGATTCACCTTTTCTGGACGTGTCATGAACGGGGTATCTTAGTTGCCTTTATTCTAGGATTGACTACCTGGTGTCCCTCCCGGTAGGGGGATATCTTTAGCCACTTGGCTCTACTATCCATATTGTCTAACTTGGATTTCATCACCTTGCAGAGGATATGTCTAGTTGAGTTAGAATACTATTTAGTTAGGTGTTTGCATGCTCCCTTACCTCCTTTTGGTCTAGCGAGTCCACTATTTTTATTTTTTAGGAAACCTGCTGCTTGTTGGTATTCTGACCATTTCTGTTGATACTCCACTTATTGTAGCATAGCTGTTACAGTAAGTGTTTTGAGTTGGTTGTTGGCCTGAGTGCTATATTTTTTGAGCTCTCCTTCTGCACACTCGGTTGCATTAGGTTTTTTGAGTTGTTTTTTCACGCAACACAACCCCCAGATACTTGACACCATTTGTCACCATTGAGTCCCTGAGACATTCTTAGCGCCTCCGGGGCGAGCCCCCGCAACACGGTTCACTTGACACCACCCGTCATAGACATATATCTTCATCACTTGATACCACTCATCATAGATCTCGAGCTTTGTCACTTGAATCCACTTATCAATGGCATAGAGCTCCGTCACCCGAGCTAGACGCCCCTTATTTTGCCTTTGATTCTGAGACAGAGTCGGAGAACCCCATTTACACTGCACCAACCAACCCCATGGCTAGCGTGACTTCCACCCCTTTCTTTGTAGGGACCATTGGTGGAGCATCCACTACCACACCAGCTACCACACCTGCTGTGGGTATGCCCTCGATGGGGCCCACGTCTACCATTCCGATCACTGCACCCATTCCACTAGATGGAATACCTATTCCCACTGCATTAGTGACTCACACTACCCTTGGCGGTGCAGGACCGTCCCATACCACTTTTGTCCCTACACTTGGGGGCAACCTCCCAAACCCTGCCCCTACACTTGGGGGCATTGGCCCCACCATGGTCCAACCCACTAGTATGTCACATACTTCTACTAGTTTGCCATTCATGGCTAGCCTCAACCTTCTTGACCTAGCTAGACTGACTAACGATCCCATCAGACACGACCCTGCGTGGCCTCACATGCCCACCAAGCTCCCCTCTGACATCCCTAAATTTGAGGGCAAGGCCGGTGAGGACCCCCAGAACCATATTATGTCCTTTCATCTATGGTGTTCCTCCAACTCTATAGTGGATGACTCTGTCCGCCTTCGTCTGTTACAGTGCACCTTCACTGGCTCTACATCTAAGTGGTACATCGAGCAGCCCCATGGGACCCATGCCACCTTTACTTCCCTTGCCTCGACCTTCCTGCAGTTCTTTCAGTTACCTGTCCGCTATGACGCGGGAGTTGAGATCCTACTGTCTTGCAGACAAAACACGGCTACGCACATTACTGACCACATTCATGAGTGGCGTCGACGCCGCAGCCTCTGCAAAATCAAATTAGACGATCGTATCTTCTTAGATTGGTTCCTAAAATCCCTCCTTCCTGTCATTGCCAAGGATGTGGCATCCGAACGACCCCAGTCTGAAGAAGAGGCCATCCTCAAAGCTCAGCAATTTGACCTCATTTACGCCTAGTCGGGTTATCTATATACCATCATACCTGATGCCCCTCGCGGTGATTCCTCCCAACACGATGCACCGAGGGCATCCCATGTCACAGATGGCATCATTGGCCATGTTGCCTCGCATCCTCAACCCTTTTCCGTAGCACGTCCTAGCCATGGCCCTGACCTTTCATGGGCTACATCTCAATCCGGAGCCACCAATTCATATGCTCCCATGACACATCACCACCATCCCCACGGACCCTCATGTCCACCTCAGTGCTTTGGTCATGCGTCCCCCGCTTACGCCCCCCCGGTCGCACCTCAGCCATATTACCACCCATAGGCTGCATCAACTCCTGTGACCTCTCAAGCCCCACCTGCTTATTACCCACCACAGGAAGCCCCTGCGGCAAACCCACAACCCGTTCCGCAGACATATCAGCAACCCCCACAAGGTTCAGCACTTGTGCAACCTCCACCTACTTATTATCCACCGCAGCCTGGTCTTGCACCTGCACAACCCCAGAACCCACCTGCTGCCCAAGGGAAAGTGTACACCCAACAGAACCCACAACAGAACGAAAACAACCAGTGCCAACAGGGCCAACAAAACCATGGCAAAGGTCGTAACCGTGGGAACAACCAACCTCCAGACCAAGCTGGTCAACCCCCCAATCCCCCAAACAACAATAACGTGACACCTGCCAACCAGAACCCTGATCGGCCGCCCAAGCAGGCCAAAAACCCTAATTTGCGAACAAACTATCCTTGTTCTATTTGCGGGGTCTATGGCCACTACACACATGCTTGCCCACATTTGGAGCGAGCTCGGCAACTCTGGACTGATGATGCCCATCGCCAAGGGAACGCAGCTCCTCAGGCGCCACCCAACCCTCCACCACCTCAGCATCAACCTTTGGTGTTGCAAAACCCCTTACCAACCCAAGGCGTAGTGAACACTCAGCCGTTGGCTCCCCCTCAAGGCAACGCGCCACCACAACAACAGATCACTTACGCTGATCCTGATCAACCCATGTTCGACTCAGGTACCCACCACTTGTTAATGATGTCATCAGCCGATGTCAACCTCCAAACTCGTCGGAACCAATATGGCTCCACCCCTGAAGCCCCTCTCGTCGACAAAAACACTAACGCTCATCCCACTGATTAGACGTTACGTATACCTCCGGCTCCACTAGATGGCGCTTCCAAAGCACCTCGCTTCCCACTTCGTCGCATCAACAATAATCCCAATGCTCGCGTTGCGTCAAATTACAACATTGTAGATGACTTAGCCCAGTCTCCCACAACCATGTCTGCGTTAGAAGTCTTGAAAAACTGTCCTTCACAGCGCAAGACTTTGCTCTCCACCATTGGGGATATTGACCTAAATGATTCGCGATTGATGGCCTTCGATTTGGACCAATCTGAACCACGCCTGCCGTCCACTTTAGCATTCCAAGTTTCTGTTTCCATTCGGAATCTTGTCATCCATCGGTGCATTATCGATGAAGGTGCCTCTACATGCATTATGTCCACATTCGTTTGGTAGAAGTTGGGATCCCCTACTCTCCAGCAGTCCACCACTACGTTGCGAGCCTACGATGGCCGTTCAGCTCAACCCCAAGGTCTCTTAGCTAATTTCCCCGTCCAGTTGGCTGGCAAAACCGTGCTTATTGACATAGAGGTCATTAATGCCCAACTTGATTATAACCTCTTACTTGGCCGCAGTTACATGTATGCCATGCGGGCGGTTGCCTCTTCCATTTTTTGTACCATGATGTTCCCCCATGACGGACGCGTGGTCAAGGTCGACCAACTCACCTACTATGATCCCAATGCCCCCGCTGCACCTGAGAATGTTCTCCCCATGGTTGAACAACCCGTTAGTGGTGCAACCACCTCATTTTTTTCCTCTGTGGGACTCGGAGTTTACTCAGACGCGTCAATGACCTCAACATTCCAATCTATTCCACCCCTGTCACCCGCGACCGAAGTATCTGACCTATGTACCATTTCCCATAATACACAAACACCCAACAATCAACCGCCCTTGTTACCTAAACCACCATTGGTCCCTAGTCACATTGGTGTTACACCCATCCACACAATCCCCTTCCTATTCCCTCCCTCGGGCATAGTAAGCGCCCCAGTTATGGCTACCCTTAGTCTCCCCGGGTTAACCTTGGGATTACTTGTGTGGTATATTTCGCCTCCTGTTCCCCCGCCGACACCAAATGTCGTCCTGCAACCGGTGCAACCCATTGTCACTACTACTGAACCAACTCCCGGTGTCCCTACCCCTTCGTCCTCTACGAATCCCCCTCCTCTTATCAATCCCACTGGGGGCAGAGGCCCACAACCATACACTGCGGTACCCCCTCCCAAGGCAGTTAAACCCCCCCCGTGTTTCGTGCTCCTCCTAAATGCTCGTTGTGTGATGAGTTAGGCCATCCAACTCATCAATGTCCACAATTACCTGCATTACAGGAACACATGCAAATGCTTGACGACGACCCCAACATCCCGGTTGTCGAACTCGACCCAACCCCCAAGCCTCGTGATAAATCACTGCGTACCAACCACCCCTGTGCGATATGCGGTATTTACGGCCATTACTCACATCACTGTCCTGATCTCCTAGATTACAGAGCAGCTCTCTACGAGATGAATAATTTGGACCTTGAGATGGCACCCCCCACAGTTGAGGAGATCCACCCCCTAGTATCACCCTCCTCCGGAGAGATTCACACTATTTATATGATCTCTTCGACTACCACTTCCTCGTCAACCGATTTGACCACTCAAATTTTCCGCAACAATGAGGAGATTCTTGAGGCTCTTATTACCCCGGATTATCCCTGGGACAACATGCACCATCGTTCCTATTTCCTCCCAGAAGAATCCTCCTCTAGCACAGCCACCCAATTTGCGGTTGAGTCCAAAGATTTCCTTCCCACCAAGGTCAACTGGTTTAAGGATCCTATCCCCGCTCCTGATGCCTTCGAGGAGGGTAACATGGCCAACATCTCACCCATCATCCACATCGATATCTCTGACCCACCTGGTGCTCTTGAAATCATTACATTAGGAGCCTCCTACAGTGAGCATGAGATTGAGGAGTACAAAAAACTCTTCCAAGAGTTCCGTGATGTCTTTGCCTGGTCCTATACCGAAATGCCTGGTCTTGACCCCGCTATTATAGAGCACCACATTGACACATGGCCAGATGTACCGCCCGTTCACCAGAAACAATGCCCCATTCATCCCTCAAAGCTCCCAGTTGTTAAAGCAGAGATTGAGAAACTTTGCAAAGCAGGATTCATTTATCCTATCGCATACACCACTTGGGTTTCAAATCCCGTCCCTGTTAACAAAAAACAAGGCACCATTAGAGTATGTACTGACTTCCGCGATTTAAATCGAGCCTGTCCCAAAGACAACTTCCCCACGTCATTTATTGACCAACTCATCGATGCGTGTGCGGGGCATGAAGTCCTCTCTTTCATGGATGGTTTTTTCGGATACAACCAGATTCAGATCCGCAAGGAGGATCAGTACAAGACTGCCTTTACCACCCCATGGGGCATCTTTGCCTATCGCGTCATGCCTTTCAGCCTAAAAAATGCTAGTTCCACCTTCCAGCGGGCCATGACCTATTGCTTTCACGACTTGGTCCATATCCTACTAGTCTATCTTGATGACCTTACAGCTCGTTCCCGAAATTGATCAGACCACCTTAACGACCTCCGGCAAGTTTTCCTCCGTTGTCGCAAATATAAAATCCGCTTAAACCCACACAAGTGTGTCTTTTGCGTTCTGGCAGGCCAGTTGTTGGGTTTCATTTTTTCCCAGAAAGGAATTACTGTTGATCCCTTGAAAGTCCAAGCCATCTTAGACCTTCCCTCTCCTCGCACGCTCCGGCAGCTCCAAAGTCTGCAGGGGCGATCCAATTTCCTTTGTCACTTCGTTCCTGATTACGCCACTACTGTTCATGGTTTCTTATGCCTACTTCGTACCCATATACCTTTTGTTTGGGATGAGCAAGCAGAAGCTGCATTCGAAGCCCTCAAGAAGGCTCTCACACAAGCCCCTTTGATCTCCCCTCCGGATTTCTCTCAGGACTTCATCCTTTATGTCTCGGCATCCGAACATGCCGTGTCCGGAGTCTTGGTTCAAGAAGATGCCTCTTACCAAGAGCATGTCATTTATTACGTCAGCCAGACCTTGTATGGACCACCCCTACGTTACCCATACAAGGAGAGACTAGCCCTAGCTGTGGTCTTTTTAGTCCAAAAACTGCGACACTACATTTTGCTTAGTCATACCACAGTCGTCGCCGACTCCAACCCCATGGTCTATCTCTTAAACCGGCGGCTACTGCAAGGTCGTGTTGCTAAATGGGTCATTATCCTCCAGGAATATGACCTCACTTTCTGAACCCCTAAGAGCACTAAAGTCCTCGCGCTTGCCCAGCTCATCACTGATCTCCCCTCCCTTCTGCCGTCCCCACAAATCTCCGACGAGTTACCTGACAATCACTTGTTCACCATCTCGTCTGATGACCCATGGTACGGTGATATTTTGTTATACCTTCGCACGCAGAAGTTCAGACCCAACATTAATCGTGATGGACGCCGTCGTATCCGTCACCAGGCCTCTCGATACCTCCTCTTAGGTGATGTCCTTTACCGGTGAGGGGTCGACACGATTCTTCGTCGTTGCCTTACACACGAGGAAGCTGAACACGTCCTCAATGACTGTCATAGCGGTGCCTACGGCGGCCATTTCTCTGGGATGGCCACCGCCCAAAAGATCATCCGCGCCGGATACTTCTGGCCCACACTCTTTACCGACTGCATCACAGCAGTCAAACATTGTCATAATTGCCAACTTTTCGCCCCCAAGGCCCGGACACCACCCGCTCCGTTACACCCAGTCGTCAATGTTTGTCCCTTTTGTAAGTGGTCCATCGACTTCATGGAGTGTAAACCCCCATCTGCCAATGGCCATAAGTACATCATTGTCGCCGTTGATTACTTCACCAAATGGGCGGAAGCCATGCCCACCTTCAATTGTACAGCTGACACCGCTGCCCATTTATTTTTCAACCATGTTATCACTCGATTTGGGGTTCCCAAACAGTTGGTCTCCGACCACGGTTCCCACTTCGAAGATTCTATTTGGCGTGAGTTATCCACCCTCCTCAAGTTCGAACATCAGTATTCCTCTGCTTACTACCCCCAAGGGAACGGTCAAGTAGAGGACATCAACAAAATATTAAAAACCATCCTCCAACGCACTGTTGACCGGCATAAGTCCAATTGGCACCACATGTTATTACCTGCCTTATGGGCTTACCGTACATCCACCAAAACCACCACCGATTTTACTCTGTTTCATTTAGTTCACGGTGTAGAGTATGTCCTCCCCATCGAGTGCCAGATACCTGCCTTACACATCGCCATCGAGCTTCTCCCCGATACCTCCCCACTCGAGCAACATCTGCTATCTCTAGAACAAGCTGATGAAGACCGTTGTGCCACTCTCCAGACCATTGAAGCTGCCAAGAACTGCTCCAAAGCTGGTTACGACAAACATGTACACCCTCGAGCTTTCCATGAAGGGGACCTCGTCCTCGCCTATGACCAAGCCCACGACAAAAATGGTAAAGGAAAGTTTGAATCCATGTGGCAAGGCCCTTACAACGTGAAGACCTGCCTCGGCAATGGGGCATACATTTTAACTGACTCAGAAGGTCACCCTTGCGCAACCCCCGTAATGGGTTGTATCTTAAACGCTTTTATCCCTAAATAAATCCGCGGCCTCATTGGTACGTATTGTACAGTTTGCTCTCTTTTTGTTTTTCACCTTTTTTACCACAATCTTACATTCATCATTTTTGCATGACCACAGATGGACCATCTTCCACCTCATTACATTGGCTTCGTCAATGGAGCAAGCCGCTAGTCTCCCAACCTGGCTTCTGCAGCATGGGTCTTATATTCCCCTTCACATGAATTAATTCACCTTGACGGAATATGTATAGGCGCTGCTACCAATAACCAGGCGGAGTATGATGCTGTAACCGGCCTCCTGACTGCTGCCCTCCAGATGGGCATATGTCACCTTCATGTGTACAACTGCTATCAGATGCGTGATCCCTGCCTCTTTAGAAAATTCCTGCGCACAAAACAACTCAGCCGATAGTTTGAATCCATAACATTCACCCATGTCCCAAGAGATCAAAATAGTGTCATGGATCAAATGGTTAATAATATCCTAGATTGGTACATCAATCACACCATGTAAAACCCCAGCCGCGTGATCCACCCTGGAACCCGCGGTCCTCGATTGCGGTTCCACCCCACAAACCCGCGGTCCACCCATGTGGACTGTACAATAAATTGGGACCCACCACCTGTCCCCGAACCCAATGAAAATGCAGGTATGAGTTTGACGGAATACCTGTAACTCCCGGATCTGAAAACGGCTGGTCGGATCGTCCAGAAATGTCAACTTAGCTCTGGTCCACTCTAATCACTAGTCAAAGTCAACAAGTCCAAATGACACTTGTCATGTTGGACCCACTCACTATTTATAGACCGTTGACTTTTTCTTGTTTTGGCCATTCTGAACCCCTACGGAGTCCATTTTTTGAACCGTTTCCACCACTGGAATCAGCACGACGCGACCGTCATGATGGTCACCTTGTTCCCTTATTTTTTCCACTTTATTTTTTGAGCATTTTTTAGACACCACTCATCATCTCGGTTTGCATGCCACTTCAGCTGCTCTCTGTTTTTGGTATATTTTATATCATCGGATTCATTTTTCCGAGCCCGTGATGATGCTTGAGATCATTTCTTGCTCTCACCCCCATATTTTTTTGGTTATTTTTCCAAAACGCCCCCCGTCACCTCGGTTTTGCGTGCCCCATCGACCGTTATCCGTTTTTGACACTTTTTTTTATATCGTCGAATTCATTTTTCCGAGCTCGTGATGATGCTTGAGATAATTTCTCGCTCTCACTTGGTACAGTTTTAACATTGTGTCCCGACACCTTGTTGCCTTGGTTCACGTGCCACATCGGCCGCCATCAGATTGTTCCACTTTTTTACATGAGCCATTCACTCCTGTCATACTGCAATTCTTTCGTTATTTTTCCACCATTCATTATCCCGCAAGGAGGCCCACCAGTGTTCCCCCCTACCTTCATTCTTGGTCATCATCAATGTTCCTTGATTGAGCACTTCCTCCTTGCCTGGCCATTCCTGTTGTTCGATATAATTTTATCCCTTTTTCGGGACGGACAAGTCCTTTACGAAAAAGGCACTTAGGGAGTTTCTGTTAAGCTCTTTTCTGACTCCTAAAACAATGAAAAGATCGCAGAGCAATCTTGCTTCCTTTCATGCTCGTTAAAGTACCTGAAAGGGCGTCTATCTGGTATAAGTTTAACCCTTTTCCGGACCTGGTAGACTAATTACGAAAGAGGAATACTCTAGTCACACCGGCTAGAAGAGTTCTTCATTGCATCCTTTTATGCTTCTTTGGGCCTTGGAGACTAACACACGAAAAAGCAACCCCCTGGAGTATTCTTATTTGCTTTTAGACTCTCTAAAATTGAAAGCAACCACGAGCATGAACCGTCCTGGGCTCGTACAAATCCATACGACAGTACCATTCCTTTATTTCAGAGTCTTCTTATCGCTTTCAGACTCCTTAAAATTGAAAGCAATCACGAGCATGAACTGTCTTGGGCTCGTATAAATCCACATGACAGTACCATCTTACACACACTTCTTCTAGTTCCTTAACCCATGAAGAAGTCCCCCCATGCCTCTTGGCACTATGATCGATCATCTCAGAAGCACCCCCAATCAGGTCGCCTTTGTTCAGAGTATTCTGCAGTCTCCTGCCATTTTACCCCAGCTTGAGTCTCCCTCATCCCAGTCACTATCCTTGATCCATTACAGCTATGATCCCTTTCCCACCCGTCAGTTTCATATGCTTCCCGATCAGCCCTGCCATCATACTCTGAACAAAGGAAGTTTGAGTCCACCCACTCTACTTGCCCAGTTATCCCCCACAGTTTGACAGTCCTACGATCAGTACTCTCACACTTCAGTTCTCCACCTCGCGCTCCTATCAAGGAAACATCATTGCCTTGCTAACTGCAGGTCTCCCTCTGTCGACGACAGCCCCTCTATTCCAGAAGATAGACCCAAAGGTCCCTGCGCCTTGGACCCATCACCATCTGTGGTGAGTGCCTACGGACCATTTTGAGAGGAGTCATCATTGCCTCTCCGAGTGGTTGTTTCTCACATGCTCGACTTCAACACCTTGATCGCATCGTTGAGAATCGCGCAGGGCTTATATCCCTTCATTTATTGGTCGAAGACCCCAGATTTCCCCTGACTCTAGCACATTGGTGAGTCACTTCGGAACACCCAGTTATATGTTCCCGTGGATGTCCGGTTTGCGTTGGCGATTGTATTCGGAAGCCATCCAGTTATATGCTTCCTTGAGTACCCAATTCAGTTCCAGTTCAGTGTACCATTGAGGGTATGACTCCCCGTCATTATGATCCAGCAGCTCATCAGTTCCTCTGGTACCCTACTCAGTAGCACTGTTGTCATTCCAGTGTATCAGTTCTTCAGCTCAGACATGGTCAGCCCAGCAGTATGTCCCAGATTTGTGTCCCCTCTGGACCCTTATGATGTACATAGTGGTTCTCTATGTATCCTACAGGTCCCCCTTTTCGGGCCTCACAGTTATTTTTTATATATCTTGATATGAGCATGGGTATGCCTGCCTCGTCCATATATTGAGATTCTTCCTCATTCATTATTTGAGGCTATGTATATGTCAGGTCCCCATATTTTGGACCCCATTGTTATTATTGTTCTATATCTTGATACGAGCATGGGAATGCCCGCCTCGTCCATATGATCAGATTATTCCTCATCCATTATTAAGGTTATGTACTTTTAGTTTTTGCAGTTTGTTCGGGACCGTTGTTCCAGGCTCCAGTTTGTTTCTTCTCTTTTAGTTTTTGCAGTTTGTTCGGGACCGTTGTTCCAGGCTCCTGCCCTCACACATCAGGGGGCAATTTGTTAACACCCAAAAAGTGCTCACTACCTCATCTACCCCATTACATGACTCATTTGTCCATATCTCCTACCATATTTATCTTCAGAACCCTAAAATCCCATTAAAAAGCCTCCAAAAGGCCTAAAAAGCTTCCAAAAGGCCACAAAACCATCAAAAAAGCCTCCAAAAGGCTAAAAAACCTTTTTTTTCACCAAAATTCCTCCAAAATAGCAAAAACCCTCTAAAAAGGGAATAAAAAATATAAAAAAATGAGGAAAAAGAGGAAAAAGGAGGAAAAAACCCTATACAATTGACCTAAACCATATGGTTCCCAAAACCATGGGCCAACACTCCGCCACTAAAAACCTATAAATAGGTGATGGAGACCCCTCATTTCATATCCACAATCAAGTACACCCTTACTTTGCCAAAATCACTCTTGAAACCCTAGCTCACCCTTGAGCTACTTTCACCATTGAGTGCCCCTTTTGGCCCATTTCCACCCTTTGGAGAAAGAGAAGGAGCAAAGTTGGAGTTTGGAGCAACCCTCTTGGATCATTGCAAAGACTTCACCAACCTTCACATTGGAGGTATAATTTTTAATACTAAAAACCATTTATATTCCATGTTTTGTTATGTTTCTTAATGCTC
Organism: Larix kaempferi; assembly: GCA_027924585.1. NCBI lineage: Eukaryota > Viridiplantae > Streptophyta > Pinopsida > Pinales > Pinaceae > Larix > Larix kaempferi. The sequence goes on from BSBM01000143.1 coordinate 10,318,186, forward strand.
ATGCTAGTTTAGAATTTATATTGTTTTAGCATTTTAATTTACTGTTTATTGAACTTCTACTAAGGAGTCCCTTCTCCTTAGTAGGTGCTCATTTGCACAAGCTAGGGTGAAAACCCTAGCTACACCTTCTTGTGCCTAGAATACCACCAACCAAACATCTATTACAACCCATTTGTCCTAAAACATTTTAAAATTGAATGAAGTTGTTTTTTCTCAACTAAAACAATGCCTAATGAGGGAAAATGTGAGTAGGGGCCTTAAAAAAACTTAGAGGGGATTGAAAAATGGCTGCAAAACTCTTATCCCAATGATTTGGAATGCATTTGGAAAACTTGTATAACAAAGTGGAAAAGCATTGAATCCATAAGAAATTTAACTTGAAAGCTTTAATGAACAAAATGATAAAGTTGTGGAAATGACTTTTTGTAGGTGACAATTTAAAACCAAAAAACAAAAGAATTGGATATTTTCTATCATTCATTCTAACAATTGCTTATCTTATACTATTAATGCTTTTGCAAAACAATATATGAAATAACGACAACAATTTGACCTAAGAAAACCTCACTCCATTTGCTCAAATTCCAAGATACTTCAAATTGGTAGTGGCTTCACAAAAAAATAGCAGTTTCACTTAGCCAATTTGAAACATTAGGAAACTAATGTTATAAATAAAAACCATTTGGAAACATTGCAGCTAGCAATTAGCTTCTCAATAGTCATGAAATGGCTTTAAAATAGTGATCTTTGGTAGCCATTATGACTACTGATCAAATTTACACTGCAGGAGTTCATTCAATGTAAAATAACAATTTAAAATGTAGCCTGTTAATTGCAAGTAATCAGTAAAGTTTTTGTTCGCGTGAGCATCCAAAATAACCATAAAACTTCATAGATTATTCCCTTGTTTCAATGGTTGTTCTAATGCAGTTTTTGTTTTGAATTACAAAATGTTGCAGCGGTTAATGAAGAACGCCCCGAGAGGTATAAATTTGATCCCTAACAAAAACAATAACATGACAAGTTTCATTTGGAAAATTTTAATGTTTTAGTCCCAAGGAATTATTTTTTTCCTGGAGTTACTCTGAAACTTTCCAACAAGTTATGAAATGCCACAACTAATGTGTTAATTTACTAGACTATTTGCCATCAATGAGCTGCCTCATATTATTTTTCTGATAAAAGAAACACTCAGAAACACAACAAATGGTGACAAATTAAAATATATATTTTGAACTATGAAATTCATGGTTTTGATAACTATGCCACGATGTAGTGGCCAATTTATCATTTTTCCACGAAAATTGTTAGTTAAAAAGGAAAATTGTTTCAGTAGGCGAATAATTTGGTAAAACTTTACTTGGAAATAGGTGAAGAGTACTAATATTATCACATTTGAACAATTTGGAAAAAAATTCCTCGAAACCAGGTAAATATAGTAGTTTTTGTGTGGCATAGTAATGATCTATGAAACCTCTAGGTAAAAAAAATGTGAATCTAAACACATATACCCAAATAGTTTCGTGGTTCTTCTTCCACTTGAACTCTATTTTGATTAACCGTCACCCCATGAAAAAGAAAATTCATAGATTAATGAGGGAAATAATAAAATTATTATACTTTTCAGTTATTCTTTCTTGTGAAGCTCCTTTAGATATGCATTGGTGGGGTTCATAACTTTGCCTCCTTTGGTCATCTTCATCTTGTCTGACTTGCAGCTTGAACCCTAGATCCATTTCTATCTAGCTTCTATAAACAAAGATTGGGCCAACGTCTAACAATGTTGATAAATATTTTAGAGAATAAAATAATGGAGATTGTGGGAGAAGAGTTAAATGGCTTAGTCAAAGGTAGAAAAACAAACTAACAACAAAGGTTTAGACTTGTAGGTATGCAGATTGAAATACACTAGAGGAGACAACAAGGGAAACTTCAGTAACACACCAAGAACGTATGTCAATACATGTGGCATCTTTTCACTAGACGAGTGAATAAGGAATCTCATAACAGTGTCTGAGAATGAATTCTCATATAGAAAACACATATTGATGCAAATGTCAAAGGAAACAAGGTGTACCTTTAATGGAATGATGTATGAGACATAATATGAAAATGTTTTGTGAATCCTTCCATATGTTTTTCATGGTTTTGGAATTTAATTTAAATTTAAATATTTGGAAGGTCAATTTCAGGTAGAGATAAATACTTATTTTTAAAGTTAAAAAACTTTTACAATACTTAAGACTATCAACTTGGTATAAAGTGATATAATCTCAATCTCAATATTTATTAATAATTTCAATTAAAATATATATATGACACCAAAATATAATATATCTATTCAACATATCTAGTGAGTGATTAAAGTTTGCAACACTTTAACAAGGCATATGTCCCAGAAATTCAGAATTGTTATATTATTGAAAAACAAAAAAATAATTATAAAGAAAGAGATGGCAAAGGCATATGTACATTCCAATTAGATTTGTTATATTCCCTACCCAAACAATAAAATAACATTATCACTTAGAAATAGTGTAAAAGATTTCTATTATTATAAATAAAATGTCATAAAAAATATTTTTTTAACTATTTTTTTTATAAAATGAAGTGTAAAAGTATTTTTATTTTTTTCATTTGCAAACTAAAATGTTGGAACTTAATATTATTTCAATTTCATGCTATAAAGTTTGTTTGACAATGTTTAAAACAAATTATTAAAATGATTTTTTTGAAATTTAAAAATATAAAATATAAAACTTTTAAATTTCACTTTTTTCATTTTGTATTTTTATTTAAAAAAATAAAATTAAAAAACATTTAAATATAAATTTGTAAAAGTGTTATTGAGAAGTTTCATTTATCAATATCAGTGTTGACTTTTATTTTTAAAAATATTGTTATCACTTTTAATATGATGTTTTGATTTTAATGAGATAAATTCTATATATTATAACTTTAATATGTTTATGAGGACAATTACATATTGATTGAAAAATTCTATAACTTTTTATATTTTTATTATTTTTCCTTTCTTTTATTAATTTATATATTAAAAATAAAACTTATTCTCCTTTTTATACCTATCTTCCAATTTCCAACATATTTGTCAACTCCACAACTTGTTTCATGAGGATAAATCATATTGCAAAGAAACTCCTTTCAACATAATATTATATTATCGACATACAACTCTATTTCTGATTTAAATAATTTTTTTTTCCTTTTATTATTATTATAAATTCATATTCAATTTATTTGAAATGTTGTATATTTAAATTGTTTAAATATTTTTTTAATCTAATTTGCCACATATTGGGAGCATAAAGTACTATGATGGCTTAGATTTAACCTACTCCTCAACTCTACATGCATTCATTTATAGTTGTTTAACTTTTAGTATATGTAAGAAGTGTTTTGTTTATATACTTGAATATAGATTTAGTGGAGTAGAATATTAATTTTTTCCTGAGAAGAGTAGAATATTAATTTTGTTATGAGCATGAATTGTAATATCAATTGGATATATTATTAGTCCCTGCAATAGGCAGAGACTATATGTTCCGCTCTACTCTAATAATTTGTAGAGTGGTATAAAATGACTATATAAATAGATAAAGTTTATAGGAAATAAATATTTGTTAACTTTTTTAATAATAATTATTTTCAAATGTGTTACACTTCCATTGGATTATAGGGTATGATTTGACTAATTTTATCATTGCGAACGATTAGTCAAAATTTAACAAAAAAAAAAAAAAACTTCAACCTTCAACCTTAATTGCAAAGTTTAATTTCTATCAAACTATCATTCATTGCCTGCAAACTGCATTAGATATCAGCAGACTATAAACCCATTGGCTTGTTTAAGTCATATTTGCATGACAGGTTACAAGACGTGTTCCAAGTGGAGTGTTATCCCGAAATTCAAAGTAGGTGCTAGGTAAAATTTGTGACAAATGCTTTATTGCATGCTGCTTTATGGCAGTCCAACAAAAGAGTATTAAATGTCTTTCCCTGTTGTAATTCCCTATATTAAATTCATAGACACTCTGAAACACTGGAACACAGAGGGATCTCCATGACCTAGAAAATTACACTGAATCGTGCTTGTGCAGTCCTCGCCGGTAACCTTGCCCTAGTACTAGGGTTTACACTCGATATTTGCATCGAGTTGTCCACCAAATTCTAATTCTGTGTGAATTTGGCAGAGGATACTTAATACATAGTCATATTTCTATGAGAACCCTTGCTGTAACAAATCAAATTGTTTTTAGTAAACAACCTGTGATTTTGTGTGTGATTTGCTCTACATATTCGAGGTTTTCAGGCATGGATTTTTGAATCTGTTCTTTTTTCATTTTCCCATTCCTTTATTTGGTGGATTTCCGAGGTGGGTTTCACATATTTGTTTCATATTTTGTTACGCAAAATTGGTATTGAGTCTCCAAGCGGAGGATTTGGTTTCATTTGACTTCGGTGGTTCCTCTCATGTTTTTGGGATGGAACCTCATTTTTTCCTAACATGATGGTTTTGAGTCTTTGACTAATGTATTGTATGTGAATGCAGAATATTGGTAGATATGACTCTTCTAATCTGCTAATATCGATAGATATTACTCTTCTAATATTGGTAGGAATGTACACTCTGAAATAAAATAAACAAGTGTTTTTGTTTTGATTTTTTGACAGGATGTTTTTACGGGAGAATACCTTGGAGTGGAAGATGGTTGGCTTGAAATTCTTGCAACAAAAGGACCATCTCTTTGAAGTACTATTCACACAACCTTTCTTATATTCTGGTTTAGTGGCAGTAGTTCCATTGAAAGATCAGGATATCATTAGTTTTGGCCCGGCCTTTTTCAAGCCTTTCACCGTTGAAATTTGGCTACTAACAACAGGGTTTTTCTTCTTCGGAGGAATGGTGGTCTATCTCTTCGAGTGCAAAAAGAATCCATGCTTCCAAGGGTAGCCAAGAAAGAAATTTGGAAACATATTGTGGTAAGTAACAACTTAGGCCATGACCTATTTTTTATGTTCAAAATAGTCAAGGCGACAATGCAACGAATTAAAAAACACACTGTATTTACCAAGGATGGTTTGTATGTAGGTTCAGTTTTCTCAACTTGGTTCAGCAATCAGGGTAAGTTGCAAATTTTTTTCGATATCGTAAAATCCTGGATTGTATTCCTTTTTTTGTTGTTTAAATCGTATGGTTCTAAATTTCTAATCAAAAATTGGATCAGGAGAGCATATGATATTCAGACTGTTATGGTCTGCATAGTGGTTGTGGCCTGGATTTTTGTTATTAGAGTTGTGTATTCGTGTTATACAGCAAAATTATTGGCTATTCTGACAGCCCCACGTTTGGAACCAACACTTAAAGACAACACTTACAGACATCAACAGTGTGGCAACGAGCAACGTAAGAATTGGTATCAGAAGAAATTCATTCCCACGGAGTCATTTATAGAATACTACGGAATCCCCAATCATAGACTAGTGCCTCTGAAACGAAATGCTGATGATTATTATAATGCTTTGTCTAGAGGTGATGTGGGTGTTGTTGTAGACGAAGTTCCATACATGAAATCCCTTGTGGCCAAACATTGCAATTGCCTCGCCTTCGCTAGCCAAACGTTCACCCCTCTAAACTGGGGATTCGTAAGTGATATTGGATCTGTAATTTGATTTCATAGAAATGATTATTTGTCTATTTAATTGTGCATACTAATAGGCTTCTTTGGGAAGGTGTTTGATCTCATGCATTATGAAGTGGTAAAGGCCATTTCCATCAGAATACTAGAGCTATCATAGAACGGCCAATTGCACACATTGCAAAATCAATGGTTTCCTTACGATGACGGTGATTGCAGCAAACATATTGATCAGTTGGGAACCAGCCAACTTCATGTTCAACACTTCTAGGGCCTCTTTGTTATATTAGGGTTGGTTTCAGTCGTAGCATTGTTGTTTTACATTGTACAAAGGAAATGGAATAGTTCTAAAGAAGTCACAGCAACTATTACTGAAAGGTTGATCCGGCCATGCCGGAGGAGGCTGTATTCCCGGTGATGATTATGGAGGTAGCTTGGAACAAGGAAAATCCAATCCAGATTTGAGGCAATAATCCATCTCAGTGTTGACCATGAACCCTTGCTTCAACAAAATGATGAAGAAATGACATATGAGTACAATATTTTGTTCACACATCTTTATTTTACATGATGTCAAAGGCGTTGCAAATATGGCACAATGCTATATACCTTTTATAGGGTCTGAAGAGAAGCTGTAGAAATAAGATGTACACAGCCTTCCTATCTTGAAATTATTTTGTTTTTAAATTAAAGAAAGTAAATGAAAAAGGGAGGGGGTAGGAGACTTTTTTTAGATTGCTTCGTATGGGATCTTCTATCATTTAATGATATATAGGTTGTGCAATAAGGATTCAGTTTTATAGTCTGTGGAACATTTTTCAAATGGAGGGAAGGTTGTGCCCTTGCGCAGCCTTGAATCCAAACAAACATAATTGGTTTGTTTATATTGCTCCTTTGATATTCTTTCAAATTCTCCTACAAAAACACCACTATTTTAATTATTTTGAAAGAGATTTCTTAAAGCATCATGCAAAGTTCTTACCAAGATAGTCGACGACGAGTCATTGTTCATGTGTAAAGATATTAAGCTTCAATAAACTATGATGCGTATGCAGGTTACATAATTATCTGATAATGATATTGAAATAAATTGCTTAGATCCGACCAAGTAATTCATAACAACCATAACGATATATTCATAGGTTAAATTTAGTTTCATTACAGCCATTCTTGCACCTAGTTATGCATGTGATAATTCTATTCCTAACCGACTGAGATTCTCTTGAGAAACCATGTTATTCTGATATGTTGAGTGATTAGACATAGAGACATTCAAATCTTTGGTCTTAATAGTGGATTCTTCACCTGATGGATTGCTTCCACACGGTACTGTACACTAGACGTGGAGGTAAGGCACCACGTGTGGGAGGAGCTGCCTGGAGGGAGCCATGGAAAGAGCATGGATGTGCAGGCTGTGCCCACGCCAGGCCGCTAGGAAGATAAAAGGAGTGGAGAGGTGTGAGCTACAACTCCCTCATTTGGAAACTTGACATGTCTTTATTATTTTAATTTCTATACTCAATTATGTTGATATTTTAGTTATTGTAATAGTTAAACATAATTAATAATAAGGTTTACTAGATTTTTAAAGGTTGAACATAGTTTAAGTTCATTAAAACTTAGACCTTGTTTAGGTTGATAGAATTTGATTGGACTAGTTGATTGGTTTAGGTTAATGCTCCTAGTTAAGAAATCATAATATCAAAATTGTCATCTAAGTTGTAAAAAATTATGAAGTGGGTGGTCGTTTTAAAACTTGGCATGGTACTACTCAACACAAGAGAGATTATTTTGTGCATATGTTTCAAATTCTTGATGATGCTCAAAGAACATTGATTTTTCATTTTTTTTAATAAAAGACAATAAAATGTGTTGTTATCCATATTTCATTCATAGAACCAAAGCTTAGGTCTCTGTAATCTACACATCAACTATAGGGAAGGGGTGGAACCTAATTGTCAAGATGTGTTTTGTTAATGTCAAAGAAACCACCATTCAACATATTACAAATGTACAATTGGAGATAACAAAAATGCAAATGATGGATGAGAGGCCAAGATGATGTTTACACATGGAGGTGTAAATGATGAGTGCATTAGTGTAGAAGTATATGCAATGAAGGGAGGGGTTGTTGTACTTTACCACTAGATTTAGCCATTATTTGTTGACTGCATTGTATTGTTACACACTATTTTCACCATAAGAGTAACCTAGGTTTTTTGCTTTCCATTTGATTTTAATGCTTGTATCGTGAATTTCAACTAAGAAATCAACAACTTTAGTGTTAACTCTTGTTGCCTGGATAAAAAATATTCGATGTTAATCTCATTAGTTTAGCAAAGACCTAAGTGTGGTAGTGTATCTATCCTTGAAAGTAAGAGTTGCCTTAAGGTCCTGCTATGATTTTCTAACTTGCATAGGTTGGAACTTTGGTGAATTGATGAGATGCTTGGTAAATAAAATAAATTTAGACACATAAACAAGGCTAAGGACTCGTGGCCCTTTAACTTCTAAAATGTTGGAACTTTGGTGAATTGATGAGATGCTTGGTAAATAAAAGAAATTTAGACACATAAACAAGGCTAAGGACTCGTGGCCCTTTAACTTCTCAAATGAGGTTTTTTTTTTAATAGAAACGGCTAACTAGCTTTGATTATATAGAAAGAAAGAGATTACATAGCAAAAACCGATCAGATTGCTCCCATGAGAGGAAGACATCCATCAATCCAAGTTCATCATGTTCAAGCTGATAACTATTATGATATCTACCTATCCTATGGAAACTATAACATCTTATGAACTTCCCTAAGAGGAATATGCAGAAGTAGAACATTAAAAATATACTTCCTTATACAAAAACTGGAAATTAAATCCTTCCAAGTTGCTAAAACTACAGCTGGTGCCTATACTATGAGTTTTAGAGTCCTTATACATATTACTAAAGAGCATTAAATACATAACAAGACTAGAAAAGGGCCAACCTGTGACCAGAACCGACGAACTGCTACTAGAGACCCATATCCATGGTAACGCTTGCAAAATCCACTACCACGTTCTTCTATGTGCCGAGTTCCACGAAGTTCCCTGCATTTTCCATGAACTTCTGCAATTTCTCCATTTTCCTGTTAATGTCTTCAAGATCTCTGCCAGATACTTTGGGATTGTGAGCCTTGTGAGGATAAACTAGACCTAGGGTCTCTTCCAGATGTTCAATTTTCTCAACCATGCTAATGTTCTGAGCTCTTACCTCATAATGGGTAGCAGACGCCAGATTGTAGAAGCGAGATAAAAAAAAATTTGTACTCCTAAATTGCAGCTCCAAGTCTTGAAAACGGTCCAAGAATTCCACTTCGAATTTTGATATGCTGCATTTCCCATCCTATCCATGAGAATTCCCAACCTTGGCATGCCTGCGACAAGGGCCGAGCCCAAGGTTGCTCTCCATTTCAACCGAATCTCCCCTCATTTCTTCTGGTTGCAAACCCCAGCTGCATCCACCATTGGGGCCTTTCCCTAGCTTACAACACCTTCCACACTTCAAGATCACATCGCCCCATCCCTAAGAGCGCCCAACACCCCGGTAGAACAAATCACTCCTTCCCTGAGGACGCTTAGCACCATGGCGTTCCATAATCCTGAGAACACAGAGATAATTTGAGCAGACGAGCAACGAATGTAGAGTTTTGGAGCCAACATTGGAATCAAGACAGAGGAGCGTCCAAATGCATTGATATACCACACCTACCAACCCACATGCCGACCAACTGGCAAGTTGGTTTATTGCCATAAATTCGTGCATGCGAGGGTGGGTTATGAGGAGTAAGAAGGCCGTCAATTTTCCAAGGGAAGCTTCCCAAAAATTCAAAAAAATTGAAATTCTAGTGTATTGATTCCAATAATGTTGAGGGGGCCAATAGAGGGGGGCATGAGCCCATTCACTAAGGACTAGCCCTAGTCTAGGGAATCCATGATTTTTCCCAAGTATCATTGTTATAACTTAGAGAGCCATAAGAGAGCCCGACTCCAATATTAGCCATTTCGTCAACTTGTCCATTTAAGCCTCGCAGAATATGAAGAAAGGTAAGATCGTGGAATTCTTTAGTGGTGCAGAGTAAGAGATGATGCATTTTTGAGGTGGGGTCTTTTTTTTTGTCGACAATATGCCTGGCTTCTCTGATTATGATTAAGGAGTCTCCTAAGACCATCAGTTTCTTTATTCCCAAGTTTATAGCAATATCAATCCCTTTAATGAGGCCAAGCCATTCCGCTCCATTGTTGGTCTTTCTTGCAATGTCCTAGGAAAACTCCTTCTGCTTGTTCCCCTTGGAGTCAAAAATCACTCCCCCCGCACCTGCCAACCCAAGATTTCCTTTCGAGGCACCATCAAAAAATAATGTGTTGCATCCCAATTGGGTCTTCCAATGATGGAAATCATCCTTATTCATCCTCAGCTGCTAGGACAAGGGACTCGGTTTTTTGGGAGGTTTTATCCAGAATGAGGAAGCAGGGGGTAGAAGGAAGTTATCCATCCAGTTTCTTTCATCAACTGTCAGAGGCTCTTGATGGATACTGGGCATAACTTGCATAGATAAGGCTTTGAGCCAGAGAGCCTTTGTTGCGATAAATACCTGATGTGGATTAGAGGGTGAGCCTTCAAATATCTCTTTGTTTCTTGTAGTCCAAACCTTCCAACTGATAAACCTGGGAAGGGTTTCCCAGGCTTTGGAGAAGTCCGGTTTTCTGTAAAATGAGCCTTGATAATAGTCCTTCTAGAATTTAAATAAATCATTCCAATTGGTTGGCATCACAAGGTTAATGTTTAAACTTTTGATGGAATAATTCCAAACCTCTAGAGTGAAACTGCATTCAAGAAATAGGTGATCCAGCGACTCTTCAACATATTTTCATAAAACACAACAGAGAGGTCCCTCTATTCCTCACTTTCTCAGGTTGTCTGCAGTTAACATTTTCCTGTGAGCAAGAATCCAAAAGAAGACATTCACCTTTGGTAGTCCATCTTTGCACCAAACCTTGGCCCATTTAGTGTCTCTAGTGCCTTCGACCCTGCTGGTGAGCACATGAAGGTAGCCCTCCTTCATCGAGTAGGATCCCGTTCTTCCCCAACCCCATCTATCTTTGAGAGTGTAACAAATGGGACATTGCTCCTGTAATAGGGAGAGAAGAGTTTTGTAATCCATTTGCAAGTGAACAGGTAAAACCAAATCCTTCCAACCGGCCCATCTACCACTGGTGGACCAATTGGAAATGTCAAACAGGGTGTGGATATTATTGCTTTCCAACCAATTTTGAAGATTTTTTAACTCATCCCAAAAGTTGGCAGGAGAGTTCCTCCCCAGTTTGTCATACCAAATCTTGATGTTTTTTCCATTTCCAACGATCCAGTGAATTTTTTCTTTGATAATGAAGGATGCCTTCTTACACAAATCCCTTTCTTCTCTATGTGGATATTTTCAATGCATCTATTTCTGGTTCCCTTATGTATTTTTTATGCAAAACTTTCTTCCACTAGGAATCTTTGTCAGTTGCAAGTCTCCACAAGATTTTGGCCCCAAGGGCCAGGTTCATAATATTTGGATCCTTCACACCCACCCCTCCACATGTCTTCAAATTGTAGATAGTGCTCCAATTTATTAAGTGAAATTTCCTGGTGTTGCTTGCTTTGCCACCCTGCCATAGAAAATTCCGGATTTCTTTATTGATTTCCTGAATTATGTAGCTTGGAGATAGAGAAATAGAGTAGACATAAACCGGGTAGGCAGACAAAATGGACGTTATCAAGGTAAGCTTCCCCGCAGGGTTTAGCCATCTAAAACCCTAGGCAGAGATTTTCTTTTTGATTTTGTCAATCAACCCTTGCCAATCCTCCTTCCTTTTTTCCCTTTGAAGATTGGGATTCCGAGGTAGTTGAATGAATTCCAGATTGTGATTCCTTCAAAACCAAGTATTCTTGAGATCCTTGCCATGGTGGCTGGTGAACAATTCCAACCATACACTTTAGATTTAAGCTCACTAAATTTACCATCCGAGGCATTAAGGAAGATGGTAAGGGCTCTTTTAAAGCGTTCAACAATAATAGTAGATGCTCCTCCCAATAAAATGGTATCATATGCAAGTTGTGCGTTGTTTGCTGCTTGAACCCCTCTGACAATTTTAAGGCCTTTAATATCTCCAGAGTTCTGTAGCCGATGGAGTCTTCTACTCAAGGAATCAACAACCAAAATATAGAGAAACGGGGAGAGCAAAAAACCCTGGAAAATTACAGGAGATGCTTGGAAGAAATTGGTTGGTCGACCATTTACTAAAGGGGCGATCCAAGGACTATTGATGCAGGCCTTAATCCACCTGAAAAATATTTGAGAAAACCGAAAGTTTGACATAATTTCAAATAGGAAGAGATGGTTAACCCTATCAAATGCATTTGGCATGTCGAGTTTAATTTCCATACCTTGCTGCTTGCGCTCCATGCTAGAGTGAATGGCTTCCTGGACTATGATGATATTGTCAAGGATTTGTCTCTCGACAATAAAACCTCCTTGAGACTCTGAGATAAGATGACCCATGACTTTCTTCATTCTAGTAGCTAGTATTTTTGCAAGAATTTTGTATGAAGTGTTGCAGAGCGATATAGGCTTGAAACAATCAATAGATAGAGGATTCTTATCTTTAGGAATTAGGGAAAAAATGAGGAGTTTGTGGCTCCTCTAATCTTATCCTTTTTCCGAGTCCAGTTCAACATTTTTTTTAAGTCTTCCTTGATTACTTCCCAAGCGGCTCTATAAAAATTAATTGTAAACCTGTCCGGGCATGGGGATTTATCAGCATTCAAGGACCAGATGGCATCTTTAATTTCAAACTCCATAATAGGTTTGGATAACTCCATGTTTTCCCCTTCAGAGATGAGAGAAGGAATGTTAGAAAGAAGATAAGCCTGGGCCAAGGGATCGGTCTCATTTTTGTCCAAGTAGAGCTCCTGAAAATGTTGGAAAATTTGAGTTTTTATCTCTTCCTGGTCAAGGATTCTTGTCCCATTTTTATCCCTGAGTTATTTGATCATATTATGACTTAGAATTGCTTTAGTTTGCTTGTGGAAATAGCCAGTGTTGTTGTCCCCCCCTTTTAACCACAACTGTTTGGATTTGATTCTCCATACTTCTTCTTCTTTTCTGGCCGCGTTAAGAATTTTTTTGTTGAGGTCATGTTCATAACAAATTAGAGATGAAGTGATGTCGACCCATTCCATATCCGACTGGAGAGCTGCGAGGTCTGATTGTAATTGATTTTTGATGTGGCCCAGGATTTTGTATTCCAATTTCGCCCAACTCTTCAACACATAGCGAACATTTTTGAGTTTGCTCTCCCATACATAACTCGAAGATCAGTAGCATGGGTAGTTCCAAGACGTGGAAATTAAATTCATAGCTTTCTCATCTTGAAGACAGGAAAGATTAAACTGGAAGGGAATAGGGCCAAGATTAGCAGGTATGGAAAGTGAAAGGGAAATCGCTTTGTGGTCAGAGACGGCTGAAGGGATCACAAAGGAGGCAGGGATTATATTTTTTTGTAGGAAGAAAGAGCTGACAAGGAAACGGTCAAGCCTGGCAGCAATGTGACCCACACCTAAATGACGATTGATCCAGATGAAGTTTCCATTTTTTAGAGGGGGATCAATCAAGTCAAGATCTGAAGTCAAGTCTTCCATATTTTCCCCGAAAGGGTCCCTAAATCTAGACCCACCACGCTTCTCAGACTGAGATTTTGTAGTGTTAAAATGCCCAGCAAGGATGATTTCCTTGTCATTGATGATTTCTTGAAGGATGGAGAGATTGTTCCAAAAGGATTGCTTAGCCTTATAATGAGTGGGTCTCTAGACATTGCAAACGTTAAAAATGAGTTATCTTCCTTATTGCAGAGTTCATTTAGAGTCCAGTATTGACATTCTTTCACAACTTTGGAGGAGTACTTACTTGAAAAAAAGGATGTGATACCTCCAGATGCTCCTCTGGAGCTAATTGCATTTCCATGGCAGTCTTTCCAGAAGAGATGTGAGAGTGCCAGGATCTCCACATCACTCATCTTCGTCTCTTGAATCAGTAGGATGTCTGGTTTTTATGAGTTGACCATTTCTTTCAAAGCTTTTACTTTATTAGGTCCACCAATACCCCTACAGTTCCAAGAGACGAGCTTCATTACTTCTTCCCCGATTGTTGGCTTGCTCGAGCCTTACCATCTGGTTTTCCTTTGGTGTTCTGGAGCAGCTTCATTTCCTCTATGCTTCTTTGCCTTTCGATATCGAGTTCTCTTTCTGCTTCTTGCTCATGATTATAGCGCAGATATTTTTTGCCTCTTGTGTTTAGGGGAGGCCCTGGTTTGAAGTATTCTTGAGATCCTTTTGAAGAAGATTCGGGGGTGATAGAAAATGGGGACTTTGCTTTGCTTGACCATATCCGCCGAGGAACTCTCAGGAGGAGGAGAGCCATCCTGAACATGAACTTATTTATCATTATCAAGAGAGGGGGTTATGATTCTATTGGTCAAGACCTCATTGAGTGCGGAGTCCATTTCAGGGACCTCAGGTTCAGCAATCTCGCCTTCCTCTACATTTAGAGCATCGAGTTGATTGCTAGCAGGGATGGTTGTTTCAATCCGAACTTTTTCTTTGTCTTTTGCTGGCTGTTTCCTTTTTGGATCGTGATTTGGAGCAGGGACTCTCTTCCCTTTTTTAACTTGGTGTCATTCTTCATCTTGCATTTTCTCCGGGGTCTCCTTGGCGATTTTTGGGAATTTTTTGACAAAGTGGCCGTATTCATGGCATTTTTTACATTTGAAGGGAAACTGTTCATAGTCAACTTTTTGGGCATATTCCCAACCATCCATACAAAGACTGACGACCTCCGAAAGTCCCTTATCCAGATCCACCTCCACGCATATTCTTGCATAGGAAAATAACGAGCCTTTTGGTTCCACTTTATCAATATACTTCCCAAAGGATTTCCCTATTGCCTGAAGGGATTCATCATTCCAGCAGTGCAAAGGAAGATGGGGCAAACACACCCAAACGGGGACAGCGGAAGGTGCATCTTTTTCAGGGTCAAAGAATAAGCTCCAGCGATTGAGGTAAAGCCCCCGAGGACCCATGAAGTACGACCCGCTTCGAAAGATGAGATCTCTATCTTCTTTTGCTTCAAAGAGGAAAGTGAAGAAACCCTTACCGTAGAAACAATGCTGAATTCCTCCAGAGATCAAGGGCATCCAAATTTTTTTAATCCAAGTATCCATGGTCTTTGGCGATGGCCAAATTCTAGTGAACTGTTCGATTAAACCTGTTTCACTCAAAGCAATGGCTTTCAACCTTGAAGCAGCCGACATGATTTGAATCTTGGGGGCATCGGAGAGCTTGGAAAATCCATCTCCAGAGATAGGGGTGACAAAGGGTGGGGGAGAGGCAGCCACCAAAGCTCTGAAGGCCTCGTCCAGGAGGCGTCGACGGACCTCCGGGCTGGCATCCAAAGGAGGATCCATCCCGAGCAGCAGTGGGTTGTGAGTAGAGAAACCCTAGCAGGACATGCGAGGGTTAGAGTGAGCGAGCAGCAGCAACAAGTTTTTTTTCAACTAGTTATTATCTCAAATGAGGTATTAGCTGATCATCAAAGATTCAATTCGATGTTAAATTTTATGTCAATTTGGAGATGTGATTGAAAAAATATTATTGTTAACATCCTTAGAGGCATATTGATATATCTCCAACCTTATTTTGGACCACTCATTAGAAAATAAAGAGGTTGTCTCAAAAACATTTATGCCATAGCATGGATAAGGTTGGTTATCCCATTAAGAAAGTTAATATGAAATAAAATCTATTTCTTATGTTTTGAGCATGCAATATTATTTTTATGAGTAAACCAACATGAAAAAGAGCTTTGTTTTAAGCATGTACTCTTATTTTTATGATTTTTCTAAGAAATACTTGAAAGTAAGAGTTTCCTTAAGGTCCTGCTGTGATTTTCTAACTTGCATAGGTTGGAACTTTGGTGAATTGATGAGATGCTTGGTAAATAAAAGAAATTTAGACACATAAACAAGGCTAAGGACTCGTGGCCCTTTAACTTCTCAAATGAGGTATTAGCTGATCATCAAAGATTCAATTAGATATTAAATTTTATGTCAATTTGGAGATGTGATTGAAAAAATCTTATTGTTAACATCCTTAGAGGCATATTGATATATATCCAACCTTATTTTGGACCACTCATTAGAAAATAAAGAGGTTGTCTCAAAAACATCTTCTGCCATAGCATGGATAAGGTTGGTTATCCCATTAACAAAATTCAACATGAAATAAAAGTTATTTCTTATGTTTTGAGCATGTAATCTTATTTTTGTGAGTAAACCAACATGCAAAAGAGCTATGTTTTCAGCATGTACTCTTATTTTTATGATTTTTCTAAGAAATACTTAAAGTAAAAGATGTCAATGCAACTTCAAATACGGTAAAAATTCTCAAATTACAAAAGGACACACATTAAAGTTCTTCGTGTAACCAATCGTTCAAGCCAAGCAACCTCTCAAGAATCCATGCCGCAAGTCAAGATGTAGTGCCTCATATTTTAGCTCTTGGACAAATAGTCTCTAACTTATGTTTTATTTTGATTCAAAGCAAGTAGTCAACCCTATGTTGACTTGTGGTTGATTAGACCATTCTATAACCATGAAACAATATAAACCTATGTATTTTGAGGATTTCATACCTATTTTGTAATATGATATCACATCATTGTTTCTTATATATATCAATGTACATTTATATATTGGCATTGAAGTTATATATACATGTTTATAATGACGGCATAGATGTAAATGGTTTTAAATTTCATACATGGTCTATATGATATGCATATGATCATATAGGGGATGTCATTATAGTTTTCATGTTTACATATATTGATGAACTACCTTGGAAATTCATACTTGCAAGATTCTAGTGTTGACAACATTGTTTACTAGTTTTAATAGTTAAAAGGCTATCAAAATTTGATCATTTTGTTATTTTTCTTTTTAATACAAGGAATTTGGTTTTTATTGTTTTTAATTAAAGTGAGCATTTGTAATGTTTATTTTTATTTTTAAGTTAATGCTACTTATGCAAGATATATGACATGTTTGTGTGACAATGACACTAAAACCTATGCATATGTTTAATTTTAACTTGAAAAATGATTTATATTTGCTATATCTTTAGAGGGTAAGATTTTGTGTTATGTAAAAGCATCAAATATCATATATAAGTTTGATTAGAAGGTGCTTCAAGGGAATTGGAAAATTAGCAATCACAAGTTATCTCAAGACATTTATTCTAAATTAAAAAATTATGCTTTTTAATTTTAGAAATGATTTGATCTTTTAAATTGGGCATTTCTTTTTTTTACACCATTTTATACATAGAGAATGCTATTTCATTTTTTCTTTATCCAAAATATTATTCAATAATGTTTTTATATAGTTTGTTTAATGTTGAATGAATTTATTTATTTATTTAATAAAATATATTAATAAGTGTGCAATTTTTATTGGTGAAAAGTGTTTGAGAAGATTAATTAAGAAAAATAAAAATAGAAGATGACTTTAAACTTGGAAATGTAATATCTAAATATTAAATGTAGTATGACAGGCAAATATATTGCAAGCTCGCACTTTGAGCTCATGATGAAATCTATTTTCTTTCTACAAATGTAGAGACATTACTATATTAATGAGTTTATTTTTTATTTTTAACATAATTTTCCCTTTTGATATATATATATATATATATATAAAGGCACGGACTAAGCTGTATGCAGCTCTTGTTTTTATTTAGTTGTCATAAAGATATTTAATTGGCATACACATATATTGTATTTATGATTATGATGTCATTAAGCTAAAATGACATAAGTTATTTTGGTATTTAGAAATTTCCCTTGCATGCTGGTGGTGGAAAGCCATTTGGAAAACTCGGGCTCCACAGTAGAACAAGGTTTTTATGTGGCTCATTCTGAAAGGAAAGGTTCTAACATGGGACAATTTGATTAAGAGAAATCTGGCCAGTCCAAATTGGTGTTGTCTATGCTGGGGAGCAGAAGAGACCATAGCTCATCTGTTTCTAGATTGCCCTTTCACAATTTGCGTTTGGAAAGGCCTGGAGGGTCATCTTCAACAAGCTAATCTTTGGGAAGCAGCGACTTTGGAAGTTATCCTCAAATCTTGGTTTGAGAACCCTGCTCTTAAATCATTACAATGCATTCCATTTTTAGTGGTGTGGCAGATCTGGCTTGTAAGGAATGCTGCTATTTTCGAATATCTACAGCTTCCAGAATTTTTTTCTATAGCTAATGTTCAAGCTAACTATAGGTTCTTTATAACCCA
Organism: Larix kaempferi; assembly: GCA_027924585.1. NCBI lineage: Eukaryota > Viridiplantae > Streptophyta > Pinopsida > Pinales > Pinaceae > Larix > Larix kaempferi. Next base: position 10,336,263 of record BSBM01000143.1, read on the forward strand.
GGATACTCTGAAGTGTCCAAGGAGCCTGAAGTTTGTGGCTTTCGAAGAGGACTACGCTGGATTTTTCGATGGGGCCTGCGAGATTTCTGATGGGAACTGTGGATTAGGGGGAACTCTTGCTCTCGAGGATGGGGGTAAAATCCTATACAAATCCAATGGAAGCATTGGCACTAACAACAAAGCTGAAGGAATGGCCTTGAGATTACTTATGTTGTTTGCAAGAGAAGAACAGGTTATTTCTCTCCATATCTTCGGAGACTCTAAGATCTAGATAAAAGCAATGCAAAAAAAACAATAGATTTCTAATTTGCATCTTAAACGAATTGAACATCAGCTGGAAATTTTATCTGAGTTTTTTGAAGTTATTAGCTTTAGTCATGTTTTTCGAGAGAAGAATGAGACTGCTGACTTACTGTCCAAGGAAGGGTTGCTTCTTCCTCCGGGAATATGCGAGACGATTGTGTGCAAGGGAAGACATCGGGTAACTAAAATTTTCTCAATGGACAATATGAGCTGATTATGCAACCTCTCAACATTTTTATATTTGCTTCCTTTACCAAAGGATATATGTGAAATTTTGGTTCCTTTTTAGACATTTTCTGAATTTTGTAAATCTGAAATAATGGTGACAGTTTACATATTTTCTTTGTAAACCCCACACGAACAGTGCAATGCACCTCAAGAATGTAATCTAGACGTCGAAAGATTAAATAGATTATGACTTTTTTCTTTGGAAAAAAGAAACCGCTTCAAAGGAAGGAAGCTTTATAATAATTATTTTAGTTAGTAAGCTTAATTGAACTAAGGGTTTGGGTACATGTATGCCCATCTTGTAACCAACAAAAGGAAAGCCATTGCTTTTCATTAAACTGTATTTTATTATTGTTGAAAAAAGCATCTATTTTTATTTTCAATTTTTTGTCATTTTGTTTTGAAATTTTTTTCCTTTGAAATATTATTTCCAATTTTCTTAAGTTGTTTATGTTTAATTGATGATATACCATTCACTTATATTTGTGTATGTCTCAAATGAATCCTTCTTTCTTGTTTGTAATGCTAAATCAATATGGGTTGGATAAAATTACTTTATTTTAATATAGTTAAATAATGTATTTTTATCATTTATATATTACAAACTACTTACTTGCTTAAATTTAATGCACAAAAGTTATAGTTTTCAAAAGTACATTTGATGAAATAACATTATTGTAAGGGTTAGTTTTATTCCCATTGTACACTTCAAGGACTACACTATATTGCATTATATATATTTGGTAGAAGTCAATAACTAAATATACATATCTATAAAGGTTATAGTTTTCAAACAAATATAATATTGAAAATTATATATAATATTTGATGGAATAACATTATTGTAAAGGTTACATTTATTTTCCCATTGTGCCACTTGCAATGACTACACTATATTGCATTATATTTGGTAGAAGTCAACAACTAAACATGCATATTGTGATTCACTAAAACTAATGACTATCCAAAAGGAAATAAACTTTATATTATTATTCTGTATTAAATCTATTCGAAGGAAATAAACTTTATATTAAATTATTCTAGGTGTTAAGTCTATTTAAACAAAGGGTTTGAGGGTTTGAGTAGATGAACTTATTCTTATAACAAGTAAAATAAATTATGCTATTTTGTAAAGAAAAAATACAATCTAATACAACTTAAAATATAAAAAAAAACACTATATCACAACTATATTATAATATTTTGTTTTTTTGTTTTATATATCTATTTATAAAACCTTAATATAATTTAAAATATATAAAAGTAACTACATCACAACAAAATTATAATAATTTTGTGTGTTTTTAAATATTTATTTATAAAACCTTAGTACAACTTAAAATAAATAAATAAATTAAAAAATCACAAACATATTATAAAACTTTTTTTTTTATCTGTTTATATATCTATTTACAAAATAATTTATTGAGTACTTTATTCCTATTAACTTAGATATTTTTAAAATCAATATATTTATTACAAAATATTAATTTATCAAATGATAAAGACATTATCACCTAATTCTATGTCAATTTCAATTTCATAAAATTTCAATTTGGATTTCCAATTATATTTCGATTTCCAATTTTTAATTTTCAATTTTCAATTTCAATTTCAATTTCATTTCAAATTTCAAATTCAATTTCAATATCAATTTCATTTTCATTTTCATTTTCATTTTCAATTTTCAATTTCGAATTTCAATTTCAATTTCAATTTTATCTTCAGTTTTCAATTTCAAATTTCAAGATTCAATTTCAATTTGAATTTGAAATTTAAATTCAATTTCTATTTCAATTTCCAATTCCAATTCCATTTCCCAATATCCATTACTATTTCAATTTTCAATTTCAAATTTCAAGATTCAATTTCAATTTGAATTTGAAATTTAAATTCAATTTCTATTTCAATTTCCAATTCCAATTCCATTTCCCAATATCCATTACTATTTCAATTTTCAATTTCAAATTTCAATTTCAATTCTAATTCCAATTTCAATTTCGAATTCAATTTTAATTATATTTACAATTTTAAAATTTCAATTTAAATTTCAACTTCAGTTTTCAATCTCAAATTTCAAATCAATTTCAATTTCAAATTTTGATTTCAATTTCAAGTTCCAATTTCAATTTCCAATTCTAATTCCATTTCCAATTCCCAATTTTCATTTCCATTTCCATTTCCATTTCATTTCCATTTCATTTCCAATTTCAAATTCAATTTCAATATCAATTTCCAATATCAATTTCGTTTTCATTTTCATTTTCAATTTTCAATTTCCAATTTTAATTTCAATTATCTTTAGTTTTCAATTTCAAATTAAGTTTCAATTTCAATTCAATTTGAAATTTAAATTGAATTTCTATTTCAATTTCTATTTCAATTTCTAATTCCAATTCCAATTCCAATTCCATTTCTATTTCTATTTCAATTTTCAATTTCAAATTTCTATTACAGATTTCAAGTTCAATTCTAATTCCAATTCCAATTGCAATTTCAAATTCCATTTCAATTTCAACTTTAGTTTTCTATCTCAAATTTCAAATCAATTTTAATGTCAATTTCAATTTCAAATTTTGATTTCAATTTCAGATTCCAATTTCAATTTCGATTTCCAATTCTATTTCCATTTCCAATTCTCAATTTTTATTTCCATTTCCATTTCAATTTTTAATTTTCAATTTCAATTTCAATTTCAATTTTCAATTTTCAATTTCAATTTCAATTTCAATTTCATTTCAAATTTTAAATTCCATTTAAATATCAATTTCCAATATCAATATCAATTTCAATTTCAATTTCAATTTCAATTTCAATTTCATTTTCATTTTCAATTTCGAATTTCAATTTCAATTTCATCTTCAGTTTTCAATTTCAAGTTTCAATTTCAATTTCAATTTCAATTTCAATTTGAAATTCAATTTCAATTTCTATTTCAATTTCCAATTCCAATTCCAATTCCATTTCCATTTCTCAATTTTTATTTTTATTTTTATTTCAATTTTCAATTTCAAATTTCTATTTCAAATTTACATTTCAATTCCAATTCCAATTCCAATTCCAATTTCAATTTCATTTTTATTTACAATTTCAATTTCAACTTCAACTTCAGCTTTCAATCTCAAATTTCAAATCAATTTTAATTTCAATTTTAAAATTTCAAATTTGGATTTCAATTTCAAATTCCAATTCTAATTCCATTTCCAATTCCTAATTTTCATTTGCATTTCAATTTCAATTTCATTTCAAATTTCAAATTCAATTTCAATATCAATTTCAATTTCAATTTGGTTTTCATTTGCATTTTCAAGTTTGAAATTTTAAATTGCAATTGTGATCGATGAACACCGATACAAGTTAAATTTCAAATTTCAAATTTCAATTTCTACTTCCAATTTCAATTTAAATTCCATTTCGAGTTTCCAAAACCAATTTCAATTTCAAATGTCAATTTTCAAATTCAATTTGAATTTCAATATCAAATTCAAATTTCAATTGCAATTGAAATCTTAAATTAAAATTTCATTTTCAATTTCAATTTCAATTTCAAAGGTTTTCAAATGTATTTTTTTTACTGTTAATGGTTTTTGTTACATGGTTATATGACCTCAGATTGGAAAAAATTCGCCAACGTTTATGTTGCCAGCTTTATTTTGAAATATGTATATATTTTTTTCAATCCTCCTGGCATTCTCTAAGGATTGAAAAAAAACGGGCAGCATTTATGCTTGCCAAAACACATTTTAAAATAAAACTGGCACCGGTTGATATAAACAAAAATATTAATAACTTGGAAAAATAAATACAACATAAATTTAAAATTTAAAACATGTTTAACGTAATATAAATGGTTTTCCTACACATGTTTTCAATCCATGTTTTCAATCAATTTTCAAATGGTTTTGGGTAATTCCAAGGTTCATAGGTCTAAAAATTTAAGGTTTCAATGGTTTTTTTACACAATTTGGTTAAATTTATTGAAAAAAAAAACCTGGCAACATTTATGTTGCCGGTTTTATTTCCAAATGTATAATTCGGCGGCATTTATGCTTGCCAATACACATTTAGAAATAAAACCAGCAGCATAAAATGTTGTTGGTTGAAAAAAAAATACAAAAAAAAAGAAATTAAATTTAAAAAAATAAATAAATAGGGGGTTTATGGTTCACTTACTTGGTGGAGTGGACGACATGGCGTTGCGTGGCGTGGTATGAGATGCTTGGTCGATCTAACGGCCTCGGTCGAGCTCCTTTGCTGGGGTCACTTTCGTTGAAACAAGGTCGGTCGACCGCGACCCTGCTTTTTTTTTTGTCTATCTCAACAGCTCGATCCAGGTTTTAACCAAGCCCTCGATCGAGCAATTGCTCGATCAAGGGTTTAACCAAGCCCTCGATCGAGGTATTTTAAAACTCTCAATCGAGGTATTTTAAAGCTCTCGTTCGAGGTATTTTAAAACAAACCTCAATCGAGGGTTTGCGGCACAAATTTTTGGCGCTCTGCTTGCTAAAAATCGTGAACCACCTTCATGGATTTACCCTTAAGATTTAAATAAGCTTCAGTTAAGCGGTGGTTAAGAAAAGGGGTATGTTTATTAAATAGTATTTGTTTTTATGTTTATATTAATTAATGTAATGTTTATGTTAGTTTAATATTTATATTAATTAGTTTAATCTTTAACTTTTGTTTAACAACCCACCATCTCCACAAAACTAAATGATTTGATATACCTGTCGGTTAACCGACCACTTTATTTGTGGTTGTGCTAGTTTTTTGTTTGTTTGTAAACTGCATAAGGAAATTGGTATTATAGTACAAAAAAGGTTACATACACAGGTGAAACTGTAGCTCTGAGATCGATCAGTTTGCCTCTCAATTGTCAGATAGTTCAGAAAAGAGCTATCGTGGGCAGACCCATGAATGGGTTGAGAGTCTAAAACATAATTACATTCTTCCATAAGAAAAACAGACTAGAATAGACGGTCAAACCAAAACATAACAAACATTATTTGGCCGAAATAAGGCATCTAAAGACGCTAACCGCTGAAAAAAAAATAGGACCTGGGGTTTCCTTAGGAGTTTGCGTCTGCATCTAGGGGGTTGGGCTTGTCCTCAATGATCGAGCAGGAGCCAAAGAAATCATCGTCCCAGTTCTGAACCGGGAGCTTGGAAGGAAGTGGTTCCTTCTTTCGTAGGGTGGCAACATCACCTTCAGCTTTCCAGATTCTTTTGAAATGCATAATGTCAATGGTGGTGTGGGTTGGAAATGGAGCCTCAGGGGGAGGTGCCCCTGGAACAACAACATTGACCGGAGAGACAAGCCCAGTAGGGGAGCCATGAACAGGAGTCGTGATTTCCACCGCGATTGCACCAGAGGGATTCTGCAAAGCAAATCCTAGGGAGTGGGCGCTAGGAACCTTAGCCATGCAATCTGGGGAGAGAGTATCGAGTCCTGCAGCTGCATCCTTGCTGGAACCAGAGACGTCTGGACTAAAGTCGCGGTGGGAGAAGCCCTTTCCAAGGAAGGAATACTTGCCTCCAACCACACTGGATTTGAGAGCAGCGAGCATTTCATATAGGCGAACCATGTGGATATGGGTATCCATAATAGAGGCCTTAGCCATATTCCAATGGGATAACAATTCCTCTACCAGAGAACCCAACATATTCTTCATTAGTCAATAGTAATTAACCTGATTTCCTTGAATGACAGAGGCCAGAATATCAGAGACGCAGTTGGCCTCCCAATCATCGAATAGACTTCGAACAGGAGTAGAGATTATGTCCTCATAGCCACTGTTGGATTTCTTTTCATCCTCTGGAGAAGTGGTAATCCGGCCTGCACCATGACTTATGCCCCGCATGGAAGTTCCACGAGGACGGGTCATGGCGGAATCAACAGTCTCACCGACGAGGAGGGACAAAACAGTGCTAACCGGGGACTGAAGCTGTAGAGAAAACATAATAAGGGAGCCGAGCTATTGCAGAGGCATATAGAGAGGCTTCACACGGGGAGACATGATGAGCGGGCGGTTCCAGAGAGAGCATAGGGACATATACATACGGGCTACAATGAATGCCAACCACCACAACGCACTGGACATCAAACCAAACCTCAAGTGAGAGCGTCGGCAAATTGGATGAAGAGCGAAGACTTATATGCTCGTCCTGGGCGATGGCACATGCAGGGAACCACTGTCGGATGGACGAGCTAGTTCGCCAGGTGGAAGCCTACCGCTCTCCTAGGTGTCGCTTTCAGAATTAACACCCATAGCCGGGGTTGTGGCTGTGCTAGTTATTCTAACTATTAAATCTATTTAAACAAGCAGTTTAAGTAGATGAACTTATTCTTTTTTTTTTTATAGGAACGGTTGTAGATTGCATTAAGGGCCGGTAAATGAGCTACCGGGTGCTTTTACACAGCTTAACTTCTTCATGCCTATAAAACTAATTATATAGTGAATGTCACAGAACGGGTTTACAAAGCTCGGGCTGGTGAACATCCAAAAATCAACCAAGTTTCCATCATAGAGAACATAGAAAGACGCAGTTACAGTGAGCAAAATGGCCAGGAGAATCACTAGCTTTCTCTTAATTTGTATCTTCATCTTCCTCTTTGGGCGTGAGTTGAGAACATTCCAAAATCTTGATTTCGAAGATATCAATATTTATGAGGTTTGACTCAATCTCCTCGTTGACAGAGAGCTTCAGTCTTAGCTCGACGAACTAAGTGGGTAGAGAGGCCCAATCCGACTGTAATGTCCCTTGTTAGGAATTTTATTAAAATGGCAATTTTCCACTTTTTTTCCCTAGTTCGACCTTTGACTAGTTTGATCTCTAGGTCCCAAATTTGCCCCAAATGATTTCAAATCTTCTGAGAAGGTATATGAATGATATTAGAACATAAATATGTGTTTTAAGGATGCCTTTGGACATTTAAAATACTTCTGCAAATACTCTTTCAATTCTGGCCAATGTAGGGAACTTTACTAGTAATTTGCCTTTGACTAGTATTGGTCTCTATGTCTCGAATTGACTCCAAATGACTTCAAATATTCAAGGAAGGTGTATAAATGATATTAAGACTTGAATATGATGTTCAGGGATGATATATGGCCACCAAAATACCTCTGCAAACTCTCTTAAGATTCTGGACCAAGTATGCAATTTTACTAGTAATTTGGGGTTCAAATCCCCCTGGGGTAAGTATTGAAAATGGCTTCCCAAATGCCTCCAAAGCCACTCAAATTTCTGAACAAAGGTAGGTAATGTATTAAGGATGTTATTAAGGTCTCATGTGCACCATTAATTGATTATTATATCTGTTCCAACCCTCTCCCATTCAACTGCAAAAATCACCAATTCGACCCTTGGGGAAATGACACTATTTCTTCTCCCAGTGCAATTAAACTAAGTAAAAATACTTCAAATGCTCAAGTACAGTACATGAAACTTGTAGAAGACATCCATGGAATTATATTTACCACAAATATATCAGAGAATCATCCATCCATTCGAAATCATCATCAATACATTGGCTCACAACAAGGTAGTGGGGAAATGGCATTGTTCTTCCATTAAAAATGAGATTTATACATTTCTACTTGGAATTTCGACCTGAAACGTTTTTTAGATGAAGAATAGAGTATTTACTTCATATTACAAAAGAAATGGGGCATTAAAAGCTTCCCCAAAGAGTACAATAGCTCACCAAAAACGCCCTCCCTCAAGGATCAAGAATATGCCATCAAAACCGGAAATGGTTGAAGGAGTGAGCTGCAATAGAAGAAACCCTGAGCTGCCCTGTAGCTTACACCTGCAAATAAAGACTCCATTAAAGCTCCAAATGAAAGGTCTGAATGGCCTTTCCAATTACCAACTTGGATGGGAATCTTTCACCCTCGAAATTGGCTAAGGCAAGAAACTAGTCATCCACTAGCTCTCCCTCTTCACAAATGCAATTGCAAATTCTACAAATGATCAAAAGCTGGTTTCATTCTTTGTTATTGACATTTATAAACTTCTAATGTCCTCCATGGGTCGAATTCATTCCAAGAGACTCATGCCAACTCATGTTGGGAAGAGATTCCAAAGAACGCCACTTGTACAACAATTCCTAATCTCCCACTTCCACCAAATCACATGTGGAAGCATCTTAGCTGCCTTAACACCCTTGAGCGCCCTATTGGAGTCTATTTTTAGCCCTGACGTGTCATATATGTCATATGTCAGCCTTCAGGTCTGATTTGTGTCATAGGTGTCATAGCATCTTCATCATTGTTGTCATAGAGCTAGGGAATCTAGCCCAAGTGTCTCACTAGCTCCAAATTGCCTCTTCCTCTTCCATGGGAGTTACTCTTCCTCTATATTTCGACCTTGGATGAGTCATGCAATGAATAATACCTTTTGGACTCCCCCAAGTATGTTACCATTCACCTTGAATTCGAATTGGTGAGAGAATGATGCCAAGTGTAGTGGGGAAATCTAGCCATATGTGGGTCCCACTTCCTCCATGTGTCTTCATGATGAAATGCCACTTTGATTTTCACTTGTATATATTTATTTAGCTCCTTTATTAAATATTTATGCCATTCTAATGTTCAAACATCATTTATTATCCCCATTATTCCAAATCCCAAAGCTTCCACCCCAAACCTAGGAAACTAGTAATTTTCCTCCTTGGCAATTATTTGACCTTTAGCATCAATTTGACAAACTCTAATGAATAGGGCCAATGTGATTAGGCCATTGTGACCCAATACCAAATTTGGGACATGACAAATCCTCCCTTCCCAATATTGCTTGTCCTCAAGCAATTTTAAACATGGGTGTTGAAGAACCTGCTTTCTGTATAATTCTTTGAAGTTGCCATTGAATTGCCCAACCTTGAGTCTTTGAGTTTCCATGAAGATTTTAGAGAGAAACCACCATGCTTGCTGCTGCACTACTCTGATAAAAATCACTTTATTAAGTGGGAAAATCCATATCCCATACTGCTTGTTTCCCCAAAAAATTTGAAACCAATGAGATAAAAATTATTCCAGGGTCCCATTGCTTGTATTGCACCCCAATAATTAAGAGTGCTCTCCAACCCACACCATTAGTTAAGAGGATTCCTGGATCCCATTTTCTTGTATGCATCCTTCCAAACATTATGAGTACCAAATATATATCATCAAAGTACATAACAACATAATGAAAATGTACATCAAGGATATGCTTAATCAAAGAGTCATGAAGGTGCTTATACCTCCAAGCAAGTAGACCACCATTTTCCAAGTGCATACAAGCTTCAAGTGACCAATCAAATCTGCTCCAATGACATAGGTGAGGATCCCATGTCCTATAATGCTGCTCCAAAAGGATGTGATATGCATCAAAATATTCAACCATGTATTCTTTCATCCAAGAAGTGAATGAAGAATCTCCACTAAAATCTGAACCAAATAATGAGCAGAAAAAACAAGGAGACTTCAAATGACTCAAAGAAGTCTCACCCATACATCCATGAATGTGAGAATCATAAAGATGTAACAAAGTATGTGGCTGCCAACAAAAATGTTCTCCCATCATAAATCTATTCACCCAAGTGTTGGATGAAGTTCCTCTAACATAAAATGAACCCAGTGTTGAGCAAGAAAGACCATGAGTCTTCAAGTGACTCAAATCCATATCATAGGTACATCCATGTAGATGTGAATCATCATAAAGTGACAAATGATGCTGCTGCAAATGTGAATAAGAATGTGCTCCAACCATGTCATCATAAAAGTTAAATCTAGGAGTTCCATGCTCCTCATGTGGCACCATCAAAAAGAACCCTTTCACCCATACTTCATTGAGACTAATGTTGCAAAACATGGAATTGTAGGAAGTAGGAGAATGAACTAACTCACCCAAATGATCAAAAAGTGCAGAAGTTTCATCATGGGAAGGATCCATATGGGTAGTATCATGCAGCTCTTTCAAAAGTGTGAACTCTTTGTCATAGTTTGGTTCCAATGTAGAGGAATCATGCTCTTCTTTAAAAATTGCATAACCTTCATCAAGAGGCAATTCAAATTCCTATTCCACCACATCAAGTGTTTGGATCTCTTCAAGTTCATCTTCAAACACATCAAGAACATTCAAATTTTCACATTTCTCATGATCCACCATGTCATGAGAATCCTCCAAACAATCTACCATTTGACAATCTGAAACATAGGAGGAAAAACAAGTATCTTGCAACTTTTCAAGAAGTTGCTCATTTTGAATTGTGAGCTTATGAATATCCTCATTATTCTTCAAGTATGCATCATGTAACAATTCATTAAGCTCAAACAAATGGTTTCTATCAAAAAGCAAAGACATGAAATTACCTTTGATGTGGCACATTGCTCTTTGAATCTTCTCCATGTCTTCAAGGAAGGATGTTTCCTCCAATGAAGTAGCTCTCCAACAAGAATTTGACACCAATGCTTGAGTGTCATGGAGAATGCTGAGGGACTCTTGGATCTTCTTTTCATTCATCTTTAAGGACCCTTCAAGAAAATGATGCTCTTGCAAATGAACCTCCTCATCTTCTTCATTTTTTCTTGGACCAACTTCATGAAGCTCAAGTGGTGATGGGGAAGTTGATCTTGGTTCTTCTTCAACTGCTGCAAGGTCTTCATTATCATGCTTAATGGAACTTGGGCTTGCAGCAACACTTTCAAAAGTGATCTCTATGTCACCAACATAGAGGTGTGAGCACCCATCAATAGGTACTCCTTCATAGTTTAAGCATCCATCAGTAGATGCTCTTTGGTTCATGTCTAAGCTAGAAGGTGTCTCGAAATGATCTTCCATATTTTCAATAGAATATTCTTCACTATCTTGTGATGTCTCTTCCTTTTGCTCCTTCAAGCAAGCTGTTGCATTTTGCCCCTTGGTTTCCTTAAAATCAATAATTTTTTCCACAAGTTCGATAGAAAACAATTCGAATCCTTCCTTAATTTGCTTGGTCATATCTTCAAATATTGTTTTCATAATTTTTATATGCTCCTCACCATCATATGAGGCTCCCTTTTCATCCCTAGTCATAGTTCCCTCAAAAAATTTGCTCTTCTTCTCCTACTTTTTTTTTCCTCTTCAACCAAAGCACTTTTGGTTTCAATATATAATGGTGGTACCTAAATTCTTTTCCTCATAGATATTATACCACATCAGGTGCCAAGATCATGCTCTGATACCACTGTAATGTCCCTTGTTAGGAATTTTATTAAAATGGCAATTTTCCACTTTTTTTCCCTAGTTCGACCTTTGACTAGTTTGATCTCTAGGTCCCAAATTTGCCCCAAATGATTTCAAATCTTCTGAGAAGGTATATGAATGATATTAAAACATAAATATGTGTTTTAAGGATGCCTTTGGACATTTAAAATACTTCTGCAAATACTCTTTCAATTCTGGCCAATGTAGGGAACTTTACTAGTAATTTGCCTTTGACTAGTATTGGTCTCTATGTCTCGAATTGACTCCAAATGACTTCAAATCTTCAAGGAAGGTGTATGAATGATATTAAGACTTGAATATGATGTTCAGGGATGATATATGGCCACCAAAATACCTCTGCAAACTCTCTTAAGATTCTGGACCAAGTATGCAATTTTACTAGTAATTTGGGGTTCAAATCCCCCTGGGGTAAGTATTGAAAATGGCTTCCCAAATGCCTCCAAAGCCACTCAAATTTCTGAACAAAGGTAGGGAATGTATTAAGGATGTTATTAAGGTCTCATGTGCACCATTAATTGATTATTATATCTGTTCCAACCCTCTCCCATTCAACTGCAAAAATCACCAATTCGACCCTTGGGGAAATGACACTATTTCTTCTCCCAGTGCAATTAAACTAAGTAAAAATACTTCAAATGCTCAAGTACAGTACATGAAACTTGTAGAAGACATCCATGGAATTATATTGACCACAAATATATCAGAGAATCATCCATCCATTCGAAATCATCATCAATACATTGGCTCACAACAAGGTAGTGGGGAAATGGCATTGTTCTTCCATTAAAAATGAGATTTATACATTTCTACTTGGAATTTCGACCTGAAAATTTTTGTAGATGAAGAATAGAGTATTTACTTCATATTACAAAAGAAATGGGGCATTAAAAGCTTCCCCAAAGAGTACAATAGCTCACCAAAAACGCCCTCCCTCAAGGATCAAGAATATGCCATCAAAACCGGAAATGGTTGAAGGAGTGAGCTGCAATAGAAGAAACCCTGAGCTGCCCTGTAGCTTACACCTGCAAATAAAGACTCCATTAAAGCTCCAAATGAAAGGTCTGAATGGCCTTTCCAATTACCAACTTGGATGGGAATCTTTCACCCTCGAAATTGGCTAAGGCAAGAAACTAGTCATCCACTAGCTCTCCCTCTTCACAAATGCAATTGCAAATTCTACAAATGATCAAACGCTGGTTTCATTCTTTGTTATTGACATTTATAAACTTCTAATGTCCTCCATGGGTCGAATTCATTCCAAGAGACTCATGCCAACTCATGTTGGGAAGAGATTCCAAAGAACGCCACTTGTACAACAATTCCTAGTCTCCCACTTCCACCAAATCACATGTGGAAGCATCTTAGCTGCCCTAACACCCTTGAGCGCCCTCTTGGAGTCTATTTTTAGCCCTGACGTGTCATATATGTCATATGTCAGCCTTCAGGTCTGATTTGTGTCATAGGTGTCATAGCATCTTCATCATTGTTGTCATAGAGCTAGGGAATCTAGCCCAAGTGTCTCACTAGCTCCAAATTGCTTCTTCCTCTTCCATGGGAGTTACTCTTCCTCTATATTTCGACCTTGGATGAGTCATGCAATGAATAATACCTTTTGGACTCCCCCAAGTATGTTACCATTCACCTTGAATTCGAATTGGTGAGAGAATGATGCCAAGTGTAGTGGGGAAATCTAGCCATATGTGGGTCCCACTTCCTCCATGTGTCTTCATGATGAAATGCCACTTTGATTTTCACTTGTATATATTTATTTAGCTCCTTTATTAAATATTTATGCCATTCTAATGTTCAAACATCATTTATTATCCCCATTATTCCAAATCCCAAAGCTTCCACCCCAAACCTAGGAAACTAGTAATTTTCCTCCTTGGCAATTATTTGACCTTTAGCATCAATTTGACAAACTCTAATGAATAGGGCCAATGTGATTAGGCCATTGTGACCCAATACCAAATTTGGGACATGACACCGACCTGTGCTCAGCCATTCTCTTCTTCAAGGCCAACGCATCGATGATCATCCTCTTCTTTAGGATGAGATCGGGGCCTGAGCTGCTAGTCAAAGTAACGTTATAGGAACTGTTGCCTTCAACTTTCTAGAAGTCACTAGGACTATCCATGGGGATTCCAAAGATCTTGTGCTGATTGAAGTCCTCAGCAAGAATAATGCGTTCAGACAGGAGGGAAGTTGTTTTATAATTTATTGTCTTACAATGACACGAGGAGCCCCTTGGGTTGTCCAGGCGCCATAGCTCCACCATTCATGGGATATTGCAATGGGACACAATCTCATCAACAGAGAGGAGGCTCCTACTCAGGAGGGTGCCATTATTGGCTTCCAAATCAGCTAGGCTGTTTAAGCTTCTTAGCACATGATAGAATCTGATCTTTTGAAATTTTGAGATTTGTATCTGAATTTTCTTAAGCAGCGTGACCAGGCGAATATTGGGAGGATTTTTTTTTGATATGACCGCATTGATGATAATTCTGGAGTCCCCTATGACTGTCAATGAATTGATATTATTCTTTAATGCTTGTTGCAGGCCTTGCCACAGAGCTAACGCCTCTGATAAGTTGTTGGTGTTCTGGCCAAGGCCCCAGGCATAATTCAATCTGATTCTTCCAGTAGGACTCAGAATCACCCCCCACCACCAGAAGCTCCCGGATTCCCTTTCGAAGCTCCGTCGAAAAAGAGCAGGGGATCTTCCAGACTAGCCCTCCATTTTATAAATTCTTGTTCTTCCAACCTTAGTTCCCAGTTGGCACAATGCTTCAGGTCTTGCTGCTTCCTGAGATGATTTGGGAATAGGTCTTTCAGCCAAAGGTCCTCCTCAACCTCAAGAGCCTTATCATTTCTGAGATTAATTTTAGTTTCCATGGCTTCTCCCAGCATAGCTCTTGCTTTTAGCGCGACCCTAGTAGGATTGCAACATTCCTCTCTGAAAATCCTGTTGTTTCTCTCGATCCATAGCTTCCAGAGGGTGAATTTTGGGATCCAAAGCCAGCATGTTTTCAAAATATCTTTCTTGACTAAGCTGAAAGGAGAGCTTGCAGTCCAATTTTCCAGAAGTTCCTGAGTGTTCTCTGGCAGCATGACTCTATTTGGGCTGAGCTTTAGAGCTTCTTTCCAGGTTTCTTTTGCAAAGGGGCAATGGAGGAATAGATGATCAGAGTTTTCTTCTTCATTCAGGCACAGATGACACCTAGAAGGCCCTTCCCAGCCTTTTCTTTTTAAGTTATCACAGGTTAAGTTGCTTTTATGCGCTAAAGTCCAAATAAAAAAGTCAATTTTAGGGATAGATCTGGCTGACCACATTGATTTCCAAAGGGCCGGATTGGGAGCAACATAAGGAACATCATGGAGGACTTTATACACTTCAGCTGCCGAATACTTTTTTGAAACATAGCCCTAGCCTCTCCTATCCTTCACACTTGCCTTTAAAGGGGTATTCCCTTGGAGTAACTCAATTAATAAGCTGGCTTCTTCCTTTAGTAAAGCTGGATAGTTTCCAAGATTCCGGTTTTCCCAACGATCATCCATTCCCCACTTGGAAATGTCCCACAACGTTAGAAGATTATTGCTTTGCATCCAGAGTTTAATGTTTTCTAGCTGCCCATTGTGACAAAGTGGCGTATCTCCGAAGATCTTGTCTTCCCAAATATTTATAGACTTTCCATTGCCTGGGATCCAGTACAGGTTGGCTTTGAAGTTTTCCAGCGCTCTTAAGCACATAGTAAAGATTGGGGATCCTTTTGCTGTTCTCGGGGGAAGGTCAAGGCATCGAAGCCTTTGCCCTTGGAAGTATTTCTTCCACAACACTTTTTTTCTCCAGGAGGTCTTTCCAAAAACAATGTTCCAGAGCATTTTTGCTCCCAACGCTAAGTTTTGCTTGGTAGTGTCCCGGATTTGAAGCCCTCCTTCCCAAATAGGCTTCTTAATTTTCTCCCAGCTCACAAGATGCATCCTTCTTTCATTGTTTTCCCCCCTTCCCAAAGGAATTTTCTTAAGAGTTTATCCATTTTTGAAGTGAAGGATTTAGGGGCCAATAGGATAGAATTCTAGTAGATTGGTAAGTTAAGGAGCACAGATTTCAGCAACACCAGTTTTTGAGCGTTGTTTAGCCAATTTGTGCCCCAAGCCTAAATTTTCATCTTCATTTTTTCAACTAACGGCGTCCAGTGGGAAGCTCTCGGGTTCTTCTTGAAGATAGGTATTCCCATATAAATGAAAGAATCTCATTTCGCAGTTCCTTCCATGTCTAAAATTCTGGAGATCCCAGCCATCTCCCTAGGGGAGCAGTTCCAACCGTAAATCATACTTTTATGGAAGTTTATCTTACTGCCAGAAACATGTTTATAGGTGTCTAGCTCAGTTTTGAAGTTTCTTGCAGTGATTAAGCTTGCTCCTCCCAACAACAATGTGTCATCAACGAACTGAGCATGGTTAATGTCCTCCACATTTTGAACCATTCTTAGTCCCGCGAGAGAATGATTTTGCTGGTAGAGTTTAAGTTGGAAACTGAGAACCGAGGCTTGAATGGCATACATAAGTGGCAATAAGGGACAGCCTTGTCTTAGCCCTCTAGTGGCTTGGAAGAAACCTGTAGATCTTCCGTTCACCAATGGAGCTATCCAAGGGGCTCCAATACAAGCTTTCACCCAGCTTATGAGATTAGGGGAGAAGCCCAAATTATGCATGACTACATAAAGGTAATCATGTCTGACATGGTCGAAGGCGTTGGCTAGATCAAGTTTAATGAGCATTCCCTTTTCTTTCCTTTGGCAACTTGAACGAATAGCTTCCTGGACCAACACAATATTATCCAAAATTTGGCACCCTTTTATGAAGCCCCCCTAGTTCAAAGGGATGACGGAGGGCAGAATTTTTTTGAGCCTCAGGGCTATAACTTTGGAGATAATTTTATAAGCGATATTACATAAGGAAATAGGGTGGAATCTACTGAAGCTGAGGGATCCTTTCTCTTTAGGAATAAGGGTTAGGAATGCTGAGTTGGTGCTTCCCCCAATTTTCAGACAATTCTGCGACTTCCTAACCATTTTAATCAGGTCAGAATTAATGATTGGCCAACAAGATTGGAAGAATCTTGCCGTGAAACCGTTAGGTCTGGGAGCTTTATCAGGGTTCATTTTGAAGAGGGCTATTTTAACTTCTTTCATGGTGATTGGGGAAGTGAGCAGCAGATTATCTTCATCCTTTACCGGCTTGGGAATAGCATCAAGGGAATGGGCATTAGGGTCCAACAGCAAATCATCTGGGGCTGTGAAGAGGTCTTGGAAGAAGGAGTGAGCGACTTTTTTAATCTCTTCAAAGTCCTTGGTCACCTGATCATGATCATGGATTTCACTAACAGCTTTGAAGTTTTTCCTTGCTTCAGCTTGCTTATGAAAGTAGCTCGTATTTTTATCACCTGCTAACAGCCAGAGACTTCTGGACTTTTGCCTCTAGTATTCCTCCTCCTTCCTGCAAGCTCTATGTAGATCTTTTTGGAGCTCCTCTTCTTTTGTGAGCATGGCTTGAGTGACAACTACTCCTTCTAGATTTAACTGATGTACATCGAGTACTTCCTGTGCATCCATCCTCCTGGAGGTGGGGGATTTAGAGGTCTTGGCCCAACTTTTCAGGTCTTTTTTGAGGCATCTAAGTTTTTCTTCCCAAACGAAGAAAGGGGAACCACGAATATTTCTCTTCCATGCTGCATTAACAATGTCGAGGAATCCGTCCTGATGAATCCATCTCGGGCTAAATCTAAAGGGGATTGGTCCAAGGTTATTTTCCAGAGATAGGTAAAGGAGAATGGGTTTATGATCAGAGATATAGGTAGGAAGGATTTTTGAGGAGGCTATGAGGCCAAGGTTGAGGAAAGTGGACTGAATGAGGAATTTTTCCATCCTTGCAGCTATGTGCCCAGGGCCTAAACGCTTATTTGTCCAAGTGTACTTGCCTTTGGAAGGTTTTATATCTTCAAGATCCCTGTCAATCATAAGATCCTCAACTTATTCTCTTGCTGAGTCTCTGACAATGGAGCCTCCTCTCTTTTCATCAACAGCAAGTGTTAGATTGAGATCTCCCGCAATGATAATATTCTCTGGGCTATGCATGCTTATAAAGGATTGTATTGAGTCCCAACACTCTTTTTTTTTCCGAAAATAAGATAGGAACATACAAATTGAAAAGACTTACTTAATGGCCTGATTCTATATGGATGAGCTTGGTGAAGATCCAGTGCAAAGTGTGTTCTTTAGCCGATAACTCATACTTGGAGGAGTCCCAGAAGGTGGCGAGCCCTCCTAAGGCCCCTCTGGAGCTTGCTGCAATAATATGGCCTTTTTTCCAAAATCGTTTGCTTACTTGAAGGAGGTTTGACTCCTCCATTTTCGTTTCCTGGATAAGAAGGACTTCGGGCGTAACAATGTCTTTCATGGCTTCTTCTTTTAATCTGCTACCAAGACCTCTACAATTCCAGGAAATGTATTTCATTTTTTTTTTCTAGGAGGAGTGGCTCCCTTTGGAGCTGAGCCATGCTTTTTGGAGGATCTTGTGTTGATCATTCCTTTTAACGCCTTTTGAGAACCATTCAGTACATCCTTGTAAGTTTTCTCCTCTCTTTATTTTTTCTTTGATTTTCGGCCTCTTGTTGTTTTTATCTGCATGGCATGGGAGCTACTTGAGTCTATTCCTTCATCTTCCGACTCGTCTGAACCATAGTCCAAGCTTATGTGGTCTTCTTCTCCTTCTTTTTCCTTATCAAATTCCTTCGGAGGGGTTGGATTTGCTGCAACTTCAGGGTCTTTCCCATTCCCCTCAGAAGCTTTGTCGAGCCTAGAGATAGTCTTTTCAATAGCCATCGCCTTAGGATTTGCTCTTGGAGCTTTTGACGGCTCATTGGTTTTCTTTTTTGGAGGTGGATGCTCTGTGATTTCTGATGGCTTTGCTGCTCCTTTCCCCTTTTTGACTTGTTGCCAGTCGTCCCTTTGATCTTCTTGGGTTTTTGGACAGTTTCTCTGGAAGTGTCCATGTTTGTGGCAGTTTCTGCATCTGAAGGGAAGTTGCTCGTAATCAAGTTTCTGAAAGTGATGCCAAGATCCTACTTTTAGCTTAACGACTTCCGGGAGTCCTGCTTCAAGATTGACTTCTACACAGATCCTTGCGCATGTGTACTGGTCTTTGTTATCGGCCTTGTCTATGTACCGACCTAGTCCATTTCCGATCTCTTGGAGAGATTGAGTGTTCCAGCAATGGATTGGCAGATTTGGGAGCCGGACCCAGACCAACACTTCTTTGGGGGTATCCATTGTGGGATCAAAATCAGGTGTCCATCTATTGAGATATAGGCCCTGGGATCCCATAAAGTATGGTCCGCTTCTGAATATGAGGTCTCTATCTTCCTTTGATATAAATTCGAATATAAAGAAACCTCTTCCCACAACATAGCAGGTAACGCTATTTTTGAGAAGGGGTCACCTGTTCCTCTGAATCCAGTTATCAGTAGATCTTGAAGAAGGCAAAAGCCCCATAAACTGGCCAATCGGTCCTCTATCTGCCAAAGGTAATGCGATTTTAATGGGCTGCTCTTCAGATAGATCGATTTCTGGGATTGAATCTAGTTTTTTAATAAATTTTGGCACTGAAGTAGCTGCCGATTTCTTCCCCAAGGGATTGATAAGTTGCTAGAATGCCTCTTTGGCTGAGAAAGGAGGGGTGGGAGGAGGCTCCCCACCCCAGACGCACTCATGGCTACGGCTTGAAGCACTCACACCAGAAAACGACCGAAGCCCTAGCATCTCATGCTCTCCTGTGCAAACGACCTCTATGTTACATCCAGTAGATGAACTTATTCTTATAACAAGTAAAATAATGTTTTTTTTAAAGAAAAAATACAACCTATTACAACTTAAAATATATAAAAAAACACTATATCACAAACATATTATAATTTTTTGTTTTTATATATCTATTTATAAAACCTTAATACAACTTAAAAATATATAAAAAAACTACATCACAAACAAATATTATAACTTATATATATATATATAACCTCAATACAACTTAATAAATAAATTAATTAATTAAAAAAATCACAAACATATTTTAAAACCTTTTTTATATCTCTATATATCTATTTACAAAATCTTAATTTATCGAGTACTTTATTCCTATTAACTTAGATATTTTCAAAATCAATATATTTATTACAAAATCTTAATTTATCAAATGATGAAGACATTACCACCTTAATTTTTGTTTTATGTATATACTTTTATACACTTTTTATTATTTAAAAATAACACCCAATATAAAATGGAAATATAAAATAATATACTATGAGCATACCTAACTCACTTAAAAATATTAAATATAATGAATTTAAAGATTTAATGTTGAAACTCTTTATTTATAATTCACAATACTGAATCATTCAAAACATTTCACCAAAGTATGTATTCAAAATAATATATCGAACCATATAAAAATAATTAAATAAAATTGATGGAGAATAATTGACTTTGGATGATTACGAAACATTTGATTAGGTGTGAATGGACCCAGCCAATAGAGAGAATATAATCACATAGACAGAAAATATAGAGAGAGAATATATCCATATAAACACAATATATAACATATCACAATCGGTAGACTCTGGATTCCAGTGAGGGGCCGCTACTACTTTTGCCAAAGCCACATAGCGTGCGTTACTAATAAACATGGAGTTAACGTGTGTGACTAACTGACATATGTGAGGCTTCAGCTTAGCCACTTCAAACTCACGAAAAACACTTGAAAAAAACAAAAAATAGGATGACGTGGAGAATGACCTCTGGTTTATAAGAAAAAGCATGCTTATGGTTTTGACAAATGGGAATGCAACGTGGCATGAGAAATAATAAAAATAATGTTTTGTGCCACGTGGACAATGGGTAAATAGATTGTCGGTTTCGCAGCGATAGGGTGATCACATGGAACCGGTTGTCGGGCTTGAGGACCATGTCTTGTCTGAAAAGAGTCTAGCGAGAGTTTGAATTCTATAAATTTCCTCGACCCACATCACTCCGGAAGCATTGAGAACTTTGAAAAGCCGTGGAAAATAAGCTAACGAAGGGAAGGCTATAAACGGCGGCTCTGTTGAAGAAGATGCAGGTAGTAGCGCAGCAGTTCTTGCCCGGTGGATTTCCCCTATGTCTTTACGGAATACAAAATTCTTATCAGGCAAGCGAGCATCACCCGATTTCTGCTTTAGAATGTTAGTTGCTTTTTTTTTTGAGAAATGAAGGATTATTTTCACTGAATTTATAGTCTATATGGAAAGCTAAAATTAAATTTCTTTTGGAGGAAAATTAGTCTGGTCCTGTGTCTCTTTGGTAAGATTCCGAGTGTATCAGTTGATAGCTTCTGATTTTAGCAGAAGTTAGGGGCATTTTACTGTTTGAATTGCACAGTATATGTAATCTTGCAAGAATTGAAAAAAATTCTTGTCTATTCGCAATTTTATGTTCAAATGCTTCATGTGGATTTTCAGATCCGGCTTAAAAGCTTTGGCTTTCATTTATCCTATTAATACTATTGCTGTTTCTGCCCTTTTTGCCATAAAACCTCAGTATTTGCATCATATCAGAAACTTTAAAGAATTGAGCTGCTTCCCAGCCTCTATTTCTCGTTTTGTTCTTCAACGTCAAAGAAACTAGATGTTCTCTAGCACATGAATCTCAAAGTTGTTCTCTAGCAGTTGAATCTTTAGTATTTTGGATAACTTAGAGGCCTTAGAATGAAGAAAGAGTCTGTGCATAACTTGAGATCTTGCAGTTTCTTTGTTAACTGTCTTTAGTTTTTTGACGAATTTAGCGGTTTGGATTTTTGTTTTGTAACATCATTATTTGATTCTTCGTTTTTCAGTCGGAATTTTTTAGAAATTTTAGATGTTCTTATGATGTTCAATCATTGATCTGTGGGGGATTTAACAAGTTTTTGTAGAATAAAATAGTTGAGCAACTCTCAGGCATTTGTATCACCATTTCTTGTTTTTTAGATGTTCTTGTTCAGTCTCTGATTTGTAATTGTGGCGAATTTAACAAGTTTTGTAGAATAAAACAGCTCATCGTTGTTTGCGTGAGACATAATTTTTTTTTCTTTCTATTGTTTCATACTCTCTACGAATCTGGCCTGTTGAGCAAACTTTTTGGCCTTTATATTTCCATTTCTTCGTCTATCGACAGGGGCGCCATATTTGCTCTATTATAGTATTTTACAACTTAGTAGCCTAGAATGAACATAGTTGTGATCTTCAGTCTCTTTGTGGAGTGATCAGTTTTTGACGAATTTAGCGGCGCCGATTTCTGTTCTCTGATCATCAGTGATCTGTGAGACTTTAATTTGACAAGCTGTAGAAGAAAATCTGTTTTCCACTTTCCAGTGAGAAAATTAAACATGGTCTGTAGAAGAAAATCTGTTTTTTGGTTCACTTAAACATGCTCTGTAGAAGAATTTAACAAGCTATATAAAAGAAAATCGCGGATTGTTTACTTACTTGACTTGTAAACTTGTAAATAATTTCATAATCAAAACGAACCTGGCGGTATTTCAGCAATCTTTAAAGAACTCGGTTGTTTCTGAGCAGTGACCATCCATTGAAGACGTTCATTCATTTCGCAGGTGCACGGTTCGACTCGCCAGCAACTCTTAAGATTGCGGCAGCTTTCCTTTCTAGGAACTGAGATTTCGTTGTCACCAGCGAATTCTATGGACTCTTTCTCAGCTAACCCTAGGTGAGTTATCAGCCTCGCTATTAAAGATCCAAACTTTCAGATTTGGTTCTCTTTGAACTTCTGCACTAATCTCATACCGTGGATTCTCAGATTATCCGCAAACGGAAATCAAACCTCACGAACTGAAGGCTCTGAAAGGGACGAGACCATACAAGAACGGCCTCAGCTTGCTTTGATTCTAGAGTACGTTTTCGGGATTTGATCCGTTGTCTTCTAAATTCAAGTCTGAACTAATTGAACCTCTGTTTGACTTGGTGTGTTCTAATGTCATAAGTATTGGGCTGTGTAGAATGGAGGATCATGAGCGCAGAAGAGAGGCCATAAGAAAACAGAGATCAAGTAGGAGATCGTTATCTATTTATGCAGATGAAGATTGTGCCCTAACGGGAGGAAACATGGATCGACTTCATAATCTTATTGAAGAAGTGATGGGGGATCCCACTTTCAAACAAAATTTGTATTCAAGTATTCGGCATCACGCTTGTGCCAAGGCAGCCTGAGAACGCTTGTGCTGTTCCTGTAATTATTTGGCGTGATAATTGGCCATTAAAAAGACGATAATGATAATGAGTCCTTTTTACTGTATTGCTCTGAAAATTGCGTAAGATGTTATCGATTCTCAGAAATGATAATTTACAAGTAATTGGAGCACTTCTCTATATTTCCACAGATTTGACGTTTGCTTTTCTTGGGGCGTTGAACATATAAATCTGCTGTTGTTCTTCATTAAGAGTGAACATTTTTATAACTATGTAAAAGATGGCAGAGGGAGATGTTCCAACCACTCAAACTTTCATGTGAAAGCAAGTTTGAAAGCTGGTAACTGTTCTTTCAAGTGATATTGCCATACATGAAAATGAATCAACGGGAATTAAACTGATTACGCTTGTGTAGAAATCAAAATTTTCGCTCCACAACGCCTAATTTACTCAAGATGCATCTAGATCCAATACAACAAACTATGAAGCAACTTTTTCGATCACAGCGAACAAACTTTTCTATGGAGAATAAAATGAAACAAACTTATTTATTTTCTCCATCAATGGAACGAACAAACTTTCTTTCTTTCTTTTCCACTACATGGAAAAACTTTTCTCCATCATACAAAGCAAACAAACTTCTTTATTTGTCCATTACGTGGGACAACTTTTCTCCATCATACAAACTTCTTTATTGTCCATTATGCAGGACAACTTTTCTCCATCATACACATTGGAATAAACAAACTTTCCTTATTTTCAGCTATGGGGAATAGCTTTTCTCCATCGTACAACTTTATTTTCCACTGTGTGGAACAACCTTTCTCCATCACACACTGGAACAAACAAACTTTCCTTTTCTTCCACTATGTTGAACAACTTTTCAACATCATACAATGGAATAAACTAACTTTCCTTATTTCCCACCATGTGAAAGTGGAACAAACTTGGACTCATACAATGGAACAAGCTAACTTTCTTTCTCAATATGATTCATTAACCCGTTATTGTTTCTCCCATGCTAACTTTCTTTCTCAATATGATTCATTAACCCGTTATTGTTTCTCCCATGGTCAATGGGGGCATCGTTTAAACGTTGATTAAAACGCGCACCTTTCCCAAAAAAGTAACTTGAAAACCACATACCTTTAGTATATACTAGAATTTGTACAATCGCAATCTTTTATATTTGTAATTACCAAACTTCAAGAAAAATGGTGGAAAGTGGTCTTGATTGTTTGAAAAATGGTGGAAAGTGGCCTCGATTGTTTGAAGTACCTTATTTTTTTATTTTTTTAAAGCTGGAATAACTTTCCATCTAATTCAGCTATCCTATTTTAAACATAATTGTTGTTATTAATGTCTTTCACAAAATAACAATAAAAGAAAGAAAGTAAAGAAAGTTTAGGGTAACCAGATTGTTGTTGGTCAAGTCTCTCTTTCAAGTTATGAAAATTGTGTCAACAAGCAAGAATTGCATCTTCCAGAAGAGCAAATTTTGTGTTTTTGTAATCGAATTGTACCTAATGCTGCAGAAAACCAATGTCCCGACATTAGATTTGATTTTAACTCCTTCAATCAAATATCCTTACTGACAATTGGCTTCTATGGGGACAAGCGGCTGATGGGGAAAAAATTGAAAGATATGGGTGTTGTAAATCATTCCATTCATAAGCAAATGGAGGAAGACAAGTTTGAACCAGGTTTGCACGTTGGTCTTTTGAAGCGTTTCATAATTGTTTTCTATTGGCATCAAGGTACCCATCTCAAAGATGGATAAAGAAAACAGGTTTCTTGCAATTTCATATGGTATGTGGTGGATTTGTGTGATGATGTTTTGTCTGCGTTGAAGAGTATAACCTTCTTGAAGCTTTGGATGCTTTTGTCGCCACCACTTCTTGTAGATTGAGATGAACTCAGAGGCTCAAGATAAATCATGTTCAAAATTTTGAAATGATGTGAGGGTTTCGTCCGGCTTCAACGTAAACATTGGAAGGTATATCAATATGGCCCCTCTTGAAGGTCTGGCAATACCCAACCATAGATTGTTCTTTGCTGAAGGATATCACATATGTGCTTTTCTCACTGCTAATTATAAATGATCAAGAAAGTATTTTCTTACTCGGATCCATTCAAGATCCTAAAGCAATAAGTAAACCCAAACCCCCTTATGTAATTTATCACTGTTACAAGTCTAAGTTACATTCATATAGTAAATGATAAATTGTTTTACATTTTTTGTTGGTTTTTAATAAAATATTTATTGGATTTTTAATAGTATCATGTAGAGTGGATGGATCATATCCACACACAACACCCAAGCTGTAAGAAGCACCTTGTTGATATTGTTTGTTTCATGTCAAAAGTTTTGGCAGTATATTGGTGAGTGCATTGGTCGGGACTTCTTTGTCCTTCGCTTTCTTTTTGGGAGTAGCAATCACAACTAGGAGATGGGAATTCATATTTCTGAGAGGATTATTGGGCTTGGGGGTTAGCATATTGATGTGGCTAGAACTAGCATCTACTTTCTTTGGTGGTGCTTCAACGATTTACACATTCGAGGTAAAACCCTTAAATTCCATGATTCTTTGCCTCTCTCCTAAAACACACATTGATACAAAAGAAATCATATTTGTGGAAGGGTTTGTAGAATTGCATAATATACTTGCACATATTAGATTGCCAATGAAATAATATATTTGCGAAAGGTAGTATAATTCATTGAGTTAAACTGCACATATTGAATTACAAATTTAATGATAGTTGTAGAAGGATCTGTACAATTACTTATATTGTTAATTCTTGGCAGATTTTTTTAATTGGGCTTCATGGATTTGTCCTTCTTGCATGAGTTGTGACCTTAGTGCATTTTTAACTTATATGTTTCCTTTGGTTGCTTTCTTTTCCAATCATAGGTATTGCCATTTTTAATATAGACTTATTTTTTGTAATACAAAGTTGTAAACCCATCAAGTTGACCATCAATGAATATTTTCTCTGAATAGGTTATTATTATTGAAGTTTATCTTTTGTTTGTGGATGATTTTGTCAAATATTAGTAAAGGCAATTTCTTGGTTTTCTTTGTCTTTCACTAATTTGAGAGCATATTTGTACTAGCATACACTACAATTAAAGTAATATGAAAAGTTATATAGACATGTATGGCAAGGTGCAAGAGAATGTTTTCTTCCGCCTTCTTCATCTCCCGTGTTCACAACATTCTTTTATTTGAAAGTGAAGCAAGTAGATGCAAAAGCATAATCTTTGTTTGTGTAACCATTAGAGTTTATTCTTGAATGTCAAAATATGAGAGTAAAATGGGTATTAACAATGTATGTGATTGCATATATGTTTTACCAAAAAGATAAATAGAAGATGGAGATTTATTACAAAATTCAAAGGCCAATCTTTGTAGCTTGTTGAGGAGTAGAGCCTGCACATGAAAAATAGAAGATTAGTTAGGGAGAAGGGGATAAAAGAAGTTTTTGGAAAGTGAAACAAAGAAGTAGAGTAAGATTGAAGAACCCAGAGTGAGCTTGAAAGGAAGTATAGGAAAATGGAATAGAGAATAAAGAGAAGTACTTACATATAGAATGGAGTTAAGAGAGCTCCATTGTTTGTAGCAATGTCTCTGTGCTTTTCCTTAATTTGACATGTGGATTATCTTGCATATGTTTGTATCGATCAAAGGAAAACGCCAGAGAGATGTGAAGATCCTTCAGGGAAGGGACTCTGGAAAGTGCAGTGAAGGTCAAACCTTGATGCTCCATTGTACCAATGTCTAATGTAGCCTTTGGTAATGCCATGCCTTGATATTTATGTATTGTCAATTCCCATGCCATTTTAAGTGGGATTTGAGTACGACGCCCCCTTTGTATAGGTGGAGTTGGTAGAAAAGTAGGATTGTTGGTATCCCATGGAGGGCCAATGTACTTTTGGAAGTTAACAACAACAAATGTTGGAATTTGTTGAGGCTGATGGTTTGATTTGTATAAAATGTCAACCACTTGTATGAGAAATCCATTAACGAGACCAACTGAAACCCAGAAGTTTGATGTTAACATAACTCACTGCATAGGGCAAAGCAACACTGCACACTCCAGCTGGTCATCTTCAACTTTAGAAGTAACATGGTTGTTGACATGCTCGACAATAAAGAGTGATATTGGAATTTGCAAAGACTTCAACATGTGTTGATTATGAAGGGAAGTTAGTTGGTTGGTTGCAAATAAGTGCATGGAAGCTTTGAAAGCAGATCACTCATCCATAGAAAGGAAGGAGTTTGTCATGGACATGAGAAGGTTCCAATCCTCTATAGTAGCTGGGGCATTTCTGATGTTGTTAAGAAGGTTCCTGAAGGTGACTTGTGACGGGTCGCTTCCTTGCTAGTGAAAAATAGTTGAAAGGGTTACAACTGTGTTGAAACCGTGCCAGAGTGCAATCCCATGGGAAGAGCCCACATACAATGGAATGTCCATAATTGGTGTTAATTGTGGGAGGTCTCCAACGAGAATAACTGAGCAACCATCGAAAGAGAGGTTTTTATGGCGAGGCAATGCTTCTCGGAGACGTTCATTAATGTAGTTGAAAAGGGTTGGACCTAGGAAGCTCATTTCATCAATGAGAATGTAGTGGATATGGCAAAATTCCTCTTGGAGGTTTGAAAGTGAATTCCCTTCCAAAGGCATGGATTTCTTTATAGGAATATGAAGGGCTGAATGGATAGTAGATGCTTGGATATTGAATGCCACAACACCAGTAGGGGCAAGTAGCACGAGTGGGGATTGATAGAAGTTGTTGTTCAAGGCAAGGGAGTCTCTAATGCAGTGAATCAAGAATGATTTTCCAGTGCCAGCAGTCCCTTGTACAACCATTATGAGTGGAGGACTTAGTTCGATGTTGGTGGAGTGATTGATGACAATGAAGAGGGATTTCATTTGTGTGGGGGACAATGTTTCATAATTTGGTGTATTGGAGTAGGATGGTTGAGGGAGGTGGTGGTGTGAGCGATTGTTTTGTATGAAGTCAATGGCAAGTTCTTGCAAGATGAGGGGAATGGATTTATCATGCCAGTTACGGTTGTTGTCAAAGTTACAACAACCTAGGATGTCAAGGTCACTTATTTGCATGTCATTGGTAGGGTGGAGTTGGGAGAGCAACTCCCATTCAACAAATTGCATGGGTTGTGGGATTTGCAAATCATTAGAAACCATGGTATGTTTCGACAAGGAAATGGGTTCAGATGGTTTCCGATCAACATGCCAAGGAGTGTAGGTTGACTTTAGTTCTTCATCGGAAGCACCAATGTAGAAGTGTATATTGCGGAAAGGTTTGTATAGAATGATTTCATATATGCATAAATCAATGAACAAGGGCATATATATGGAGGGGATTGAATAGTAACGTGGAAGCACACAGAAAATGGCCTTGGGATCTCTTGGTTTCGATTTTTCTTTTTTTCGATGAGCATCATATGACCAAGATCTTGCAGCCTCTATGAGAGAGATGGATTGAAGAGCGGGAGGGCGTGAAAGGTAGGCATCTATGAATTTTATTGTTGTGAAGGATGTGGGATTGTCTGATGAAACAGGTTTATAAATTTTGCGGTTGACATTGAGGGAGAAGAAAGTGTGGCTACTAATTGTGAGAGGCAGTTTTTGAAACATATGGCATGTTTCTTGGGCTCCAATGTCACCGTCAACAAGTGGTTTAGAAAGGAATTTTTGAATAGCAACATTGGAAGGGTCAAGAAGTGGTGTAGCATGGACAATTTGTCGAATCATTTGGTGAAATATTTCAAATTTTGTTTCTACTTTAGATGCATACTTAGCAATGTATTTTTGAACGACATGTATGGAGAGAACTGGTTGGCAGTCAACATTCCCGCGCCATATTGATAGGATGGAAGGGACATGGATATTCAAACGATCATCATTGCGAGTTGGTTTGTATGTTTTTTTCCTATTGGCATCAATGAACATGGAAGAGGAGTTTTGCAAAGGCCATGGTGCATTATAATGACATGAGTAAGAAGAGACTTTTTTTCAAAGGCATGTATTTTTTGTGCATTTTGTGTGTCGTTGGATGTTGTTGAGTAGTTCTGTATAGTCATGTAAAGGGTTTTATTTTAAAATGTCGTCAGTGGATAACAAGCATGGATCGAGCAGCACAAAGCAGGGTAAGAAGGGGGCTTGTTGGTGGTTTTCTCGTGTGTTCCAAGTACAAATAAAATTATCAAAGAAGTCCTTAGCTTTATCAAGCTCAGTAGAATTCCCCCAGTCAATCTTTTCCATATCAGGTGCATTCGATAACCATATGAAACCGTGAATATGTGCAGAGCCTCTACTTTGCCATTCATACCTATGCATGCAATACGTGTTAGTAATATGTGGCAAAACAATAAAACAATAAATAGATTTGTTGTTGGAAGAAGGGATAAGAAAGTTGACCTATACCAATAGTCGTGTGCAAGGAGGTGTTTCACCAAGACCTCTTCACGAAATATTGTGAACCTATGGTGCATGTAGAGCGATGCAAGATGCAGGGTGGTCTCCCAGGCCTGACTGCATGCATGTCGGTCCATATCGTGTCATCCGCACTCAAAGTGAATAAAAAAGTTGGGAAACCAAGCTATGAAATCATATATGTCAATTCGTTCCTTGATTTGTGCCAGAAAGAGCGTGTTCCACGGAGTGTTGAGACGAACCGCATGATCTGATCAGGGAATTTGTCAGAAGGTGTTTGTTCCAAGTGGTTGTTGAGTTTAGATATGGTTGCAGGAAAGTTGTCTTCAATGTTTTTTTTATGAACACTGCAGCTATTTACTGGCTATGACGACGCATGATGAGATTGTAAAGGTAGTAGCAGAACCGTGGGTGTCTGCCAAACCTGTTATCATAGTATTGAAGAAATGTGTAATGCATATTCATTCAGATCGATAGATTTAAAATGTGGTTGTTTGAGCATGGCAGTGCCTTGGGGGAAAACTGATGGAAATTCCATTGAGAAAAGGCCCTTTGTGTTGTATTCATTGATAGGTGACAAACCTATAGGTGGCCAATCCATTGCATTTGTTAGTGATGAAGAAGGTGTTTGAAAGAAACTTCTGATTTGTTGGAACTTTGTATCTATATTAGAGGGAATATTAGAAAACAAGGAATTATGTTGGGAGTTTGGCTCTGCATTGTCGGGATGATAACGATGAACATCTACAGAGGAGAAAATAGAATCAAGGGTAGTGGAGTGTGAATGTCAGAGAAAAGGGGAAACATTAGTGGGGGGAATTGGGAAAGCCATAAGTGCAAGTTGGTCAAGGCATACATATTTATAGTATGGGTCATGTGTTATCTTGTATTCCAAGGATGCAAGAAAATGGGATATGATGACAATGCATTCATAGGATTGATTGTTGAAGGTTTTGCAAGTGACAACTAAAATGTCCAAGTCTTCAACACAGTGAGGCAAAAATTGGATTATGGTTGAAATGTATTGTGGAAATATTATTATATGGCCACTATATATGTATTTTTGACCATGGGCATGGGTTAATTGCAAAATAGGGTTGATATGTGAAATGAGCATTTCTTCAACTTGTGTACGGATCGATAGAACAAGGGGTTATTCACCAGGGTCCATGTTGTTCCAGAGGGAGTATCAGTGGCCATTTTTCTGAAGAGCATATAGAACATGTTTGGTGTCCATTTACAAATAGGAAATGAAGACCGAGATAAGATTCTTTACACAGTGAACAGACATGGATGGATGGTAGCTTATCTAGCCTTAAGTGAAAGTGGCGATGTGATTGAGATATGGTATTGTGATTGAGGTAATGCGTGAGTGAGTTGGGTGGAGGGATGGTATTTGGGATGGTTGTGAAATAGGTTTCTTGAGAAGTGGAAGGGTAGTATGATGATGGATGATGGTCGACATGAACATGCAAAGTGGTGGCTTTGGTTTGCATGGAAGGAAGTAGGATTGTTTGGTTGTGGTATGCAAAAGCATGGGTAGGATTTGAAAGCTAGGATGATTGTACATATGAGACATGAATTATATAATTTCATGTTGATATATCTACACAAACTATGGGATTAAGCCAATTAGGATCAATAACATAAGATTTTTTTCTAATGTCATCTATCCATCCAAGTCACATAGTGTGTGAGAAGCAATTCACCATTAATATCTAAATTAGGAAGGGAAAAAATACTCAAGTTGAATAAGCTCACTTTACTAAATAAGACTTATTTCATATTCATATCATATTGGTCTTGAACTTCATAGAATTCAATATCTAACTCATTAATTTCAGAATTTGTATCCAACCCTTCAAAATCATTGAAAGGATTGTGCATAACAACATCTGGGATGTCTAGTAGTAATCCATCATCAATATAATTATTATCATTAGAATAGGATTTATGCTAGTGACTGGATGGTAAAATTCATTCTCCTCTTTGTCTGAGACTTCTTCCTTATCTCATGCATCTTCTTCATCTTGTTCACAAAAATTATTCTCGCAAAATATACTTCACAAGCCTTCCTCTTGGATCAAATCTAGCGATAAATGGCTAACCTACTCTAACCAACACATGTGAATAAAATACCTACACATGTTGACTTGGAAGGACATAGGGATTTGTATTCAACTCATACCTAGTAGTATTAATCATGGTAAATCATTATCATGATCAATAACGATCCTTTAATCACCTTGTGGAAATTATATGTACCAATTGACCCTAAAGAGAATCACTTTGAAGAATTTAAATTCTATATCCAATATATCTTCCAAGAAGCCATAATACCTCAAATTAGATGTGATACAATGTTTATCACCTATATGGGAAATATTAATATATTAGAAAATTACAGTTATCTTGTTGTAACGGGTTTTTCTCTTATCATCTAACTGTTTGGTATAATATTTTCCGCCATTACACCACATAGATTTGTCATGTTTCATTTGTATGCTTGAAATGATATAAATTCATTATAGGGAATTGATAACTATATGTAGTGTATATTCGAGGGACAAAAAAAACATAAAAATGGGAATTAAAAACTAAAAGTAAATAAAAAATGCTTACCTTTCTATCTTTTGCACTATATGCTAGATCAATTTCCATCTGCATTAGAATTATATCATTATCCAAATAATCTCTTCTAATAAACTGCATTACCCACTCCATGATAAACTCTGGTAAAATTTATTACATCATTTTATCCACACATTCACATAGTCAAGATAATTTGCACTGTATAAATGTAGTGCATCCCACTCTCCACTACATGGATGAAGAAATAAAAATACATTTAGTGCACCAAAAAAAATTAAATTATATGTACAAAGATAGTATTTACAATAAAAGATAATACCTTTCACTTTTATTCATCTACCTTTCCCAAAAAAACACAGCCCTTTCAATTTGTTGGTGGAATTGGCATACCAAAGGAGAGTCACATTAATATCACCCACTACTTGAGGTAAATACTCACTAAAATATACCGTGCACTGATATTCCTTATATCCTTCAACCATTGAGTCCTCTGGACATGATCTTTGTATCTTCAATTCCTCCAGGTTCTCTCCGCCAACCACATTGACCTTGTGTGTACGTGTCCACATATTTCAATATCCTCAACTAGGTGAATGAGGTAATGTTCTTGAGCATTAAAAAATATTGGAGGAAGATATTTTTGAATTTCACATGATAGAAAATATAAAATGCCAAACCTTGATAAAGATCTACTAATCGTGAGTCCCCCCCCCACCAAAATCATAATTTTTTGTTAATATATTATTTATGTTTGAAGAAAATCAATGGTAAATCTAATCTTTTGTATAACGTATTTTGGAACATTTCTCTCTTGCTCTATTAATAACCATGGAAAATTGGTCGATTGTCCATCACTATAACAATGACCCAAATGTTTCGTTATGTTGGATTCCTGAATGTCACTAAGAACTTAGTAATTTTGTCCTTGTTATTACTCCCATCCAATAACTTTTTATAAGCATTCTATGACATTATTTTCTATATGCATTGTGTCAAACAAATGAGTTACTTGTAGGTGCTCATAGTAGGTCAACCAATTGAATAGAACGGAGTGTCACTACACATGTTGTGGAGGCCCACTCTAACAACCTTTGGGAAACATAAACGATTTTTTTTTATTAGAGTAAATATAAAAGACTAGAACAAGTAATAAATATGGATGTAACTAAAACCAATTGCTTACCATGATTCTTCTCAAATGCCTTTTTCCATAGTTGAGGTGTCATTCTTTGTGGTTTTTTCCCACCCATTAACAAGATTTTTTTCGATAGTTTGATACCTATGGTTCTCAGGGAGAAAATGCTCATACTCATTATAGACCTTTTATAACTAAATTTGGCACTTCTCCATCTGTGACGACACTTGCATGTTTTGATCAAATGACGACACTTCGGTGATGACACTTCATGAGACTGTTGTGGGCCACACAAAAGGACGTTGTGGATGGAAGAGACATATTTGGGACCTCTATTAGGTATCATTAACTTATTCATGGTCCATTCAATAGTTTGGGAGCTCATGACCACATTTGGAGACCAAAAATCCTCTTGAAAAACCCTAAGAAATAACAGTTTTGGCTCATTTTTTCACCCATGCGCAGGTTGCACATGGATGACATGTGTTTTTTGCACACCTTTATCTATAGTTCACCAGCATGTGCCTTAGAAAAACCCAAAAAATATCAAAAATATCCAAATTTGGGTGGTTGGGTGGTTTTGGAACCTCCTCTTCCGGTCATAACTGCTCCTTCCTCGACCAAACCTTCTCCTTTCACTATAAAAGAGAGGGAGAGGGGCCATGAATGGGAATCTTAGCCCATATAATGTTATGCTGGAGAAATTTTGACTCCCACCCCCCTCACTTGTGTCCTAATTGCTCCTAAAACCTAGTACATTTGATCAGAGTTTGGGATCCTTGGAGGAGAGAAGCAAGAGACCTTGAATCTTGGTTTCATGAAGTGCTTGCATTGGAGGAAGGTAATGTCATGTACTTCTTCATTAATTAATGAAACAATAGTGATTCTTCCCTTTCCAAACAACTATGTATGTCTATATCTCATATTTGATTGCATATTGATGTTTATTATATCAGTAATTCATGTTCTTTTGAATGTGAAGTTGTTATTTGTAGTCAAACTGGTTTGAGGAAGGTATTTGAAGTTGTTTTGCAGGTTGTTGCATTGGGGATCACGAGGAAAGATCAAGGAGAAGGCTTGGATAAAAATTCAGTAGTAAGGTACATGCTTTCTTAACTCAAACTCTTGATTATTTTGCTGCTTGCAGAACCCTTAATGCTTGTTCTTTCCAACCCTAGTATGTTGGTGGACTCACCCCAACCATAGGAAACTTTACCTAACAACATAATTGGTGACTCCGCTGGGGAGAATACTATCTGCTTTGGGGTATACAAGGTTTTTTTTCTAGCTTGACTGAATGTCTGATTTTGATTTCAAGTTAAGAGCAGTCATTGCACTTAGTTAGACCTTTCCTTTGTCAATTTTTGAGATTGGATTTGCATTTTTTTAGAGTTTCAGTACCCATGCACAAGTGATAGCACTTATAGGTGTGTGTCTGGCTCATACGCGCAGGTGGATGGTCTTCTGACCTGCGTGTTACATGCAATTGTGCTAGTTGTTCACCAGCGTGTCCCTCCTGTAGGTGACTTTTTCATACTTCTAGGCATGTTTAGGGGATTTCTGTGGGATTTTTTGGAGTCTCTGCTTATCCTAGGTCTATGTAAGACCCCTTGGAAGTGTATGCCTTGTCTTTTCATGGTTCTTAAATTGATTTTAGCGATATTTTGGACCCATTTTGGGCTTGTTGGGGAAAATTTGGAGCCTTTAGAGCCAAGTTGGAGCTTCTTGAACCAATTTGGTGTCTTTTGACCTAATTTGGATCTAAATGAACCTAATTGATCCCGTTTGATTGGATTTGGAACCTACTGAGTCAATTTGTACCAATTTGAGTTAAAAATACTCTTTTGGTATGGTTTTTATACTTTTGGTCTTTGCTTGGAGGTGAAAGCTCAAGTGTCCTTTTAGTTGTTTAGGACCTTGATTGCATTTTTGTATGTAGACCTGGCTTTAACAAACCATATTTCCTAGTAGTTACTTTTCTTTATTTGGGTTTGAAAGTCTTTATTGTATGTTTTTCCCAATTTTGGCATGCGTTCATGAATGGAAGCCTAGGGTTTATGGCTTCTTTCACTGTTTGAAAAGGAGATCATAAAGCTTTTGCATTTGATTGGATTGTGTGTTTATTTGAATTTGATGTTTATTTCTTATCCTGAAAAGGAATAAAAAGTTGGTTTAGCATTGAGTTGGAATTAATTGAGTACTTTGCATATTCTCTCAAAGGATTTGGAATTGCTCAATATTGAAAACAAAAACAAAAGTTTATTTTGCATAGTTAGTTGTTTTGGTAGTTGCATGCTTATATAGTAGGCTTGATTTTGCACTTAGGGTGATAAATCTTAGTCTCCTTTTGAATTTGAAAAGACCAAAATTGCATTAGATACGAAAATATTGCATATGCATTCCAAGTCACATCTTTAGGTCTTGCATTGGAAAGAAGTTTAGAGTGAAAAGTGTATGTTTTGTGGCATTTAAGTGCTCGATTTTTCTGTTAAAGAACATGTTGTCTTTAGGTGCACTTGTTTTACTTCTATTGAAAGTTTTGAAAGCACATTTTGAAGCAAGCAATCATTAACTTGAGATAGGATCTTAGGTTTTCTTGCAGTTTAGAAGCATACCTAATAGTTCATTTAGGATTGTGGAGGTAGGGAGTTGTGATTTAACTCCTCCATGGTCACTCAAACTTGTCAAAATATAGGTTTCATTCATTAGGGAGAAAATCCAACACTGTAAGGGTGTGGCTTGGAAGCTCCTCTACCACAGGAGTCAAGCACGAGGTCGTGTGAGGTTAATTTGCAGAGATATCCCTCCAATACTCAATCGAGCATCAACCAGGGATTTGCGTGTACGGGGAATTTCGACAGCATATAGTGCCATTGTAGAGTTTTAGGCTTAGTTACCTTTCCCATATGCAAGATCTTGAACCGCGTTTGTTCCCCCATACGTTGTTGATTCCTCGGGGGTGTAGGTGTTGGAATGGTGTCCAAGGAAAACAACAAGGGATGAAAACCCAGCCAAAGGCTTCAGATAATCCTACGCAAGTATTACCCTATCCTCGAGTTGTCTGGTGTGGTTAACACCCACGGATATAAAGGCCTTCGCTGGCACTTGTGAGTGTTTGATCCTAGAAAGGATCTGTCTTCCTGTGAGGAAAGACAAGAGTTTTACTGATCCTAAGATGTAGTCTAACTTGGGAAAGAAATCTAATCTAAGTCAGGCCTATTCTAAAAGAAATGACTTGTTTGTGCACAAGACAACTTGACCTAAAAATTACAAAATCTTTTCACCAATTTAATGAACATGCAAAACTGGATCTTGACTCAGTAACTCAAGATATAATCAGTTAACGACATTCAACCAACAATAGCTTAAGAATTAAGTGCATACAAGCTTATCTTGCATCTGGAATGTTAATTAACAAATTAACATTGATTTACTGACTTCTGTGAATCATTTGCAGAAATAGATAAAATGTTTTAGATAAATACATTCATTTAAAACATCAATGAGTTGAGATAAATATGAACTATAGACCCATGCATGTTATTGATTGCAAATAATAAACAGAATTAGTGAATGTGTCAAAGCAAAATCACAATCCATCAAAGACATTTGACAAATTATAACATAAGAGATAGCTAAAGAAAACTAACTGTGTATTAAGGCCTGCAAAACATTACATAGTCCGCAACAACAGAGCATCTCAAGTCTCTTTTGGTGATTTTGTTCCCTAACCATCCATCCTCTCCTATGAGATCTAAAATCCCTTAAATAATAATTACAACGTAATAATTCAGGATCAAATCCCCCACAGAGCATGGATAATCAAAACTAAATTGTCCTAAAAAAATGGCCAAGAAAAGGCTTCCCCTTGGCCTAAAACATCTAACAATCCTTATACATTGGAATAACAAACCAATTTGGATCCCAAACTGGGCATCATACAATTTTTTAAAAGATTGCATCACATATTTTCGAGAACATCCCATCATAAGCTGAGGAGAATCAAGATAGATCATGAGCTCTTGATGGTAGCTGGCGAGGAACATATGAAATCTTCCCCAGATTCACGAGGACTAGACATATATTCAAAGACCGAAAAATCAGCTGACGGATCATCCCTGAGAGGAATTGCGGGGAACATAGTTGGCAAGTTGATGATAAAGTCCTGAATAATTGTATTATCTTGATCTGAGCATCTTTTCTCACCCTTCTTCTTCTTGTTGAAAAGGAGTCGTTCATATGTGAATTGAATATCACCATCTTCCTCTTCACTATCTGTGCTATCATCAGACACATCAGCATCAAATGGTGCAGGAACAGGTTCAGAGTATTCCATTGGCTAAGGTTCTCTCTCAACAGAATGATTGACAGGAATACTACAAACTCTCTGCATTTTGCTTACAATCATGCAATTGTTAGCAGAGATATCAAAATATCAATAAAAAATCACATATATCATTGTAAACCAACAAATTATTCATAGCAATCCTTATAGGAAATAAGACCATGGGATTTGACATTGATTGAATATAACTAATTGGCATGATTGCACATCTACGATGTGCAGGTGGCAATTACCGTTTCTGTGAGTGAAATATCAGTCAGTCACGTATCAATTTAAATTGGCGGAAGATCAGATAGGTTTACATAATAACACATGGGATTAATAGTCAAATCTCAGAGTTTTAATCATCAAGCAATCATTGGATTCAAAGATTTCACGTCTGATCAAGCATAACGCAGATGAAAAAATGGATCAACTCTTGAAAACGATGAACCAAGAACCAAAAATAAAAAATTTAAATCATTCCGCCAGATGCAATCAGGGCCGTCGGATCATCATAAATCAATGGTCGGGATGCAAAATGTGGGATGCCAAGTGCGGGCACTCATTATTTGAAAATATACATACCCTTCCGCAATCTGCATCCCGCAGTTGCGGGTTGCGGAACATAAAACACAATGTGTGGTTAGACCATTCCCGCATCCTGCAATTACGGGTTGCGGGTTTGTGAACCATTTTTATTAAAAGATCTTCCTGCACCCCGCAATCCGCAATTGCGGGTTGTGGGTTGCGGAAAGAAAAACTTTTTTCGCGCAACTTCCTACAACCTCTTTCCGCATCCTGCAATCCGCAATTGCGGGTTGCGGAAAGAAAAAAATTCAGGTGCAAACAAGGAGTCCGCAACCCGCAATTGTGGGTTGGGGGATGGTCGAAATTTTTCGACCAAAAACTTATTTCCGCAATTCATAAAAACACACTAAAAATGCATAACTTTTAAGAAGGAAAATTTACTAACTTAATCAAATTAATTCAAAGGCAACAAAATGAAAAACAAACAGGCTAAACAACCCCAAAAATTGATTAAGCTATCCTTTGATATAAATTGGGGCTCCCATATTTTGGATAAAACATGGGATATGTTGTGCCTACAACACTCCAATACTCAATCGAGCATCAACCAGGGATTTGCATGTATGGGGACTTTCGATAGTACATAGTGTTGTTGTAGAGTTTTAGGCTTAGTTACCTTTCCCATACGCATGATCTTGACCCGCGTTTGTTCCCCTGGATGCTATTTGTGGTTTGGTATCCACAGTATCCTGTATTTAGGGTGACACACAGGTGCTAATAGGGGATTTTATGTGACCAACTTGAGTAGACCTTGTGATTGGAGCATTAGTACCCTTGGAGGGTGTTTTACATAATTTTCTGGAAAAACACTTGCACCAAGAAAGGAAACACGCCCAACCTTGGTAACTACTCTAAGATATTCACTGATTAGAATTGGGCCCTCATCATCCTAGGATGATCTTTGGGAGATAATATCCTGCTCTTCGTTGGATTGTGCTTGCAACCAAGTACTCTTTCAGTGTGAGATTTGTTTGCTTGTTTGACCTCTTTCAGGAAATTTTTAGTGTGTGATGTTGTTGGCATGGGATTAGTCCACATGAAGTGCGGAAGCCGACAACTGCGAAGAAGGACCATCCGCGGAAGAAGGACCATTTGTGGAGAACAAGAAAGCGCAAGATTAGTTTAGTTTGTTAGAAAGGGTCATTTGTACCATTTTGTAATTGCCATAGTTGGCTATAAATAAGAATATGAATGTAATCCTAAGGGCATTGGATTGGAGAGATTGAATCTGATCGGAGAACGAGATATGAACTCTGTAATGTTTTGCTATGTTTTTGGCAGTTTTGTAAGGATCCGCGATAAGATGTTTTGAACTATTTCTGCGAAGGATATACCGCAGGTTTTGAAGAGTTAATGCATGAAGATGTTCGTATATTCTTCTATCTCTGTTTATGTTGAATAATGAATGTTGCGTCCTATTCTATGTTGTCTTTTCTGTAAGGTTTCAATGATGTGATCGCTAGTGTTACTCTGTTAATGTGAATGTTGAATATGCGAGTAATGAATGTGATGATGTATGAATGTTTGAGTTGCTATGCATGATGCGAAAATGAATCTCTATTTTCTGATGCGATAGAGATAGATTAGATGCATGTCCTTTCCCCACTGCGGAAACTTGGTTCCTGCAGCCCCCTTAACCATCTCGGGTGAGACTTCACTCGCTTCATGGGTGTTGTTGAAAAGGGTAAAACCTTTCTGGTCCGGTGCTTAAGGGTGTTAGGTTGGTGTTTGTTGACGATAGTGCGAAATGAACCCCTTTCGACAGAACTGTGTCAAAAAATGGTTCTGTTGCCGAGACCCTGAAGAAGGAATAAGAGGACATGTTGTTGCACCCGACGAAACCGGAGATCCAAGATTGGTTTGACAAGAAGGCAGAAGAATTTGCGGAAGGAGAAAATAGGAACCCTAGGTAGATGATGAGAAGTTGGTTGGAAAAGCATATTTATTCTGCTATCCAGGAGATATTCTTTTGCGAATTCCCAGTATTGCTGCACGAGTGGTTGGAGCAGCTGACCTTTCCAAAGAACCATTGCCAAGGAGGTAAACCTAACCACTGGACCCCAAAATTGATTCAAAAGCTGAAAAGGGTTGACAATAAGGTATCACGGGTTGTTGAATTCTGGGTAGACTGTATCCTAGAAGGATACATCACCGAGTTTGCAGTTGATACGATCAAATCATATAGAGACGCGGAAAGGAAATTTTTCAAAGGACCTAGAGGGAGATTCCTGCAATCGTTGAAGTTGTGGATTAAGATGCTCGTCTGCGAAAAGGGCATATTGAGGATGAATTTCGATGAGTAGAAGATCAGTGTGCGGGAGTTGTGGGTACCACGTGAATGCGGGCCCGGTAGAAAAATGCGAAAAAATGAGGGGTAGATGGACATGAGCGACGACACATTTCTAAGGGAGGTTGAGGAATACTGTGGTACCTTGAGGAGTGGGGTGATATTCTGGCGACCAGAGAAGAAGAGGAGGACTGAGAGAGAGTCTCCTGAGGGGACCAGAACGGAAGAATGCGAAACAAGACCACAAGGAACGAAATGACCTTATTACGACGAAGAAGAAGGTGAACAGGCTACCCCAGAAGACGAAGAAGGACAGACCCTAAGCTACACCGTACCTTCAACTCTGCACACTACTCAGAACTTGATTGGAAGAAGTACAAGTTACTCAAAGAAATTTGCTATGTGCCAGAGAAATAGTAAGAGTAGCGGATCAGTAAATAATAACAGTAGAAGCATAAGAATGGCAGGTGACGACGCAAAGATGCCAAACTTACAGGGTAACAAGACCGAGGATCCCGAACAATATTGGTTTTTGTGTGAGGCAGTCTGGACTCTGAAGCAAGTTCAAGATGACAATATCAAGAAGGGACAGTTAGCGATGACCCTCAGGGGTCGTGCGCTAGACTGGTATATTAAGTTTACTAAGGTACCGACAGAAACTCCAGATAAAACATTGCCACAGATCAAGATGGGGATGATTGATGAGTTTAGAAAACCAAAATCTGAGTCGCAGTACATTACTGAGCTCAAGGAAATTGAGTAGTTTCTGAATGAACCAATATGGGAATTCGACCAGCGGTATGAAATGCTAATGGAGAAAGTAAGTTACGGGATGAGCGACATGCAACATAAAGAATGGTTTATCACTGGGTTGGAACCGCACATTCGTGGGCCGCTAATGCAATAGAAGGTAGCGACTTAGGCATAGGCGCTGGAAATCGCAATGAAGCTAGAGGCTTCACCAATCGACGAAACAGGCCTAGGCATGGATCAGATACAAGAACAGTTGGAAAACTTGACGATCTAGTTACATGATATAAAGAAGGGAAAAAAGGCCCTCAAAGACGTATGGTGCACTAGATGCAGGACAGAGGGGCATCACAAGGATCAGTGCCCATAATTTCGAGAATATTTGCAATTGGGTGCACCGAATCCCCTCAGTTAGGGAGGAATGCCTTGGTGTTGCATCTGTCATACGAGAAGACATTGACCGGAGGAATGTGTGTATCGACAAAAGATGGTGTCGAAACCAACAAACTTGTATTACAAGTTCTGTTGATAGGTTGGCCACGATGAGAAAGACTGCAGAGCTTATGACCTACTCCAAGAGAGGACTACAGATACATTCTTCATGAATGGA
Organism: Larix kaempferi; assembly: GCA_027924585.1. Classification (NCBI taxonomy): domain Eukaryota; kingdom Viridiplantae; phylum Streptophyta; class Pinopsida; order Pinales; family Pinaceae; genus Larix; species Larix kaempferi. The sequence continues at coordinate 10,378,082 of BSBM01000143.1, forward strand.
GAAGAGAAACCACTGGTACATCATTGACAACAGTATAATCAACAACCACCTCAATATAATCCGCAACTGCAGTATGATCAGTTGCAGTATGGTCAGTCACAGTATGGACAACCACAATTTCAACCACCACAATACGCTCAACCGCAACTGTTGCTTGGGTTTTCACCCAAGCTTGTGCATATGAGCACCTACTAACTTTGTAGTAGCAGTTTAGATCAAATAGTAAAAACTAATGTGACAAGTAAATATTAAATTAACATATGCAAGAAAGCAAATCTAGATTAAGAACAGTAAAAAACTAGATCCATGAGAGAAACAATAAAAAACTTGATATTTTCTATTAATGAGCAAATAATGGTTTGCAATGGGTTACCTCAAGGGTGAGGTAGCTAGAATTCTTGCAGCAGTACAGGAGTGCTCCAAAGCTCCAATAGTCTCTCTCTTCTCCAAGATGCTTCAATGGTTGGGAAAAGATAAAAAAGGATGCGCAAAGCTCAAGAGGGATTTTGGCAGCATCAGGATAGGATGAATAGTGAGGAGTCCCTATCACCTTTTTATAGATTTTGGGTGATAGAGAATACAACCATGGTTTAAGAAAACCAATGGTATTGGTAAAAATGGTTTAGGTTTTCTTTTCCTCTTTTTCCCTCTTTTTTCATTTTTTGAATATATTTTTAATTTTTATTCCCTTTTAATTGATTTTTGGCAATTTTGGACCCTTTTGGAGGGTTTTTTGTAGTTTTTTAGGAAAATAAAATATTTTGAGGAGAAAAATATGGATTTTGGTTTTTTTGGTGACCTTTTGAAGGTTTTAGAGGCTAAAATGGTAGGAAAAGTGGACAAATGGGTCATGTGAATAGGGAAATGAGCTAGTGAGAACTTTTTGGGTGTTAACAGATTGCCCCCTAATGTGTGAGAGCAGGAGCTCATCGTATGGACGATAGACATCATAGTTCTTTTTCCTTTTTCCTGGGGTTTGGAGGAGAGAAGAGACCGATTGGAGACTCGAACAATGGTCACATACGAACTGCAAGAACTGAAAATACATGGCCTCAAAATGAATGAGGAATGATCTCTGATAATGGACGAGGCGGGCATACCCATGCTCGTATCAAAACATATAAATAACAATGAGGCCCAAAAAAGGGGGACCTAAACAATACATATAAACTCGCTGTGTACATCATAATGGTCCGGAGGGGACACAAGACTGGGATATATGCATGGTCATACTATGACTGATCTGAAGAACTGATACACTAGAAAATTAACAATCATTCTGAGTGGTGTCAGAAGGACTGGTAAAATGTTGGATCTGAAGGTGTCCATTGACTGTAGGGACTCAATAACTATGAGTCAAAATCTGAAGAGTATATGGAACTGTATACTCGAGGAAGCATACAATTGGGGTGCTTCTGAATAATATCGCCAAGTGCATCCTGGATATCCTCAGGAACATATAACAGGTTATTCCTAAAGTAGACTCACCAATGTGCTAGAGTCAAGTGACATCCGGGGTCTTCGACTAATAACTGAAAGGACCAATACCCTGTATGAATCTCAACGATGCAATCAAGGTGTTTACGTCGAGCATGTGAGAGACAATCATTTGGAGAGGCATCGAGGACTCCTTTCAAAAATGATCCATAGGCACTCACCACTAATGGTGATGAGTCCAAGGCACAGGGACCTTTGGGTCTATCCTCTGGAATAGAATGGTTGGCGTTGACAGAGTGAGACCTGCAACTATCAAGGAAATGATGTTTCCTTACTAGGAGCACGAGGTGTACAACCAAAAGGTGATAATACTGAAAGTGGGACTTCCATACTGTGGGGATCGGGAACAACTGAGGTTGCAAAGTGGGGGGGACTCAAACTTCCTTTGTTTAGAGCATGATGGCATGGATTACCTGGAAGCATATGAAACATGCTTTAGGTATGGGGATCATAGCTTAAGGGATCAGGGGTGAGTATTGCTGTGGGAATGACTCTGGGGGATAAATTGATGGATAATATCGGGAAACTCTCAAGGTGGCATATCATAGAATACTCTGAACAAAGGCAACCAAATTGGGGAAGTTTCCATAATAATATGATTATATATGCTTTTTTGTGGTGTCGAGAGGCATTGTTGGGGCCTTCTTCATGGTTTAAAGAGCTCAAAGAAGGGATAGAAGTGTGCTCAAAATGGTACTGTCGTGTGGATTTGTACAAGCCCATGACAATGCATGCTCGTGCTTGCCTTCAATTTTAGAGAGTCTGAAAGCAGTAAGTAGACTCCAAGGGGGTTCTTTTTCGTGTGTTAGTCTCCAGGGCCCGAAAAAGCATAAAAGGATGCAATGAAGAACTCTTCTAGCCGATGTGACTAGAGTATTCCTTTTTCGTAATTAGTCTACAAGGTCTGGAAAAGGGTTAAACTTATACCATGTAGATGCCTTTTCAAATACATTTAACGAGCATGAAAAGAAGCAAGGTTGCTCGATGATATTTTCATTTTTTTAGGAGTAAGAAAAGAGCTTAACAGAAACTCCCTAAGTGCCTTTTTCGTAAAGGAATTGATCAGCCCGAAAAAGGGATAAAATTATATTGAACAAAAGTAATGGTGAGGCAAGGAGGAAGTGTTCAATCAAGGGACAAGTATGGGGATTCAAGCTCGGTGGTAGGGGGAACACTGATGGGGCCTCCTTGCGGGTTGATGAATGATAGAAAAACAATGCCATAATTGCAGTATGGATGGAGTGAAGGGCTCATGTATAAGTTGTGATGCGCAAATTTGTAAAATCTCACAGATGCCAATGTGGCACTCAAATCGAGGCGGCAAGGTGTAAGGACACAATGTCAAAAAGGGTTTCTATTGAGAGTGAGAAATGATCTCAAGAATCATCACGAGCGTGGAAAACTAAATCCGGTGATAAAAAATTCGTCAAAAACGGACAACGGACGATGTGGCACCTAAACCGGGGCGATGATGAGCATGTGAAAAGATGCTTGAAAAATCTGGTGGTGAGAGCGAGAAATGATCTCAAACATCATCACGAGCGCGGAAAACTAAATCTGGTGATATGTTGTCAAAAATGGACAACGACCAATGTGGCACGCAAACCAAGGCGATGACAGGCATGTGAAAAGATGCCCAAAAATGGGACCGATGAAATTAGGAAACTGACTAGACCATGGTGAAGTTCTCGTTGCGCTGAATCCAATAGTATTAATGATTTGAAAAACGGACGTCGTATGACTCCGGAATGGTTGACTAAAAATGGGTAAAATTTCTATAAATAGCAAGTGGACCCATAGTGACGTGTCATTTTCACTATTGAGTTTGATAGGAGATTTGAGTTGGCCAGAGCTATTTCGTCATTTGCAGGAGAACCGACCGTCCGATTTTTATTCCGTGAGTTCCAGGTAAGCCTACTGGCCTTAAGATTTAACTTTATTTACTTTCGGGGGGGAATGGGGGTCTCAGGGGTGGCGCATTGGTCACTTTGGGTGACCAATAGGGTTTATCGCGACTCTTGAGCCTTTTTGCGCGATCTGGATCGCGGCTTTGGCCATCACCATCGCGATGTGGATCGCGATTGTGGTCTCCACAGTTGTGATGTGGATCGCGACTGTGGCTTCCACAGTCGCAATATTAGATCGCGGTTGTGGGCCCCATAGCCGCGATCTGGATCGTTGCTGGGGGGAAATTTATGGCCTGTTTCTAATTTTAAATTTTCTTGTTTATTTGGGAGGATGCTTAGGCTACCGAGGGCATCGTGGAGGGAGAGAGAGATTCTGGATGCTCTGATGGAGATCATCCATGAGAACCATCATGCACAGGCTGCTTTGGATTTGGGCGGACTGTTGAAGTTTGCCCAGATTCCCCTTATGTGTTCAGCAAATTTGTTGCTGAACAAGTTAATCGGGTTTTGGGACCTGACCATTCAGGCCTTCATGGTTCAAGGTGAGAGATTGGATCTCACCTTGATAGATGTTTACTTTCTGACTAGATTGCCTCGCTTAGGTGTGATAGGGGACACACAACCCAGGATACTGGGTGATGTTGAGATAGAGGATCTACTTGAGATATTTTGTCATCCGGGGTCTCCTGTGCATGCTAGTGCACTGTTAGTTGCTGATTTGTGGGATCCGGCGATGCGAGTAGTCGCGGCTTGCATACTACGAGTACTTGTAGCACAGGCACCCCATCAATTCTCGAGGGGGGAAGATGTTGATGGTTCATCAGGTTATGACTAGGACATATTATGCCTGGGGGTAGATGTTCCTTTCCTGTGTTCAGCGTGAGCTGAGCAAGGTGAGGTTGCAGGGGGGAGAGTTTAGTTATGCTTCATTTCTATGTTGCTTCTTTTTTGAGAGGGTGCCTACATTGCGGCCCCGTGTGCCGGTCTGGGATGGTGAGATCAGTGAGCCTTGGATGGTGCAGTGGGGAGAGATGATGTGCCGGAGTGGTGGCGGGGTAGTTGGAAATTTCTTTACTGTAGAGATGTACGAGCAGTGGGAGTAGATGCCAGTTCTGTTCGATGATTATCGATACCAGACTATGGATTTCCAGGGGGATATTGAGATGTCGCAAGCTCCAGGTCAAGCCTAGGGGACAGATGGTATGTATTTCTTTTTGTTTTTCTCTTTTAGCATATCATGTTTGTATGTTTTTCTATGATTATAGCTAGAGGTTTTTTCATGATGATGATGTCTCCTAGTGTTGGTTATTGTAGATGTGGGTTCGTGGCCTCCACCGGAGCATCAGGGCCGCAAGGGTCATGTGGTGGTGGTGGCACCCCCACCTCCTGCGCAAGGAGTTGTACACCATCGGGGTGATGATGTGCCGGTAGAGGGTATTCGTGATACCATTGATCAGCTATTGGATGGTGTGGCAGATGATGGCTGGAGGAATTTAGATCAGGAGGTGTTAGACTTATGTTTTGATGCTCCACGAGAGTGGAGGTTGATTTTTAGGCGGATAACTGTGTTGACAGCGGAGAGGAGGGCTAGGGACCAGTATGATCCGAAGGAGGAAGAGCCAGAGGAGGTGGTAGGCCGTGATGAAAAGGACTAGGCTATTCATTACCTGCCCCCAAATGCTGATGAGCATATGGGGATGTTTTTGTGGATGTGTATATTGTATGACTGATGTATATTTTGGATACTCTGGTGCTGAGGGCACTTTTGACATTATGACTATATGATATATATATTTATGCACATGGATGCATTTTTTATGATAACATCGTGTATGCACGTGGATGCACATTTGTCATTGTTTTTATGTTTTGTTGCACGTGGATGCAATTGTGTTTCTGTATGCCTGTGGAGGCATGTTATATGCACGTGGATGCACTATTTGTGTTTTTGTATGCCCGTGGAGGCACATTCTATGCACGTGGATGCAATACTATGATGGTTTCTTTTGTTTGTTTATATGATTTTTTGATGCCTATGTGATGCATGTTTTGATGTCCTACATGGTTTGGTTGACGTGCCAATCTAGAATGTTGTTAGCCATTTGGACTGCTACACTGTTGAGATTTCTTGGGACATGAGTGAATGAAATGGATTCAAAATGTCGAATCATTTGTTTAGTGAGCGGGAATTTTCTAAAGAGGCAAGGATCATGTACCTGGTAACAATTGTTGAGCTGGGAAACAAGAAGCTAGGAGTCCAGGAAGATGTCAAGGTGACTTATGCCCATCTGGAGGGCAGCGGTCAGGAGACCGGTCACAACATCGTACTCAGCCTGATTATTTGTGGCAGCACCTATGCACACTCTGTCGAGGTGAATCAACTCGTGTGAGGGGGAACAGAGTACCCAAGCTGTGGAGGCGAGATTTGGAGACCAGGGACTTGCACCGTTGGCAAAGCCAACATAGTAAAGTGGAACAGGATCCATCTGTGGTTATGCAGGAAAACAAAATGTAAGGTTTTTGAAAGTTAACAGTGAAAAAAGCATTAAAACTGTACAATATGGACTGTGGTGTCCAAAAGATTTTATGGGTAAAAGCGTTCGAGGTACAACCCATTACGAGGGTTGCACAGGGGGTTTCCTTCTGAGTCAGTCAGGATGTATGCCCCATGTACAAGGCAAGTATGTATGATGTATGGGCCTTGCCACATGGATTCAAATTTTCCTTTTCCCATTCTGTCATGGGCTTGATCGTAAACGAGTACAAGGTCTCCTTCACTAAATGCTCGTGGGTGAACATGTTTATCATAACTCACTTTGGATTGGTTATTCGCGGCTTCAATGGTTTGGAGGGCTGCGCGACAATATTCATTAGCTTGCTCCAAAAGAAGTAAGCGTTGTTCAATTGGTGAAGTATCCGGGAGAAGTTCGATAGCGATATGCAATGTTGGGATCTGACACTCAATGGGGAGGACAGATTCCACGCCATGAACCAAATGGAAAGGGGTGAAACCAGTGGAGGTTTTAGTGGATGTGTGGTAAGCCCAAAGTGTGAGGAAAAGCATGTGATGCCAATTGGACTTATGTCGGTCGACAGCGCATTGGAGAATTGTCTTCAAAATTTTGTTAATAGCTTCGACTTGGTTGTTCCCTTGGGGGTAGTAGGGGGAGGCGTATTGGTGTTTGAATTTAAGGAGGGTTGACAATTCTTTCCAAATAGAGTCCTCAAAGTGAGAACCATGGTCTGAGATGAGTTGCTTAGGTACTCCAAAATGAGTAATAACATGGTTGAAGATGAAGCGGGCTGCAGTGTCGGTTTTGCAGTTGAAAGTAGGCATGGCTTCTGCCCATTTGGTAAAGTAATCGAGGACCATGACAATGTATTTATGGCCGCCATTGGATGTAGGATTATGCTCCATGTAGTCGATGTCCCATTTGCAAAAGGGTCCAACGGTGACGACTGGATGAAGGGGGGCGGGGGTGTTCTTGCCTTGGGGGCAAAGAGCTGGCAATTTTGGCAATGTTTGACTGCTGTGATGCAATCGATAAATAATGAGGGCCAAAAATAACCTGCGCGGATCACCTTTTGGGCAGTGGCCATTCCTGAAATGGCCACTGCAGGCACCGCTATGACAATCATTGAGAACCTATTCTGCTTCATCTCGTGAAAGGAAATGTCGTAATATGGTGTCGACACTGTGTCGATAGAGGACATCGCCCATGAGGAGATAATGGGAAGCGTGGTGATGGATACGACGACATCCGTCATGGTCAACATCGGGTTGAAACTTTTGTGTACGGAGATAAATCAAAATGTCGCCATACTAAGGGTCATCTAGCGAGATGATGAACAAATGGTTGTCAATTAGATTAGTATTGACCGAGGGTGATGGCAATAGGGATGGTAGGTCTGTAATGATTTGAGTAAGTGCTAGGGCTTTGGTACTCTTAGGGGTTGTGAAATCTAGGTCATACTCTTGTAAGATAATAACCCATTTAGCAACGCGGCCCTGTAGGAGGCGACAGTTCAAGAGGTATACCATGGGGTTGGAATCTGCAACAACTTTAGTGTGGCTCATGAGGAGGTAATGTTGCAACTTCTGTACTGAAAAGACGACGGTGAGGGCCAGTTTCTCTTCATATGGGTAACGTAGTGGTGGGCCAGATAAGGTTTGGCTCACATAATAGATGACATGCTCTTGACGAGCAAGGTCTTCTTGAACGAGAACTCCAGAAATGGCATAGTCAGATGCCGAAACATACAGGATGAAGTCTTTAGAGAAATCTGGAGGGGAAATCAAAGGGGTATTGGTTAGAGCTTTCTTCAGGTCATCGAAAGCTCCTTGCGCTTGGTCATCCCACACAAAAGGGATGTGGGTATGGATCAAACGAAGGAATCCATGAACTGTCGTTGCATAATCGAGGACGAAATGGTGGAGGAAATTTGCCTTCCCCTGAAGGATCTGTAACTGTCGAAGCATTCATGGTGATGGGAGGTCTAAGATGGCTTGGACCTTTAATGGATCGACTACGATACCTTTCTGTGAAATCAGGAAACCTAACAACCGGCTTGCCAGAACGCAAAATACACACTTAAGTGGGTTCAAGCGGATTTGGTATTTGCGACAATGTAGAAAGACTTTTCAGAGGTCGTTTAGATGATTGGACCATTTTTTCAATCGGGCTGTGAGGTCGTCAAGGTAGACCAAAATAATGTTAACCAAGTCATGGAAACAATAGGTCATGGCCTTCTGAAAGGTGGCTCCAACGTTTTTAAGACCCAAAGGCATAAAACGGTAAGCAAAGGTGCCCCATGGGGAGGTGAATGCAATCTTGTACTGATCTTTTTTTTGAATATGAATTTGGTTATACCCAGAGAAACCATCCATGAAAGATAGTATCTCATTCCCCGCACATGCATCAACAAGTTGGTCGATAAATGGTGTGGGGAAGTTGTCTTTGGGACAAGCTTGGTTCAGGTCGCGAAAGTCAGTGCAGACACGGATAGTGCCTTGCTTCTTGTTAACTAGTACCCGGTTAGAAGCCCAGGTGGTGTAGGCTATGGGGTAAATAAACCCTGCTGTGTGAAGCTTCTCAATTTCCGCTTTGATGACAGGAAGCTTAGATGGGTGGATGGGGCATTGTTTTTGGCGGACAGGTGGTATGTTGGGCCAAGTGTTAATGTGGTGTTCTACAATAGCTAGATCAAGACCCGACATCTCGGTGTAGGATCATGCAAATACGTCTCGAAATTCTTGGAAGAGTTTCTTGTAAGTTTGTACCTCATCCTCTGTGCATGATGCGCCCAAGGAAATGAGTTCAGGTATTATGGGCTTGGTAGAGATGCCAATTTTGATAACAGGTGAAATATTGGCCATATTGACTTCCTCAAAGGCATCAGGGGATGGGATTGGATCTTTAAACCAGTCGACCTTGGGGGAAAGGAAATATTTTGATTCAACGGAGAATTGATTTTCCCTGGAAGAGGTAGATGCTTCAGGGATGAAGTATGATCGATGGTGCATATCATCCCAGGGGTAGTCGAGTGCAGTAAGTGCTTCAAGTATTTCCTCATCATTGCGGAAGCATTGTGTTGTCAAATCAGTTGACTGGTGTGCAGTGGTGGATGAGATCATATAAATGGTATTAATCTCTTCCGAGGAGGAAGATTTTGGGGGATATATTTCCTCAATAAGGGGAGGGGATGTTTCTAGGTCGGCATTATTAAGTTCGTATAGGGTTGCTTTGTAATCTGGGAGATCAGGGCAGTGATGTGAGTAATGGCCGTAAATGCCGCATATTGCACAAGGGTGATTGGTACACATCGATTTGTCGTAAGGATGAGGAGCTAGTTCCAGTTTAACAACTGGGATGTTAGGATCATCATCCAACATTTGCATGTGTTCCTGAAGTGTTGGTAATTGTGGACATTGATGGGTAGCATGGCCTATATCATCGCACAAAGAGCACTTGGGGGAGCATGAATTGTTGGGGGATTCTTCGCCAGCTTTGGAGTTGATGGGGCGGTGCGGGTTGTAGGTCTAGCAGTGTAGGTTTGTGGGCCTCTGGCCCCAGTGTAGTAGAGTGGAGGGGGACCATTAGTAGATGTTGATGCAGTGACCACTGTTAAAGGTGGTCAGTTTTGGATGTTCGCTATACCGGGTGGTGGATGGTTAGAGGTATTGATGGGTTGCACCGGTTGTAAAACGACATTCGGTGTTGGGGGAGGGGTTGGGGCAGGCAGGTACCAAACAGGTAGTCCTAATGTTAATTCCAGAATATTGAGCGTGGCCATTACTGGGTTGATGATGGCTCCTGAAGGGGGAAATAGGAATGGGATAGTGTGAATTGGTGTTGCTCCAATATGACTAGGAACTGCGGGTGGTTGTGGTAGTAATGGGGGTTGTTGAGTAGGTGGTTGTGTGTTGTGCGAGAGGGTGCACAAATCAGATATCTCATTTATCTGCAAAGGGGGTGGGATGGATTGGAACGTGGAAGTCATTGGTGATTCCGAGTAGATCCCGGGTCCGACTGTTGAGACGAACGATGTAGGTGCATTCTAAACGGGTTGTTCAATCATGGGGAGAACATTTTTAGGAGCAACAGGGGCATTAGGATCGTGGTATGCTATTTGATCAATATTGACCACACATCCCTCATGGGGGAACATCATGATGCGGAAGACGGATGAAGTGACGACCTTCATAGCATACATGTAACTGCGGCCAAGTAAGAGGTTGTAATCAAGCTGGGCATTGATAACTTCTATGTCGATGAGGACCGTTTTTCCACCTAATTGAATGGGCACATTAGCCAAAAGGCCTTGCGGTTGAGCTGAACGTCCATTGTAAGCTCGTAATGCAGTGGTGGATGGCTGTAGTGTGGGTGATCCAAGATTTTTCCAGAAAAATGTCGACATCACACAGGTGGAGGCACCTTCATTGATGATGCATCGATGAATGACAAGGTTTTGGATGGATACAGAAACCTGAAAAGCTAATGTCGAAGGAAAACGTGGTTTGGCTTAGTCCAAGTCGAATGCCATCATACGTCAGTCGTTAGGGTCTATTGCACCAATGGTGAACAATAAGATTTTCCTCTATGCAAGACAGTTTTTTAGGACTTCCAGGGCAAACATAGCAGTGGGGGACTGGGCTAAGTTTTTCGCAATGTTATAATTTGAGGCGGCACGAGCATTAGGGTTATTGTTGATCCGTCATAGGGGGAAGCGAGGGGCTTTAGGGCCCCCGTCCAATGGCATAGTAGGTATGCATAATGGATGATTAGTTGGGAGGGTGTTTGTGGCTAGATCAACAGGCGTGGTTTCAGGGGTTGATCCGTATTGGTTTCGGTGTGTTTGGAGGTTGATATCATTTGATGACATCATTAATAGATGGTGAGTACCTGAATCCATATATTGGTAATCAGTTGCAGCATAAGTGATTTGCTGTTATGGTGCCGCAGATCCTTGTGGGGGATCCATCGGACGGGTGTTCACTACTCCTTGTGTGGGTAAAGGATTCTGCAACACCATGGGTTGCGGTTGAGGAGGTGGCGCTGGATATGCCACGTGCCCTTGGCATTGGGTGTCATCAGTCCAAAGTTGGCGTGCTCGCTCAAAATGGGGGCACGAGTGTGTGTAATGGCCATATACCCCGCATATGGAACATGGATGGTTTGTTCTTAAATTAGGATTTTTACCTTGTTTTGGTGGATGATCAGGGTTTTGGTTGGCGGAAGCAACGTTATTATTATTCATAGGATTAGGTGGTTGACTGCCTTGGTTTTGAGGTTGATTGTTCTCACGGTGGCGTCCTCTTCCGCGGTTTTGTTGACCTCCTTGATTACGTTGGTTGTTTTGGTTTTGGGGCTGGTTCTGCTATGCATACACTTGCCCTTGGGCAGTAGGGGGATTTTGAAGTCGTGCAAGCTGCAGTGGATAGTAAGCGGGAGGGTTCAAAGGTGTTCCAGGTGCTTGTTTTGGTTGTTGGTAAGTTTTATCTATTGGAAGTGTTGTTGCAGAAGGTGCTGCCTGCGAAAGGTAATAAGTCAATTGGGCTTGTGAGTGAACAGGAGCATGAGTGGCATGTTGGTGATAATGTGTAGGGGGTGTATAAGCTGATGGTGCGTGCCCGTAACACTGTGGTGGACATGAGGGTCCATGAGTGTGATTAGAGTGTTCCATGGGAGCATACGAGGTTGTAGCTTCGGAGTGAGATGTGGCCCGCGAAAGGTCGGGGCCAGTATTATTGGGCATAATTGAAAAGGGTTGGTTGTGTGATACAACATGACCAATGATACCATCGGCGACATGAGATTCCCCTAGCACGTCATTCCTGGATGGATCGCCTTAGGGGGGCGTCAGGTAAAATTGTATATAGGTATCCAGATTGGGCATAGATTAAATCAAACTGATGGGATTTTAGAATGGCTTCTTCTTTCCACTGAGGTCATTCAGAAGCCACATTTTTGGCTATGGCTGGGAGGAGAGATTTTAGGAACCAATCCAGGAAAATACAATCATCTAGCTTGATCTTGCATAGACTACGACGTTTACGCCACTCATGGATGTGATCTGTGATATGTGTAGTCATGTTCTGTCTACAAGACAATAGGATTTATACTCCCGCGTCATAGCGGACGGGTAGTTGAAAGAACTGTAGAAAATTCGAAGCAAGGGATGTGAACATAGGGTGTGTCCCATGAGGCTACTCGATATACCATTTGGCTACCGAGCCAGTGAAATTTCTTTGCAATAGGCGTAGGCGAATAGAGTCATCTACTATGGAGTTGGAGGAACACCATAGATGAAAAGACATAATGTGATTTTGTGGGTCCTCACCAGCCTTCCCCTCAAACTTAGGGATGTCTGATGGGAGTTTAGTGGGTATGTGAGGCCAAGTAGGATCATGTCTAATGGGATCGTTTGTTAATCTTGCCAGGTCCGATAGGTTAAGACTAGCCATAAATGGAAAACTGGCAGAGGAGTGTGACATGGTCACTAGGGCATATGTGCTATTGGTAGCATTATTGATTAGGCGACTTCCTCCAAAGGGAGTATTAGCCGTGAGGGGGATATGACCCCCAAATAGAGGTGTGGAGTTGGTATGGGAGGGTCCTACGCCTCCAAGTGTAACATGGGTTATAGATGGATTGGGATTAGGTATAGTAACTGTTGGGTTTGGTATAGTAGCAGGGATGGTAGTTGTAGGTCCCGTTGAGGGCATGCCTAGGGTGTGTCCCGTGGAGGGCATATCCATTGTAGGAGTGGGTCCCATGGAGGGCATACCCAAAGTAGGAGTGGGTCCCATTGAGGGTATACCCAGGGTAGTTGTGGAAGTGATTGCTAATGTGGTAGCTGGGGTGGTGGAAGATGTTCCACCAGCAGTCCCTATAAAGAAGGGGTTGGAGGTCATGCCAGCCATGGGGATAGTTGGTGCTGTGTATGTAGGGTTTTCAGATTCTGCCTCAGAATCATATGTGAAATGAGGGGCATCAAAATCGGGTGACTAGGCTCTATGTCGATGACGTGTGGATTCAAGTGACAAGGCTCTACGTCTGTGACGAGTGGTGTCAGGTGAACCGTACTATGGGGGTTCACCCCAGAAGTGCCGAGAACGTCTTGGGGACTCAATGGTGACAGTTGGCTAGTAAAACTAATGGGTAGTGGTGAGTGAAAAGCTCAAAAAAACCTAATGAAACCGTGTGCGCGGGAGGGGAGCGCAAAAATAATGGCACTTAGGCCAACAACTGAACTCAAAACACTTACGGTAATAGCTGTACTACGGTAAGTGGAGCAATAAAAAAAGGTGGTAAAAATACCAACCAGCAAACGACTCCTAAAAATAAAAATGGTGTACTCACTAAACCAAGGGGAGGTAGTAGAGCATGCAAACACCTAACTGAAAAGGTATTATGATTCAACAAGATGAATCCTCTACAAGGTGATGAAATCCAAGTTAGATAATACGAAACATAGAACCAAAGGCTAATGATATCCCCTTACCGGGAGGGACACCGGGTAGACAATCCTAGAAGAAATGCCATTAAGATACCCCATTCATGAAACGTCCAAAAAGGTGAATCCGCAGCTTCTGTTCTATCGCTGTTGTACTCCCACAAGGGTGGTACAATGAGAACAACGAGTAGGTATCCTTTAGTGAATGAATGGATTACGGTATTTGTAATGTCCCTTGTTAGGAATTTTATTAAAATGGCAATTTTCCACTTTTTTTCCCTAGTTCGACCTTTGACTAGTTTGATCTCTAGGTCCCAAATTTGCCCCAAATGATTTCAAATATTCTGAGAAGGTATATGAATGAGATTAGAACATAAATATGTGTTTTAAGGATGCCTTTGGACCTTTAAAATACTTCTGCAAATACTCTTTCAATTCTGGCCAATGTAGGGAACTTTACTAGTAATTTGCCTTTGACTAGTATTGGTCTCTATGTCTCGAATTGACTCCAAATGCCTTCAAATATTCAAGGAAGGTGTATGAATGATATTAAGACTTGAATATGATGTTCAGGGATGATATATGGCCACCAAAATACCTCTGCAAACTCTCTTAAGATTCTGGACCAAGTATGCAATTTTACTAGTAATTTGGGGTTCAAATCCCCCTGGGGTAAGTATTGAAAATGGCTTCCCAAATGCCTCCAAAGCCACTCAAATTTCTGAACAGAGGTAGGGAATGCATTAAGTATGTTATTAAGGTCTCATGTGCACCATTAATTGATTATTATATCTGTTCCAACCCTCTCCCATTCAACTGCAAAAATCACCAATTCGACCCTTGGGGAAATGGCACTATTTCTTCTCCCAGTGCAATTAAACTAAGTAAAAATACTTCAAATGCTCAAGTACAGTACATGAAAATTGTAGAAGACATCCATGGAATTATATTGACCACAAATATATCAGAGAATCATCCATCCATTCGAAATCATCATCAATACATTGGCTCACAACAAGGTAGTGGGGAAATGGCATTGTTCTTCCATTAAAAATGAGATTTATACATTTCTACTTGGAATTTCGACCTGAAACTTTTTGGAGATGAAGAAAAGAGTATTTACTTCATATTACAAAAGAAATGGGGCATTAAAATCTTCCCCAAAGAGTACAATAGCTCACCAAAAACGCCCTCCCTCAAGGATCAAGAATATGCCATCAAAACCGGAAATGGTTGAAGGAGTGAGCTGCAATAGAAGAAACCATGAGCTGCCCTGTAGCTTACACCTGCAAATAAAGACTCCATTAAAGCTCCAAATGAAAGGTCTGAATGGCCTTTCCAATTACCAACTTGGATGGGAATCTTTCACCCTCGAAATTGGCTAAGGCAAGAAACTAGTCATCCACTAGCTCTCCCTCTTCACAAATGCAATTACAAATTCTACAAATGATCAAAAGCTGGTTTCATTCTTTGTTATTGACATTTATAAAGTTCTAATGGCATCCATGGGTCGAATTCCTTCCAAGAGACTCATGCCAACTCAAGTTGGGAAGAGATTCCAAAGAACGCCACTTGTACAACAATTCCTAGTCTCCCACTTCCACCAAATCACATGTGGAAGCATCTTAGCTGCCCTAACACCCTTGAGCGCCCTCTTGGAGTCTATTTTTAGCCCTGACATGTCATAGATGTCATATGTCAGCCTTCAGGTCTGATTTGTGTCATAGGTGTCATAGCATCTTCATCATTGTTGTCATAGAGCTAGGGAATCTAGCCCAAGTGTCTCACTAGCTCCAAATTGCCTCTTCCTCTTCCATGGGAGTTACTCTTCCTCTATATTTCGACCTTGGATGAGTTATGCCATGAATAATACCTTTTGGACTTCCCAAAGTATGTTACCATTCACCTTGAATTCGAATTGGTGAGAGAATGATGCCAAATGTAGTGGGGAAATCTAGCCATATGTGGGTCCCACTTCCTCCATGTGTCTTCATGATGAAATGCCACTTTGATTTTCACTTGTATATATTTATTTAGATCCTTTATTAAATATTTATGCCATTCTAATGTTCAAACATCATTTATTATCCCCATTATTCCAAATCCCAAAGCTTCCACCCCAAACCTAGGAAACTAGTAATTTTCCTCCTTGGCAATTATTTGACCCTTAACATCAACTTTGCAAATTCTAATGAATATGGCTAATGTGATTAGGCCATTGTGACCCAATTCCAAATTTGGGACATGACAAATCCTCCCTTCCCAATATTGCTTGTCCTCAAGCAATTTCAAACATGGGTGTTGAAGAACCTGCTTTCTGTATAATTCTTTGAAGTTGCCATTGAATTGCCAAACCTTGAGTCTTTGAGTTTCCATGAATATTTTAGAGAAGAACCAACATGATTGCTGCTGCACTACTCTGATAAAAATCACTTTATTAAGTGGGGAAATCCATCTCCCATACTGCTTGTTTCCCCCAAAAATTTGAAACCAATGAGATAAAAATTATTCCAGGGTCCCATTGCTTGTATTGCACCCGAACAATTAAGAGTGCTCTCCAACCCATACCATCATATAAGAGGATTCCTGGATCCCATTTTCTTATATGCATTCTTCCAAACATCATGAGTACAAAATATATATCATCAAAGTACATAACTACATAATGAAAATTAATATCAAGGAGGTGCTTCATCAAAGAATCATGAAAGTGCTTATACCTCCAAGCAAGTAGACCACCGTTTTCCAAGTGCATACAAGCTTCAAGTGACCAATCAAATCTGCTCCAATGACCTAGGTGAGGATCCCATGTCCTATAAAGCTGCTCCAAAAGGATGTGATATGCATCAAAATATTCAGCCATGTATTCTTTCATCCAAGGAGTGAATGAAGAATCTCCACTAAAATCTGAACCAAATAATGAGTAGAAAAAACAAGGAGACTTCAAATGACTCAAAGAAGTCTCACCCATACATCCCTGAATGTGATTATCATAAAGATATAACAAAGTATGTGGCTTCCACCAAAAATGTTCTCCAATCATAAATCTATTCACCCAAGTGTTGGATGAAGTTCCTCCAACATCAAATGAATCAAGTGTTGAGCAAGAAAAACCAGGAGTCTTCAAGTGACTCAAATGCATATCATAGGTGCATCCATGTAGATGTGCATCATCATAAAGTAATAAAGTATGCTGTTGCAAATGTGAATAAGAATGTGCTCCAACCATATCATACTCCTCATGTGGCACCATCAAAAAGAACCCTTTCACCCATACTTCATTGAGACTAATGTTGCAAAACATGGAATTGTAGGATGTAGGAGAATGAACCAAATCACCCAAATGATCAAAAAGTACAGAAGTTTCATCATGGGAAGGATCCATATGTGTAGTATCATGCAGCTCCTTCAAAAGTGTGAACTCTTTGTCATAGTTTGGTTCCAATGTAGAGGAATCATGCTCTTCTTTAAAAATTGCATAACCTTCATCAAGAGGCAATTCAAATTCCTCTTCCACCACATCAAGTGTTTGGATATCTTCAAGTTCATCTTCAAACACATCAAGAACATTCAAATTTTCACATTTCTCATGATCCACCATGTCATGAGAATCCTCCAAACAATCTACCATTTGACAATCTGAAACATAGGAGGAAAAACAAGTATCTTGCAACCTTTCAAGAAGTTGCTCATTTTGAATTGTGAGCTTATGAATATCCTCATTATTCTTCAAGTATGCATCATGTAACAATTCATTAAGCTCAAACAAATGGTTTCTATCAAAAAGCAAAGACATGAAATTACCTTTGATGTGGCACATTGCTCTTTGAATCTTCTCCATGTCTTCAATGAAGGATGTTTCCTCCAATGAAGTAGCTCTCCAACAAGAATTTGACACCAATGCTTGAGTGTCATGGAGAATGCTGAGGGACTCTTGGATCTTCTTTTCATTCATCTTTAAGGACCCTTCAAGAAAATGAGGCTCTTGCAAATGAACCTCCTCATCTTCTTCATTTTTGCTTGGACCAACTTCATGAAGCTCAAGTGGTGATAGGGAAGTTGATATTGGTTCTTCTTCAACTACTACAAGGTCTTCATTATCATGCTTAATGGAACTTGGGCTTGCAGCAACACTTTCAAAAGTGATCTCTATGTCACCAACATAGAGGTGTGAGCACCCATCAGTAGGTACTCCTTCATAGTTTAAGCATCCATCAGTAGATGCTCTTTGGTTCATGTCTAAGCTAGAAGGTGTCTCGAAATGATCTTCCATATTTTCAATAGAATCTTCTTCATGCTCTTGTGATGTCTCTTCCTTTTGCTCCTTAAAGCAAGCTGATGCATTTGGCCCCTTGTTTTCCTTAGGATCAATATATTTGGAATCGCTTCTTGAATAAATCTCAAAAGCTCTACTCAAGGAGGACATCATTTCATGCACACATATATGATACTCATTCCAAGGGTTTTTACAAGAAGGGCATAAACCTTTCGTCACTAACTCCACATCTTCATTTTTGGGCCTATTTTCAAAAACATGTTCAGCATAGTACTCAAAAGACATGGCATTTTTTGTATTTTTGCTCGAAGCAAGATACTCTTGATATTTTTGATATTGTTGGGGCAAGGTTTTATATTTTTCTCTCCATCTTTGGAACTCGCTCATAGAATTATCCTTGGTTGGTGTGACACACTCATATTCATCAGGTTTAAAGTCATAAGAATAATCTTCATTTCTCTTGAAATTGTAAGAAGTGTTGCATGATGGCACCTCTTCCTCATACCATTCACATTCTGCTTCATATTGCTCATAAGCATCTGCATATTCCTCATAAGAATTGTACTCATAGGATTCATCATAATAGTAAGACATGACTGCCAATTATTCTTGAATGTATGTACCTAATACACAGGTGCAAGGACCATGCTCTGATACCACTGTAATGTCCCTTGTTAGGAATTTTATTAAAATGGCAATTTTCCACTTTTTTTCCCTAGTTCGACCTTTGACTAGTTTGATCTCTAGGTCCCAAATTTGCCCCAAATGATTTCAAATATTCTGAGAAGGTATATGAATGAGATTAGAACATAAATATGTGTTTTAAGGATGCCTTTGGACCTTTAAAATACTTCTGCAAATACTCTTTCAATTCTGGCCAATGTAGGGAACTTTACTAGTAATTTGCCTTTGACTAGTATTGGTCTCTATGTCTCGAATTGACTCCAAATGCCTTCAAATATTCAAGGAAGGTGTATGAATGATATTAAGACTTGAATATGATGTTCAGGGATGATATATGGCCACCAAAATACCTCTGCAAACTCTCTTAAGATTCTGGACCAAGTATGCAATTTTACTAGTAATTTGGGGTTCAAATCCCCCTGGGGTAAGTATTGAAAATGGCTTCCCAAATGCCTCCAAAGCCACTCAAATTTCTGAACAGAGGTAGGGAATGTATTAAGTATGTTATTAAGGTCTCATGTGCACCATTAATTGATTATTATATCTGTTCCAACCCTCTCCCATTCAACTGCAAAAATCACCAATTCGACCCTTGGGGAAATGGCACTATTTCTTCTCCTAGTGCAATTAAACTAAGTAAAAATACTTCAAATGCTCAAGTAAAGTACATGAAACTTGTAGAAGACATCCATGGAATTATATTGACCACAAATATATCAGAGAATCATCCATCCATTCGAAATCATCATCAATACATTGGCTCACAACAAGGTAGTGGGGAAATGGCATTGTTCTTCCATTAAAAAAGAGATTTATACATTTCTACTTGGAATTTCGACCTGAAACTTTTTGGAGATGAATAACAGAGTATTTACTTCATATTACAAAAGAAATGGGGCATTAAAAGCTTCCCCAAAGAGTACAATAGCTCACCAAAAATGCCCTCCCTCAAGGATTAAGAATATGCCATCAAAACTGGAAATGGTTGAAGGAGTGAGCTGCAATAGAAGAAACCATGAGCTGCCCTGTAGCTTACACCTGCAAATAAAGACTCCATTAAAGCTCCAAATGAAAGTTCTGAATGGCCTTTCCAATTACCAACTTGGATGGGAATCTTTCACCCTCGAAATTGGCTAAGGCAAGAAACTAGTCATCCACTAGCTCTCCCTCTTCACAAATGCAATTACAAATTCTACAAATGATCAAAAGCTGGTTTTATTCTTTGTTATTGACATTTATAAAGTTCTAATGGCATCCATGGGTCGAATTCCTTCCAAGAGACTCATGCCAACTCAAGTTGGGAAGAGATTCCAAAGAACGCCACTTGTACAACAATTCCTAGTCTCCCACTTCCACCAAATCACATGTGGAAGCATCTTAGCTGCCCTAACACCCTTGAGCGCCCTCTTGGAGTCTATTTTTAGCCCTGACATGTCATAGATGTCATATGTCAGCCTTCAGGTCTGATTTGTGTCATAGGTGTCATAGCATCTTCATCATTGTTGTCATAGAGCTAGGGAATCTAGCCCAAGTGTCTCACTAGCTCCAAATTGCCTCTTCCTCTTCCATGGGAGTTACTCTTCCTCTATATTTCGACCTTGGATGAGTTATGCCATGAATAATACCTTTTGGACTTCCCAAAGTATGTTACCATTCACCTTGAATTCGAATTGGTGAGAGAATGATGCCAAATGTAGTGGGGAAATCTAGCCATATGTGGGTCCCACTTCCTCCATGTGTCTTCATGATGAAATGCCACTTTGATTTTCACTTGTATATATTTATTTAGCTCCTTTATTAAATATTTATGCCATTCTAATGTTCAAACATCATTTATTATCCCCATTATTCCAAATCCCAAAGCTTCCACCCCAAACCTAGGAAACTAGTAATTTTCCTCCTTGGCAATTATTTGACCCTTAACATCAACTTTGCAAATTCTAATGAATATGGCTAATGTGATTAGGCCATTGTGACCCAATTCCAAATTTGGGACATGACAGTATTCCACTCAGGCCTCCGGAACCAGTCTTGCTACTTCGACCCTCCGAAGGGAGAGGCCTTTCCGACAAGTTGGTGTATAATTGTGTCAATAAGTACTAAGGGATTTTGTTACCCTATTTGTCAACAACTATGTCTCAAATGAAAGTGAGTGAGGGGTGTTAATTGGATACCTATCCCCTCAATCCTACATAACTACAATGTTCTTTTGATGTTCCCCATGTGGGGTTAGAAAATTGGTTGAGTTAAGTAGAAAATTTTATGGCTCACTTTGATTAATAGTGGCAGAGTGTGTGTAAGTGTGGTTATGTACCAAAATAAAATGCCTCGCTTGGGCGAATATTTATCTAACTAAAATTCTGATTTCAACTTGCAAATATGAAACTTTTAACTGTAAATACTTAACAATTTTTTCTTTCAATAAAAATACTGAAAAAAATTTCCAAAATGATATAGCAAAGCAAATAACAGAAAAAGTAAATGAATATCTAAGGCTGCAAGTAAAACAGTAGGCTATCAAAGTGCAGGGAAGATGCTGGAAAATATGGGCTGAAATGGGTGACAAAAACTCAGACGACAAATCACAGGGTTTGGGTCGAAATCGTGTATGTCTGAGGCAAAACTCACAATCTGGATCACGACGATCTAGGAAATTCTCGCGATCTGCGTCGCAGCTGGGGGGATATAAGTCGCGATGTGGAATCGTGACTGTGGGTCGGAAACCTGTGATTTGGATTGCGGATAACAGGGAAAAAATCACGATTTCGGGCTGAAACACAGAGTTTTAAAATCCTGGCTTTCGGCTAAAAAGCCACGATTTGGATCGCGACTGTGGGTTCAGAAACCTGCGATTTACAGGACGGAAAAAGTCAATGAAAACGAAAGCCAAAATTTAAAAATTGGGACTGTAGAAGCTGTAGAAAAGGCCAAGGGCTAGGGCAGCAAGCTATAGGCTCAGGGGTAATCCAGATCTATAGTAATAAAGCTAAATAACAACAGAAATAAGAAGGAAAATAGATCTAACCAAAGATTGAAAGATTCAAAGAAAAGTGGAGTCACCAAAAACTATTGCTTGGGTTTTCACCCAAGCTTGTGCATACGAGCACCTACTAACTTCATAGTAGCAGTTTAGATCAAACAGTAAAAACTAATGTGAAAAGTAAATATTAAATTAACATATGCAAGAAAGCAAATCTAGATCAAGAACAGTAAAAAACTAGATCCATGAGAGAAACAATGAAAAACTTGATATTTTCTATTAATGAGCAAACAATGGTTTGCAATGGGTTACCTCAAGGGTGAGGTAGTTGGAATTCTTGCAGCAGTACAGGAGTAGTGCTCCAAAGCTCCAATAGTCTCTCTCTTCTCCAAGATGCTTCAATGGTTGGGAAAAGCTAAAAAGGATGGGCAAAGCTCAAGAGGGATTTTGGCAGCACGAGGATATGATGAATGTGGATGAATAGTGAGGAGCCCCTATCACCTTTTTATAGCTTTTGGGTGATAGAGAATACAACCATGGTTTAAGGAAACCAATGGTATTGGTAAAAATGGTTTAGGTTTTCTTTTCCTCTTTTTCCCTCTTTTTTCCTTTTTTGAATATATTTTTTATTTTTATTCCCTTTTAATTGATTTTTGGGAATTTTGGACTCTTTTGGAGAGTTTTTTGTATTTTTTGAGGAAAATTAAATATTTTGAGGAGAAAAAGATGGATTTGGTCTTTTTGGTGACCTTTTGAAGGTTTTAGAGGCTAAAATGGTAAGAAAAATGTACAAATGGGTCATGTGAATAGGGAAATGAGCCAGTGAGCACTTTTTGGGTGTTAACAACAATATCCGCAGCCGCAGTATGGTCAACCGCAGTGTGAAAATACTCACAGCAGATCTAAGAGCTGATGTATACTTCACAAGAAATATTATGATTAAGCAGGAAGATAGAAGAAGAGTGGTCAATGCAGTGTAAATGAGCAACAAAATAATAATATAGTAGAACTTGTATAGAAGCAAAATAACTTCACACACACTAATTCATTAATCACAAATGGACAAATAAATAATACAATGCATGCGGATTCGAATGCCAATGTGGAAATTCGAATTAGACTTCATGGAGAGATCAAAAGATCACTGAACTATCATCAGAGCACAACTAGAAGTCTTCATCATCATCAGTGGAGTCATCAATGCAAAAGTAACTGTCAATCATTAGTCAAACTGAGTCTAACTGAGTGTGGTAGGTGTAACTGGCACATGGAGGCACTAACTGAATGAAGGAGGCTTAGTGGAGGGCACATGAGGAGCTAAATGGAGTCAGAATGGGAATTCTAGTGTCACTGGAGGTCTATCGGAGTGATATAGTCAGTTGAGAGTCAGTATAGCCTTAAATCAAGGAAAGAACTGAAGATAACTGAAGTACAACTGAATGGTAGGTGAGAGAGGGCGCATGGGATGCATGTAACTACATGCAAGGCTCACTAAGCACTAGGAGGGCTAAAAATGATCAGTGAGAAGCTCCCGGGGCTAGCTAACTGAGGGTTAGGTGCTAGGACTGATGACTGGGATGCATGCAATTGCATGCATACCTACTGCATGCAGGAATGCCTGCTGCATGCAGGAATGCATGCAAGACTGAAAATGCAAATAATGAAAATGCTGGTAGGACTAGGATGGAATATAGGAATATCCTAACACCCCCCTTAATCCATATTGGGCCCTTGTAACTAAGACCAAAGGTCACCCAATACAATGAATAATAATATCAGTCAATAAACCGAGGAAATGGGGAAAACCTCATGGGAAAAATACCCCCCTTCAAAATAGACTGTAAGGCACACACAAAAATAAATGCTCCAAACTCAAGCAGGTGTGATTCTTGGTCATATGTATGGAGGTATCTTCTTCTTGGGAAGAAGTGGTTCATGCTCAAAAAGCATGTGCTTGTACTTGATCCTCATATCGAATGTGATGAGAACAAATCCAAAAGTATGAGGATGATCCTGGAACCTGTGATTCGAATCAGCTGAGGTAGGATCAAAACCATGAATGTGCAAATAGTCTTTTCTTTTCTCCTTTGAACCATCATGGGTGAGATTGTGCACAAAAGAACCATCAAATATCAGTGATTGCTTGGAATCCAAATTAGATCCAAGACTTGAATCATGGTTGCTTAAGATCTCCTTTGAACCATTTGAGGTGAGATCTAAACTAGTAAATGCCTGAGAAATTATCCCAAGCGAATGGAAATGGCCATCATCTTCCATAACCTTCTGAGAGCATGAAATAATGATCTTACAGTAGTAAATAAGAGGTGATTGATCAAGGAGAGTGAATGCATTACCTCTAATGGATTATTTGACCTCCAAAACATTAAGTAGATCATGATGCAAACCAATAGACTCTGGTGCAAGAGAGGATTTAGGAACCTCTGCAATTTCTAGTGTGTGAGCTGGCACATAATTCAAAATAGAAGGAATTTGGAGCATGAGTGTAGAATCTGCAAGTTCTTCTTCTTTGTGGCTAACTTCAATATGAGATATGTTTGATACTAATTCATGATCAATGAGATCATCAAGGAGGGTGAATGCATCACTGGGCTTGCTCTCGAAAGGGTTTGGACCAATCCCTTCATTCTACTTGCCAAATATTACATCCAGTTGGGCCCATAGCTCTTTTGGAGATTCAACAGAATCAATGAAGTGGTGTACCATACAAAGAGACATAGCATACATCATGTCTGCATAGACACTGTCACCTTTATTTAACCATTCATTCGCTTCTTCAGAGGATTCAAACTCTCTTTCAAAACAATAATCAAAGAGATCATGGCTCTTCAAATATGCTATAATTTTTGGTTTCCATTCATCATAGTTGAATGGAGAAAGAGGAGGGATTTCTTCTGAATTCATGGAAGCTATAGAAGACCTGCAAAAACAATAGAAAAT
Source organism: Larix kaempferi (assembly GCA_027924585.1). Lineage (NCBI taxonomy): Eukaryota > Viridiplantae > Streptophyta > Pinopsida > Pinales > Pinaceae > Larix > Larix kaempferi. Next base: position 10,402,341 of record BSBM01000143.1, read on the forward strand.
GTTTGCAACTGCTACTGCTGCAAAAGTGCAGAAACTGCTGCACTCGAAATCTTGATAATAACCTGCAAAAAACTCTCAGGAATGGAGATAGACAAAACTCTCAACATGCTCTGATACCATGTGAAAATACTCACAATAGATCTAAGAGCTGATGTATACCTCACAAGAAAGATTATGATTAAGCAGGAAGATAGAAGAAGAGTGGTCAATGCAGTATAAATGAGCAACACAATAATAATACAGTAGAACTCGGATAGAAGCAAAATAACTTCACACACACTAATTCATTAATCACAAATGGACAAATAAATAATACAATGCATGAGGATTCGAATGCCAAGGTAGCAATTCGAATTAGCCTTCATGGAGAGATCAAAAGATCACTGGAGTTTCATCGGAGCACAACTAGAAGTCTTCATCATCATCAGTGGAGTCATCAATGCACAAGTTACTGTCAATCATTAGTCAAATTAAGTCTAACTGAGTGTCACTAGTGGATTTGGACCCAAAATCCGCCGACCTCCGACAAAGAAGGGCTATGTCGTCGGATTTCACCTTAAAAATCTCAAAATTTGATGATCTTTTTAAAATTGATAGAAGGAGACGTTGGATATCCGACGGCTATGCTCATATCCGACGGTTCTATGGATATCCGACATCATATTATGCATTGGGATGTCAGATATCCGATGCCAAGCTATTCAACCTGAGGATGTCGGAAATCCGACATCAATTCTCCAACGGTAACTAGGTAACAAACATTTTGGTCTCTTCATTAAGAAATATGGTAACATCATTGATGGAACTTATTTATTTGCTTTTCCATTCATGTTTACATTTTTTTTCAAGTTACCTATAAATTTAACTTAAGTAGTGTGATTTTTATGGTGTTAACATATAAACACGTGGAAATGGAATCAACCCTAAGTCAAGTGGAGCCTTGCAACTTGCTACATGTTTGAGTCTCGACAATCTTCCTTTGAAATTTAATAAGAACACCAAAGAAGTTTGTTAATGGTTGGATTTGAGAATTTTCTAGGTGTGATTAATTAAGATATTAGGGATCTAAGACAATTAATGTATCTACCTCTATGTTGAAATCGTTTTCCATGCTGATGTAGTCCACCACCTTCCTTATTGTCTTACCAAAAGGCATGAGAATGAGGAAGAAGGCGTAAAATTATGTAATTCACCTTCAAAGAGTGCCTTGCAATCACATTGGTAAGGAACCATAAGAAGATCACAAAAATCCAATGTGTCACATCCCCATTTAGTGTCAATTAAAGACTTATATGGTAAATTTAATATGAGACTTACTTATAGTTGTCTCTTACTCTTTGCGTATTGACACATTTTATATTTTATGGTTGTCTCTGTGCCTTGACCCAATTGACATTATAAGGTGCGGAGGTGCATGCACAATAATCCTTAGTTATGAATATGAGATGAGGATTTAAAGAGAAGAGAATGTAAAGACAGGTAATTTTTATATGTATTTTCGTGGTAACTGCCGAGGACAAATGTGGTGAGAAACCACAAGCGTTTGGAAGGACGAAGGGAGATTACATCATGATCATGCCACTTATAAAATTGAAGACTCTTCATGAGACAAAATTGCTTTTTAATTTTATTAATAACCATTATGGTGGTTTGGTCCAAATGATTTTCTAACTCATTGTTTCTCCATATAGTGTGCCAAGTGCCACCTCTCTATATGGGACTGATAGTAAGCTCAAGAAATTAAAACTAGGGAAGAAGTTCTTATCAAAAAATGGGACTGAATCCTATAAATGTACTAAGGTTCATGTTTACAAAGGTTAATAGAGATCAAACTAGAAGGTCGTGAAAATTACAATGGGAGTTCAATGAGCTTGCAACCTAACTAAAATTTGGCATCAATCCAAAATAATGAAGGCAGTGTAATTTATGAAGGGGGATGTTGGACCCCAATTAGGTAGATAAATCAATTCTCAACTACAATGCAAATCCTTTAACCATAGTACCGCACCTCACCCCAACTATGGATATCTTTAGGCAACAATGATAAATAAGGGTGTAAAGTTGAGACAAATGGCAAGGAGAAACTTCTTACAAGCGTATGTAAAACATTAGAAAAGAATTGGATTAAGAAGGTGGGGAAATTAAATAGACATTCTATGTGTTTTATCCTTGGAGGTTACACGTTTAAATTTGGAGGGGTTACACGTTTAAATTTGGAGGGGTTAAGGTATGTACACATCCATAGAGTAAGAAATCAATTTTTTTTATAAAAATGGGGTTCTTTGTCTCACATACAAATAACAGTTGACCCCCGCGCGCACATCCAAATATCCATTGACCGTCGAGAGATCTAAGTGAGCCGAGTGAGCCAAGAGTAGTGCAGAGGAGAGAGTTGATACCGTCGAGAGATCTGAGACCATTGTAGAGGAGGGAGTCGAGACCGTCGAGAGAGCCAGTTCCGTTGAGAACATTGCAGAGGAGGGATCCAAGACCGTTGAGAGAGTCAATACAACCGAGACCATTGCAGAGGAGGGATACGATACCACCGAGAGAACCGAGACCGCCGATGTCACCTACCCAAATTTCAGAAATTATTATTTTATTAGCAAAATACTTTATGTTAAATTTAATTACAAAGTTTTGTAATTATGATCAATTTTGATCAAGGATGAATGTAATTACTGATTATTATTATTTAAATAAATTAATTAGGATACAAACACCCAAGGGGACTGTTAAATGAGTGTTCACTGACCCACTAGGAGGAATGGAAGCTGTTGGAAGGTATGGGACAGATGGAAGCAATTGCACCACACTACTAGCTGTTGGTTATGGGACAACTACCCCTAAAAATGTGGCATTATCCCCCAGGTGGTGGGAGTGGGCAGGAAGCTCATTTAATGACCCAGTAACAACTGAAAAGGCCTAGGCAGCCTACTTAAGGAAAATTCGAATTGAGCAGGCAGCTCTTACACAATATTTCTGCAGGAATATTTCCTCATGTGTATTAGGTGATCACTGAGAGATTCGAATAGGGAGGCTAGCTGTGAGTGCAATCATAAGTATGCATACTATATTTATTAAGGAGAACCAGAGGTGCTGGAGCAGGTCCCTTGGACTGCTAGCTCTTGAAGATTCAGAAGTTATTTGCTACTGCAAGAAGAGATCCTAAATTCCTAAGTTTCTTCCTCCTGGTGGTTCAGTGAATAGGCTAGGGGGGTCCTAAGGCAAGTACTTAACTGTCTTCAGGAATTGGTTGGGTGGAACAGTCTTCTTGAGCTATTTGTTTCCTACAGATTAATCCAGGTTTTACTGTTTCCTACTTTATTTCAGTTAATAGCTTTGTTTAGTAAAATTTTGTAATCTTGGTTTCTCTAATTGGAAGAAGAAGTTATTTCTAATTTAGTTAAAGCCTAAATGTTAAGTTTAAATGATGATCTGGAATTGAAAAACCAATCTCTACATTTTTCCACATGTTGTTTTGTGCATCGTACTCTAGTGTAGAGAAGAAAATTAAGTATAGATAAAAGATAGGCAAACTGCCATTGATTCGATAAATAAGTACAGTGATTTAGTTGTGTTTCATTTTTTGTCCTATAGCTAAATGACAGTAATAATCACTGAATAGTATTTAATATATTATAGAATACCCCATTGTTTCATGAAAAACAAACATTGTTTAATTCCTGTAATTATTACATTGTATTTTCTTATCTCTACTATGAACATAGGAAATAAATGAAATTCAAAATCTCATACATCATATCATGTCTGTAAATAAATAGAATTGCTAACGATAGAACTAAATTGCGGATTACAGTCATTACATAGTCTTCATACTTCATACACACACTATGTTTTTCTTTACAATTTTCCTGTAGGATATTTTTATAATTGTTGCAGTATTGTTAGAACTGTAACAAGAGAAATGTAAAAACCCTATTCTGTTTACATTTAGCATATTATCCATCTTCATTATAAACTATGTGTTTAAATAAAAAACTAGGTTTCGTATTACTTATTCAAACCCTAGATAGTTCTTCCAAACTCTTAACATTGTTTCCCATTAGTTAAATAAACAAGACCATTACATTCTTGTACAAACTGAAGAACATAACCTAGTTGTCGTTAAAAATATTTTATGGAGATCATTTACGAAGATATCTTATACATCAATGGAAACATTAATATTTAAGTGTAGCCCTGTTCTTTTTCATTTACAAACGAAAAGAAAAACCATTTTCATCATTGCAATTTTACAGAGTTATCATCTACAACAAAGCATATAGATCTTGGCTTAGCTCGATAGTCACTTTATCTACCTACACTACTCAAAACTTATAACGCAAACGATTATCACAAAAAGAAATAACATTTTTTTTATTATTGCCGAGAAGAAATGTTTTGCATCCACAGTAGATGAGCCTCAGCTCTATTTTTACTACTCATAACATAAACCCACAGGTTGTCGTTCAAGATCTTATACCAATACAAGTTCCAACTTCAAGAAGGAGAAAATCAATGTGCTCAGAAACAAAAATTACAGCATGTTCCCAAACGAAAATTGCACAGGATTTAAATCCCAAGCTCAAACATTTTAAAACAAGTTCAAAAACCCGTAGCATTGACGAGTATTATAACTCCTAGTTCGACGAGCTAGGCATCAAAATACAAGACCAAGTATCATACAAACAAACGAGGGTTACATCCCTTTACAGACATCTCTTGAATAACAAAAGGTTCTTCAAAGTTTTCAACTGACAGACAATGCCGAAGTATGGCAAAAACCTAATTTCTCATCTCTTTGAAAACCACATCAACCAAAGTCGAAAGGCACCTACGAGGGTTTGAGACCCGAGGCTTACCAGGAATGGAAGCATGCAAACTCTTTTTCCCAAACCCTTGTCAAAGTCGCCATTCAAACCCTGCAATTGATATAACAACAGTTTAAGAGTTAGACAACTGTATATTTTAAACCGTAAGTCGAAACTTCAACAAAAGAACCACTAAAATTTAGAGGATGTTTACCTTCTTGACAAACGACCGAGCTCTTACATTCCCCAGAAAAATGACGAGCTCCTGGTATAGACGATACCAGTACACCTTCTACCATTTTGCAGCATTGTGTGTTCCACTCACACTCTAAAAAAAAAGCTTTAAACTATCAACTCTTTAACACTTCAAACCAGAGACCCAACATTTTAGCACAACGCCATTACAGTGAGAAAGAACTTGCAACTTCAACCCTAACCTACAGGTCTCGAGGTCGAAACCTCTTACAAACTTTCTAACCCTAAATTTTAGTAGCCTGTTGGCCTCACTGCCGAAACAATAGAAAACAATAAATGACTTTCACTCTTCATCAACCCAACACAACGACGCAACACTAGGGTTGCATCCAACCACCAGAATTCAAGTCGATCAATGATCACAAATGAGCCAACACAATTACCTTGGGGATCATATAGCTTTTTCATTTATTGCTCTATCATTTCAAATGCCCGGCCTTGCTACCTTGGCTCACGTTGGATTGTTCTACATCCAACTCGGAGGTGTTTCAAACTCACAACCCTTACACAGTGGTTTCCGTAATCACCATTGCATTGCTTTTGCATTACGTGGAATGTTAACAATCCCTGTCACTTGATTCTTGAACTGAGCCTTTAATACAAGACCGAGACACTACCTCCATGCTAGCTCGAGGCACATGGAAAACTTAAATACCGTCAACTCGTCCTCTCTGTCGACATTAATATATGTCATTATCATTAAATCAACGATATAATTTCCAAATCGATATTCACAAACCTTTTATTGTTACAATTGTATAGTGGTTTTAGTTCTAAGCTATGATCGCAAATCAACATTAGTGATAATTTATTTGATAGTAAAGTTATGATCAATAGGTTAGCCACGATCATAGTTATAACAATTATGAGTTTAATGTAGAGAGCATTATTTAAATTTCAAAACAATGTTTTTATATATGTAGTGATTAGTTTAGAACAATGCCAAAGTATTGCCTAGGATGATAATTCATAAAGTTAACATGATAATTTTGAATTATCATAGTTTTCATTTTTCCTTGCAAATATTTAAAAGATAATAGTTTGTATTTTATTCAAATGTCAAACAAATCGAATGTTGGATAATAGCACATAAACCATGCTAATACTATGTATTCATACCCTAATTCCTCTTTACAATGCAATTGTTTACTAGCGATACAATTACTGCCATAGTATTGTGCAAGTATTATTTACCTTAAGATGACAACCAAACAAAACTATAGCAACATCATGGGTTTACGACAACAAACTTAAATAGCATGTAGACTTTCTAGATGGCATTATTTTCAACATTGTTAAAGAGTGAGACAGTGATGAGAAACTAGGAAGCAGTACCAAACCGTCATACCTGCAGTCACTTTGTCTTCGCAAAAAGAATTCACAATATTTTATTATTCGACGTTGAATTGAATTATACACATATTGTAAAACTATACATTCATTGGACTTCTTACCTGTCGTCTGCACATAGAACATTCAAATGCTTTAGCGTTGCAGCTAAGTAAACTCTAGGGTACCTCGTAGGACACCCTTGTTCATAAAAAGTCAAACTATCAGTATCATTCCAAAAGAAAAGTGTCGCATCATAGCTATGACCTGTTAGTTCATTTATTACCATAATCATGTTCGTCAATTATGTGTTAAAGTTGTCATTTGTCACATTGCCGCTAAAACATAAATTAAATTATGTTTAGTACTAACGACTTTTAATGCCGCAACTACGTGTTAAAGCTGTCGTAATCAAACAATTATTATTTCTGCAACTATAATTTTTGTATTTAATGCCGTTTTCAAAAGTTTTAAATTTGTATGAAAATTCGAGATGTTACAACCGAGACCATTGTAGAGGAGGTCGCCGAGACCAGGAGATCGAGACCATTGTAGAGGAGGCCACCAAGATGTATTTGGTAAGTCTGAAATGCACACTTCGTACACCAGGGTTGGGATTTTGGAAATGCATTGTGTGTGTTATTGGGGATTTTCAATACATTAATAGATGGGAGAAGAATAATTTACAACATTTGATTACAGAGAAATACAATCCTCTTGTGCCCTAATGTTAGCAGCAAGAGTTTACATTGCGCATCCTCTATCTGATGTTGTATCTTGTTGTGATTTCATCATTGAACCCTATTCCCAACTACTTACCTTCCTCTATCCATTTCTCACAGCTATCTCATGTATTCTTTGCCCTCAATGTTTCTGGAAAACTCCAATTAATACTTTTGAGTTAGGGTTTATAACTCCTATCTAGATACTTCGACCATGTGGATGTCAACGTTCTCTTTTTTTACATGTTTATTTTCTTTTCTTTTCAAAATATGAAACATGTCATAGATTATGAACAAATTCTGAAAGAATAAAAATTAATTTAATTTCTGTGTGCGTGAATTATGTGTGCATTTCCTATGGCCTCTGGGCATTTACTAATAAATTAGGATATATTCCACGAATCAATACATGAGATGCGAGTTATACCATTTCCATGTTGAAAAAAAATCCAAGACTGAGTATATGAGAAGAGAAGCATGGATGTTTGCATAGCCAAATCAATGCAATTTGTAATCAATTCATTGTGTGGTTAGTGGTTTAAAATAGAGCTTGTGTGTTGAATTGGACGGGAGCGAATTGTGGTTTTCAACCCATTGAGCCAACCCTTGGGGTTATGTTACCATGGCATCCAAGCCATGTGCATTGTTCATGCTTCTTTTCCACATTATTTTTTCCAAGTCCTCCATTCCATGTGCTTCATGTCAAGTCCATCTTTGTTTTCCTTTGTCCAAATCCTTGTCCAACCATGACCTTCTCCTCCATGCTGCTAGTCATCTTGTTTTCCTTCTCCAAGATGCTTCATTTCATTAACCTTGTCCACTTCATCTTTGTCACCAAGATGCTTCATGTCATTAACCTTGTACACTTCATGCTAAGTCACCAAGCTGCTTCATATCATTATATGTGTGTTAATATCATCTTATAATCATTGTAGCCAACATTAGGTGTTTACCAAATAAAAATCAGAACACATTACTAAATACTTGCAAACCGTGGACTCAACTTAGGATGCTTCAACACTTATTCTTCATACCTGCATGCAAGAGAAGAAATGCAATCACAACTTCCATCTGCTGCTATATCATATGATCCATTTTCTGTGGATTCTTGAGAGATCCTTTCACTTGTGGGTCTTATTGATGTTGTAGCTTTTATTGCTTATATGACCCAACATCATCAATTGTCACAACCATATGTATTGAAGCTTTCTGTGGTGTCATTCTGATTACATCTTCACTATGCCAATGTTCTTCAACAGATCTATTGTAGCCACAAACGCCATCAAAGGTCCTGTGGCTTCCTTAAAGAATACACCATAAAACTCACACAGTTTTCATGCTATCATCCAACATTTTTACTCTTTCTTCTTACCATCGGATCTTCTTGAAAACTTTGCTTTTTTTTTCTTCATTTGCTTCAGCTACTCAATCTTCAACTTCATGCATGGGATATGTACCCAATTATCACTTATTCCGTACTTACTCTTATTGACAACATGTATGGAGAGACATCAAACTTCATTTTAACTTGAGGAATTTATGGGTCAAAGGCACTATGGTTGAATGTTTACATGAGTTATTTTCTTGTCGTGATCTTAGAGGCATGAGAATGTAGAATGTGAGGAATGAGAATGTATCAATCATTGCCACCATAAGAGTTTTGAAGTAGAACCATGTGAGATAGATCCTATAACACCATTAGCATAATGATATAAGAAAAATCAAAGTTCCATTTTCCGTCGAGGCTGCTTGAAGATGATAATTGCCAGAAAGTGGCCCCAGGGTACAAAGTAACGAAACATTTGACGGATTGGAAACATATATATATAAAAGGAACATAATTATATAGGCCTAAAATTGCGGTTGGTGCCATTGTGGTCAAATTTAAATCAATTTGTAATCCGCCTCGATGGAAAACAGAACTTCGATTTTGCTTACCCATTTTTTTTGTTTTGGTAGGAAATATTTCAGGCTATTATGGTTTGTTTTAAAGTCTTCATCTTCTTAAAATTGGCTTTCATTGTATCATTCATCAGGGTTAGTAAATTCATAAAAGGTAAGCATGCATCATCATACTTCAGACTTCAATCAAACCATCATGACTTGGATTGTGGCAATTTTAGTCTTCGACTAGGGTAGTATTGTAGCAGCTTTAACACCTAGAATATAGTAGCTTCAAATTTGGAATGTGGTGGCTTCATAAAAAAAACAAGTTGTGGTATAGCTTCCCCAGTTGTGGTTACTATTTTTTCTATTAAGCTCATGAAGATTTATATGCAGTTTATTGTTTCTACTATCCCTGTGTTTTTGTGAAGAATGATTGAAGAATGTTATAAGTGTTCCTAGAGAATTATGAACATGGATATGTACAATTCCTTATATTTATTATCACTTTGTTTTATGTGATGAATTCATTTGCATGACTTGAGTATATCTGAAGCTCTCCTTGAGGTCCCATGAATGAACTTGAACACTTGTTGCATTCATTTAATTTGAAAGAGTAGTTATAGTTTGAAAGAACTCTCTCCTTACCTTAGCTAGCATTTATTGAAAGAAAAGGCTTATTTTATTCATATGCATTTGCATGGTTTTAGTCAGTCATCACACCACGAGTTGCACTTCCATTACCCAACTGATTAATACAACCATTAAAATTTAACTCGTTAACTCAACACACTTTAACCTCGCTTGAGGATAAAAAGAATTTGTTAGTTAGGTAGGACACCGGGGATAGGCATCCAAATAATTCTCCCTTGTCATTATCATCCGAGACATATTTTTTGTCCTTTAGGGTGCTAGAATCCTCTTGTACTTGTTGCACGGTCATCGACCAGTTTGTGGAGGGGCCTCCTGTTGTTTCAGGGGTTAAACTGCTGCGAGATCGAGAACCAGATGGACTCTGTGGAATGCCGCACTCCACTTGGCCCTAAGGCAACATTGATCATTGTCTTCCTTGTATTCTCCGGCCACCATACTGGTGATACAAGGGTGATAAGGTAGAAGCGCCGAAAACCTTTTCCGACATGTCATGAACGAGGTAGTTTAGTGACTTTTTTACTAGGGCTCTTTTACCCAAGATCCCTTTCGGTAGAGGGATATCCTTCAATTATTGGTCTCTCATTTTGTATTGTTCGACTTGGATTTCATCACCTTGCGAAGGATACAACTTGTTGAGGTCTCCAACTCTTAGTTAGGAGGTTTTGCTTGCTATTTCACCTTTTTAGAGGGTCTTTTTCTTTTTAGTGCTGCTTGTTGGCATTCTGGCCATTTTTGTTTCAGCTCGCTTACTGTGACACCGGTCCCAGTACAGTTTTTTGAGCTTCTCTGATGATGTGTGTTGTCCTCTTATCCTAGGTCTTCGAGATGGTTGAGTTAGATGGTCTTCTCAAGGGACTGAACACCTCTTGATGGAGCCACTGATGCTTGACCTTAGGAGTAGTCTAGAGGACCACGTGATCACATCATCCGTGTGGACTTTTCCATTTATTGTGATGATGGTCTTTCAGGTTATATGGAACGATGGTACATTTGAGAGAGATATGATTGGTACGTTGTACCCCACCTTGGTTGATTGTCTTATGGTCCTTCCATTTTGTTGATAATATTTGTGTGGTACCTTTCCTTTTACGTTTTGGGTCTTTTACTCATCTTGGTATATCTTTTGATTTGTACCACCTTTTATGTTTTTGGTCTTGTGGGTACTATGGTAGTTTGTACACATTTGAGGTACACACCTTAATTTGTCCAAGTTGTTATGAGTCTTTATACCTTTTGGTGGTCCTATTTGAGTTACAAGAGGTAGTTGCAAGGAGCTATTGCATATAAGAGGTAGTTACAAGGAGCTATTGCATATAAGTGGTAGTTACAAGTAGCTATTGCATATATTTGACATTATTTTACCTTCCATCTCTTTGGCATGTCAAATAACAAGTAGTTACAAGGAGCTATTGCAATATATATTTGACCTTATTTGTACCTTCCCCACAATGGTTGATTTACTTTTGGACCTTACACCCTGTTGTTTATTGCTCTTGTAATAGCTTGTCCTTTCATTTTGGTCCTTTCATTTTTTTGTGGTACCTTGCCTCTCACCTTTTGGGTCTTTTACTGATCTTGAGTTATCTTTTGAATTGTACTGCCTTTTTCGTTTTTGGTCTTGTGGATATAACTATGGTATATTGTCCACATTTGAGGTACTACACCCCCTTAGTCCCAAGGGTTATGAGTCTAATTTATATCCACTCTTTTCTTTTTTACTTGACTGTCATTGAATTTCTTTGATTAACCGTACCAATATAGCCAGTCATCTCTCTCTCTCTGGTTTGTACTAACCCTATAATAGGGTCACTTGGTTCCTAGAGTTGACTGGCCTCTAAGAGGCACAGTCATTTCTGAAAGTAACTCTTCTAAGTATATTACAGGAAACGTCTACACCCAGGTAATTAAATATGTGTTGGTTATAAGACTTAATTAGTAATCAAAGTGTTGGTAATCAAATACATGGTATTTAATTTGAATTAAGTAGTTAAGGCTTGTCCTGTCATACAAAATTGTTGGTAATCAAATTATATTTGTTGGTAAAGAATTTTAAGAGTGGTGGAACTCGACCTCGACTGAACTTGTGAGGAAAATTATCTTGGATAATAAGTGTCCTGACAGAAAACTGAGTAGAACTATGACTTTATTTCTTGAACCATGACCTTATCATAACTATAACAAATTGCTCCAGACTTCCATTTGTGAGCTAAACAACACAATAAATTTTGAAACAACAAAAGGAAAGTTTGCAAGATGGGAAGCATTGTTTTGATGTTATAACTTTACTGTTCATGAGCACAGTTCTGGGAAATCAAAATGCATTCCTGATTTTATAACAAGAGAATATTTGACACAGAAGTGTGTTGTTAATTTTTAAGAAGCGGGCCTGAAGCAAGCGAGCCTGAAACAAGTGAGCTTGGTGCAAGCGAGCACGAGGCAAGCGAGCATAGAAGTTCAAAGTGGAATCCAGTGGGCCCATAACCCACAAGTAAACATGAAAATCTCTGCTTGGATTGGAGGAAAAAATCATATCTATACTATCAATGATAATATGAGTTGGTTGGATTATATGCAAGACTGGAAACCTAGGTGGGAGTTGAGACATGCTGAAGTATTAGATGCTAACTTATAAGGCTTTGATGCTTTTATTAGACTAGTGCCAGAACTAGGAAGAATGTCTATGGGATCTAGTATTGACGTACTAGAGATGATTTACAACAACTCCTTGAGAAAAGCAGTTGATGCAAGCAATTGGTTAACTCACCTATACCATGATCTTAACTTAAGCTCGACGAGGGCTCTACACCTCACCTCGGGCTACTACTAGAACAACAATACTACTGTATTAACTGGATACGTTCCTTGGAAGCATGGCCACATCAAGATGCTAGTCTTCGGTTTCCAAGTACTACACACACTTATGAAAAATATAAAAAATTATGGTGGAAATTATTGAGAAAAGAAAATAAAGGTAGAACATATTATACCATGCTAAAGTTTGGACCTAAAATGACACATATCCATGAGGATCCTGCATGGTTTGTCCCTGATTGGACTAGAGACTGGTGGCGGTCATTCGGCATCAACCTGACAGCATTAGATCCAGGTGCTATTTATAATCTAAAACGAAAGTTGGAGAATCTCTCGAACAGGTCAAAGATATTTTGCAGACAAAGCTTACTAAGGCTCAAATCCTTCGGTACTATGTTAAAAACGAACGACAGTGGCAACCTACATAGACGTCCACATGCATCAGAATATACGCGTGGTCCTGAGGTCTGTTTATTCAAAGGCATGGGTTGTTGAATCCAACGTCTTTCGAGAATTGTATGGTCCCCCATACTCCGATGAGTTGTAAATATCTCAAAAGTATTTGGCTATGAGTGGGGCCTGTCCATTCAAATTGTCATAAAGATTGAAAAGAAAGTCTTTTTAACTATGTCATGATAATATAAAGAAAGCCCTACTTTTCTCTTTGTCAATATGATTGAAAATCTATGTTATGTATTAAATACCCTAAGTCAATATTACAAGTAATTGTTCAAAGGTAGCAATAGTTGGGAGTATGAATGAAAGCTACCATTTTTCAAAATAGCTTACATGTTTACGGTTCCGTTTTTGCTTGATTCAATTACTTTCAGTCATCTAAGAAGACCATGCTTGAATAAGATTATACAAGTTCCACAACATTATATAAAATATTGTTTTTGAAGATTTGTGAACACTTATTAACCATCTAAACGATCTTACTTTTGAAAGTCTTAAAAACTTTTAGATGTTTTCCATAATGGTTAGTGATTTTTATTTTATATTATTATTGCTGAACATAGATATCTTATTAAATGTGACTGAACTTCAATTATCGAGTTGATGAACCCAAACTGATGGGATGAGAGAGACTTTAGGGAAATGATGATACAACTGATAATTAGATGGTTTGATATGGGAGTCAAGACCTAAAGGAGCAATAAAAGAAAGCTCATAATTGCGTGAATTTGTACTCATAAAAAAGATAAAGTGATCGTCTTCCTCATCGCTTGAATGCCTACATGTTGAGAAAGGGAATGAGGATCAAGTAACATTATAAAAGGCACGACACGTCACCTTTTAAGAGGCGCTATGCCTTGCTGTCGTATCTAAACTTTTTTCCCATGTTGCAGGTAGAACCAAACAGGTATTTGTTAGATCTGTCTTCCTCGAGCGAGGGGAGTTTAGGAAGGCTAGAGGAAAGTGAGACATCTAGTAGGTCGAGAAGAGTTGTATATTCAACTAGATGTCAAAAGACTAGAAGAAAATTTGATAAACGCAATGAATTTTTTCATGGTCAAGGGGGGTCATGTTCCTATGGTGACGAGACAAAAGACGACCTCGAGGTGCCCTTGAGGTACAGACATTTAGTGAAACAATGGGTACCCAAGGATCTTCCTCAACCGAACACAGATTTTTGTGTGAACGATAGGATATATTGAATAGCATCGTCGTCAATACATGGTTTCGGGTTGTTCAGCATGGATGGCATAAGGGTCCCTTACAACACATGTACAGAATTGATGGAGTATGTTGGACCCTGTTACATCTACAAAGATTGGATGCACCTGGTCCAATTTACAAAAAGTATGCATAACTATGGATTGTCAATAAACTATTTACAGTTGAAAGACAAAAATCAAAATAAAGGAGCAACGTTGTACATGGACGTAAGGGCAAAGGCCACAGGGAATATTGCGGGGTTTATAAATAGTACACAACTAGGGTCTACAATTAAGCAACCAAACTGCAAATTTGAGGGGCGTGAAGAAAACCATGTTTTTGTAGTTTCCATTAAATCAATATCTGCAGGGGAAGAGTTGCTTATTAATTACAATTTGAACCGAGTAGATACAAAAAAGGTTACTATGGGAGTGGTACATATTCTAACAATTTACCCAACCTTTTATTAATGAATTTAACATATTAAGGATTTTTTCGTTAGTTTATTTTGTTTAAATTTTCCCCATTTACTTTGCAGGCTAGTGATCGAGATAAAACACCGCCAGTAGATGGTTGGAGGAGTACATCTTCCTCGAGGGATTAGGTATACATCTTTGTAATAGTGAAAATATAATAGGAAAAAATAGTTGACTTTCACTATGTTTAGGTGACTTTCACTATGTTTTTTATTTAGGTATCTGTAAGGGGCAACTCCCAGTTATTAGTAGATCGGGGCAAGTCACCTATGAGCATTGATCCGAGGAGTGGATCACGATCTTCTACATTGCAGGTATAATCCATTGGAATTGTTAGTATAATTTTAGGAATCTATCATGATATAACTCAATAGTCTTTTATATTTTTTTGTTGCAACCAGATGAATCGTTGTATGAAACATCATCAGAAGAATGTCCAATAGATCCTGAAGTGGCTGAGATCCTTAAAGATTATAGACAAACTGGTGAAGCCACAAACCGGTTTACGATGATAGACAAATTGTTGGAAAAATATACTGTGGAACTCGTTTCTCTGCTTATCAACTTTCCGCAGACAAGCGAGAACCTGGCAAGGATTGAATTGTTGGAACGGAAATCTGAATCCTTGGAAGTAAGTTGAGGAATCTTGATTCATAAAATAATTCATTTATAACTTTATAATTTTCTCTTTTATATGATAGTACTGAACGTGTAAGATGTGGGTTGTATTTACAGAATTATTGGAAAACACACAATAGTGGTGGAGGAGATGTTGGCCGCAGCGAGGCTCGTGGAGAGACGACATCATGGGAAAACGACTCCATGTACTACATCGACTCCTTCGCCATTGTTTTCAACTAAACAGTCGGTAACATGTTCTGACACACCACGGACCCCAACTATGAGCGCACCGGCCGCTGGTGACCGATGCACACCGGATCGTCCACCGGAAGAGGTCGACAATGAGAATCTTGGTAATATTGATATCGACCTAGTTGCATTTCCAGGATCTTCCCATGTCACTAGCACGGGAACAATGGAGGTAACATTTTTGGTCGACGCCGATCTTGTCCCAATAAAGATCGATAAGGTCCCAAGTAATTAATATACGTTGATCAAGTTATTGTTTATAACTTCATTGTAATATACTGATAAAACATTTTCTTTCAACTAATTGTGATCATGGCATGATCGTTTCGCGGAAATGATGTTTTCTATAAACAAATGAATGACGCGTTCTTAGAGATCTTCAGGCCCACCATCCAAGAAAGGTGGGATAAACAACATAAATGTTTAAAAGATGAACTCATGCATCAATTGGTTGGCCTGTTCGGCGACAAAACCTTTAATAAAGTCGAGGTCATGAAAAAGGCTTGTCAGCATGTGAAGGTTGTCTGAGACCAATATAGGACACGCCTTGAAAAAAACCCTAAGTATAAGCGCCCTCCAATGATTTCACCAATGGAGTGGAGAGCTCTAGTGGATGATGGAAGGGAGAGGGCTCAGAGAAGAGAAGGAAAGATAACACCAGGCACAGGGAGGTATGCAATACTTTCCGCAATGTAATTCAAAACCTTATTATTATTGAATATTTCTATATCAAACTTGGAACATCTAATGTATTTCAACACTTGCATAGGCTTCCAGACACATCAAAGGCCACAAAGGCAAGAGTTGAAAAAATAGGTCAGCACAAGCTTGGGCCTGGTGGTTATTCCAATTTCGCGGCACGATTTGTAACTTTCAAAAAACCAATAATGCATGCAAATAATAGATTGCAAATTATTTTTCATTTTATTGCACCGGAAAATGTTAATTAACGAAGTTATACAAATATGCAGGCCGAATGATTCAATGAACAACCCACTGAGGAGGACATGAAGCTTGGCTTCAAGGAAGGCTTTGGAGCTGTTGTTGAATGACGAAAAAGCTTGTCTGGCCAAACACAGTCTTCTGGTACCAATCCATCCGGCGCACAGGTAAATCGAATCTATATACTTTATTGAATATTAACCGCTTTTGCAATCTATTCGTTATAAATACTTGAAAAACATTATTGACTCTGTTTTGAGCAGGAAAGCAATGATCCCCCTAATGTCGAGGAGGGAGAACAACAAATCGAAGATCATGCTTGTAATCCTGGTAATGAATTTATTCATATGCTAAAATTATATGTATAGCATTGCAAATGGTGAACATTAATTGTAGTTCACCATATTTCAACTGCAGAGCATGTAGAGGGTGAAACTGTACAGGTTGAGCCTGGACAAGAACATGAACTACATGATGTGGCCACACTAGGTAAAAAAACACCTTTGTAATGTTTTTTTAAATGAAATACTTGTCATTACAATGTCAAAATACAACGATGTAACATTTTCACATTGTTACAGCAAATCCGAACCCCTTGCCACAGACATCACCACAAGCGCCTGATGAAGAACCAAGAACTAGAAGAGAAAGTCTAGGGGTAGATGATCCTCTTAGAGATTATTTACCATTTATAAAGAGAAGAAAAACTGCTAGTAAAAAGAAGTGACTCGAAAAATGTACTCGTCTAATTATTTTTGATAACAATATATTGTCCATGATTTTTGGCCTAATGAATGAATGAATGGTTTAATGGTTTAATGATTCAGTGTAGTAAATTGTTACCTTTATTGAATGTCAGTTTTTATTGAATGAATGTGTTGACTGAATGAATGAATGGTTTATTGAATGTTATCTTTTATTGTATGAATGTGTTGACTGAATGAAACAATGGTTTAATGAATGTTAGCCTTTATTGAATGAATGGTAGATGAAAATTCATGATGAAATATGGATGAATTTGCACGTATTTGTTTTTTTCAAGTACATGCATTGGGTATGGAGAATTGAGAGTGATGTGAGGGGGGGGAGGGGCCATAAGAGTTTCCACTTTCACGTGGTTGGCCCTGTTCAGTAGAGAATATTAAATTATTCTTGAAACAGAGAGGAGCTCAATGAATGGCTATGATGCTGGCTTTCTACAACCCACTAGCGTGTCATCTAAATTTTGACAATTTCTTGGAGCTTGTTGTGATGTTTGGTTGCTCGTCATAACCAATTTCGAGTTTTCACAACTTCAAAGGCTAAGTAAATGATGCACTAGAATCAATATCCTTAACCTTCTCTTTAATTTCATTGGAATAAATATCCTTAACCTCACATTAAACCCTTCCAAAATGGTCTATTTACCATTGAAGCCTGGCTTCTGAAGCATGATATTTGCAACTAATCTAGCATACACCAACAACAATTAGAAACATGCTTCCTGTTGTCAATGTTCATCATTTTTTATGGCTGCAACTTAACTGAGGATATTCGAACCTGTGACCCATGTCTATTCCCAAGGCTAACACCTTCAAGCTTGAAGTGCAACTGACAATGGGAGACCACCTTCAAGCAGCTTGATTCATTCTGCATGCATTTCATAGTGGGAGACAATGGGCCACCACCTTTCTTGATTTATTATGCATGCATTTCACTATGCAAAAGTCTCAAATCCCCTTTGCGCTTTCCCTAAATTAGTTTCTCGATTCAGCATGACCCACGCCTGCCGTCCGAGGAGTGTTGCCAACGGTCCAGAGTTTCATCCTGGCAACGGCGACGATTCATGGTATTATGTTTCCCTTCGGATGCAATATGACAAACTGAAAGCTCTCATACGAAGGTTTGTCTGACAAATGTGATGGTTTCGGTTTCTCGATTCAGCATGACCCAAACAGTCACATTTGTCAGAAAAACCTTCGTAGTGGACTATGAGTTTTCCATATTGCAGCTGAAGGGAAACATAATACCATGAATCGTCACCATTTCCAGGATGAAAGTCAAGACCGTTGGAAACACTCCTTGGAC
This sequence comes from Larix kaempferi, assembly GCA_027924585.1. Taxonomy (NCBI): domain Eukaryota; kingdom Viridiplantae; phylum Streptophyta; class Pinopsida; order Pinales; family Pinaceae; genus Larix; species Larix kaempferi. The sequence goes on from BSBM01000143.1 coordinate 10,420,824, forward strand.
GACGGGCGTGGGTCATATTGAATTTAGACACTAATTCAGGAAAAACACAATGAATCTAAGACCGTTGCATAGTGAAATGCATGCAGAATGAATGAAGAGTACTGGGTGTCGAGAGAAATGGTTGTGGGAATTCGTATGAGAGGAAATGGCGATGGGAATTGATTGACAAGGTCAGGCTTGAAGGTGGTAGCCTTGGGACTAGACATAGGTCGCAGGTTCGAATATCCTCAGTTTAGTTCATACCCGGTTATTCTTTCGATGCAAATTATAGATTTTATTTATTTTCCTTTGTCAACTTTAAGCATCCCTTTATGTGTTTTCTTTATTTTCCTTTTTTAACATTATGTATCCCATTGTGATAATCGGAATTGTTAATATCGAGTCACTCGAGAATGAACGTAAAGAGGATTTCCACAGAAATATGTTCCATCCAAACCTATCAAGTGTACTTTTAGGTCAAAAATATTCTTGTAACAAAGCGATGAAAGATCTTAGAAGCAAATGTAACAAAGCCCTGAAAGAAGTTCACGTAACATAGTGGTTTGTGTTTGTAGGAATCCTTCAACTTACAGGGTGAAAATCATGGCCATAGAGCTGCCACAGTTCAGAGACATCAAAATTGCTGACCTAAAAGTGCACTTGATAGGTTTGGAATATGGAATTTATTACCATTGAAATCCTCTTTATTTTCAATCTAGAGTTTTGAGAAAAGCAGAGATATATGAAACGATGCATTATGATAGTCCGACTTTGCAGTTGCCTCTTGAAACCAAGGTAAGACTAGTTAGATACGGCGGGACAAGTTCATATGATGGGGGGGTAGTTTGAGCAAATGAAGTAAAAGTTCATTTGCTTCGACTACTATGCCTATTGATTGATCTTGATATTGTGTCTTGTAAATTATCCTTGTACCTTGCCATCTTCATCAACGTTTTGCTGTTGGTTTTTTCATGCTAAAATGCTCCCCTTATGCTACTTCAAACTTCAACAAGGTTCTGTCAAGTAAATTCATAAAAGGTAAGCATGCATCATCATTCCATACTCCCTCAAATCTCTCTCTCTCTCTCTCTCATTTTTTTCTGAATCGTGCTTACTTCCTCTCCATCCTCCCTCTTCTACAACATTACCATTTTCAAGCAACAAATTCCATAAATGCTCGGACTTCTCAATCATCTCCTCGTTTTGATTTTTTTTTTTACTTTGGTTTTATCCACTCTGTTTTCTTTTGTTGCGCTTTAAAATTCATCTGCAATGATATCAACACACTACACATTATGGGAATAAGACATTCACATTTGCATCTTCCACTACTACATCTAATTAAATATCATCTCCTTGCAACTCCACCATTGTAACACCACTCTGTTCTATAGTGTCATCTTCTACAACAACACCACTCACTACTGCAACATATCTCCATTACAACTTTTCCATTGTTTATTGAGTTTCTTGTACAAGCTCGACCTTTACCCCCAATCTTTTCCTTATTGTATTTTGCTACAATCAATTCTTCTACACCTTTACTTGGAATTATAGCAACATACACTTCCAAACAATATTGTTTTTTTTTTAATTTCCCATAGGTGTCGGATAACCGATGGCCATAGCAAAGACAACCAACGACTATGCCATAGATCTGATGGCAAAAAGACGTTGGATCCAAGCCCTTTTCAGTTGTGAGGGGCGTCGGTTATCTGACTGCCACAGTGAAAAATACCGACGACTATGCCATAGATCTGATGGAAAAAGACGTTGGATCCAAGCCCTTTTCAGTTGTGAGTGGCGTCGGTTATTTGATCGCCATAGTGAAAAATACCAACGACTATGCCATAGATCCGACGACAAAAGACATCGGATCCAAGCCCTTTTCAGTTCTGAGGGGCATCGAATAACCGAAGAAGTCCGAGTCGTCGGTTTTAATCCAAAATTGGACCGACGTTAAAAAAATATTGAGGCTGTTGAATAGTCGACCACAAAATGTAGCAAATCTGACTTTTTGGCCGTTGGATTTTGGGTCCAAAAACCCTAGTGTGTGGTAGGTGTAACTAGCACATGGAGGCACTAACTAAATGAAGGAGGCTCAGTGGAGGGTGCATGAGGAGCTAACTGCAGTCAGAATGGGCAGTCTAGTCTCACTGGAGGTCTATCAGAGTGATATAGTCAGTTGAGAGTCAGTCTAGCCTTAAATCAAGGAAAGAAATGAAGATAACTAAAGTACAACTGAATGGTAGGTGAGAGAGGGCGCATGAGATGCATGTAACTGCATGCAGGGCGCAATAAGCACTAGGTGGGCTTAAACTGATCAGTGAGAAGCTCTTAGGGCTAGATAACTGAGGGCTAGGTGCTGGGACTAGTGACTGGGATGCATGCAAGACTGAAAATGTAAATAATGAAAATGCTGGTAGGACTAGGATGGAGTATAGGAATATCCTAACACGCAGTACCCTCCATACGGGTCACTAAGAGGAGGATTCAGAGGGGGGTTTCACGGCGGTCGAGGTACCGGTGCCGAACGAGGAGTATTTGTTGTACGAGGTCGAGGACTAATCATATGTTAGAATTGTTGTTAGCAGGGGCACTATCATAGGGATTTCCCGAATCCAACCCCACAGTGCACTTACTGCAGCGCTATGGACCATGGTGTCAAAGATTGTCCTCAACTCATCGCAAAATGGAAAACTAAGAATCTACCCCCACCTCCACAAAATCAGAATCGGAACCAGAATCTGCCAGTGGTACATAAGATATCAGTAAAGGTCATAAGTCAAAATGCGACTGTTGGAATAGTGACTCATGGAGGAGCTATGATAGGGGCCAATAAGTCACAGGTTAGCATCCAACCGACAGCAAGAAAACAAGTCACATTTGATGCGGAAGAAGAAAGGGATATTTTATTGAAATCACAGGAGGTAATGAGGCAGCTAATACATCTACCTCTTCACCAGAAAGAAATTACCTACGACATGTCATCGATATTCGACACGATGAATTCGCAGAAAAAGGCCAACACCTTAAGAGCCTTTCTAGAGAGTTTCCTGGAGCTGGAAAAAGATCAAGGCGCATTCGCATAAATATCAAACCTGATGCATCGACGGGAGGGTGCACGACAAGAGCGAACGTTCAATTGAATACATAAGAGAGAGACAGGAAGATAGATGCGGATGTCTGCGCAAGTTAGAGCATTCGATATTGACTCCATTATCTTGGATTTGGGGTCAGATGTAAACATCTTGACAAAACAGAACTGGGAAACGATGGGGAAACTGCAGTTGGCTTGGTCCCCAGTAAAGCTACGGCTAGCAAACCAAATTAAAGTCACCTCGCTCGGCAAGGAAATTTTCTCAATTGGCCATTTTTGGGCCTTTTTTTTCAAAAAATAAATTCGCTATTTGGTCATTTTTAGTCTCTAATATTGCCTATATCTACATAAAATATGTTTTTTTATCATAATATTCGCTCAAATTTACAAGTTTCAGGAGTAAATTGTATGTTTCATATTTAATATTTTCCTACCTATCTATATATATATTTTTTCCAATCCAAAATAATCGCCTAGAATACTACACTTGAGTCTATGATTAGAATCCTTAAAAATTATCCTGCCGCTCAGTCGACTATTCCAGGTCCCCATTGAGATCGAGGGACTTAGAACATATGCATATATTGATTTGATTGAGATTGTTGATAACACAAGCCCCTATCCAGTGCTTCTAGGGATAGACTGGGCGATGGAGAATCAGGCTATTATTAATTTCAGGAAAAGAACTATGTCGTTTGAGAACCGGGAAATACGGGTAGTCGCACCTATTTACCCTGCGGAAGGGCAGAGATATGTTGAGCCGGCGAGGGATGAATTCACTGAGGGATGGGACAATATTTACAACATCTCTGAAGATTATATCAACCCTACTGCAGATGGAGAGTTAGGGTGGCACAGTAGTAGTTTGGCGTCGTCAGATTCTGACGACGCACTTGAAAATTGGCAGAATCAGATGCATGAAGTGTCGTTTAGGAGGTGCGCATGGATCACTCAGTCGATGTGGAGGGTAGCTACAAAAGAGTGTGAGCTACCAACGTATGAGTGATTTCCCAACTTGGCTGCATTTCTCATGGAATTTGAAAAAAAATTGGCAGAACCACGATGACTATTGGCCTTGGAGGAATCCCTAAAGGCTACACCAGTGCGATGGTGGGTGGCGCACAAGTACACCATAACTAACTAGCCACTATGTCGACACCTAATGATGGTTAGGTTTTATGACACTAACAGATACTTCGGAAGGAACTATGATAGCAGAAGAGATCTGAAGGAGCATTTGAATGAATTTGAAAGCAAATGGGGACCACGAGCAAAAAAGGAATGGGTCCATGCATTTATTCACACGTTGGATGAAGTACCGCGAAATTGGTATGTCGCAGCAGAACTGTGACGCAAAACAACCTCTTCGGAACAAATAACAATTGGTTTTAGCCAAACGTTCATTTTATCTGACGAAAACCCCTTCATCCACAGTGCATTATAGGCAGTCCGCGAGAAGGTATTTGACCCAATTCCGGCAGAAAAACCTATGGGAATCTAGTGGACTGCGACACCCCAAATGTTGATGGAATTTTACAACATAACAGGAGAACCCAACAATTAGGATGATCCAAGGGCCACATATATCCTAGATTCAGAAGGAAGTCGTAGTGTCGAGGCACCAGATATTCCTTCCGACAAGTTTCAGCAGCCTTTGTCGATCAAAAAAGTGAACATTGGGTTGGAAGAAAACCCTAAGTTCGTGAGCATTGGAGACTATTGGGATGAATCGATTAGTGCGAAGATGAATGACCTACTGCACGAATTTCAGGATTTGTTTCCGACAAAATTCTCGGAGATGAAAGGGATTTCAGGGGACCTAGGGGAGATGGAAATCCCACTGAAACCTTATGCGAAACCAATGAAGCAGCGGCCTTATAGGTTGAATCCGAGGTATAAGGAGTGGGTGAAGGTTGAGATTGAAAGAATGGTGGAGGCAGGAATTATAGAACCAATGGAGGAATCGGAGTAGATCAGTCCGATGGTGGTCTAGGATAAGAAAACCGACGAAGCCAGAACCTGTGTCGATCTAAGAATGCAGATGAACCTAAGGTCCCAGGAGTGCAAAATATACGAATGGGAGCGAATCCAGTGAAGGGCTGGCGCCGTAGAATCATTTATGGCACTGTAAAAAAAAAAAGCAAGTCGGACAATCTGCAACGAGATAATCATAGACTACAACAAGGCGCGGCTAGTCAAAAGCTGCCACGATGCAGAAGGGTCCAATTCGGCCATAAATGAAGTAGTTAAACCACAACAGTCGCCAGAAAAAATGAAAAAATGATACAATTAATGCCCAACGCATGCGATGGATTTGGAAAATCGATGTTGGATTTGGAAATTATTGTCCCAAATCAGAAGGATGCGGCAAACCAACACTATAAGTATGGGGTAGGCGATAAGGTCGAAATATTGTGTGTTAAACAAAAACTTGAAGAGTATCACATGGAGGTTTACATTTCGAGCACAAGCATCGAGTGCCCACAACCAATGCCAATCACACAGGAGTAGCCAGAAGTCATGTCTGGAATTTCAGTCAGAAAGAAGCGGAGTGCCACTCGACCTACAGACACCGGGCGAGAATCAAAGAAAGGGAACTGGAACTCAGCTCGACTAGCAGAAGGAGAAGCAGGCAAGGCGACAGGATCGTAAGAAGGCCCAACAATACTTGGGTATGTACCGCTGAGCAAGGCAGGGACACCAGCGATTCGGATCAACAAGAATGAATGTTATACTATCGAGATGTCGTCGATACCAAAAGGAGTTCCTCAAGCCCGGAACATTGTGGCAAATTTGTAGAAGCTACATTATACCGATTGTGAGCTCGCGAGTTTCCCAGAAAGTGCAGAAGGATACATTGATGTCATCCATGGCGAAGGATGCCCAACCATAAAGGAACCCATGGCATGGGAATTGGGATTGGTGCAGTCAGGGCTGCTTGGCCTCACCCAGACACCGCACTTCGGGAGATTGGTGCAGGTTAATGCATGCGTCAAGCAGCTGCTGGATTGCTTCCATGGCGGATACCTATGGATGCATGAGAAGATTCCAGTGAGAGTTGACATGATCACAAGAATCACTGGGTTACCTAAGGACAGAGACGATCCTTCCTAATTTTTCCATGGAAAAGACGATGACAAGAAGATCGCAGTGAACTTGAAGACAAAGTATGAAGTGGAGAAAAACTCCCGAGGGTACCTCATTAGCACAATTAAGAGCCAAGTCGTTAGTGTCGGAGCGAATATCCTAGCAGTTAAGGTGGCATGGAAGAACAGGCCAAAAGATGCAGTTCGGGCATCATTTACTCCGCGGAACTATGTGCCGCAGGAGTGTGGATGAATTGGTCAAAATTCTTGCTACAACAGTTGGTCGAAGATGCATACGATGCATAGGAGAAAGGAAAGGCGTTCACATACTCATGGATCATAATGTTGGTCGCATTAGTAGGATGGAGGGATCCTGAGCACTATCAGGGCATGGACATAGTAGAAGCCAGAGTACGTGAAGGGGCGCGATACCATAATTTTTGGGATACAACTGATAAAGAACAACAGGCCGCCAACGTTATACAATTTTACTTGTTCTTAGATATGTTGCGGATAGATGCGCAAGCAAACCGTGTATAATGGAGCAAGCAACACGAAAGTATCGACAGATCGCAAGAATATCGGTCGAATCCCATACAATTTACCTTCAAGCATGAGGGGATAAGTCACAGAAATGGCTCCCAACGCAGTACAAGCTCACCGAGGAGGAGTTGGACGCCATCATCGGAAGATGGCCCGCAGAGTGGAAAGTCCCAGCTAACGAAAAGGACCTGTCGAACTTAGAAAATGGGCAGGAAACAACTCAACTAAACCCGACCGATGAAGAAAAAGGCTCAACCAGTCGGAAGGGGAGCATAGGAGAAGATGACACTGTAAAAGAGCAGTCAAAGGCGTCCAACCATGATGGAGACTCAGTCACTACCTTGACAGATTCTAACTTAGATGCACAACACGTAGAAATGAGGACAAAGCATAGGATGGATCGTGGAGAAGGAAGCACAAGTGGTGGCCTTCCAGCAGAGCAAGTGAATAGGCTCTTGGAGAAACTAATAGAATTCATAGAAGAAAACCGTGCGAAAGTCACACAACACTCCACCGAATACTTCCATTAGGTAACCCAACTGCTTTCCACACTATCCAACATAGTTGTAGAGTACATTGTACCACAAGGGGAAGTTCGACTGAGCGCATAGACAGGAAGGGTCGAAGTAGAGGTTGGCACAAACCCAAGGTTAGTTAAAATTTTACCAAATGCAATGACTATAGGGAATGAAGAGATAGATGTGGAACTAAGACAATATGACTCAATAGTGGTAGATTTCAACATACTACCAATGATGTCGCTACAAAGGATTCAAACTGCAGCAAGTGCATAAATCCATGAAAGAGAGGCCGACATGCATGATATGATGGCTAGGTACAAGCAGCAGGCGCACATCAGCGAGACAGAGGAACATCGTCTTCAGGCAGAGAAAGTCCAAACATTAGCTCACAAAGAGAAGGCCATGGAGGATAGGAAGTGGCTGGAAGAAGCAATATCCAAAGTATGCGAGAAAAATCCTGAGGTAGATCAGGACATACTACCAGAAGTGAAAGCCATCTTATTGGGTGTACTTATCGATGACCTGCGGAAATAAAAATCAAAGCTGTAGGCAAGGGTGGTACCAAGCACATCATCGGAACAGACTCAGGATATGCAGAATGCGATTGAGGAAGCCATGATGGAGATCACAGAGATGGAGAAGACAGCCCTGGAAGTTGCAGAGGGTGTCATGGAGTTTTGGGGAAGTGTAGTCCAGGACAACCAACTAACCACACTAAAGGAGCAACTCAACTAAGGGGAATCGCAGCTAGAATCCTTCAAGGGATCAATCAAAGTGATTCCCTCACTGATAAAAATGACGAATGAGGTGAAACTAAAAAGTATGCAGCAACGTGTAACCAAGGCACGTGAAAGGCAGCAAAGAAGGGCCACACACCTCGATGAGCTCCAGACAAAAGCCGAAGTCCTTGCAATATAGGGGATGGAAGCACTGCAACAGGTCAAGCAGTAACTGGAGGAAGCGCAACAGAAAATTTGCGAACACCTAACAGACCAGCAGGTAGAAGAATGCACACAACTCAGAACATCGGCAAAGGAAGTGGTCAACCAGATCAAGGATGCGTACGACAATTTCAAGCAGAAAGTGAATGCAACATAGGTGTCCAAATGAGGTGGCTTGAGGGTGATCCACAAGTTTGTGTTGGGGGCATGTTGGCACGATATTAGTCCGCATGAAGTGCTGAAGCTGACAGCTGCGAAGAAGGACCATCTGTGGAAGAAGGACCATTCGCGGAGAACACGGAAGCACAAGATTAGTTTAGTTTTTTAGAAAGGGTCATTTGGACCATTTTGTAACCGCCATACTTGGATATAAATAAGAATATGAATGTAAGCCTAAGGGAATTGGATTGGAGAGATTGAATCCGATCTGAGAACGAGATCTGAACTCTGTAATGTTTTTCTCTGTTTTCGGCAGTTTTGTATGGATGCGCGATAAGATGTTTTGAACTATTTTTGTGAAGGATATACCGCAAGTTTTGATGAGTTAATGCATGAAGATGTTCGGATATGTTCTTCTATATCTGTTTATGTTGAATAATGAATGTTGCGTCCTATTCTATGTTGTCTTGTTTGTAAGGTTTCAATGATGCGATCGCTAGTGTTTCTCTGTTAATGCAAATGTTGAATATGTGAGTAATGAATGTGATGATGAATGTATGTTTGAGTTGCTAAGCATGATGCGAAAGTGAATATCTGGTTTCTAATGCAATAGAGTTAGAGTAGATGCATGTCCTTTCCCCACTATGGAAACTTGGTTCCTACAACACCCTTAACCATCTCGGGTGAGACTTCACTTGCTTCGCGGGTGGTTTTGGAAAGGGTAAAACCTTTATGGGCCAATGCTTAAGGGTGTTAGGTTGGTTTTTGTTGATGATAGTGCGAAGTGAACCCTGTTGATGTATATGTAACTTCAGAATGTATTTCATATATATTTATTGTACCCTTATTAGAGATGTGTTATTCCTCTATAAGGAAGTGTCGTCATGTGGATTGACAAGTGTCGCAAGTGTGTGTACTTGCCGATGGGTTATTAGACCACCATGTGTGGGGTCGGCCCTGAAATATATATTATATTGTGGATGTATATAGATAGACAAGTCGGCCCCATAGTGTAACTGGGAAAACAGGTTAAGTATAAATAGAGATCGGGAGATCTCTATTTGGATCATTTGGAAAGTCACACTTCTCTCACTCAGAAAGTGGCGCACTAGTGAGGAGGAGGATCATCTGCTCTAGGAGACTATCTCAAGTGTATTTTAGTTTTACTTTGGTTGAGCCATTGCTCTCTCTATCTCTGAGGAAGTTGTGGGGTTTTTCACCTTAGGGTTTTCCCCACGGAAACTCTGTGTCTCTTGTCTCTCATGCTTTTGATTCTTGTGATGCTTGTGATGCTTATTGTGATTGTTATGCATTGATATACTGTATATGTTATTCCCTTAGTAAATATCCAAGAGTATTGTGAATTAATGCTCAAAATTTAACATGGTATCAGAGCTAACCTGAGAAGAGGACATTTTGCAGTGACAGAAACTTGAGTTTCTTGTTTATTGGGTTTCTCTCAACAGATTTTGGAAAAGCAGTATAGTAGATTGACTCTACTCATCAAGGATAATCTATCTGTCCAATCAGAATTCGATTCTGAGCATTTTCAGATTTGGCCCTAAAAATTAGGGTTTCCATAAAAATAGGATTTTCTGGAATCGGAAGACATAGCTGGAAGCTCCTCGCAAAAATCGAAGTTTAGAGCTTTGGATCGAGATTTTTGGCTGGGTAGATCTCCGGGAAACTCAAACCCTAATTCATGGCTCTCCCTAGTGAACTTGGAAGGACAAAAAGGCAGATCTGAAGGGTAAAACTTTGCTGATCTCAAATTCTGAATGCACCAGGCTAATCAGCTCATCAAGGCGCATCTTTCTATCGTTTCAGAAAGTTGAAATTCACATTTTGAATTTTTAAGGTTTTTCCAACAAACCCTAATCCAGGACCAGATCCAGTTTTTCAGCATTTCAAGTGGTAAGACTTAAATATTTTCTATTTCCATTTGAAGTACTCTTTAAGATGTCTCACCACACCAAGCTTGAGGATAAGCTTGAAGGGGCTGATAACTTCCGATCTTGGAAGTATAGGATTGGGTTAATCCTAGAAAAGAGTGAGTTGGACTCATATATAAAAGAAGAAATCCCTATCCCAGAGGATGAAGAGGCCAAGGTATTGCATAAGAAGAACTTGGTCAAGGCAAAGAGAATCATTGCTGATTCTATTAAAGACCATCTCATACCCCATGTGTCTTCTCTAAAGACACCCAAGGAGATGTTTGACTCTTTGACCAAGCTATTTGAAGGGAAGAACATAAATCAAAAGATGACCTTGCGGAAGCAATTGAAAGGAGTAAAGTTTCAGAATGGAGAAACCATTCAATCTTATTTTTCTAGGGTCTCCCGGATTAAGGAACAACTGGAAGCAGTAGATGCAATGGTGGAGAATGGTGAAGTTGTCATGACCACTCTGAATGGCCTACCTAGTTCATGGGACTCCTTTATTCAAGGAATCTGTGTAAGAAAGAAGTTGGTATCCTTCAACAGACTACGGGAAGAATGCTCACAAGAAGAAGCAAGGCTTGTGGCACTAGAAGAAAAGATGGGGAATGAAGATCAAGCTCTTGCAGCTCACACCAAAAGAAGCAAGCCCAAGAAGGAGCACTCTCGCTACAAGAGATCCTATCAAAAGAATAAGAAGGATCTAATATGCTTCACATGCAATGAGAAGGGTTACTTTGCTTCAGATTGTCCCAAGAACAAAAGGGATAATAACAACAACTCCAGCAAGAAGAAGAAGGGCAGCAAAAGAAAGTTCCATGCTCATGCTGCCAAGGATGATGAACCTCCAAAGAAGAAGGCTAGGGCAGAAAGTGATGATAGTGATGATGACGCATCAAGTGAAGAAGAGTATGTTCTAATCTCTGCTCTCACAAGTACTATATCCCATGGTTGTAATGATTGGTTGATTGACAATGGGGCTTCCAAACACATGACTGGGTTTAAGGAATATTTTGTGAATCTATCTGAACATGAATCACCTCATAAGGTGAAACTTGGGGATGATTATCAATACCCAATCAAAGGAAGTGGTGAAGCCTCCTACAACCTAGATTCTGGAAAATCTTTGAAGATGAAAGAAGTCCTTTATGTGCCTGGGCTCAAGAAGAACTTACTCTCCATCTCTGCATTGGATGCAAAAGGTATGAGGGTTGCATTTGTGGATGGCCAAGTCCTAATGTGGCCAAAGGGTAAAACAATCGATGATGCAGTAGTGATTGGAGAGCAAGAGGGAGGTTTGTATAAATTGAAGGGTCAACCTGAACATGCCATGATACATGAATCCATGGAGCCAAGTGAACTTTGGCATAGAAGACTTGCTCATATGCATTATAGGGAACTTCCAATTGCAAGCAAGGTTGTAGAGGGTCTTCTTGAAATCAAGACCAAACATGAAGGTGTTTGCAAAGGATGTGCAAAAGGTAAGAACATTAAGAAGGCTTTCCCAAGTAGTGAAAGTAAGGCAAAATATATCCTAGAAATCATCCACTCAGATGTATGTGGTCCTATGTCATCCAGTTCTTTGAGTGGGTATGTTTATTATGTCTCATTTATTGATGAATTCTCCAGGAAGACTTGGGTATACTTCTTGAAGAATAAAGATGAGGTGCTTGATAAGTTCAAGGAGTTCAAAACCTTGATGGAGAATCAAACTGACAAGAAGATCAAAACATTCAGATCCGACAATGGTGGAGAATTCACCTCAGGTGACTTTAAGAAGCTTTGCAGTGATTCAGGGATTAAGAGGGAGTTGACTACTCCTTATAATCCTCAACAGAATGGAGTTGCAGAAAGCAAGAACGGAACAATCATGGAAGTAGAAAGGGCAATGCTGCATGACCAAGATCTACCTATGCATCTATGGGCAGAAGCAGCTAGAACAACTGTATATGTGCAGAATAGAACACCCCACAAGATATTGGACAACAAGACACCAGAAGAGGTCTTTTCTGGTAAGAAACCTGAAGTCAGTCATCTCAGAATATTTGGTTGTCCAGTGTACACTCATGTCCCAAAGGAAAAGAGGACTAAACTAGATCCTTCAGGAAAGAAGGGTATCTTTGTGGGTTACAGTGAAAGCTCGAAGGCTTACAGAATATACTTTCCAGGGTTCAAGAAGATTGATGTCAGCAGGGATGTAACACTTGATGAAAACTCAACATTCATCAAATCAAGGAAGGAACATATCGAAGTTTATGAAGAACCTAAGGAAACTAGATTTCAAGACACTACCATGACTGAAGCAGTTCCAAAAGTTGTTCGTGAGTTTGAATATCCGCAAGAACCTGTAGATCCACCCTGTGAGGATAACTCTCACAAGAGGAAACCTGCATGGGCTAGAGAGCTCATTCAAGATGCAAAAAGATTTGGCATTCCAGAAGAAGAACACAGAGCAAAGAAGAGAACTAGATCACATACCAGCTATGTTGCTTTACTCTGTGACATTATGAACAAAGAGCCTTCCAGTTATGAAGAAGCAGTGGAAAAGAAAGAATGGAAGGATGCCATGGTTGAGGAATACCAATCAATAATGAAGAATGATGTTTGGGATGTTGTCCCAAGACCTAAAGTGAAGTCTGTTGTGACTTCCAAATGGATCTACAAAATCAAGCATGATGCAGATGGCAGTGTAGAGAAATACACGGCAAGATTAGTAGCTCGTGGCTTCTCTCAGAAAGAGGTAATAGATTATGAAGAAACTTTTGCACCTGTAGCCAGGTATACTTCCATCAAAACAGTACTTGCCCTGGCTGCAACAATGAAATGGAAAATACACCAGATGGATGTGAAGACTGCTTTCTTGAATGGTGTAGTTGAAGAGGAAGTATATGTGTAGCAGCCACTCAGTTTTGAAATACATGACAGGGAGTCATATGTGTGCAGATTGAAGAAAGCCTTGTATGGCTTGAAACAAGATCCCAGAACTTGGTATGGTAGGATGGACAGTTTCCTATCTAGTTTGGGCTTTACCAAGAGTAAAGCGAATTTCAACCTCTACTACAAGGTTGAGGAAGGGAATCCTGTGATTCTACTCCTGTATGTGGATGACTTATTTGTAATAGGAGATGACAGACTAATTGCAGATACTAAGAGGAAGCTTGCTGTTGAGTTCGATATGAAAGATTTGGGAATGATGCATTATTTCCTAGGTATGGAGGTGTGGCAGAGTGCAGTTGGGATCTTCCTTGGTCAAGGAAAGTACACAGTAGATATCCTGAAGAGATTCGGGATGATGGATTGCAAGGCCATGGCCACACCTATGGCATCGAATCTGAAGCTTCTATGTGATGCTTCATCTGAGCCGGTTGATGTCTCTATGTATCGTCAGATGATTGGGTCCTTGATGTACCTGACGAACACGAGACCAGATATTTGCTTTGCTATGAACACATTGAGCCAGTTCCTGACGGATCCGAGGAGTGTTCTCCTAGTTGTTGTAAAGCATGTTCTGAGGTACCTGAAGGGTACAATGGATTATGGGTTCAAGTATGAAGAGAATCAAAAGTTTAACCTGTAGGGTTATGTTGATTCAGATTGGGTTGACAGTGCTGCAGATAGGAAGAGCACATCTGGGTGCTGCTTCAGTATGGGATCAAGTGTGATCTCTTGGTTTAGCAGGAAGCAGTCCTGCGTAGCATTGAGTACAGCTGAGGAAAAGTATGTTGCATCCTGTTCAGCTAGTTGTGAGGCAGTATGGCTACGAAAGCTATTGTCTGATTTATTTGATCTGTCATTGGATGCTACTGGTATCTTCTGTGATAACCAGAGTTGTGTGAAGCTAACCGAGAACCCAGTGTTTCATGACAGGTCGAAACACATAGAGATCAAATATCACTATATCAGGGATATGGTGCAGAGAAGAGCTGTGAAGCTCCTGTACATTGCGACAGATGAGCAGATTGCAGATGTGCTGACGAAGCCACTAGCCAGGGTGAAGTTCGAGTACTTAAGGGAGAGGCTTGGCGTTCTTCAGATTAATGACACTTCGAGGAAGAAGTGAAGGACACATTTTCTAAAGCCATTCCAAGCATGTTGGAAGGAGGATCCTTCACATGGTTGTGGATGTTGGCGCTGGATGATGAGCATCAGGATGATGTTCTGGTTTCTGCTTTGTATGATCAGTTGGATCATTTATATGTATGTACGCATCATGTTGGATGCTGGATATGATCAATTGGATCATTTATATGTATATGTATGTACGCATCATGTTGGATGCTGGATATGATTAGTTGGATCATTTATATGTATGTACACATCATGTTGGATGCTGGATATGATCAATAGGATCATTTGTATGTATTTTGTATATGCATCATGTTGGATGCTTGGACCATGTATCTGTATATGTATCAGGTAGATACTTGGTATGCATCAGGTAGATGCATTGTATGATCAGGATGATCATGGATGATGAGCTTCAGGATGTTGCTCCAGATGACATGCAGCAGGATGTTGCAGTGATGATGATCAGGATGATCATATGTACATCAGGATGATGTATGGTGAGTATCAGGTTGATACTTTATGGCCGTGGATCAGGTTGTGCATATGAGCATATAATTTGGCCCTGGGATATTTGCATATAGTCTTTCGAGGTTTTGCTTATGGCATATAATTTGGCCCTGGGATATCTGGCAAATGCTCTTTCGAGGTTTTGCTCTGGGAGGACATATAATTTGGCCCTAGGAGATCTGCAGATAGTCTTTTGAGGTTTTTCCTATGGCATATAATCTGGCCCTGGGATATCTGGTAGATGATCTTTCGAGGTTTTGTCCTATGGCATATAATATGTCCCTGGGAGATCCGATAGGTTGGGCTGTGTGCCCGTGATAAGTCCTGGGATGCTCTTGCGAGGTTTTTCCATGACCACATATAATCTGTCCCTGGGAGATCGTTTAGGTAGAGTTGTGTGCTCGTAACAGCCTGGGATGCTCTTGCGAGGTTTTGTGGTGACCACATATAATCTGTCCCTGGGAGATCCTATAGGTAGAGCTGTGTGCTCGTAACAACTTGGGATTCTCTTGCGAGGTTTTGTGGTGAGGTGACATATAATATGGACCTGGGAGATCCTATAAGTAGAGCCATGTGCTCGTAACAGCCTGGGATGCTCTTCCGAGGTTTTGTGACGCACGTAATAAGTCCTCAGGATTCCATAGTATGGCCATTGATGACAAAGACCTGCAGGTAGTGGGCCTACATCCAGTATGAAAAAGGACTGTCTCTGTAGAACTTCCTATGACGAGTAGAGTCATAGATTGGTTGAGATAGCAGCAGCAGTGACGATGATGATGACGATGCATCGATGGTGATGATATCGAGAAGAAGACTTTCTAGTAGATCTGTGTCGAGAAATACTTTCCTAGTTAAGAGGGAGTGTTGATGTATATGTAACTTCGGAATGTATTTCATATATATTTATTGTACCCTTATTAGAGATGTGTTATTCCTCTATAAGGAAGTGTTGTCATGTGGATTGACAAGTGTCGCAAGTGTGTGTACTTGCCGATGGGTTATTAGACCACCATGTGTGGGGTTGGCCTTGAAATATATATTATATTGTGGATGTATATAGATAGACAAGTCGGCCCCATAGTGTAACTGGGCAAACAGGTTAAGTATAAATAGAGATCGGGAGATCTCTATTTGGATCATTCGGAAAGTCACACTTCTCTCACTCAGAAAGTGGCGCACTAGTGAGGAGGAGGATCATCTTCTCTAGGAGACTATCTCAAGTGTATTTTGGTTGTACTTTGGTTGAACCATTGCTCTCTCTATCTCTGAGGAAGTTGTGGGGTTTTTCACCTTAGGGTTTTCCCCATGGAAACTTTGTGTCTCTTGTCTCTCATGCTTTTGATTCTTGTGATGCTTGTCATGCTTATTGTGATTATTATGCATTGATATACTGTATATGTTATTCTCTTAGTAAAGATCCAAGAGTATTGTGAATTAATGCTCAAAATTTAACAAACCCCTGTCGACAGAATTATGTTAATAGCTGTTTTATTTTTATTTTTCGTAGACTTTCTTCTTAGTGTCTTCTACGATCCACCATAGTTGATCAACTTGCGCATATCCCAAGGATTCAAGGACAATCTCCTGAACAGAGAGAATTCATTGCATCGAGGGGAATACTGGATTATACTGATCCACCTCCTCAGGGGGCAAAAGAGGAAAACTAGGAACATCAAACATAACAACCAGTAGAATAAAACAATTATAGGTTAGGTGAGTCTGGGAGTTCTTCTCACGAAGGACAGTTTAGAGATACCGAGGAACAAATCTATAAATCTACTAGAGTTCACTCTCCTCAACCTGAAGAGAATTTAGATACCATTGAAATTGAGGACCTCTCAGATCCATATGGACTTTTGAACCCGCCACAAAGTCCTAGTTTTTCCAAATTAGCTGATATCCACATTCCTAATCCATTGGCTAGGTAGTTTAACATGGAAAACAAAGAACAAGTATTTACTTCAGGGGACATATATACTTCAGTTAGTACTTTACCTGTAGGAGGATTTAAATTTAATATGTCATCCATAATAGGATCGGGATGGTTCCCCCCATCCTCGATGATACTTACTGGTACTAGTTCGTCAACTCAACTGAGTTCGAACCCTTTTTATTTTGGATTCTCATTTTCAGGCTGTCAACCTATGAATGCTACCATTCCTCCTAGTTATATATTAACCATTGCTTTAGTTAGTGGCCCATATTTTCCTTTCCATAATATCCCACCCTTTAGTGAACAAATGTTTATGTCAAACCCACCCTTCACTGGAGTTGTTTTTAACTCCACTCTACCCCAATCAAGCTTACATTTCCAATATGTTGGAGGCATGAGTTCAGGAAACCCTTTTGGTCCAAATATATCGCAAGGTATTCCATTTATCCAAGGGGGAACCAATACTGGACTTCCATGTGGAAAAAATGCCACTCATGGAAATATCCCTTTTCTGGGATGGTAGGCTCTAATATGGCTAACCCTATTATGACAACTATCTTACAAGGTATCCAAACTTTAGGAGGGATGGGAGGGACTGTTGGAACAAATTATCCTCCTTTTCAACACCATTATGGTCAGAAATTTGGACAACATAATCCACTTTTCACCAATCCTAGAAATCCATATATTCTAGGACAACCACATACCAACACCAACCAATGGGAAGCTAACGCTCCTAGAACCTGGAACACCATGGCTCAGACAAAGTTGCCATTTCTTGCTACTTTGAGTTTGCCTGATATTTCAAAGTTGACTAATGATCTAGTGTTACATGACTCGAGATGGCCACCCCTACCCAAAAAAATTCCTTCAGACATCCCAATGTTTGAAGGTAAACCCAAGGAACACCCAACTAACCATGTGACAAATTTTCATCTATGTTGTTCATCCAATTCTTTTATGGATGATTCTATTCGATTGCGTCTTTTCCAAAGGTAATTAAATGGGGTAGTGGTGAGTGGTATGTTGAGTTACAATGAGCATCTTTTCAAACTTTTAATGAAGTTGCCATAGTATTTTGAACCATTTCCAACTTCCAGCCCATTATGAAACTAGAACTGAACTATTAACATATTTTTCGTCAGGATAAATTGACTCATATATCTGACCACATCCATGAGTGGTAGAGGAGACGTATTTTGATCAAGGATCAGATATCTAATGAATTCCTTACGAATTAGTTCATCAATTCATTGCAACCTGTTATTGTAAAAGATGTGGCTCTTTCTGGGGTTCATATCGAAGATCAAGCTATTTTTAAAGCCCAATAATTGGATTTGGTTTATTCCCAATCTGGGATGTTGTATGACATTTTTCCCACTACTCCTAGAGTAGAACCTGACCCAACGGAACCTATCTAGACACCTCATGTTAATGGTGTGATTGGGTAAGTTGAGAACAATCCAGTTAGCATGAGTAACAACTTTTCGAGTGAAAATTCATCGAAAACTGCTTAGATTAACACACAAAACATTAAACCCAACCCTCCTTTTGATGTTCTGTCGGTACAGAGCTCTTAGGAAAATCAACAACATGGAGGGAAGAAAAAAAGAATAAGAAAAATGGGAATAAAGGGAACAACAATGCAAACAATAACACTAATGATGGTGGGGAAAATAATGAAAGAGCTAAGATGAAATTCCCTTGCTTGTTATGCAAGGAAGATCATCTAACTTATAAATGCCCCAAGATGGAAATGGTGCAAAAGTTGTTGGATGCCCCCAAACTGCTATATTAACCAATCCATCTCCTCAACATCAACAACAGATGATTGTTGGTTCCCACCAAAATCCTGCAACCTCTCAAGGAGGAAACCAGGGAGCCTCCTCTCAAGGGGGCAGTTTTGGCTCAGGTGAAGTTTTCATGTGTGAACGGGATTTATATCTCTAGACTAGAAACATGAATTATGAAACTAATCCATTTGGGAAAAAAGGAAAAGAATCTATTAATGTTGATAATGGCAATTATTTATACAGAGAAGACTGCCAACGACTATGCCTCCAATACGAAAAGGTGTTCTTAAGAAATCAAAATTCAATCCTAATGTGTGTGCTGCACAAAATTATGGCATAGTTGAATATTTGGCCTAGGATCCATGTGCAATGTCTACACTTGAGGTGTGAAAATCCTTATAGCAGATCTAAGAGCTTATGTATACCTCACAATGATAGAATTTAGGAATAAGATTAAGAGTGGTCAATGCAGTAAAATGAGCAACAGAATAATAATACAGTAGAACTCAGATAGAAGCAAAATAACTTCACACACACTAATTCATTAATCACAAATGGACAAATAAATAATACAATGCATGAGGATTCGAATGCCAAGGTGGCAATTCGAATTAGCATTCATGGAGAGATCAAAATATCACTGGAGTGTCATTGGAGCACAACTAGAAGTCTTCATCATCATCAGTGGAGTCATCAATGCACAAGTAACTGTCAATCATCAGTCAAACTGAGTCTAACTGAGTGTGGTAGGTGTAACTGGCACATGGAGGCACTAACTAAATGAAGGAGGCTCAGTGGAGGGCACATGAGGATCTAACTGGAGTTAGAATGGGAAGTCTAGTCTCACTGGAGGTCTATCAGAGTGATACAGTCAGTTGAGAGCTAGTCTACCCTTAAATCAAGGAAAGAACTGGAGATAACTGAAGTACAACTGAATGGTAGGTGAGAGAGGGCGCATGAGATGCATGAAACTGCATGAAGGGTGCACTAAGCACTAGGAGGGCTAAAACTAATCAGTGAGAAGCTCTCGGGGCTAGCTAAATGAGGGCTAGGTGTTGGTACTGATGACTGGGATGCATGCAGACAGAATGCATGCTGCATGCAAGACTAAAAATACAAATAATGAAAATGCTGGTACGACTAGGATGGAGTATAGGAATATCCTAACATGAGATCCTCAAGACTTTCCCAACTCAAAGGAAGACCTTACTTTCATCTTTAGGGGCTCTTGATCCTGCAGATAGTTAAGGGATCTCTTTGGATTTTGACAATTGGAAGCCTCATTTTCCCTACCATGCTACTTTTCAGATCCAAGTTGTATCTAGAAACACCAAAATTCATTAGAATGTTGTAGATGAGGGCACCTCCACATGAGTCATGCGATTATCATGTTGGAATGATTTAGGATCACTTGATGTGGTTGCTCCTGTCACTATGTTGAAAGCTTCTGACGGCCATCTTTTTCAACCTCATGGAATTATCTCGGCTTTTCCTATAGAGATAGGGGGGAAATTAGTCAAAGTGGATGTTGAAGTGGTTGACTCCCCACTTGATTATAATTTATTACTAGGGATAAATTGGACTTAGGATATGATGGCAGTGGTGTCTTCGATAGTTTGCGTCATTAAGTTTCCTCATGAAGGAAATATTGTAACAATTGACCAAATAGCCTTAAACAATAACGAGTTCAACCAGGATCATGGATCCAATGTTCCTTTAGTATCCCATTCCGCGAGGATTTGTCAAAATATTGGTGTGGGGATGTATCCTTCATTAATGGGAAATTTTAATATTCCTCCACCTTATCTGCATATTGATGCATCACCGGTACACACAATTTCAACAGTTTCCACACCTTCCACAAATAAGGAACCTCAATTTAAGTATTTGTACTTTAACAATCCTTGGAACTGCTTAGCCTCTAAAGTTTAGTGTAGCCAGATCAACCAACATTTATATCCCTTGAGTACAATTGCTACTGAGAAGAAACCTATGAGTTCATGTTTACCTTCTTGGGACTCGGTCTTGAACAAGTTATCCATCCAATAGGGTCATATAAGCTTGCTCTCCACCCTATTGAACCAACTAAATGCTTGGACATGTGTTCTATCTGGGATGACATACTTCCTTCTGACAAAGTTTTCCTAGATTCTATAATACAGTCTGTCATTCGTTTGGATGATGATCTAGTTGAACTTCAGTCCAGTCTCAGTTTGTCTTTGGATTTTGATCTTACTAATTATGAACCCTCAAACACTATTATTGTTGAGTCTTCAAACCCTCCCATAGAGAGGCAAGTCAGTGTTCCTGCTGAGTTTTATTATTCTTCTAGAATTTTCAACTCCCGTGATGATGAATTTGTGTCCGCAGATTCCATCACTTCTTTCAACTTTGATCTTCCTATCAAGTTTGATCTGAATGATTGTAAGTCTTTAGGATTAGGTACTATAGAGTCTCCTTTGGTTAAATCTACCTTAATTATGCCTATTATTGAAGATGGTGAAGTTGAAAGTATTTCTACCACAGTGACCTGTATCAAATCTTTTCATACATATTTTTTAGATATGATCTTGGTGTTGTTGTTTCTTGAAGACAAGATTCTCAGCTGGACTCATGGTGTCTTACTGATCCTTTTCGAGAAATTGTTCGATCATATCAGTTATATTCGGAACCTTGCATATGGGTTTAGGATTTCCCGTTGTTAAAATGCATTTGAACCTTTTTCCGTCTGAATTCACCATAGAGCCGAACCTATTGGATTTTGGCGTGTTAGCCATCTCTATATGCATTGTGCATCAATCTGATAAGATCCTACCTAACATGGCCCACCCTAGTCAACACCCCAATTCCATTTTGGTGCCCATGCGGAAATGTTCCCATATTCTTGGGAGCCTTTTTAGTTTTACCATGACTTTGAGAAGAATCCGCATGTCTTTCTTCCTCATATATTTCTAGCCATTCCTTATAAGGCTCCCATTTATGTGTTTAAGTCGCATGTGCATTTGTATCAATTCTACTTGTGCTTATGCACCTGATGCCGGCTTCCACGATTTAAGCTCGTTTTATAAGCCTCCATCTCTTATCTCATTTACGTTAAGCCATGTATCATTTATCCCTTGCAACTTGACACCCCTTACCCGGAGGAGACATAACCTAAGTGTCCTTATCTTGCTCATATTCCTTGCATTATGCATAAGTTTGTTCCATGCGCTTGGAACTAGTTCCGCATGCCCTTGACACTTGTCTACTCCCAAGTTACAAGCATTCTTCCATCCTTCCTTCGAGCTCGTTCAAAATAGTAAGGAGGCCAGTATTTTACTTTTTCGGGCTCGCTAAACCTTTACGAAAAATATCTTTATGGAGTCCTCTTTAAGATCTTTTTAGACTCCTTAAATAGGAAAAGATCACTGATCCAACTTGTCGCTTTCATACTCATTAAAGTACTTTAAATGTCGTCTATATGGTATAAGTTTAACCCTTTTCCAGACCATTTAGACTATGTATGAAAAAGGAATACTCTAGTCATACTTAGCTAGAAGAGTTCTCTCTCGCATTGTTTTACCCTTTCTCAGGCGAGGAGACTAGATTTACGAAAAAGTCCACCTTGGAGTCTTCTTCAGGATTTTTAGAATCTCTAAACATGAAAACTCCTACAAGCATCTACCAACTCAAGATCGATATAAAGTACATGAGATGGTGTATAGAGTTATTGTTTAAGTTTTTCATATTCTTTAAATATGAAAACACCTGCGAGCACAAACAGATCCGGGCTCAATATTAAAATCCACAGATGAGTATGTTATTGAGTAATCTTCTATATTATCTTCAAACTCGTGAAACAATGAAGAAACTATTGAGTTTACCTTCCATGGTCTCATAAAATTACACATGGATGGACCCTTATCGAGCATGCTTTATTTCTTTTCCAAGCTCGTAAAAAAATGAAGAAGGTTCTCAAAAACAGAAAAGGTAAGGGAAGGATCTCAAAATGTCTTTCAATATAATGGTAGCAAGTCAACTATGTCCTTGAACAAAGCACCTATTTTGAGTCTCTCAAACAATTTGGGTTCTAGTTTTGGCCTTAGGATAAACCTGATCTTAGAGTTATTACCCCTCTGGTTGGTTACTCTTCCAATCATATGGATAATTTGTCAATGTATCCTACATTGCATATTTATGTCATGGTCTCTTTATTTTCAAATCTGCCTAAGTCACTAGTATGTTGTGATCACTGTTCAAGGATAAAACCTCTGTTGGCCATTCTGCAGTGGCCTTTACCTCATATGTTAGCAATTCCTTGGTGTCAGTATGTTTCATCATGTACTCAGTTCTGCTCCAAATTAGATCAGTCCTTGATTTTTCCTCGTGTTGGATTATGGAGGATTCCTTAATGCCTCCCTTCCAATGGAATTCTTCCCATAGAATTGAACTCATCTTTCTCTGGGAATGAATTTTAGAGTTTTGATAGGACCTTGGAGATTGGAGTCATCAGTGGCAATTTCCCTCGCTATTGGTTAGTGGGAATACATCAATGTCTCCTACTTGATGGATTATTCAGGTGTTCAACTTCAGGAACATCTATTCACACCTGTTAGGATTTACTATGTACCTTGGGGCCCATTTTCAGTATTGGTGGGATTCCCTCGCGTTTGTTAACAGTTCACATTAATGACCGTTAATCAAACAGTGTCTTCCATGTTCGACATCAACTCATTTATTCACATGGTTAAGATTCATACCTTTAGGAAGTTTGGATTGAAGACCTTGGGCCTATACTATCATCATCATATCGTGTTATTTATCAAGCTGGGAAAGACTGATCCACACTCATTTTGGCTCTTGATGAGACATAGATCCAGTTTGTTCATTATGGCTATGATATCCAGTTTTGACATAGATCCACCTTTGTATTCCTGTGGATATGTTCATGCTTATATTTTTCACATGGATCCATGCTTGTATTCTTTTGGCCATGATATATGATTCAGATATACATATGTATCATATCATTATCGTATAATCATGGAGGTCATGTTCTATCATTCAAACATGGACATTTATCCCAGGGATAAGATTGTCTGACACTTTCCTCTATTTCAGGTACTTAATTTGAGCCTATGATTCTTGGTTTCTTCGGTTTCCTCCACTCCATAACCCAACCATTTGTTTATATTGTATTTCAGACATCATCTTCCCCTCTAACCTCATACATTAGGGGGAATTTGTTATAACTAAATTTGGCACTTCTTCGTCCGTGACGACACTTGCATGTTCTGATCTCATGACTACACTTCGGTGACAACACTTCATGAGATTGTCGTGGGTCACAAAAAAGGAAAATGTGGATGAAAGAGCCATATTTAGGACCTCTATTAGGTGGCCTTAACTTATTCATGGTCCATTCAGTATTTTGGAATCTCATGACCACATTTGTAGACCAAAACTCCTCTTGAAAATCCCTAGAAATGGAAATTTTGGGTCATGTTTTCACCACCGTGCAGGTTGCACATGGATGACTTGCATGCTGTGCACACCTTTATCTATAGTTCATTAGCGTGTGCCTATGAAAAACCAAAAAAATATAAAAAATCTCAAAATTTGGGTGGTTTTGGAAAATCCTCTTCTAGTCATAACTGCTCCTTCCTCGACCAAACCTTCTCCTTTCACTATAAAAGAGAGGGAGACGGGACATGAATGGGACACTTAGCCCATATAATTTTATGATGGAGAAATGTTGAATCCCATCCCCCTCACTTGTGCCCTAATTGCTCCTAAACCCTAGTAGATTTTATTAGAGTTTGGGATCCTTGGAGGAGAGAAGCAAGAGACCTTGAATCTTGGTTTCATGAAGTGCTTGCATTGGAGGAAGGTAATCTCATGTACTTGCTTCATTCATTAATGAAAGAATAGTGATTGTTCCCTTTCCAAACAATTGTGTATGTCTATATCTCAGAATTGATTGCATATTGACGTTTATTAGATCAATAATTCATGTCCTTTTGAATGTCAAGTTGTTATTTGCAGTAATATTGGTTCGAGGAAGGTCTTCGAAGTTGTTTTGTAGGTTGTTGCATTGGGGATCAAGAGGAAATATCAAGGAGAAGGCTTAGATCAACCTTCAGTAGTAAGGTACTGTTGTGGCCACAACAGATCCCATGCTTAACTGAAGCACGGGAGCCCCATTTTTTAAATAAATGCAAAAGCGTTTGGGTAAGTTCTTTTGTAAACATCAAATATTGAGATCCATCTTGAAGACTCCTTACCCATGATTTTGGTCTGCTTGTTTGTCAATTGTTTGATTTCTTTTCAAAGTGTTTTGGTCTGGAGAAAACCTTAATGTTTGAGTGTTTTGTTGCTTATTCATTCCAACCCGAAAACCGAAAGTTTGTGCACCCGAAACCCGACAGTTGCGGGTTGCGGGATTTTCATTTTCTGTGTTTTCCGGTTGTGTCAACTCGAAACCCGAAACCCAACGGTTGCGGGTTGCGGGTTCTTCCTTTTAATAATTCCGGGATATGTGTTCCCGAAACTCGAAACCCGAAACCTGCTATTGCGGCTTTCGGCTTTTCGGGGCTTCATTTTATTTTTATTATTTTGTTTGTTCCCAAAAACCTAAAACCCAACAATGTCACATTTTGGGATTCAGGAAAAAGTTTCTCTTTTGTTTACTATTTTCTTTGTTCCTGAAACTCGAACCCGACCTTTCGGGTTGCGGCTTTCGAAAAATAACTTTTTTCGTTATGTCTTGCAAGTTTGCAATCCCGAAACCCAAACCCGAATTTTTTGGGTTGCGGCTTTCAGGAACCTTTTTATGTTCTGTCAATAAGGCACCAAGGACCCGATTCCGGATCCTGATTTCGAATCCCGATTCGAATAATCTGAGCTGTTCATCCAATTCGATCACACAGTCAGGATTTCGTCTTGTAAATTCGATAAATAAGGGTTTTTCTATTTTTCTTTTATCATTTTTACTGCTGGAAATTACTGTGCTGAGCCGATTTTTACTGTGGATTTGTTGCTATGGGTGATTTGTGTCAGTTTTCCAGTTATTTCAACTAAGTGTGCTTGTCCCTTGCATTTTCCATTGGGTTTTTCTTTGTCGTTTTAATTTTTGATTTGAAATTCTTTTATTTTGTCAAAAATTACATTTTCAGTCGCCATGTCGAAAAACACCCGGTCTAAGACAACCCAGAGGGATTCCCTTACCAAGGACCCTAATTCGGTATCCTTTCGGACACGATTGAAAGAGTCACTGAAACCTACCAGATGGATTGGTCCAAAATCTATGCTAATTTTGACAATGATGACCTTTCCCACATTGAAAATGACAGACATGCGTATGAGAAGATTAGGTCTTCTCAAATTCACGCCATTGTTGCACGTCCAGCCATTTTACCTTACATAGACCCAGTTAAATGGATAATTGAGAATACAGATGTCAAAGAACGCTCTTTTAATAATAATGCAGGAGCTTAGTTGTCTCATTTTTGCTTAGAAATCTTTATCCGGGCCTTTGCCCTTAAACTGCATGTGCAAAACCTTTCATCCGAGTTTTTACAATCTTCAAAAACCCGATATAATTTCAATGAGATGATGAAATCGTGGATGCATGAACCCAATACCTTCTTACCGAAGGAGAACCACCTGTACCCTATTATTTGGTTCAAGGAACCCTACTCTTTGCTAGCAGCCAAGCTATGCCGACTGTTCGGCCTTCCTAATTGCTCCCTATTCAAGGCTGAATGGGCTCCCATAGCACATCATGTTCTAACTATAGGTGAATCTTTTCCATAGGCCTCTATCCTATCATCTGAGCTTAAGAATGCCATTCATGAATATCAAAGGGCACTTGCTCACAAGAAACCACATTTTCATCTATCTGCATATGTAATTGATGTTTTCTGTGCGGAGTTCCAGTACCCTAACCTAGGTTGGAACTAGTCCCCCTCAGACCCACCCGTTCATATTTATCACTTGGCGTTGTGGGAAGAAAATTATGTCCCTTCACTCTATGATATTTGTGATCATTTCATGGGTATAGTTTACTTCAAGATTTTCAGAGAAGAAGCACCAGCATTTTCAGAAGATGCCAAATCCTTCATCAACACCATAGGGGACTGGTATGTGGGTGAATATTTTGCATACATCGGGGTTTGGGGAAGTGATATAGTACACCTTTTGCCCAAGTTATTCCCTAATAAAATGGTCATACAGGAAGTATCATTTCAGAGTGTCACTGATTACATGTATAAGAAACTTACAGGCCCCAGGAAGAAAGGATGGCCTAAGTTTTCTCTAAACCTTGGGCAACTTGTTATTCCAACTTCCAATTGGGCTGCAGTCCTTGGTGATCAGATAGTGGATTTGGAACTAGGACATGCTGTCAAGAGGAAGCATGATCCTAAGAAATTTTTAGATGCGCACTTCAAGCAAACACATGTTAAGATGGACTATGCACATGAGGTAATCCCAGATGACTTTATTTATCAAGGTGTGGATACGTTTTCCCAATTCCTTGCCAAGGAAAAGGGCCCGGAAGATCAACACAACATTTTGCAGTATTAGAGGGAACTCAAAACTAGGGTTTTGAGTTACAGGGCTATGCAGTTGAACTCGATTGAGCCGATTCGAAAGGATAGAGAAGGGAAAGAAGCTCAAAAGGCTGAATCTTCCCAGATGCTCGTCATCCATGATGGGGACAAAGGGAAAATTCCCATGCAGGAAATCCCTCAAGTCAAGGTAACTGAGAAAACTAAAAGATTATTGCAGGTAGCTCGTTAGTCCACACAGGAGCTATCACAGATGTCAGCAATGCTGGCCACTCAACCTGTGAAACCCCCTAAGCTTACTGTGGATTTACAGTTATCTACTGCAGAGACCCAAGAAGATGAGGACCTGGTCATAACTAAAGCTAACCGAGCAAAGAGGTAGAAAGTCTTGCATTCTACCTCACAGGTCCCTCCAATTGATATAATAGATTGTGATGAGGAAATGGTGCCACACCCTCCGGTATCAGTAACACAGGAACCTACCGAAGATTCACAAACTGTGAATGATTTGCTGGACAGTATTGACATAGATCAATCATTTCCTGATCAACCAGAGTTGGAATTTAATGCTGCTCCTGGTGTTTCATCCTCGGCTATGGTATTACCATATATTCAACAATTGTCTGCTCTCCATCCGAGACTATCTATTCCTTTTTCTTTGACAAAATTATATGATGCTCTCACTACTACCTCTGTTCCATCATCACATCATTCAACTCCTTTTTCCACTCCACCACCTATTGATAGAGAGGTTCAATCTCCCCTTGATTCTTTACACTCACTTGTGTCTACTCTTTTATCTTTTGCCACTTGTGAATTATCTTCACTCCCATCTTCATCACCACCCGCTAATGTCGATAGTCAACTCCAATTGCCTGAAACAAAGATTGACAATTAAGTTTCAGTTTATGAAGCCCGTGTTTCAGTTCCCTCACTAGCCAAAATCTCATCAGTTGCCCAAACCACCTCAATGCCTTTGGTCACCTCCCACGTCAATTTACCCATACCTAGCCCAGTTGTCACTCAAGCACCCTCTCTGATCTCCATAGTGAGTGTTCCCTCTTCTTCCACATAATTAGTGCCTTAATATATAGATGATGATATCGTCCCTCTTGGGGATTACTTCTACAACCAAGAAGATAGGGCAGTGGTGAGGAGAACTAGAAAGTGAGGCAAAGAACAAGATAAGCTAGAAACACCAGTTCCTGATCAGGTCATATGGCCCCCAAGGACTAATGATCCTCATGTTGAGGCTATAGAGACAGTTGCAGCTTTAGGAGCTTTTGGGAAAGCAAATTGGGATTCGGTATAGGCACTTAGCAGGGAACTTGACCTTAAGAAAGAAGAAATCAAGAGGTTGGAAGGAGAATTGGTCAACACCAATGAACAACAGGGGATTGATGTGGCTAACATTAGGAAGACTTGGGCAGATAAAGTCCAGGATCTCGAGCAAAAGAATGCTACCCTCCAGAATGAACTTCGACTAGCCCAGGTTCGAAGCTCTTATGATACATAAAAGATAATTGCTTTGGAAAAGCGAATTGAGGATGCAACTGCAAGTGCAGCCTCAATAGGTTTCTTTAAGCTTTTCGCACAAGAGTTCAAGATCTTGGCTCTTAAGGTAAATTAGGATCATTATAAGCTGCTTGAGAAATTGTACATTGCTTTGGATGAGATCAGGGATAAGTATATTGCCTTTTCAAAGATGTCTTCTACTCTGCAAGAGAAAAACGAAAAAAGACTCCAAGCTGTCAAGGCAGAGCAAAACATCAGGGAATGGCATGGATATATAAAGGATATACCAAAAAATATCCCCATTTTAAATACCTTTCAGATCAAGAAGATCAAAGCTTTTTTGAATACATAGCTTGAGTTTAATGAATCGGCTCAAGAAATCATAAAAAAATCTAAAGTTGTTTGCAAAAGACCTTGGTACGTAGTTGATAACATTATGGATGTATTACGGCTCCCACTTATGGACCTTATTTGAGAGGATTTTCCACCCAAATGCAAGCTTGAAGAAATTGAGCGCAAGTGCGAGGAGGCCGCACAGAAAATTCAGACCCTTGATGAAGTCAGCATTGAAGACGTGGACAGATTAGTCAGAGAACCACTTATCATGGACGACAAAATCTACATCTACCTTCGCACCTGGCATAAGATGGCTAAACATGACATGGATAATAATACTTGCAACATACAGATAGCTTTAGAATCTGTCAATTTTCCAAATGTAGATGAATTGTTAGAAATATATGAGAAGTGGCAGGATTTCCTGGATTCTTAGGAAGATCCAAATTTGTAATCCCTGTGTTTAGAAAAGTCCCACTTGCACTCTTTTGTAATTTCCTATTTAAGGAGTGATGCTTCTCTTAGTTAAGGGTTGGGAATTTTGGAGTTACGCATCAGCAGGAGAAGGGACAAGGATACTCTGTTCATCAGAGCTTTTGTAATTTCTGTACAAGACTCTTTTAATATAGTAAAGTCATCTTTGATCTATCTCTTGTTATTCTTCAAGTTTATTTGAGAATTACTGATTGTGTACTTCAGATTGTCATCTATAGTGAATGTTATCATTTTGCATATAAATAATGTATGGATCTATCATATTGGTTTCCCTGTATGACTGATTGATGTTGTGAGGTATTTCATTGAGTTTATTCAATATAAATACTTTCTTTATCGATCTCTACAAATGATTCGTTGCACATAATAATCATGGTTTATTTTTCAATTGATAGAATGATTACAGATTGAATCTTGAACAGGCTTAAGTACTTGAATTATTGTCTTTTAATTTTCATTAATAGATTGTGATTTAAGTTAATAAGTAACACATCAAAGACATTTCTATTGAAGGTGGTAATTTACTTGTTCATCATACCTCAAGGTTGATCTGCACAATATCAAGCTTTCATTTTAGAATAGGACTAACTTAGATTAGTTTCCTCTTCTGAAATAGGTTAGGTTAGGTTAGCTTTACCATTTTCACACCTCTATTTTCCTTGATTGGAAAATTGACGTAATTGGTCAAATCACCAACTCTTAGAGTGCTAGGGGAGGCCGAATATCCGTGGGGGATCACCATGCCAAATAGGCTGGGGATAGAACTTCCCTTGCGCGGGGTCTTTCGAAGCCTTTCAGCTTGGGTTTTCTTCCTCTGTTGGGAGCCTTGGAACCATTCCAGCACCTTTGCATCTAACCTGCACAACCGAGGCCTCAACAGGTACATGCTTTCTTAACTCAAACTCTTGCTTATTTTTTTGTTTGCATAACCCTTAATGTCTATTCTTTCCAACCCCAGTATGTTGGTGGCCTCACCCCAGCCACAGGAAAATTTCCCTAACAGCAACACCTCCTTTCATAAACTTTTTGAACCTCTAGATATTGTTATGGGACCACATAATGGAGATGCATATTTACCCTTTGTTTGAATCCCTACTAGATATAGAAAAATGTTTTTTTTTATAAGTAAGGAGAAGGTTCTTTATATTACTATAAACTGATAATCAACATATAATACAAAATTTTGTGCATGTTGACCCTCCAAGAATGGAAAATAGGCCAAGCATGACAACCATCAACAATCTAAGCAATTAACCAGGATCCCATATAGTAATATCCATTTTAAACAGAGTCTTGGAGAACAATATAAAAACTATTCTTACAGATTTCAGGCCTATACTGCCTATACAATAACTATTGAGAGTCAACCTTCTATAGTATTTTTTGCAATTTAACCATCACATAAGCAAAATTATGAAATTAAACAACATAGAATTCATGGAAAATCAGGTGTGAGGAACCTCTTCATCACGCTCATCTATGATGTGGGGTGAATCTGGTGTGCTTCCAGATGGAGGGTGCTTGGTATCCAAATCAATCTTGAGCCTTATAGAAATGATATCCAACTTGGTGTCCACAAACTTTAGCTCCAACCTCATATGATTCAAGACTATAAACTCTCATTTTAATTTTGCAACTTCCTTGTCTTCATCGTCCGTGGAGATTCCCAATAAATACTTTGTGGTCCAGTATAGGTGGAGCATGCGTTGATATAACACCATGTGGGACCTGGTGTCCCTTGGATCAACGATCCATTCTTCCAAGGCTTCAAACTCTTTTCCTTCCCCTTGGGCCGAAGACCCATCCTGAATGATCCTCTCAGCTTCACCATTTTTCTGTTTAATGGGTAGTGTAGTGTGTTTGTAATAAAAAAAATCATTTTCCATGGATTTGGAAAGCTCATTGGAGGGGGTAGAGTCTTTTTCCACCTATTTCCCCTTAGACATCATTCGTTTCCAGGCTGCAGCCTTGTCCTTCATCTTACAATGTCTTTGCTCTCATAGCTTCTGTAGCTGGGTTTTTCACCCTTGCTTGTGCAAAAGGGCACCTACTAAGGGAAGGGACCCTTAGTAGCAGGTTAAAGGGAAGTGATCAAAAACTAAATTAATCATAAAAACAATAAACCATTCCATCTAAC
Source organism: Larix kaempferi (assembly GCA_027924585.1). Lineage (NCBI taxonomy): Eukaryota > Viridiplantae > Streptophyta > Pinopsida > Pinales > Pinaceae > Larix > Larix kaempferi. The sequence continues at coordinate 10,452,423 of BSBM01000143.1, forward strand.
ATATGCATGAGATTTAAAAACAACATAAAGAAATAAACAACTGATTTTAGAAACAAAGTAACAAAGGATCTTTAATTTTTGTATTATGGGCAAGCAAGGGCTTGCAAAAAGATTTACCTCAGAGACGAGGCTGGGGAAGCTCTGACAGTGTGTTCCAGAGCTCCTTTGGTTCCGTACTCTCCTCCTCAATGCTTTTGATGGTGGCTAAGATTTCTATCTTCTCAAGGGAGGCCAAATCTCAAAGATGGATGGCTAAGGCTTGACAAAATTTTAGCAGCATAAGGGTAGAGTATTTTAGGGATATGGAAATGAGGGGCCTCCACCCCTTTTTAGCAGCATAAGGGTAGAGTATTTTAGGGATATGGAAATGAGGGTTTTTTCCCTATTTTCTCTTTTTTTATTTTCTTTTGAGTTTTATTCCCTATTATTTTGATTTTGACCCTCTTTTGCGGTTTTGGTATGTTTTTCAGGGAATTTTGGGTATTTTGGGGTTTTGGAGGCTAGGTTGGTAGGAAATTTGGTCAACAGAGGTATATGTCCAAAGTGATGAGCTGGTGAGCACTTTTTTGGTGTTAACATATTTCCCCCTGATGTGTGAGGGTATGAGCTCATCGTATGGCTGATGGACATCATAAGTATTATGGTTTTCCTGGGTGATAAGCATTGGGATGGAGGAGAGCACAAACTTGTTGGATACCGGAACAGGGGGTCTATACTGACTGTCAAGAACTAAAAAATCCATGTCTCACTGAGGAGTATCTCAACATATGGATGAGGCAGGCATACCCATGCTCGTTGTCAAAATATAATAATGAGGTCCAAAAATAGGGACCTGAATAATACAGGAAAAATTGTTGTGTACATCGTATTGGTCTAGAGGGGACACAAATCTGAGACATACCCATGGTTTGACCATGGTTGATGTGAAGAACTGATACACTGGAAAACATTCATCACTTTGATTTTGGTACCAAAATGACTGATAAAAATGCTGGATCTGAAGGTGTCCAACAACTGTAAGTCAAGGAAGCATGGAACTGGGGTGCTTCCATAAAATTGTCGCCAAGCACAGCCCGGATATCTATAGGAACATGTGACTGGTTGTTTCCTCAAGTAGACTAAAAAATGTGCTAGAGTCAGGTGACATCCGGGGTCTTCAACTAATAACTGAAACGACCGATACCCTGCATGAATCTCAATGGTGCGATCAAGGTGTTGAAGTCGAGAACATGAGAAACAACCATTCAGAGAGGCACTAAGGACTCTTCTCGAAATGGTCCATAGGCACTCACCACTGATGGTGATGAGTCCAAGGCACAGGGACCTCTGGGTCTATCCTCTGGAATATATTGGCTGGCATCGACAGAGGGAGACCTGCAACTATTAAGGCAATGATGTTTCCTTGATAGGAGCGCAAGGTGTTCAACCAAGAGGTGATAGTACTGAAGGTGGGACTGATATACTGTGGGGGTGGGGGAAAACTAAGGTTGCAGAGTGGGGGGGAGACTCAGACTTCCTTTGTTCAGAGTAAGACGGCATGGCTTGAGCTGGTAGCGTATGAAACTTTCTTCTGGTATGGGAATCATAGCGTAAGGGACCAGTGACTTTAATGGGAGAGCTTTAGGGGAACAAACTGATGGATGGTATCGGGGAACTGTAAGGGTGACGCTTCTCATAATACTCTAAACAAAGGCGGCTATGCCGGGGAAGCTTCCATAATAGTGTGATTATACCTAATCTGTTGCGGCTCCGAGAGGCACCATTGGGGCCTTCTTCATGTTTTAGGGAGCTCAAAGAAGGGATAGAAGTGTGCTCACAATGGTACTATCGTGTGGATTTGTACGAGCCCAGGACAGTTCATGCTGATGTGTGCTTTCAATTTTAAGGATTTCGAAAGCGATAAGAAGACTCTGAGATGGTGGAGAAGTACCGTCGTGTGGATTAATGCGAGCTCAGGATGGTGAATGCTCATGGTCGCTTTCAATTTTAGAGAGTCTGAAAGAAATAAGAAGACTCCAAGGGGGTTCTTTTTCGTGTATTACTCTCCAAAGCCCAAAAAAGCGTAAAATGATGCAATGAAGAACTCTTCTAGCTGGTGTGACTAGAGTATTCCTTTTTCATAATTAGTCTACAAGGTCTGGAAAAGGGGTAAACTTATACCAGGTAGACGCCCTTTTAGATACATTTAACGAGCATGAAAGGAAGCAAGATTGCTCGGCGATCTTTTCATTGTTTTAGGAGTCGGAAAAGAGATTAACAGAAACTCCATAAGTGCCTTTTTCGTAAAGGAATTGATCGGCCCAAAAAATGGGTAAAATTATACCGAACAAAAGTAATGGTGAGGCAAGGAGGAAGTGTTCGATCAAGGGACAAGTATGGGAACCAAGAGCAGTGATACGGGGGAACACTAATGGGGCCTCCTTGCAAGTTGATGAATGATAGAAAAACAACGCCATAATTGGAGTATGGATGGAGTGGATGGCTCATGTATAAGTCGCGATGCACAAACTTGAAAAAACTCGGCAGCGATCGATGTGGCACGCAAACCGAGGGGAAAAGGTGTAGGGACACGATGTCAAAAAAATTTCTGGTGAGGGCGAGAAATGATCTCAAGCCTCATCATGAGCACAAAAAAATGAATCCGGTGATGTAAAGAATGTCAAAAATGGGCAACGACCGATGTGGCACGTAAAGCAAGGTGATGAGGGACATGTAAAAAATGCCGAAAAATATAGAGGTGAGAGCGAGAAGTGATCTCAAGCATCATCATGAGCGCGGAAAACTAAATTCGGTGATGTAAAGAGCGTAAAAAATGGACAACGTCCGATGTGGCACGCAAACCGAGGTGATGAGGGGCATGTAAAAAAGGCCCCAAAAAGGTGTTGGTGAAAACTGGAAACAGACTCGACCACCACGAAGTTCTAGATGTGTTGAGTTCATTGGTATCAACGGTTTGAGAAACGGGCGTCGGAAGATCCCGTAATGGTAAAAGGAAAATAAGGCCAATGTCTATAAATAGTAAGCGGTCCCCCATAATAGGTGTCATTTGTGAGTGGTGAGTTTGACAGGAGATTAGAGGAGGCCAGAGGTGAAAATTGAGATTGTGGGAGATTTCATTGGTGGATTTGCATTCCGGGAGTTGCAGGTAAGAGCTTATATCCTTAGCTTTGTCATTTAAGCATTCTTATTGGGTTTTGGGGCTCTGGGGAGTCGTACCATCCATAAATGGGTACCTACGTGGCATAGCGCGGGTTTGGGACGGTTTGGTGTGCTTTGGACCACAGCAATGGTGGAGGTAGCTGCGCTGCAAAGCACAGGTATCTTGCTAAAGGGCACAGTCCATAGTGCATTGGGGCATCCAGAAAACGTGGTGTGCACCGCGGGTTTGCTCGGCCTAGCTGCGATCTGAAGCGCAAATTTCAGAGGGGAAAGCGCGCTTTCGAGCACAACTAGGGGCAGTGTGGTTGCGGTGTGCAGCGCGGCTTTCCGAAAGGAAAGCACAGTGTACAGCATGGGGAAAGGCTTATTAAGTGCGTTCTGCAGCGCATGTTTCAAGGGAGAAAACCTGCTCCATAGGGCATTTCAAAGCCTGGATTTTGTGTTGGGATATGGATCTAATGGGATTTATTGTTGTGATTGGCAGGATGCCAGAGGTTAGATGGCGAGAGCGGGAGGTCCCTCCCAACATACGGAGGAGTATCCGGACAGACATGGTGGTTCGGGAGGCACTAGCTAATAGTGGGCTCCTGAAGTTTGCAAAGATCCCATATATGCATTCAACACCTCTGCTGCTGAACAAGTTAATTGAGTTATGGGATTCAGACATCGAGGCTTTTATGATTCAGGGTGCGTGACTAGACTTTGTTAATATTTAATATGCTAAGACTAAAAATAACAGCATTACATTCCATTTCACAATAATAGCATATACAGGATCACTGAAGAAACAACAAGCATAGCATAAACACAAGAAACACAGATTTATCCTGGGAAACCCTCATGGGGTAGAATGTTGGGTATGTTATATCTCTTCACATGGTCGCTGCGTGTACAACACGATCCCTACGGCACTAGTACTCTATCTAATCCCATTGTACTCTATCTAGTACACAGATTTTGGGTTGCTTTTTTGCTTTTTCGCATTTTTCGACCCATTGTACTCTATCTAATCCCGGTAAAAGGGATTAGGGTTATAACCTAATTTCGGGTAAACGAATTAGGGTTTTAGATGCTGCAGAATACCATTTATTGTATTGTACATGTAAAATAAACATATAATGAGAAAGGAGCTATGCGGCTCTAAGTTTTGCTGGTTTTTTCCCGGTTAAGGGTTTCCAGGTGAAAATCTCTGTGTAATGTGTGTGCCATTGTGTATTTTTCTGTTAATGCTTAAGAATCATATAAGTTTGTACTTCATTGTTAAGGTTTAAAACTTACATAGAAAACCCAGTAAAGCTTCCTCAATATAGATGACTAGCAATACACAAAGATGCAAACCAAAGATATGATCTCCTCCTCCACCATAGCAGACCTCTCCTCCACAAGTGCGCCTTTCTCAAGTGAGTGTGTGTGTCAAATGAGGAACACACCTCCTCTATTTATACACTACACTGACATGTATTTTACACAGGTACACGTAGGCTCGTATTTAACCAATGGGTTAAATACCCCACTAGAACTGATTGGGCCGACCCCTCTAGGGTGGTCTAATAACCCTTTGACCCACATAACATATACAGGGCCGACCCCCACTAGGGAAGTCTAATAACCCGAGTTACCACATTCCGACGGAGGAATAAACATCTCCGGATATACAATAAGATCTTCACGGAGGAATGAAACATCTCCGGAATAATAAAGTACAAATATAATATTCTTTGAAGTTACAATATCTCAACACTCCCCCTTAATGAGAAGGATATTATAACAACATCTGCACGAGCAAGGAGTCATCAACATCATACATGATACATCTATAAATCATTGGAAGCTTTCTCAACATCATCAGTAACTCAAGCAGTTACTGGAACATCTTCAATACTGGAACATCGACATCTTCAGTATTGAGTCTTTATCTTCTGTAGCACTTGAAAAGCTACAACAATATCATCATCTGGATCCTCACGATTATCGTCATCACACGATCATCAGCATCGTCATCTCACGATCATTAGCATCGTCATCACACGATCATCAGCATCGTCATCTCACGATCATCAGCATTGTCATCTCACGATCATCAGCATCGTCATCACACGATCATCAGCATCATCATCACACGATCATCAGCATCGTCATCACACGATCATCAGCATCGTCATCTCACTATCATCAGCATCGTCATCTCACGATCATCAGCATTGTCATCATACGATCATCAGCATCGTCATCACACGATCATCAGCATCGTCATCACACGATCATCAGCATCGTCATCACACGATCATCAGCATCGTCATCTAAATCATCACGATCAGCAGCATCATCATCTAGATCATCACGATCAGCAGCATCGTCATCTAGATCATCACGATCAACAACATCGTCATCTAGATCATCACGATCAACAACATCATCAATACAAGTATAAATATCATTAATACAAGTATCCTCATCAATACAAGTATACACATCATCAATACAAGTATCCTCATCAATACAAGTATACACATCATCAATACAAGTATCCTCATCAATACAAGTATACACATCATCAATACAATTATCCTCATCAATACAAGTATACACATCATCAATACAAGTATCCTCATCAATACAAGTATACATATCATCAATACAAGTATCCTCATCAATACAAGTATACACAATAGCAGCATACCCTGCAACACACAAGATCCAATTACGGGATGATCAATCCCTCTCACTTTAGGACATAGGTCCAAGGATGATGCAATCCTGATCCGCTTACGGGATGATCAGTCCCTCTCGGTTTAAGACAACTCTCATGTCCATGGATGATGCAATCCAGATCAACTTACAGGATGATCAATCCTTATCACTTTAAGACACCTCACCATGTCTAGGGACGAGGCAATCCCAATCTATTTACTGGATGATTAGTCCTTATCACTTTAAGACATCTCACCATGTCGAGGCAATCCCAATCTATTTACAGGATGATTAGTCCTTATCACTTTAAGACATCTCACCATGTCTAGGGACGAGGCAATCCCAACCTATTTACAGGATGATTAGTCCTTATCACTTTAAGACATCTCACCATGTCTAGGGACGAGGCAATCCCAATCTATTTACAGGATGATTAGTCCTTATCAGTTTAAGACATCTCACCATGTCTAGGGATGAGGCAATCCCAATCTATTTACAGGATGATTAGTCCACTCAATCTCATTTAGGACTATCCTTCCTTTCAAAATTACTGGATTTACTGTCCAAAAATGATTTAATCCACTCAATTCATTTAGGACTATCCTTCCTTTCGGAATTACTGGATTTACTATCCAAGGATGATTTAATCCACTCAATTCATTTAGGACTATCCTTCCTTTCGAAATTACTGGATTTACTGTCCAAGGATGATTTAATCCACTCAATTAATTTAGGACTATCCTTCCTTTCAGAATTACTGGATTTACTGTCCAAGGATGATTTAATCCACTCAATTCATTTAGGACTATCCTTCCTTTCGAAATTACTGGATTTACTGTCCAAGGATGATTTAATCCACTCAATTCATTTAGGACTATCCTTCCTTTCGGAATTAATGGATTTACTGTCCAAGGATGATTTAATCCACTCAATTCATTTAGGACTATCCTTCCTTTCAGAATTACTAGATTTACTGTCCAAGGATGATTTAATCCACTCAATTCATTTAGGACTATCCTTCCTTTCGGAATTACTCGATTTACTGTCCAAGGATGATTTAATCCACAACCGTACATTTAGGACCAACGTCCAAGGATGAATTAATCCTCAACCGTACATTTAGGACCTACGTCCAAGGATGACTTAATCCTCAACCGTACATTTAGGACCTACGTCCAAGGATGACTTAATCCCCAACCGTACATTTAGGACCTACGTCCAAGGATGACTTAATCCTCAACCGTACATTTAGGACCTACGTCCAAGGATGAATTAATCCTCAACCGTACATTTAGGACCACGTCCAAAGATGACTTAATCCTCAACCGTACATTTAGGACCTACGTCCAAGGATGACTTAATCCTCAACCGTACATTTAGGACCTACGTCCAAGGATGACTTAATCCTCAACCGTACATTTAGGACCTACGTCCAAGGATGACTTAATCCTCAACCGTACATTTAGGACCACGTCCAAGGATGACTTAATCCTCAACCGTACATTTAGGACTACATCCAAGGATGACTTAATCCTCAACCGTACATTTAGGACTACGTCCAAGGATGACTTAATCCTCAACCGTCCACCAAGGACTTCATTCTCGAAGACATACATCTACGGCTCTTCTTTCGGACTGAAGTCCAGGGATGATCCAATCCCCTCACATGTTCACCAAGAACTTCATTCTCGAAGACATACGTCTACAGCTCTTCTTTCGGACTGAAGTCCAGGGATGATCCAATCCCCTCACATGTTCACCAAAAACTTCATTCTCGAAGACATACGTCTACGGCTCTTCTTTAGGACTGAAGTCCAGGGATGATCCAATCTCCTCACATGTTCACCAAGAACTTCATTCTCGAAGACATACGTCTACGGATCTCTTGAGGATGATGCAATCCTATCATGTCCACCAAGGACTTCATTCTCGAAGACATACGTCTACGGCTCTTCTTTAGGACTGAAGTCCAGGGATGATCCAATCCCCTCACATGTTCACCAAGAACTTCATTCTCGAAGACATATGTCTACGACTCTCTTGAGGATGATGCAATCCTATCATGTCCACCAAGGACTTCATTCTCGAAGACATATGTCTACGGCTCTCTTTAGAAAATATGTTCAAGGATGATGCAATCCCCTTGTCACCTTTGACCCTATCTAAGGACCATCCACCAACCTCTTTGTCGGCATCACTAATATAGGTATCCTCATTATCGACCTCACTGTCGATGCAGGCAATCTCATCATGAGTTATCACATCACTCCCCCTTTTGAGGAGGGTCCTTCTGAACTATATTAAGTTTGTCTCAGAAAACTTTACTTGAGGTAGAGGTTTGGTTAGTACATTGGATCGGTAGAGGTTTGGTTAGTACATTGTTACAAATTCAAACTTTTGGTTCCTTTCTGCACCATATCGTCTGTGTATAGAAACAATATTCAACCTTGTAGCAAAGGTTGAGATCCTCATCACCCATGGTGATCATTAAGCTCATCAATTGATTATCGATCCTGGGTACCCATATAGAACCTGATTCACACTTCTTCTTTAATTACACCATTAAGAGAATGGTCTTATCTAGCCACTTGGAGCAAACATATTATCATGATTCTCACAAGCCTTCTATAGTGTGTTTGATTTGTAAATCCTTTTGTTTGAACATCCATTGCTTGTTCAGTGTTCATCATTCATCATGATCTTTCCTACAAATAAAAATTAAGTACATGATTAGTAATACTTCATAATCATCAAATCATATTGACATGATAACCTATTATGCATACAGATATCATTTACATAGTTATGTAACTATTTTGACCAATACTTTGGCACAACATTTTCCCATATCCTGTATGCATACAGTGGCTATCTAGATGCCTTCCATCTCTACCAGAACATACTATTGAGAGTGTGCACAGCTCTCAGCATGTCAGCAAATAGGTTTCATTCTAGACAAGCAACAATGGAATGTTTGTCCAACTTACCAATCATATGCATATTAGTAGTATACTGTTCAATGCTCTATGAATGTTTACACTCAACATGATATATTCTAGGAATACAAATATGCACACAAGCAATATCATTTACTATTTCAAATAACAACTCAAATAATTATCTTTTATGTTTGTGTGGTTGCCTCCCGCTTGATCTTATATATGTCTTTTGAAATTCTATTCATTCTGTACCATTGTGCATGCTCAAGTGTGCACTAGTGTCATCCTCATACACAGACATACATTCATTAGTATATTCTCAATATTATCAAAACATTCTAGTTCTAAATAATCTTTGAAAATGTATAGTCATGATTATAGATAATATTCAAGGTTTCAAGGAAGTCTTCTTTTACTTCTGCATATTCTTGTTTGATCATAGTACTCTTCTGGTTAATTAGATCATCAAGATAAGAGACATAATATGCATAAACCCTTGATTACTAACTTTATGAATAAGCATAACCAATCATACCAAGTATACTTATATAAGGGATCCTAAGGTAAGATTCTAACTTGTCATAGGAAAACATACCTGGATTAGTATATCTGCTTAGCTATGTACAACATACCTAAACAATCTCTTCAATGATTTAGAGATCCTGAGCTAGAACCTGCATGTCTCATAGGTTAAGCATAATATAACAAAGTCATACATACCTCGTAAGTAGAACAAAAATTATGGATGAGTCTTTGTCTTCATGTTGTCATGTTTTAAGGAGCTTGATTTGTCTTTTGTGATGTACCTGTATCTTGTTAGCAAACGACATCAACCTCATACAACACCATAATGCATTAGTACAATCATATAGCCCTAATCAATGAATGTCTTCGATCATTCACATGCATTCATACTATTACTAGGGTGATAAGACAATTCTAACATTAATCAAGATTGTACTAATAAATAACATGAAGACAAACACATTATGAACTTAATCAAGAATCAGATTTCAAGACATACCTGAACCTCAAGTCATACCTGTCGAGACTTCTTGTAGTCTTCTTATGTAAGGCCTTAGCCTCAACTCCCCCTGAAACTTGATCTAGAGCTTGATTATGGTTTGCTAGAGAAACCCTAAAAATTCAATCTTTAACTTTCACACTTCCGAATGAATGGAAGGATGTGTCTTGCTGAGCTGATCAAACTAGCATACTTAAATTTTGAAATCTCCAAAAATTGACCCCTCAAAATTGCCTTTCAAACTTCTAGATATTCTTGACAGGATCCCGAACTAGGGTTTGATGAAGCCCACCCTTTTGCTCAATCAAAAGGTTTGATCCAAGGCTCTAAACACTTATTTTTCTGAGGAGCTTCCAGCCGTGGATTCTGATTCCAAAAATTCTAACTTTCTCCGAAACCCTAAATTCCGGAAGCCATGAATAAAGGTGCTCCAAAAATAATTCTGTTTTGACAGAAATATGCACCGGATTGTTTCTGCTATAACTGTGAAATTTTTGCTCCACAGGGTCTGAAAACGTTTTCTGTAGTATCCTGATCTGTCATCTTTCCATCCTGACAGGTCTGACCTCAATTGGATTTTCTAAGAGAGAGTTATGCCAAGTGTCGCAACGTGACTTGTTTATGGGATAAAACAGGAGAGCGAACTTGTACAGCATGCCACGTGTCACTGTTTGACCTTCGGCCTCTGAAAACTTTTCCTGAGATAAATCGCCCTGTTATCTTTCTATCCTGACAGGTCTGACCTCAATTGGACTCTCTGAGAGAGAGTTATGCCAAGTGTCGCAACGTCACCTGTTTATGGGATAAAACAGAAGACCGAACTTGTACGGAGTTCCACGTGTCACCGGTTCACCTTCGGCCTCTAAAAAAGTTTCTTGAGATAGTACAGTCTGTGTACTACCTGTCACTTTTTACAAAATTTTATTTGGAGCTTCCTAGCCCAAGTTATGACCTTTTTTTCCAAGGTTACCTGATTTTGACTGAGATCTAGAAGAGGCAGAAACCCTAACTTGTACTGATCATAACTCATAAAGTACAATGAATATGAGGGTGCCCTTTGGACACAAGGTACCTGGGGATGTTATCTTCGACCTGTAAAATTTTCAGACCCTGAAACTTTGCATAAATGGATTTATAGCGAAAGTTCCACGATGACTGGGTTTTTGCTATGTAAAACCCTAACCTTCAAATTGTCGTAAGTAAAGCAAGTGTCGTAAGTGCCATACCTTGCCTTCCTTCAGGTTAGCTCTGATACCATGTTAATATTTAATATGCTAAGACTGAAAATAACAGCATTACATTCCATTTCACAATAATAGCATATACAGGATCACTGAAGAAACAACAAGCATAGCATAAACACAAGAAACACAGATTTATCCTGGGAAACCCTCATGGGGTAGAAAACCCAGTAAAGCTTCCTCAATATAGATGACCAGCAATACACAAAGATGCAAACCAAAGATATGATCTCCTCCTCCACCATAGCAGACCTCTCCTCCACAAGTGCGCCTTTCTCAAGTGAGTGTGTGTGTCAAATGAGGAACACACCTCCTCTATTTATACACTACACTGACATGTATTTTACACAGGTATACGTAGGCTCGTATTTAACCAATGGGTTAAATACCCCACTACAACTGATTGGGCCAACCCCTCTAGGGTGGTCTAATAACCCTTTGACCCACATAACATATACAGGGCGGACCCCCACTAGGGAAGTCTAATAACCCGAGTTACCACATTCCGACGGAGGAATAAACATCTCCGGATATACAATAAGATCTTCACGGAGGAATGAAACATCTCCGGAATAATAAAGTACAAATATAATATTCTTTGAAGTTACAATATCTCAACAGACTTTACCTTGATAGATGTATATTTTTTGACTGGATTGCCTAGGTTGGGCATGGTTGTTGATACCCAGCTGAGGAGGCCGGGGAATATTTCGATTCAGACTTTATTGGACCGATATTGTCTACCAGTGGCGGAGGTGAGCGGCTCTTCACTCATGTTGTGTGATATAGAGAGTTCGACCACCCAGGCGATTGCGGCGATGGTGGTGTGAGTTTTGGGTTCTCATGGCCTTAACCAGATCTCGGGAGGGCAGATGTTACTAGTAGAGAGCGTCCTTAATGGGACGTATTATGCGTGGGGACAGATGTACTTGACAGTTGTTCGGCGAGAGTTGAGCAAGGTTAGGCATCTGGGGAGGGAATTTTGTCACCCCTCCTTTTTATGTGCATTTTTCTTTGAGCGGGTCCAGACATTGTGGCCTCACAGAGTTGTGCGAGAGGCGCCACCAACAGAGCCGCGGATGCGGCGATGGAGCGAGATGATGACTCGCAAGGGTGGGGGGCTAGTGGGTTGTTTCTTTACAAAGGAGTTGTTTCTACAGTGGATGCAGATACAGGTATCCATTCAGGATTACCCATATGCCCGGATAGACTTTCGGGGGGACCCAAAGATGCTGAGGCCTCCTGGTCAGGCTTGGGGACCAGATGGTATGTATGTTTTTGTTTTGTTTGGTTTTAGACACAGTATTATGTTGTAGTCAGTTGGTATTTTATTGACGTTTTGATGTTTCTCTTTGCATATGTGGGACCTCGACCATCGTCGGGGCATCGGATGTAGAGAGGCCATGTGGAGGGGATAGACCTAGTAGGTCGTGGACAGGGGCATTGTTGGAGTGCCGCAGTTACGTTGGATGTATTGCGACAGGGGATTGATCGGCTCCTGGAGGGGATCAAGAGCGATGGTTGGCAGCATTTGGATAAGGAGCTGATAGACATATGTTACGATGCTCCAGAGGAGTGGAGGCCTATCATGTGGCGCATTGCGATGGCCGCACAGCCAATGAGAGCTTTTGATCGAGGGGATGTACCGTATCTTAGGGAGGAGGATGAGGATGATCCTGAGGAGGATGAGCCCGAGGAGGAGGTGCTCGAAGAGGAGGACCCTGAGGAGGAGTCACCTGAGGAGGAACAGGGGTAGGATGAGCTGGCAGCACATGAAGCTACAGTGGCTGTCGCTGAGGCAGGGGAGTCAGAGGGGGATGATGATGATGAGGACTACCTGGAGGAGTCTGATTAGGCAGCTTAATAGGGATTCCCCCACTGTGATCAACAAGTGGGATTTTTGTATATACGGCTTATGATATTTACCGAGGATGTTGTTGGGGCTCCTCGCTGTGTTTATATGTATATGTGGGTACAGTGGGTACTTATGACATTTTCATGATATATATATATTTATGGCACGTGGATGCCTTTTGTGATGATGTTTTGCTTTCTATGCATGTGGATGCACCTATCATGTTGTTTGTATTATATGCACGTGGATGCAACTATCATGATGTTTGTATTATATGCACGTGGATGCAACTATCATGATGTTTGTATTATATGCACGTGGATGCAGTTATGATTATGCACGTGGATGAAACTATGGTGATGATTTCTTTTTTATATTTTTAAATGATATTGTTATGTACATGCGGGTGGTATGATTATTTATGTATGATTGATGCCCTACATATGGTGATTCGTATGCCAGTCTAGAATATTGTTATCCATTTGGTCTGCTATACTATTTTGATTTCGTGGGACATGAGTGAATGTAATGGATTCAAACTGTCTAATCATTTGTTTAGTGCGCAGGAACTTTCTAAAAAGGCAGGGATCCTATACCTGGTAACGGTTGTTGAGTTGAGCGACAAGCAGCTGGGAGTCAAGAAACACACGAAGGTGACATATGCCCATATGAAGAGTGGTGGTCAGTAGACCAATGACAACATTGTACACAGCCTAGTTGTTGGTAGCAACACCTATGCACACTCCATCGAGGTGGATTAGCTCGTGTGAGGGGGAATACAAGACCCAAGCTGCAAATGCGAGGTTCGGGGACTAGCGACTTGCGCCATCGGTAAAAACGATGTAAGGTGGTGGGAGGGAGTCCATCTATGATCATGCAGGAAAACAAAAATGTGAAATTTTATGGGAAAATCAAAAACAAAAAGAAATCAAACTGTATAACAGGGACAGGTGGGTCCACAGAAAAGGTGTTATGAGTAGAATCATTTCAGGTACAACCCATTTCGAGGGTTGGAAAGGGGGATCCCTTCAGAATCGGTGAGGATGTATGCCCCATGTCCCAAATAGGTATGTACAATATATGGGCCTTACCACATGGATTCGAATTTTCCTTTCCCGATCTTATTGTGTGCTTGGTCATAGACGAGGACAAGGTCTCCTTCCTGGAAATTGCAAGGATGAATATGTTTATCATAGCCTGCTTTCGAGCGGTTTTTAGAGGCCTCAATGGTTTGGAGGGTTGTCTGATGATCCTCATTGGCTTGCTCTAGGAGGATGAGGCGTTGTTCCAGCAGGGAGGTATCAAGTAGGAGTTCGACAGCGATGTGGAGTGCAGGAATCAAACACTCAATGGGGAGGACTGATTCGACGTTATGTACTAAGTAGAAGGGGTGAACCCTGTGGTCATCTTCGTGGATGTGTGTTAAGCCCATAGTGCTGGAAATAACATGTGGTGCCAGTTGGACTTATGGTGATCTACGGTATGCTGAAGAATGGTATTCAGTATTTTATTGATGGCCTCTACCTGGCCATTCCCTTAAGGGTAATAGGCAGAAGAGTACTAATGCTTGAATTTCAGAAGGATAGACAACTCCTTCCAAACGGAGTATTCGAAGTGTCTTCCGTGGTCAGACACAAGTTGTTGGGGGACACCAAAACGAGTAATGACATGATTAAAAAAGAAACGAGTTGCGGTGCCGGCTTTGCAGTTGAACATGGGCATGGCCTCAACGCACTTGGTGAAGTAATCTATGGTTACAACGATATATTTATGACCACCTGCCTACGGAGGGTTGCACTCCATGAAGTCAATGGCCCATTTGTAGAAAGGACCAATGGTGACGACTGGGTGAAGGGGGGCGGGTGGGGTCCTTGCCTTGGGTGCAAAGAGCTGGCAGTTGCGGAAATGTTTGACGACAGTGATGCAGTCGGTAAAGAGGAAAGGAAAAAAATATTTGGCATGGATAACTTTTTGGGTGGTGGCCATCCCTGAAAAGTGTCCACCACAAGCTCCGCTATGGCAATTGTTAAGGACTTGTTCGGCCTCATCGCGGGTGAGGCAACAGCGAAGAATGGTGTCAATACCGCGACGATATAACACATCTCCTAAGAGAAGGTAACATGAAGCGTGCTGACGTATGCGTCGAATCCCATCGCGGTCGAGGTTGGGTCTAAATTTCTAAGTGTGAAGGTACACCAAGATATCATCATACCAAGGATCATATGAGGAAATGATAAATAAGTGATCATCCAGGAGACTAGTATTAATGGGAGTTGGACTGGATGATGATGGCAGGTCTGTCATTAGTTGCGCCAAGCGGCAAGGGCCTTGACGCTCTTTGGTGTTGTAAATGTGAGGTCATACTCTTGGAGAATAATGACCCATTTAGCCACACGGCCTTGTAGTAGGCGTCGACTCAACAGGTAAACCATAGGATTAGAGTCGACCACAACAGTAGTTGGGCTCAACAATATATAGTGACGGAGATTTTGTACGGAGAAGACGACAGCTAGGGCCAACTTCTGTTCTGGGGGGTAACGCAACTATGGGCCAGACAAGGTTTGACTCACATAGTAGATTATGTGTTCTTTCTATGCACTCTCTTCTTGAACAAGTACCCTGAAGACGGCGTGTTCTGATGCTGAAACATACAGGATAAAATCCTTTGAGAAGTCCAGGGGGGAGATCAACGGGGCATTAGTTAAGGCATTTTTAAGGGCTGTAAAGACTGCTTGAGCTTGCTCATCCCAGACAAATGGGCTGCGGGTGAGGAGTAAGCGGAGAAAGCCATGAACCATTGTGGCATATTCAGGAACAAAGCGGCAGAGAAAGTTGGCTCGCCCTTGTAAACTCTGTAACTGACGTATGGTGCGAGGGGGAGGTAGGTCCAAGATGGCTTGAACTTTTAAGGGGTCAATAGTTATCCATTTCTGTGAAACGATGAATCCTAACAACCGTCCTGCAGGAACTAAAAAGATACATTTGAGAGGGTTCAAGCGGATTCTGTATTTGCGGCAACTCAGGAAGACTTGTCGGAGGTCATTTAGGTGGTTAGATCGTTCTTTGGAGTGAGTGGTAAGGTAATCTAGGTAAACCAGGATGATATGGGTTAGGTCGTGGAAGCAGTATGTCATGGCTCGTTGGAAAGTGGAGCCCGTGTTCTTTAGACCAAATGGCATGACCCAGTAGGAAAAGGTGCCCCATGGGGTAGCAAACGCAGTTTTATATTGGTATTCTTTCCAAATGTGTATTTGGTTATATCCGGAAAAGCCATCCATAAAAGAGAGGACTTCATGTCCGGCACAAGCGTCAACGAGCTGGTCAATGAAAGGTGTGGGAAAGTTGTATTTGGGACATGTGTGATTGAGATCTTGAAAATCTGTACAAACATGGAGAGTGCCCTATTTTTTATTGACAGGTACCAGGTTGGACACCCAAATGGTGTACGCGATAGGATAAATAAATCCGGCTTTTCGCAGCTTCTCAATTTCAATTTGACTACAGGGAGTTTGGAGGGGTGAATTGGTCTCTGATTTTGGTAGATAGGTGGGGCCTCCGGCCATGTATCAATGTCGTTTTCAACAATGGTAGGGACCAGGCCGGGCATCTCGGTATAAGACTAGGCAAAGACATCACGAAAGTCCTGAAATAGCTTTTTGGATTCCCCGATTTCGTATTCTGTACAAGCGGCACTTAATGTGATGAGTTCGAGCGTGCTAGGTGTGACGGAAATATCAACTTGTATGGTCGGTGATATATTGGCCATGTTGCCTTCCTTGAAGGCGTCAGGGGTGGCAACAGGGTTCTTAAACCAATCGACCTTCTCTGGGAGAAAGTCTTTTGTTTCAATTTCCAATTGGTTGGCTGCGGTAGGGGTGGACTCACTAGGGATGAAATATGATTGATGGCGCATGTCGTCCCATGGGTAGTCGGGTTCCGTAAGGGCTTCGATGATTTCCTTGTCATTGCGGAAGTATTGAGTTGTTAAGTCATACGAGGGAAGGGTATATGTTGGAGTCGTGTCGTGCTTATCGACCGTAGAGATCATGTATATGGTATTGATTTCTTCCGAAGAGGAAGATGTTGGAGGATAAATTTCTTCAATGGTAGGAGGGGATGTCTCTAGGTCGGCGTTATTCAACTCGTAGAGGGATGCTTTGTAATCCGGTAGGTCGGGGCAGTGGTGTGAGTAGTGACCATATATTCCACAGATAGCGTAGGCGTGGTTAGTACGCAACGCCTTGTTGCACTGATGGACTGGGGGGTTTAGTACGACTACGGGGATGTTGGGGCCATCGTTCAAGGTCTGCATGTGTTTTTGGAGATCTGGAAACTGAGGACAGTTGTGGGTAGCGTGGCCGATATCATCACATAGGGATCACTTAGGGGGTGCTCGCGTAGGTGGTTGAGGTGCCACAGGTTTTCTCGCTGGTGGGGCGATATAGTTTTGCAGGCCTTTGCCCCCAGCATTTTTAGGTTGTGGTGGCATAGGGTTTGTAGCAGATGTGGATGCTATGCCGGAAGGAGGACAGTTGGGCATGTTCGCAACTCCCATGGGTGGGCGGTTGGAAGTGTTAATAGGTTGGACTGGTTGAAGGATGACTTGTGGTGTTGGTGGAGGAGTAGGGGCGGGTAAATACCACACGGGTAGGACTAGGGTTAAACCGGGGAGGTTTAAAGTGGCCATCACGGGGGTACTTATCACTCTAGAAGGTGGGAATAAAAATGGTATCGTATGGATGGGTGTTGCCCCAACGTAACTTGGTACCGATGGAGGTTGCGGTAGTAAAGGTGGTTGTTGGTTGGGTGCTGTGTGGTTGGAGGAAATTGTGCAGAGATCGGATATCTCTATTATCCTCACAAGGGGCGGAATGGATTGGAACGTGGAGGTCATGGGTGATTCCAAATATAACCCAGGTCTGACTGTGGAGACTAGCGATGTAGGAGCATTGTGCACGGGTTGTTCAATCATGGGAAGAACATTCTCAGGAGCAGCGGGAGCATTAGGATCATAGTATGTTATTTGGTCTATTTTGACCACACGTCCCTCAAGGGGGAACATCATGATGCGGAAGACGGACGAAGCGACAGCCTTCATAGCATACATGTAACTATGACCAAGAAAGAGGTTGTAATCAAGCTGAGCATTGATAACCTCTATATTGATTAGGACCGTTTTTCCCCCTAACTGAACGGGAACGTTGGCCAAAAGGCCTTGAGGTTGAGCTGCCCGGCCATCATAAGCTCTTAATGCAGTTGTTGATGGCTCTAGAATGGGGGATCCAAGTTTCTGCCAAACAAACGTCGACATAACGCAAGTGGAGGCGCCTTCATCGATGATGCATCGATGGATGACAAGGTTACGAACTGATACAGAAACCTAGAAAGCTAGTGTCGAAGGAAAAGGTGGTTCGGCTTGGTCCAAGTCGAATGCCATCAATCATGATTTGTTGGGGTCTATCACACCGATGGCGGAGAACAACAATTTCCTTTGTGCAGGACAGTTTTTTAGGACTTCCAAGGTAGACATAGCATTGGGGGACTGTGCTAGATCTTCTACAGTATTATAATTTGTTGCGGCACGAGCATTAGGATTGTTGTTGATCCATCGTAGTGGGAAGCGAGGGGCTTTAGGGGCCCCATCGCCATGTGGCGGGGGTATGCGTAATGGTTGATCTGTGGGAAGAGCGTTAGCGGTAGTGTCGACAGGGGTGGTTTTGGGGTTGAGTCCATATTGATTTCGACGCGTTTGAATATTGACGTCTGGCGATGACATCATGAGGAGATGGTGGGTACCCAAATCTGTCGGTTGGTTTGTCTGTGTAGCATATGTGATTTTTTGAGGTGTTTGTGTGGTTCCTTGAGGGGGAGGTAGTGGTTGGGTGTTTACTACTCCTTGCGTGGGCAAGGGATTTTGCAACACCATGGGAGGTGGCTGGGGGTTGGGTTGTGCAGGAGGAGTAGCCTGTCCTTGGCGTTGGGCATTGTCTGTCCAAAGTTGATGGGCGTGATCTAAATGCGGAAAAATATGCATATAGTGGTCGTAGACCCCACATATGGAACAAGGATGATTCATTCGTAGATTGTGATTCTTTCCCTGACGAGGTGTTCTGTCAGGGTTTTGTTCAGGTGGGGCGGCGTTGTTGTTATTGGGGGGGTTTGGTTGTTGACCACCTTGGTCTTAAGGTTGGTTATTCCTACGGTTTTGTCCTCTTCCCTATTCTGTTGGCCTTACTGGTTGCGTTGAGCAGGATAGTTTTGATGTGGGTGTTGTTGGGCATAAACTTTCCCTTGGGGGTTGGGGGTATTTTGTGGCTGAGCAAGTGGTGAAGGTGCCGTTGACGGGTAGTAATCGGGGTGTGCTTGAGGTTGGGCTGGTGCTGGTGGGGTCGACGGTGGATGATAAATTAGAGGAACTTATGGTTGCGCGAGTGGGGCTTGCGGAGGGTAGTAAGATGGTTGAACTTGGGAGTGTGAATGTGTTGGCTGATGCGGGTGTTGATAAAAGGTGGGTTGGCCCGCAGGAGGATTATAAGGTGAGTGTACATGGCCATAACACTGCTGTGGGTACGATGGTCCATGAGTATGAGGAGGTCGAATGATCGGGGCATATGATGTAGTCACTCCAGAATGGGACGTGGCATGCGAAAGATCAGGGCCAAAAGGAGTGGGAATAGCCGTGTACGGTTGGGTGCGTGATGCTACATGCCGAATGATGCCGTCGGCGGCATGGGATGCTCCCAGGGCATCGCTCCGGGAGGCGTCAGCGTGAGGGGCTTCCGGTAGGATAGAGTATAGGTAGCCAGATTAGGCGTAGATAAGATCAAATTGTTGGGCTTTGAGGATGGCTTCTTCCTCAGACTGAGGTTGCTCGGAGGCCACATCCTTCACGATGGTTGGTATGTGAGACTTCAGGAACCAATCTAATAAAATAAGGTCATCCAACTTGATCTTACATAAAGTACGTCATTTACGCCACTCATGGATGTGGTCCGTGATGTGGGTGGCCGTATTTTGTCTACAAGATAAGAGGATATCGACACCGGCATCATAATGAACGGGTAGCTGGAAGAATTGCAAGAAAGTGGAAGCAAGGGAGGTGAATGTAAGGTGGGTCCCATGAGGTTGGTCAATATACCACTTAGCTGCAACTCCAGTGAGGGGTCTTTGTAGTAGTCGGAGGCGAATGGAGTTGCCCACGATGGAGTAAGAGGAACACCATAAATGGAAAGACATGATATGGTTTTGGGGGTCTTCTCCTCCCTTTCCCTCGAATTTGGGTATGTCCGAGGGGAGTTTTGTGGGCATAGGAGGCCACGTAGGATCATGTCATATCAGATCATTAGTCAACCTTGCCAAGTCAGGGAGGTTAAGACTGGCCATGAATGGAAAAATAGCAGGAGGATGTGTCGGGGGGGCTGTGTTTTCTGTGGCGGCAATGATGTGGTCATTGCCCCCCAATGTGTGGGCCAACGGTGTGGGCCATAGTGGAAATAGTGGGGTCGCTGCCCCCAATGTGTGGGGCAATGGTGTGGGATATGGCGAAAATGGTGGGGCCATTGCCCCCAATGTGTGGGGAAACTGTGTGGGCCATGGCGGAAATGGTGGGGCCACTGCCACAAATGTGTGGCACAACGGTGTGGGCCATGGCGGCAATGGTGGGGCCGCTGCCCCCAGGTATGCTACTAGTCACTAGTGGATTTGTATTGGTGACCAATCCACTTCCTATAGGAATGGATGTGGTGGCAGGGATGTTAAGTGTAGGGCCTATAGATGACATGATGGGGATGGACGTTGTTGTGGTAGCCGGGTGAGTGGTGGGTCCTTCGCCGACCATCCCGTCGAAAAAGGAATTGGACATCATACCAGCCAAGGGGATAGACGGGGTGATGTATGTGTTGTACTACGGTTTCAAGTCGAATGTGCTATAAGGAGCGTCTGGATCAGGTGACGAGGCTCTACGTTTGTGGTGAGGAGAGCCAAGTAAACCGTGCTGTGGGGGTTGGCCCCGTTGGCACCGGGACTGTCTTTAGGACTCAATGGTGACGATGAGGGCATTCCGGGTGAGGTATGGTGAGTGAAAAGCTCAAAAAATCCTAGTGCAACCGAGTGTGCACAAGGAGAGCATAAAAAATACGGCGCCCAGGCCAACAACAATGCTCAAAATGCTTGTTGCAACAACTGCCACTAGTACATATGGTCAATTTTGCCAGGATTTTTCGTTGCAATAGCCATGAATTTTCGTCCCTATTGCAACATTTGGGGTTTTTTTTTTCGTGGAATGACATTCGTGGATATATGGACGAAAATTCCCCGTCGTGGCAATAGCAACGCTTCATAGTGGCCACGTGTCAACAACACAACAATTCTCATATCTATGGAAAATGAATCTTGCCATGAAGTTTCGTCGCTATATCAACGTAAATTTCCTATAAGTTCCTCGAACCTGCGTGGAAACATTTATAAAGTTCCACGAATCATCGTCGTAGTATCCACGCAGCGTTTCACACTCTTTCATGGCAGGTTCAGCACCTGCGTGGAATTGTTTTTATAGTTCCATGAATCATTGTCGCAGTATCCACGCAGCATTTCAAAATATTTCGTGGCAGGTTCGACACCTGCGTGGAAACATTTTTATAGTTCCACGAATCAACGTCGCAGTATCCACACATCGTTTCACAATCTTTCGTGGCAGGTTCAGCACCTGCGTGGAAACATTTTTATAGTTCCACAAATCAACGTCGCAGTATCCACGAATCGTTTCACAATATTTTGTGGCAGGTTCAGCATCTGCGTGGAACTAATTTCTATAGCCCGCACTAATGTTCGTCGATATAGAGACGATACCTGGAAGTGTTTAAAAAATAAATTGAATGCACGTAAAATCATGAGGTATCAGCCTACACCTCAGTCTTCACTGGTTGTTGCATTTGACTTAGTTTGCTATATCATTCATCAGGAACTCTACAAACCTAAAAATACACTATAAAACACTACGTTCTATAACATGTAATGTTTTGTAATAAATGAGCAACTAGAGCATAGCTGGAGGGACGTATCCAACTGAGCCAACAATTGCAAAAATAATCCCTTTGATCTTAGAAGGATCAACAATCTTGTACAGCTCAATATCACCTATTTGTGGCTCTGTAAAAGAATTCAAAATATTTTTTTTGTAAGTGAGATCGAGATGGAAGATTGGCTGTTGACACCCATGTAGAAAAGCCAAACCTTGCGCTACACCTTTAGCAATGTTGCAACGAGATGGCCAATCCAATACAGAAATATTACTAGTGTGAAGGAAGTCTGATAGGTTTCCTTTATGATCATATTCATAGAAAAGGTAAGCACAATTTGTGTCTAGAACATGTGCCAACGGTGTCAAGATTTAGGGATGTCGTAGCCTCCCCTGCTTCTTCAATTCTGCACCAAACGTTCGGGTCCAACAAAATTTGCAGTCAACATATCTAGATACTAGTGTCAGCCATTGTATCCATATTTTCTCAGATAATAGTTTCAAAACACCTTGTAGTGGGGTCTGGCCTTCTAAAAGAATGAAATCTTGTCACCATCTAAGGCTTAATACCTCATTCAATAAGACTGATCGTCCTATTGGACACCCTGTTTGTCGTTGGAGAAACTTTTACAACAATTTGAAGTGACATTTGGACACTATTGGGCATGTCTTGGACCAAAAAGTTTCATTTTATTAACCCTTATCAAATGCACAGTCAAGGACTCCAACAATTTTGATAACCCACAAACATATATGAAGAATGATGAAGTTGGAATCAAGTAGTCATCAAAATGGAAAAAAGGGATCAACATCTAAGGATATCTCACCGATACAATACATAATTGTTAAGCAAGATAATAAGGCATCACACTCAGCTGGTGCACCTCCATACACCAAATCACCCAAGCTCCAAGACTCTGCAATTTTACTGAATTGAGAAGTTCAAAGTTGTACAGAAAAGATGATCATTTGCAGAATTGGTCTTAGCATCTTCATATTTTTAGTAGTCAGACAATTTTCTCAACATGGATGTCGATAACATGAAATTTCCAGCCTTATCTCAAGTGTGGGGGATATGGAGGTGTCCGATCCATTTAGCATCTTAAATAACAACCTATTGATTCTTCCTAGAAGAAATATTTATATCATCACTCAAGCATCCTAGGAGATCAAGTGTAGTACTTGTACATCAAAGAAGGAAAGTTGGAGAAGAGTAACTAGGACCAACAACAGATCAACCTTTGTTTGGGAAGTTGCATAACATACTTTCACCAAGGACAAATATCCTAGAGACACTTGTCTTCTCATCCATGTGAGAAAAGTAGCGAGGCACATGCAATTGTAAAAGTCCCAAAAGTTGCTAATATTTGTATCATGGGGCTAATTATGTGCAGATGGTTGTGAAAGACAAGCCATGATTGATGCCTAGGAGGCCTGTTATGTGCTATAAATATGCACATTGTATCAAGTGAATTTCAACCAAGTAATATGAAGTGAGATTGGAATTCTCTCACTCATACTTTGCCTACAATTGCAACCATATTTGCTAAGTTTCCCTAAAAGGAAGGATGACAAAAACTTGCACAAATGTACCATAGGCTCTATAAAATACTAGCTTGAGTAGGACACATTAGTACATATTATGGGTTGAAATTCATGTGCCTTATTCTAGCATTCAAATGAAGTTCTAAGCACTAAACAAGCCACCTATAGCCATAAACAGTTATGAAAGGTAGATCTGGGTTACCAAGTCTTTATGATAAGCACTAATAGAAATTGTTTTTGTTCAAGTAGTTTTCATACTTATCCCTTTTCAACAATCAATTCTTCAACTTCAAGTTTTGTCTTTTAATGGCACAAATCTGTTGTAAAAAACTATTCTTCACTTCTGATTCAACATGCATACAGGTAACACTGATGTTGTCCCATAACACTATTCAAACTCAACTTCAATTTGGTCACAAAGAATAGGCTCAGTCTTCAAGTTATAAGACAATTCCTTCAAATATGCTATCAATATGTTTCAATGCTTTGCAAATTGTTCTTCTTCAAGCTCATATTTCACATCCTTGTGTCCTTTGAAAAATCATAAGGCTTAAACAACATTTTGCAATGTATGATACATTCAAAACTGCCATATCAACATATTATAATGAGTTACACTAACAAGCAAACTAAAACGATAAACTAATATTTAGTAACATGTAATAAAATAAACATATATATCATATAACAAAAAGAGAGATATAGTTGAAGATACCAACCTGGGTGTGAAACCATTCTTGAAAATATACTCAGAAGTGTTACTTTCAGAAAATACTCTTTGTGCCTCGGAGAGGCTAGTCTTCTCTAGGAACCAGTGAACCCTACAACAAGGTGTGTACAAACTAGAGAGAGAGAAATGACTGGTGTTGATTAGGTCAATGATAGTCAAGCACAGTACATAACTCAAAATAAATAAAGTCACAAAAATTATAAACTTCAACCAAGTCTCAGCAGAAGAGAAGTGATTATCAGCACACCACAACTGATCACAGGTGATCAAAGTCAAGTACTCTATAAGACCAAAAATTCAACAAGGTGGTATAAAAAAAATGAAGGAGGGTAAATGACAGCATTAACCACAAGTCAAAGACAAGGCACCACAAGTCCAATAATAACTCAATCAACGTGGGGAAGGTACAACAAGTATTTAATAACTCAATCAGTAATAGGTAATAAAATAAACATATTGATCATATAACAATAAGAGAGGTATACTTGAAGATCTCCACGTCAACATTAAACCAAAAATCAGATCTGAAGTCTGGGTACAAATATAAACAATGGTCATAAAATAAGAAAATATAAACAATGGTCATAAAATAGGTGTGGGTAGTAGAAGACCCATGACCCTTAGAACCAAGGGTATGCTCCAAATGTGGCCAAACAACCACAGTACTCTATAAGAGCAAAACTTCAACAAGGTCTTTTTAAAAAAGTTACTCAAGGAGGGTAAATGACCCCATTAAACACAAGTGAAAGATAAGGTACCACAAGACCAATCATAGCTCAATCAAGGTGGGGAAGGTACAACCAGTCATATCTCTCTCAAATGTATAGTCGTTCTATATAAACTGAAAGTTCATCATCACAATATAAGGAAGGGTGGTGGGATGCCAAATAAAAATATCCCTCATTTCTCTCTATGAAATCCTGATAGCATCACATAATAGATAAGTACCTTGTACTATGGAAAATAAAATCCACCTGTGTTAACATAATTTTGATCTCTATCAACTTCAGCACTCCTCTATGGTCCCTGTGCTCAGGTTGGTCCTCGAGATGTAATGGGCAGTAATCTTATAACATAATTTTCATCTCTTTCAGTAACAGTTGATAAAATAAACATATTGATCATATAACAATAAGAGAGGTATAGTTGAAGATCTCCACGTCAACATTTAACCAAAAATCAGATCTGAAGTGTGGTACTATTTATGAATAGTGCTAAAGCAACAATAAAATATTTTACAACATAATTTTGATCTCAATCAACTTCAGCACTCCTCTGTGGTCCCTTTGCTGAAGTTGGTCCTCGAGATGTAATGGGCAGTAATCTTATAACATAATTTTCATCTCTTTCAATAACAGTTGATAAAATAAACATATTGATCATTTATCAATAAGAGAGGTATAGTTGAAGATCTCCACGTCGACATTTAACCAAAAATCAAATTTGAAGTGTGGTACTATTTTTGAATATTGCTAAAGCAACAGTAAAATATTTTACAACATAATTTTGATCTCTATCAACTTTAGCACTCCTCTATGGTCCATGTGCTGAAGTTGGTCCTTGAGATGTAATGGACAGTAATTTTATAACATAATTTTCATCTCTTTCAGTAACAGTTGATAAAATAAACATATTGATCATATAACAATAAGAGAGGTATAGTTGAAGATCTCCAGGTCAACATTTAACCAAAAACCAGATCTGAAGTGTGGTACTATTTCTGAATAGTGCTAAAGCAACAATAAAATATTTTACAACATAAATTTGATCTCTATCAACTTCAGCACTCCGTTGTGGTCCTTGTGCTGAAGTTGGTCCTTGAGATGTAATGAGAAGTAATCAAATTATAAATAGTGATGATCATCGAAGTCATGATGAACATATCTAATATAAAGAAAATCAAATTTTCAGACTAATATATCTACATGCAACACATACAAGAGTGATGATGTGTGAGAAAACACCAAATTTGAATATTAAAATACAAAATAATTATAAACAAGCATACAATGACTTGTGATGACATTTAAATTTAAAATTCAAATTCTAATAAAATAAAAGATATAAATGGGAAAATTCCTAAGAGCATCACATAAAAGATAAGTACCTCGTAACTATACCAAATAAAAGTTATCTATGTTACATACTAACAATGTTTCATACTAACAACATCGATATCCATCAAAATACAAGTCATGAAATTAAGTTGCATCTACTTTTTCGTTGATTTCTGTTTTTTTGCATTGAAAAAACTTGTGAGTACGGTATCACAATCATCAATTAGCGCAGTATTTACTGCAATATATCCTATTATTGTTTGTGTTTCCATGCCCTCATTTATGCCACTTCTTGTACGTCGCTGAGCAGGGCGTGGAGGCAGTTCTGAAGGGGTGTGAACTACAACAATGGAAATGAGCATATATATATGGCGTTGAATTATTATTGAAATAAATATTTCATTATTTTGATTAAAAATACAATATTTCTCTTTACCAGTCTCTGTAGATGTGACAACTGGGGTTTTAATTGGAGGTCTAGTTGCTTCCTCTTGCAGTTCATGCTTCTGAGCTGCATGGTCTTCCATTGAAGGAAGAAAATATATAAGTATACGTCAGGAAATATATATATCTAATCACAGTAGATATTTATATTTGCAAAGCATACATACCAAAATGGAAACTATGCTCCACACTATCATGGGACATGTTCACCCCAACATCAACTTGTTCTTGCTGAGTACCGCTAGATTCACTGTTGCAATTGCATTGTTGCTTAAAAACAAACATAAATTTTTAGTTATGGGTGATATAATCAGAATTACTGAATAGAATTTAATAGTATACTACAATTGGTGATATACCTGCATTTGCGTCATTGGGGAGATTGGAGTATGCCCCAAGCTTTTTCAATGTTCAACCACACTTTTAAAACCAAACTTGAAACCAAGCTTTAGGTCTTCCTTGGTGGAAGAATCTTGGAACGTATTTCCCTGCAAAGCATGATAACACATTTTAAAATTTCCAGTATCAAAATCAGATATTTGTTCGGTACTACTAAATAAATATTCCCAACAATTAATCATTTAATACTTACGATTCTTGCTCTTAGTTTTCTATAGACACCCTGTCCCAGTCTATGTTTCCCGTGCTTTTCCATTCTAGCCTTGGTTGCTTTGGAGGTGTCAGGTAGCCTATATATGAAAAATTTGAAAAACCTTAAATATCAAAAATCTTACTTAAAACAAAAAAGAAAAAAATAATTGAGCTTATTTTAGTAAAAAGATGATATATGTTGTACCTTTCTTTACCAGGCCGTGGTTGTCTTCCTTGTTTTTTTAGCAAGTTCTCATTTGCATCATCTATGAGTGCCTTCCACTCTTTCTCTGGAACCATGGGAGGGAGCTCATGCTTGAGGTCAGCTTGCAATCTTTCCCTATATTGGGCCCTGGTATATTTCAAATTCTCACTGGCTAACTTTGCAACAACTTTCTTGTTGAAAGTATTGTTGAACAAGTTGACCATGTGGTCCATCAATTCATCTCTCTTATTGCTATCTTGGCTATTCCACCGTGTGCGAATGTTGGGGCCAAACAACTCCAAGGCTTTGTCATTCAAATGCATGTAGAAGACATTGTTTCCTACAAAAACATGTCATCCATTCATTTATAATCATTTCAACGTATGTCTATTTCAATTTCATGATTAAAATCAATAAATTAATTAATAAATATCTGCAATCTTCTGAACCTTGATAGGAACACAAGAGTCATCCACCAGAAAGGTGAGATCTAGTGATCTGGTGCTTTTAACTTGTGCTGCTCCAGGAAAAGTTTCCTGGTCGTCTACAGTACGTTCATCTCCAGAGTCATGTAGAGTCCTAGGCTCCGTCTCATCATGCTCTAGCATCGCATCATGCCCCGTCTCATCATGCTCTAGCATCGCATCATGCCCCGTCTCATCAGTTCCCGCGTCATCAATGGATTCGAGGCCAACCGCAGGAGTGGCAAAAATCCTCATTGGTACATTGCTTCTTTTTTGTTGCATTGGACCATCACTGCTATCTATACCTATCTCGGTAGGTTCTGATCTAGTCACGGGTTTTAAAAATTCCTACAAACAATAAAATTTACTTTATCAGATCACTTGGAAAAATAAAAAACATAATATCAAATATGAAATCATGTCATAGCTTAAAAAAAATTGTGAAGATGCCACTTACCCCATAAGATTGTATTTCATCTTGCAACTATTCAATCCTTGCCCTGTTCTCTTGTGTCAAGGGCCTTTTGCGAGCCGAGGAAAGCATTTCTATGTTTTCCTTTTTCAAGGTTGTTCTAAAAGTGTGCAGTGGGTTAGTGGAATAGAAAATGTCTTCCTCAAACCCCTCATCACCCAGATCGGGTGCACGTGACTAAATTCATCAAACAATAAATTAAATTAAGCAATATAATTTTAACATCATTTGAATATTGATATTGTAATGAAAATTAAGTTACTATTATGCACTAACACTTACCTGACGCGGTGTTATGGCCGATGAGTGTCCACGATCAACCGACACCGTGGAAGCAGCAGGTGCCTTTCCATGGTCCTGAATGAACCAGTAGTCCATCATAATGTCAGAAAAATGAACCAGTAATCCATCGTAAGCTCAGAATAATGTGAATGTCAATAGTGTACATTGAATGTTAACATACTAAATCGAAACATTTAGTTATTCTACGTAACACTTACCTGACGGGCCACAGAGTGTGACCTTCCACAGTCTCCCTCAACCATGGAAGGTGCAGGTGCCTTTCCAATGGCTCCACCTTGACATAATAAATCAATAAATAAACATTTACCTCATACTAAATAATTGTAACATAAACAAAAATGAGATATTGCATTAATATTTATTTTTACCTCGAAAATAGAAGATACATGCTCTGCTGCATGTCGATGTGCAGACTCCTGCCACAGTTTAATGAGCATGCTATCATATGGAAATATTAACAATCAGCACGGAAAAAACGAATGCTAAAAGTGAAAATAGGAACATCTTGTTATTGTAGTCATATTTATTTGCTATATTTAACATTTACCTGACAAGGCGTAGATTTTGACCTTCCACGGTCACCCTGGACCATGGAAGCAGCATGTGCCTTTCCACTGCCTCCTCCCTAAACAAACGTCAATAGTCAATAATTGCATCATAAACAAAAATGAGATATTCATAGCAGTGTAATCACCATGTAATCACATGGAAATATTCATAATAAGCATGAATAAAGCGAATGGCAACAGTGGAAATTGAATGTTAACAAAAAAAAACTGAAACATTCAGTTATTGTAGTCATGTTTAGTTACTACATTTCGCATTTACCTGATGAGGCATAGTTTATGACGGTCCACGGTTCCCCTGGACAGTGGAAGCCACATCTATTCTATTTAAGTTGGAATCGATCAACAACTCTTCACCTGCAAGTATTGTTTTTATTGCACATACAAATATATGATGATGTTCGCGTGCCTCGAATTCGCAATTTGGTTGCTTATTTGTTGTCACTGGTCGTGTACTATTTATAAATCCAGCAACGTTTCCTGATGCTCTTGGTCTCCCATCAATATACATAGTCGCCCCTTTGGTTTTATTGTTTTATGCTATTTGAATATAATTCGTTGCAACTCCGTATCTCCGCATACTTCGAATATATTGGACCAAGATCAACCAGTTATTGTATTTGTATAGTGGTCCTACATACTCCATCAATTCAATTACAGTTCCATAGCAGACCTTTATTCCATCCATGGAAAATAGCCCCAATCCATGTAAGGACGAAGGAGCGAAACGATACATCCTCCCATTGATGAGGAAATATGTGTCCACTTGAGGTAGCATATTAGGTACCCATCGTTGCACTAGATGTTTAAACCTCAATGGCAAATCAATGTATCCTATGCTCTCAGCATCGTAATTACATGACCCACCGTTGGTAATAAAATATTTCATGAGTCTATGAAACCTTTTCCTTATCTTTTCAAATCTAGTTGATATAAAACCGGTAGATCTAGTACAACTCGACTCACTTTCAACCTCTCGGAGTATATCTTCATCATCACTTGAGGAAGATAGATCTGACAGATACATATTTGGTGGTACCTACACTCCATAAAACAAGGATAAACAAGATGGTGCTTTCTCTCTTCTTTGAAAGTACACATTTACTTCCCTCAAATCTGAGGCTTAGGAGGGACATGCCGAACCCTAGTGGATGTAGTGTTACAAATATCAGCTGAATTGTTTGGTATTGGGAGGATGATTTGTGGTAGGAAGAGACCAAGTTACAGTGCCATAACAAGATGTCCATATGAAACCACATTCATCACTGTAGGCTGTGAGCACTTTTGTGGACTGAGTTTGCATATTTGGGGGTCTTTTTCTCTTGTGGGTAGAACAAAACCACCGGGGACAACAAATTAAGGAAGTTAACTAGTATATCACCCAGTTTTGGTCCTTCCAACACTGTTGGGCATATTATTGGCAGCCTACCCTGTTTCTTTGAATGACATATTTTTGGCATCCTACCCTTCATTTTTAAAATTTACATGCTAGTATTTTATGCTAATGCATATGAAAACTATTTGTTAGTGAACTGTTTGGAAAAATCACTCAACTGAGAAACATTAATTGACTATATCATCCCAACAAACCATAACTACAGTGAGAGGGTCCACTCAGGAGTACATTGCAACAGTGTTCGTAGCTATTTCATGTCAATACATCTTAACCAAATAATCAGTAAAAATACTATGACAGAGAACACAAAATACATCAGCTAACTTAGGTGAAATATTACACCTTACACATGTTGCAAATTTCAAATTCATGCAAATTGGCACTCAAATGGCCATGATAAATTTGATTTTCAAAGACTATTTTCAGACATTATGTGTATATTGATTTTCTGACTATATATTTTTTTTCAACCAATTTTCTGACTATATATATATATTTAAACAAATAATAAATTTTAATCAAGAATGAGCATATCCATCAACCAAGCAGGAGGACCAAACCAGAACAATGTCAACCTGAGAGTAGTCCCAAGTCAGTCACTGTGTTGAAGAAACTTCAACACTACCAGTTAGGTCAATGTGCTAATACAATTTTCAGTGACATGTAATGTAAGATAAACACATTAATCACAAAAAAGGGGTAACACACAACATCAAGAGAACTAGGCCAAATGTAGACAAGCAAAAATATTGGTTTCAGGAAGCTTTTGAACATTGGTATTTTACTTTGTAAGCCTTGTAGTACTCACTATATCCAGCAAAAACACCCTTCGAAATGGATGATTTCAATTCAGTCCTTTTCTCCTCGAGAATATGAATATATACAAAGCAACCAAAAAAACAGTAGTGTGACACCTAGGGTTTATCACTAATGAAATCTTTTATAGTGTTTTGTTCTTCAATACCCTATGAAGATACCTATTCATATATGCTCCCATGGTTAATTTCCACAAATTTCTCTCTTAACTATTTATGGTAAATTCACTTGCTCCTAAAGCTATGAAACAAGTTCTGGGTGGGTTTTCTAATGAAAAATAGGTTCCTGTAATAGCTACTAGAATGTACTTTCAGATTCAACCACACTTCTCTCTGTTGTCCCTCACCTATTCAACTCCTCAAATGCTTTTTCACCAATCCTACAATCGAAAGAACTAGGGTTTGCTCAAATATTAATAAACCAACAATTAGCAATAATCTTGTGTAAGTTATCACTAATTCACGAGTCTAAAGTGTGATTTTTCCTTTTTATTAGTTGTAAAATGAATTTTGGGCATCCCATGCCACCCGTGGACAATGGAAGGCAATGAACATGCCCTATAGCTCACATCTAGGCAGTTCTGGGCCCTATAATGACAATTCACAATAGTAATTAAACATATATTGGTAATGTTTTGAACATTAGTAGACACATTTCACCTTCTAGCAGCCTCATCATTTAGTTCTAGGCCAGTTTTGTGGATGTGAGGTAGTTTTGGGCGCAAATTAAGACTATCCATGTCTTCTTACAACATGAGACGCTTGCGAAATTTGAGGTATGGAAAGGATAAGAGAAGAAATCATGGGTGTGTTGAGTGGAGTTTGGATAAGTATGAACCTTTTCATCAGATTTGCTCTGGCTACAACAAACTCCTGCAATATGCAGTAATTCGGCATCATGCCTTCCAATACAAACTTTTAGCACAAGTGACCCTAATAATCACAAGTCATCTACGTGAACATCATCTCTTGCTAGATGACTAGTGGGATGATTTTGGGGTTTTGGAACTGTTTCATGCTATAGAGCTGGATAACATCAGCTATTGAGGACTAGTTATTGAGTGTACCAAGGTTGATTTCCTCTCGAATGTTGTTATTTATTTATTTATCCTAATGGTGTCAATGACATTTTTAATAGACTATTATTAAGGTTTCTATGCCTCCAAATAACTACAAGATATTCCAAATAAGGGGAGCACTCTAGTCTCCCAGGAAAGCAAACAACTGAAGGATGCCACCTCAGCACCTGATAGTCAAAATCATAGAGGTCATTGATACCATTAGGATAAATAATTAAATAACAACATTCAGGACCAATGTGTTAGTTGCAATTAAATGTGTGGGGAATGTTATGTAAGACCCTCAAACAACCCTTATACACCACATGTGATTGATGCAAACATTCAAATCCTTGACAATTTAAGCCTTAACTTAAGTGAAATCAACAAGAGATATAAGTGTTGGAAAACATCTAAAAGTTTTTATGGCTTTCAAAAGTAAGGCCTAAATTTTTTTATGACTTTCTTTTCAATCTTTATGACAATCTGAATGGACAGGCCCCACTGATAGCCAAATAATTTTGAGATATTTACAACTCATCGGAGTATGGGGGACCATATAATTCTTGAAAGACATTGGATTCAAAAACCCATGCCTTTGAATAAATAGACCTCAAGACCACGCGTCTATTCTGATGCATGTGGACGTCTATGTGGGTTTTGACAAGCCACTGTCGTTCGTTTTTAACGTAGTACCCAAGGATTTGAGCCTCAGTAAGCTTTGTCTGCAAAATATCTTTGACCTGTTCGAGAGATTCTCCAACTTCCTGTTTTAGATTATAAATAGAACCTGGATCTAATGCTGTAAGGTTGATGCCGAATGACCGCCACCAGTCTCTAGTCCAATCAGGGACCAACCATCCAGGATCCTCATGGATATGTGTCATTTGAGGTCCAAACTTTAGCATGGTATAATATGTTCTATTTGTATTTTCTTTTCTCAAGAATTTCCACCATAATTTTTTATATTTTTCATAAGTGTGTGTAGTACTTGGAAACTAGAGTCTAGCATCTTGATGTGGCCATGCTTCCAAAGAACATATCCGGTTAATACAGTAGTATTGTTGGTCTAGTCATAGCCCGGGGTGAGGTGTAGAGCCCTCCGTCGAGATTAAGTTAATATCATGGTATAGGTGAGTTAACCAATTGCTTGCATCAACTGCTTTTCTCAGGGAGTTGTTGTAAATCATCGCTGGTACAATACTGGATCCCATAGGCATTATTTTGAGTTCTGGCACTAGTCTAATAAAAGCATCAGATCCCTGTAAGTTAGCATCTAATACTTCAGCATGTCTCAACTCCCACCTAGGTTTCCAGTCTTGCATATAATCCAACCAACTCATATTATCATTGATAGTATAGATATGATTTTTTCTTTTGGTCCAAGCAGATATTTTCATGTTTACTTGTGGGTTATGGGCCCACTGGATTCCGCTTTGAACTTCTACGCTCGCTTGCCTCGTGCTTGCTTGCACCAGGCTCATTTGTTTCAGGCTCGCTTGTTAAAAATTAACAGCATTCTCCTGTGTCAAATATTCTCTTATTAGTAACCATTGTGGTACTTTGGTGCAAATGTTTTCCCTAACTCATTGTTTCTCCATATTGTGTGCCTAGTGCCACCTGTCTTTGTCCACCCATGAAAAATGGGGGGTAATAGTTGGAAATTTTGTTTTGTGAGCTATCTCATGGTGGTGAACATTCTCCTTATTTCTCTAGGGCATTGGATAATTTGGGAATTCCTTCTGAGCAGTATTGAATTTTTGTTTGTCATCCATTTTCACCAGTTTGGTAGCTTGTCTTGAGGAGGTTCATTCTCCAATTCCCTAGCTCTGATGGAGGATTATGATATATGGATGGGAATTTGTTTTCATAAGCTTTATCTTGGTATGAAATGCTAAAACTAGTTCCCTAGGGATTAGAGCTATGGAATCTTATTTCTGAGCAGGACTTAGAAAAAAATATAAGGTTCTACCAAGCACCAGTTGCACCAGTTGCGGGACTTAGAAAAAAATATAAGGTTCTACCAAGCACCAGTTGCAATGTTCTAAACTTGAGAAAGACAAACTATTCATAAGAGTTATAGTCTTCAAGCATCTAGTTATTTGATTTCCTGCCTTTACATTTCTAGTTGTGTGAATTTGATATTGAAACACTGTAAACATCAGATTAACTAGAATTAACTCAAGCATAGATCAATACTTGAAATCTGGAACAGAGTACTGTGTCAGCAAGTGGATTTAGTCTACAGGATAAGGTAGCTAGTGTTTGTGTGGAAGCAGGCCACTAAACAATGGGAGTGTCTAGAGCTAAAACATTTATCAAATTACAAGCGATATAAATGACAATAAAAGAAAGAGAAGCACAAGAGATAGGTAAGCCATCACATGAGGGATAAATTATGGGCATGAAAACAACACTAAATTTCAAATCTAGGCATGATTTGTGCAAGTTCTAAGAATCATCCTCCATTTCTGGGCATGCTGGTGCAAGTTAGGGACTACCCTAACTTTCAAAAAGCACTAAGCAATCAAGAAAATGAGTCGGAAATCACCTTAAAATCTTTTCTATGCAAATTTGGACAAAGGCAGTTAATGTTGGGCCCTTTTCTACCCTCAATCAATAGCCTAACCTCTAAATTGGGCAAGCTTGTGATGAATAACAACAGTAATGGAGCCTAAACCCAGTAAATAGGTATCATCTATTGTATACTCTGTAATGTAGGGAAATACAAAAGACAGAATGTACACCTATTGAGGATCATGAAGTTAAATATTATGGGTTGAAATTGCATTCTACCAATGAATTGCCTACTGATACTGGACCTCCTTTTGCTTACAATTTGACTTTGGGTGCCTTAACTACTAGAGGTGAAAAGAGTGTGTTCGTAGACACTGATAGTGACAAGAGAGCATCTCTATATATTGGTGGTGACATGAGTGATCTTGCACTTGAAGTTCACAAAGTTCCATATTCTAATTTAGAGTTTTCATCTAATAATGGATTGCAGGCTGATACTGGACCCACTTCAGTTTACAGTCTCCCTCCAGGTGATGAAATTACTACTAGAAGTAACAAGAGAGAATTTGTAGATGTTGATGGATACAAGAGTGTTGTAGATGCTAAGAATGACAAGAGTTTGCTTTTCCAAACATAATGTACAGCTGATGAAGTTCATGAATTTCTATCATCTATGTTGGAATTGCATGCTAATAATGAGTTTCCTGCTGAAACTGGGGCTATGGGATCTTACAGTCCTACTATGGGTGTTGAACCTACTATTAGAAATGAAGAATTAGCATCTGTAGATGTTGATGTTGAGAATAGTGCTTTCATAGATGTTCAGTTGGTTGATGTTGGGGATTATGATTACATATAGACTAGTGGGGAGACTCTGGGGAGATTATGATTGCACTTATCGAGATGCATATCCAACACTTCTAAATTTAGTTGTAGTTCTAGTTTACTAAGGTGAGCTCCATAATTTATAGATCTGCAAGGTTATGGGTGAGAGTTAATAGGAGGCCAGTAACACCTATAGTTTAATATCCATACCCAGGAGCTAGTAGTGCTTGTAGCAGACCTGATGTCCTCACAAACAATATTCATTCTAAATTCACGATCAATTAAAACTTGAAGGTTTTTGAACTAATTTGTCAGGTTTTGTGGGTTTAGGGACATTGATACAAATGGGGATGTGTGCAATGAGAAGGATGCCATTTTTCAAAATCAGGGTGTGGTGGTACATGGAGGTGCATAACAAAATAATTAATTTGTAAAATTGTTATCTTTTAAAAACAAAACCAATGTTGTCAGGACTGGCTGGTAGCTAGTAGAATAGAGGCAGTTTTGGGGGCAAAACTTAAAAATAAGGGCAAACAAATAACACTGCCTTCCAAACCCTAACATGAACAAACTTTACATAACTTGAGGAAGAAATTGCAATTTCTATTCCAGTTAAGATGTAAATTTCTTTATTTATGTGCCTTCAGCACTGATACCATATTCAAATGCTTCACACTAGATATCTAATTACAGTCTTGCCCTTATTTCTGGGCATGATCATCCAAAACACATGAATTTACCCTATTTCTTAATCTATTGAGCTCTCTAAAAAGATAAAACATGTGTGTTATGAAATATAACTAAACTTCTTGAATAGTCAAGGACAACAATCCATTCAAAGATTCCTCCAAATGCATGGTTCCTGCGTTCAAATGCATACCTTTGACTTTGACCACACACTAAGCAACTGAAACCAGGAAAACCTCACCCTAAACCCTACCTTGACAAATACTTACAACAAAATACTTAGAAATTAAAACAAGGGACAACCTGTAACTCTGCAAATACATTGCAACCACCTAATTTACACCCAAAAATGCAGAGATTCGACTCAATGGAGGAGGGTTTCAACCTATGGTTTCCATTGAGAGTCTATGGGGATATGCAGACACAGCCGGAGCACAGTGAAAGTTGCACAGTGAAGGAGGAGCTCCGGCCACCCCAAAGAAACCAAGTTCAATAGCCCTCTTAGCAATTCAATAGTAAAAATTGCACAGTGAAGGAGGACACCGAATCGTATCCGGTTGCATGCAGGGGTGCCGTTGAACCAGAGCAACAGATCATCATTTTCGCCAAGCTCAACGGAGACAGGTATGTTTTGTTTGATGTTTAAGAAATTATAATATCATATTAATTTCAATATTATAATTTCAACAATATATATTAATTAATTATAATTATATTAATTTCACCAATATTATAATTAATTCATATATTAATTTCACAACACCAATATACATTAATTATAATTAGTTCATATATTAATTTCACAATGGTACCAACAATCCTAAAATATTGTGGTGAAGCAATGGTGTTGTTTGTGATAAAAGACCTATTCAACATATTTGAATGTTGGCTAGATGTCAATTTAATTGTATTAAAATTTTTCAAGATTCCTCTCCAAACTAGCATTTAACAATTCACTTAGTAGATACCACTAGTGCCCTTTGCAATTTGATATCAATAAGAGATAACCTGCCTTGATCCTTGAAAAGTATGCATATTTCCCTTGGACTAGTGGAATGGGTTGAGCACCTCAAATCTTAGAACAAAGGAACCACCTTAAAAATTTATCCAAAGTAGTAAAATGATAATAAGAAGGGAACTAGAAAGATACATAGTAAATTATATGAAGAGAATCCATAAAAATGATAAGAACCGTGAAACATTTAGCAATTGAAGATCCTTGTACCACAAACTATGCATTTTTTCGTACATCTTTTCAAGGCACCATTCCCACATGTTTAACAAAGAGATATTCACACCAAACATAATGTCTAAGTAGCAAACAATAAGTGTGTCTACTACGTGTCACCAATGACATATTAACCAATAAGGTTTATCCTTACCTCCAATCAACCAAAAATTAATCTTGTCATCACTAATGCTTATTCTATTCTCCATAAAAAAACATTCAAACAATCAAACGCTTTTTCAACAAGAATTTTGGAAAGTTAGATGGAAAGTAGGAAGTCATTTGCAAAGTAGTTTATTATATTTGATAGGAAGGAGTTAGATAAAATACACATGGCTAGAGTATATGTTGAAGAAGGTAAGGTCAACATACTTTGGAAGCAACAAGATGGTTATTGAATAAAAACGAGGTATAAATTGTTAAAAATGTTATATCTACCATTAAAACACCAACAAGATATGGTTCTTCATTAAAGAAAGTATTTACTATCTACCATAAAGAGCACCAACAAACAACATATGTTGTTTCATTAAAGAAAGTATTTAATGTTGCTTGATATGTCATTAGCCTTAAGTCTTGTGACCATCATAACCTATTGAATAAATGTTATTCTAACTCATGATTTGAAAAAGAAATACTTGGTCTATCACTGCATTAAAAATATGAACATTGATGACAATACTGTTCAAAATATTATGACAATTTAAGTTACCAATCCATTTGTATAAAAATTATGATAATTGTTCTAATATGAAATAACCTAGAAATTAACACATAAATCTTATAACTTCATTTTGTAGGACAAAAATTACCACTACAACCTCCAGGAACACCCACGCTACTGCACATGTAGAACATAATATTAGAAAACTATATTTCAAATATAGCCAAGTTAATAAACAAAATGAACATATGGTGAGTGCATTTACTTTAACCTATAAACATTGCGTACCTCTACTTCTCAACAATTAAATATCATTCATCTTCTTCTTCATCCAACTCAAAATCTGTATCAAGATCTGGTTCTGAATAGATATTGATGAAAGGATCATTCACATCGTCATCAGCATCAAAGTCATCTTTGCTAATATAGTCATCCATATCGTCAATGAGATCATCGTCTACTATATTTGCATGATCAACCTCTTCAACTTCTTCATCTAACACATCGACTGCAGCCTGATCTGAATCATCATCATCTTCTTCTTCTTCGTGATTATCTTCATCATCTAGTACATGATTATACTTTACCAGTCTTCCTCTTGGATCATATCGAACAATGTATGACCAACCTACTTTACCTGGTACCTCGGAGTAGTAGACTTGCTCACATTGACTTGGAAGAACATAAGGCTCTGTACCCGATTCAAATTCCCTTGTATTAACCATGGTAAATCCATTAGCATGCTCAATAACAGTTCTTTCAGGATCACGTTCATGCATCCGTAGCCTATACCACTTCACCTCAAACAAAACTATTTTAAAGGAATTAAAATCACACTCAATAATGTCCTCCAAATGCCCATAGTACCTATTCTCGGTTTCTTCTGGATGTTTATCACTTCTAGAGGAAAAATTGGTGACCTTAAACACTGCAGTTATCCCACAATCCGAGGTTTTCATGTTATCATCCAACTTTTTGATATGAAATTTACGACCATTACACCACATAGCCTTGTGATGTTTCAACTGCAACATTGACAACATGTTAAAAATACATTGTGAATTAATAAACGTCATATAGGAGTTAGTAAATATAATTGAAAACTTAAACAAACGAAATGTAATTGGAAAAATGAATCGAAGTAACTTGAAAACATGTGGGTAAAAAATTTACTTGCCTTTTTATCTTTTAAACCATAGGCTAAATCAACTTCCCTTTGCTCGGTAAGGTCAGGAATTTGATGTCGAAGACGATGAGTTGTTTTAATCATGTTACTGACCCCTTCCCATGATAACCTACCGAAGAATTCTTCGCAATCTTTTATCCAATGCTCCATCCAATCAAGGTTGTTTGCAATGTATAAATGTAAATCATCCCACACTCGACCAACTATAGGATAAAATAACGATTCAATATCATTAATTAGATATCATTAAAGGCACATAGTGTAATATAGTTGAAAATGCATAATTATTAACAAGAGTTAAAAAACAATATGATAATATAAAATTGGAAAAAATAAATGTGTAACATATTAATTCAACAACGTATAATAATAATTACCTTTCACAGTCCTCAATGTACCTCTCCCCAATAGGACCTCCCGTTCAAATTTGTTGATGGAGTCGAGATGCCAAATGCGAGGGACATTCATATTTTCTGCTAATTTAGGTAGATATTCAGTAATGTACACCATGCATTGATATACCATATATCCTTCAACCATAGAACCCTCCGGATGCGCTCTTTGTCTAACAAAATCCTTCAATGACTTCAACTACCTCTCCACCATCCACATCGAACTTGTGTGTACTGGTGCACATAATTCAATCTCCTCAACTTGGTGTATGAGGTAGTGTTCTTGTGCATTGAAGAATGTTGGAGGTAGATATTGTTGCATTTCACACATTAGTCGGGGAATTTCTCTCTTCCAATGCCTTATATCTTCTTTATGGATTTCTTTTGATGAAAGCCACCTACAAATGATGCAATAAAACAATATATCAAGGCATATATAATATTTGCGGGAAAAACATAATATGTCAATAAGTTCCGCCACAAACCACAGACCAAGTACATTTTCCAAGTAAAACATTACTTACCTCATTTATTCTCCAAGAACATAAATAATATGTTTTATGTTGTTGTCAAAGTTGTTTGGAAGAGATAAAGGTAGAACATACTGTATCAAAAAACACATAATTATTAATATTTATTTCAAAATAAGAGAATAAAATTAATAAAATAGTGCATACCGATAATGAAATATATTATAGACTCATGATTACCTTAATGAATGTATGCTAATCATGTGTTTTGACTCCAGAAAAATCACCTTTTTCGTCAAGATATTCTTTATGTTTGACGAAAAACCCGTCGGAAACCTGATTTTTATGATGACCTCTTTTACAATATTGCTCTGTTGCTCCGTCAAGCACCAAGGAAGACTAATATTCTGTTGACGGCCATTGCCATTAGAATTAACGATCACACTTTGCAATGCGTGATTAGATTCTTGGATGTCACTACAAATCTTTCCAATTTTTCTTTGTTAGTCCTTCCATCTAATATTCGCCATAACATTTTTGTTATGTTCTTGCCGATATGCATTGTGTCAAACAAATGAACTATTTGCAGGTACTCGTAGTATGGAAACCTATTGAATTGAATCGGGTAAATTTTGATTCCTCGTAGAAGCCCATTCATGCCTTAACAACATTCATGAAACATCAACAAAATCAAATTAAAACTAATTAATCAATATAGGTATAACATATCGCACTGATCATAATTCAATACAAAAAAAAATTGGCATACCTTGACGGTTTCTATTATATTCCACCTTCTATAGGTGAGGTGACATTCTTCATGGTTTTTTTCCATTCTCTTCTTTACCATTAAATTTTTCTTTGTCTGTAGTTCGATAACTATGGTTCTTAGGCAGAAAGTGCCTATACTCATCGAACACTTCCTTTGCTAAACTCGTTGAACGACGAGATTTTATCCTGGGACCGCAAACTAGACATGCAAATTTACCCTTTGTTTGAAGACCTACAAGATATATGAATTGGTGTAGAAAATTAGAATTACAATTTAAAATAATGCATCATATTATATTCAACAGATGTATAAAATATTAAGGAACAAAAGAAAGTAACAACATATCACAAAAATGTGTTAACCTGAGAGCATCATGAATTGTAAATGCAAGTATTCCATGGAATTGAAATCGTCTTTGTCCTATTGGTCTAGAAATATCATACATAGTGACGCCAGCCCATAACTTCAACAACTCATCGATAAGAGGCTCAAGATATATGTTCATATCTTTAACCTAGTACTTTCCTAATTGGTCCAACATACATGATTAATTATATTTAGCGCCTATATGTCATTATATATTAAAGACATAATTATCATGCATGAAACAAATCAATGAAATATTTAGTGATCAGACTTTCAAGTAAAAAATTACATATTAATTAAATACCTGGAGCAATCATTGCCAACATTGTGTGCTCTCTCTTGATCGACATCCAAGGAGGAAGGTTATTGTTTATAACAAAAATAGGCCACACTGAGTAGGTAGAATGAATCTCTCCAAATGGATTGACACCATCAGCTGCCAAAGAAAGTTTAACATTACGAGGATCTTCTTTAAAAATTGGCCACTTTTCTTCGATGTGCCTCAATGCAGAACCATCTGCAGGCATTCATAGAACATCATCGCGACTTCTATTCTTTGCATGGAAATCCATAAACTGTGCTATACTTTGACACCTGAACAACCGCTGGAAACATGGAATTATCGGAATATATCGAAGAACTTTTTGAGGCACCTTTTTGTCACTTTATCGGTTCGATACCTACTTGTTTGACATTGTGGGCATTCATTTTCTAATGCATATTGTCCATAGTATATGCTATGATCATTAGGACATGCATTAATAGCTTGATACTCCATTCCAAATGCTTTCATAATGACATATATCTCTCGATATGTGCGTGGTAAAATATTTGAAGTTGGTAATAGAAAATCACCTAACAATCTACAAAATTCAAAAGAATAAATCAATGAAAACAATACTAATCATCAATATCGCATACAAACTTTAAAAATTAGATAACAATATCAACAATATAGGAAAAAAGTCAACCCTTTCTATAGATATTGTGAACATGCATACAAAAATAATTAACAAATTACATACCTTAGTATCTATGTCAGACAGGTGTTTGATAAACCATTCAAAACCTTCAAGTTCACTAACAACAATATAGCAGATAGAAGATTTGTTTTTGAGCCTTCATAAAGAGGTTGACGTGACTTCTCGAGTAGAGGATCAACATCATGACTATCATCCTGGTTTTCCTCATCCATTGGAGCAAATGTGTCTTGGATCAATCTATGTATCTCATCTTCCTGATTTGTATCACTAATGTTATCTACATCCATATCATCAGAAATAACTACTTGATCATCTTCAATATTCTTATGTAGAAGTTCGTCAAGCTGTGAATGAGTATTTCTGCTAGTACTTGGCAAATAACTCTCTGGAGGGCGACATTTTGGGGGCATTGTCTATAAATTTACAAACAACGTAGAAAAATTAGTCTGTATAGAACATATAGTAAAAAAAAGACATTTTACTGAAATTCATGACATGATGAATATTATAGTGAATATATTAAAAATTGAATAACAACCTCTTACCAGGGGACGATATTCATAACCCCCTTCAACGTGCCCCTTCTCCCTGCAATGTCTTTCAGCTGTTGTTATAAAAAGTCTTCTATTTTGCAAGCCCCTACAATCATAGCAAGGACAATAACATTTTCCATCTCCTATTGCCTCTAATGCAACTCTAAACTGAGCAAGCTTCCTTGCATTTTCATTCATAGTGACAAATCCTTGTAGTGGTACAAGTAATTGTCTTACCTACACCATACCAAACAATAACTTGTCAATTACATCAGATATTATAAGTATATTTCTGAAAGAATCTAATCCGGAATTAAAATGGATCTATGATGAATTAAAAATAATTGTAATTTTGTTTTGAAATTGGTATATAGTAATTTCTCTATTAATTTTAGCATTGCAATTTCATTGATTTAAATATTATATTAATTCTTGTTAAATCGCATCCTTATAAATATATGAAAACAAAACAAAAAAAGGTAAACATGTATTAAAAAACCTTAGACTTGAAAATTCCATATTCGTTGCTTATATGGTCACACTGAATAACAAATCCTATGGTGATTGGGTCTCCTTTATTGAACATAGTTTCTTTAAATCATAGAATGCTTTTGTTAAGACATAGTGTGCGAGTATTGGATTATAAGTGGTTGATATATGATTCACATTGATATATTGTATTAATTTAATAATAATGCATGATATGTATATTAATTGATATATAAATTCATAATGTTTTTTTAGAAGAAAATACAAATTTTTAACTTCTTAAATTATAATTTAAAAAAATATTATTATTAAAATGAATTATATAATAAAATATATTATGAAAATCAATTTAAATTTTCTATACAATTTTACAATCTTCATGAACATTGCAACAACAAAATATTTCATTAAGACATGTCTATATACATATAAATTATTATAAAGAATAAGATAATATAGATTAAGTTTTTTAAAATTAATATAAACATTGAATATTTTTAAGAAAAAATGTGTAGTCACATCCTTGTTCAAATAACATTCATTTTTCATAAATAAAATAATTCTTTTTAATAATTCTTTACGTCGTATTTAGGATCTATCACTCAATTGTGGACCACCTTGTTATAATTAGGGTCATTGCAGAGGAACAAAAATAATTAGTGAGCTTATTTAAGAAGCATCACAAATTTTTCATAACAAAAAAAAGCATCACAAACACAAAAATCACAAGCAAGAAAAGTAGCACTTAATTTAATTAAAAAAAATGACTTTAGTACTAGAATGAATGTTATTTACCATGAAAATCAACTTGTTAACCTAAAATATTTAACTAGAATCTAGATTTGACAAGGTGATGCAATTCCTAAGCTAGAAGTATGTTGGACTTAAAATAGCATTTCCATGAATTTCCTTGACACAACCGTTTTATAATGACCTTTTGTGGGTAGAAAGGCAAAAAAACAAGTTCTTGAAAAAAATATAGCAAGTTAAATGAAAATGATAGCAAGTTCTTGAAAAAAATATTAGAAAGGCAAAAAAGCAAGTTAACATGACCTAAGCCTTATTACTAAACAATCTTAAATTCTAACCCTTATAAAAATATAGACAAAAAATCACGCATTACTAACCTTT
This sequence comes from Larix kaempferi, assembly GCA_027924585.1. Taxonomy (NCBI): domain Eukaryota; kingdom Viridiplantae; phylum Streptophyta; class Pinopsida; order Pinales; family Pinaceae; genus Larix; species Larix kaempferi. Next base: position 10,497,237 of record BSBM01000143.1, read on the forward strand.
CAAGTTCAAAATCAGAGCTATGCAGAATATCCAAGCTCAAACAATCACCCCGCAAGTCCAAAATATGACCTCAATGTGTCGCAGGAATAGAAAATGTGTAAATAATGGTGAGAGTATGTAGTATATATAGCTCTACATTCGTCTATTTGCAACGAAAACTAAAACCTATACATTTCATCCCTATTGTTGGGCTTCAATCCACTACAAATCGAACCTTAAATTTATATATCAATCTGGGTCTGTAAGCTTAGAGGCATATCCAAGTTTTAGGACCTAGAGCTAGACTTGTTTGGCTAACCTAAATTTTCTGTGAATTGAACCTACTGTCTAATGAGAAGTACTGCAACTTTAAAGATACAAAAATCCTTTTACAGGGATAGCTTCATCTGTTCTTTAAATGCACAGCAATCTATTTAGGAAAGCAATTTAACAATGAAAGAACTGATATAATAAAAGCAATTTAAAAATGATTCTAACCCTAACAATCCACTAATGCATGAACAATTAATCATTAAATTCCCTTACAAGACATTGTTTGTAATTGATAGTTGTTCAAAACACTTCCGCTTCAGATGAGCAGCAATATATGATATGTCAAGATCACAGTCAGAACCGTTCCTTTAACATTTAACAGAGTCGAAGGCAGAGCTCGTAGAAATGTAAGTGGTATATAGCATTAACGAAATCGTGGCTTGAACTATTTAAATGAAAACAGACCAATACTAAAATCGATTGAAAATTAATTAAATTCGTTCTACAACGATATGCTAGCTACTACAGATTTAACACATACCAATGGTTCGATCTAAATCGCATGCATCAATTAAATCGTTGCAAACAGATAAATCGCATACACTGGCAATGTAATGGTGTGAGAACTCAACAAAGGGGGCCCTCCAGTGCCTCATTCCACACACAGTCGTAGGTTTACAGAACTGAGAGTCTAATTGTATTCACCATAAAATCGATTACACAGCAAAAACCACGCAGTTCAGAAGCAGTATGCGTTCTTTCCCAAATCGTGATTATCAATCCCATGTTTTGTGGAATATTTATACAAATTCAAAAGAAAACTGGAAATGCTACAATCTTGCAAACTAATTAATGAACATAGACATCGAGATCCTCATGCAGAATCGTGAAACTCAACAGAATCCAAACTGCCCTGCTTTTGTGCTAGTGGTAGCACAGGTGGTCATTTGACCGACTTTGACTTGCCATCTGTAAGAGCCACATCATCTGTTCGTTGGAAATTCGTCCATCCTTAGACATTGAGGATCTTTCCTCCATCTTCCAATTAATGCCTAGCTGTCCTGCAAGTGCTCAACTTTGGAGATATTATGGGAAGTTAGAACATCCTGTAATTTATTAAAAACCTAGTTTAAATGCTCTAAAAACTTCAAAATTCAATTTGTTAACAAGCAATGACATTAATACCTTTTTAAACAAAGTCTGTGATGAACTACAAGCTTTATAGATTGGTATGAGGGTTTAATGGAGGAAAATGGAGGATATTTGGATGACAAAAAGAGGTCAAAATGGTGCCCAACACCTATATCGACGAAAGTTTGTGGAACTTAAAAAATCGTGGATATTGCCACGGTTTTTTTGCCTTGAAAAAAATAAATAAAAAATTCATTTTTTTAACCCACGAATGTTGAAAACGTGGAAATATTTCATGGAACAATCCGCCCATATGTATTAGTGTGTGCTACAATCAAACAGAGCGGCAATAAAAATGGTCAGAATACCAACAGAACACGGGCTCCTAAAAAGTGAAAAAAGGTGTACTCATTAGACTCAGGGGAGGTATGGGAGCATGCAAATGCCTAACTAAAAGGTATGTTGGTTCGAACTAGACGTATCCTCTGTAGGGTGATGAAATCCTAGTCAGACAATACGAAAAGTAGAACCAAAGTCCAATGATATCCCCCTACCGGGAGGGACACCGGGTAGACAATCCTAGAAGAAATGAAACTAAGATACCCCGTTCATGACACATCTAGAAAGGTGAATCTGCGGCTCCAGTCCTATCACTGTGTGGGCCTAAAAGGAATCACCACACGTGGACAACGAGTAGGTATCCTTCGGTGACTGAATGGATTGCGGTATTCCACTCAGGCCTCTAGAACCAGTCTCGCCACTTCAACCCTCCTAAGGAAGAGGCCTTTCCAACAAATTGGTCGTAACCGTGTCAAAAAATACTAAGGGATTTTGGCACCCTAGATGACAACAACTATGTCTCAAGTGTAAGCAACAAAGGGGTGTTATTTGAAAACCTATCCCCTTTTTCCTACCTAGCTACAAAATTCTTTTGTGTTCCCCAAGTGGGGTTAAAAGTTGGATGAGTTAAGTAGTTTTTTAGGGCTCACTTGAGTTAGGTGACAACGTGTGTGCAATGATGATGTTTGCAGCTAACTAGCAAGTAAAAAAGATGGCATTTAAATGCTAGAAAAATGGAAAGAATGTTGGAAGTTGAATGCTTAATCAAAAACTGATTTATTTATTTTTTAAATAACAAAATGAGTGAAAATTTGAAAACCAGGTCGCGGCTATGGGCCGGATCTGCGCAGTGTGTAGCGCGAGTTTCGACCCAGTATGTGTGGTGTGTAGCGCGGTTTTCACGACGGATGGTGCAGTGCGAAGCGCAATTTTTGGGGCAATAGGTGCGGTGCAGCGCAGATTGCGGGTGTTAGGAACCTATGTCAACCCTTCTCTTTACTATGTTAGTATATTGTTGTTGGATGCATATGCTTTGTAAGTCATCCCGTAGTATTTGTTGATCCGTAGTTTATATTAGCCCATAGTATTGACCCATAGTATTGGACGCATATGCTTTGTAAGTCGTCCCGTAGTATTATATGTCCCATGGTTTTGACTCATAGTATTGGGCATAGACTTAGTATATAAGTGTGTGTTGAGGTCATTGAAGGCATCATGAAGTTAATTGTATTGAGCTTGCTCAAAGGAGGTTTCCCCCTCGAAGTGGCCCGTGATCAATATAAAAGTGATTCCGAGTCTATTATTTCTGATATCTCGTGTATTTGCATTAATTAATTATTGCAGGTTCATCACATCTGGTATCAGAGCACTTTCTTGGGCTCGCTGGGTGAAATTTCTGCCAAATTTTTTTTTCACATCTGTTGCAGGTTTGGATTTGGGAATAATCCCTATCCGCTTAACTGTGGGAAGTACTTGGGCATAAGCCCTAAAACTCATTGTGAGGAGTACCACAGGAACCCTGAAGTAGCTGGCCCATTGAGAGGACCTGCTAGCGAAAAGGGCAACAACCCCTACCTGATTGACTAGTTCCCACCCGTGTGGTAAACCAAGAGTTGTCGTTTGTGGCAAAGCAGTTATCAGTTTTACCTGAGCCGTGGAGTGAGGGGTACCGCTCCAATACGCAAGCCGTCAGACAACATTGGTGGCCGAGTGAAACCCCTGAACTGTTAGGAAGCTGCACATACCTGGGGTCCATATCTATTTTCAGTTGAACTGTTGCCGATCACTTCCACTCCAGATCCAGCCGTTTTAGATCTATTCTGAAAGTCGTTCCAGATCCAGTCTCTGTTTCAGATCCAACGGTTTTCGATCCCTTCCATGCCATTGCAGATCCATCTGTTACGGATCCCTTTCACACCGTTGTTGCCGATCCATTTCTGAAAAAAAAATAAAAAATAAATAAAATAAAATTCAGTTTTTTCTCCATATCTCCCTTGTTTTAACTCTGTTTCCCTTGAAATTTTTGGGGAACCCCTGTCATTCCATTCTGCATCTTTCATTCCTGAGGACCCTATCCCCAATTCCCCTTCCCAAAGCCTGAAATCCCACCTTTGTCTATTTTTAGGGTTTGCCATAACTTCCTCAGATTTCACCCAATCACCTTCAAATTTTACCACAAAGTTCCTTTCTGAATTCTGCTTCTTTGTCCCTCTCTGCCAAATTTTCTCATTCTATCACCCCGCTTCTGAAATCCCCCTTTTTGCTTTCTTGTCCTTTCGACAGTGTCCAAAATCTAGTCAAACCCCAATTACCCATCAGATTGTTTCCCCAATCCAAATTTCCCTTTACTAAATCAGCTTTTGTTTGTGTTTTTCTACCCATTCCACCAAAAAAAAAAAAACTAGTTATGGTTGTTACCCGTGCAGGCGCACACACCATGGAGGAAGCACTTGCAGCCATCCAAACCAAACTCCAAGATCTGGATGAAAAATTTCTTAGCCTCCATCTTTAGCATTCAGCCATGAACAATACTAGATAGCCAAAATCTTTTGTAGCCATCGGGTTCTCTTCTTCCAGCAATTTTCGTGGGCCGAAGCTTGATTTTCCTCGCTTCAATGGTACTGATTCGACTGGATGGATATATCGAGCAGAACAATATTTCAGTCTACATAATACTTCTGATGCCCAGAAAGTTCCACTTGCATCCTTTCATTTGGAACAGGAAGCCCTTCAATGGTACCATTGGTACATCAAAGCTCATCCCGAGCCAAATTGGACAGATTTTTGCCAACTCATTTTGCCACGATTTGGTCCTAGTGCTTTTGATGATTTCACAGAAGCACTCACTAAACTTCACCAAATTGGCATAGTGAGAGAGTATCAGACAAAATTTGAGAAATTGGCCAATCACACAGAAGGATTGTCTGATGAATTCTACAGGAGTTGTTTTATCAGTGGTCTCAAGGATGAAATCCGCTCAGAGGTCAAAATGTTTTGTCCCAACACAATGATGGAATTCCTAGGGTTGGCTAAGCTGGCCGAGGACAAGATCGTAGCTCAACAATGCTCCAAACCCACTTTTGTTCCCTTCAGAAATATGGGTTCCCAACGACCTCCCATCACGCCTTCTCCTCAACCAATTCCTATCAAGCATTTGTCTGAAATAGAAATGCAGGCATGCCAAGAAAAAGGGCTTTGCTATAATTGTGATGAGAAATTCACTCGAGGACATAGATGTGTTCAACAAAAGCTCTATCTCTTGGATATGGATTCTCCGCCTGCCTTAGAACTTGGTGAAGAAGCTACAGATACAGTAGATGATCAGGTCGACATTCAACACCCGCCTGTTGACACCCCAGATTGCGGGCCAGTGTCAGCAGTATACATCATGGATATCGGGGTTCACAGCGCACAGGGCGTGAGGAAAACCTACAGTGTGCAGGGCGCAAGGCGGAGGAAGATGTGCGGTGTGAAGGCTAGTGGTAGCACGCAACGCGGCGAGATAGCTGCGGTGTGCAGCACGTAGGGTGGTGGACGATCTGCGGGGTGCAGCGCATGCCGTGGTGGGGTGTTTGCGGTCCGGGCCACAGTAGTGCAAGGTGCCGAGTAGCTCTCGTGTGCAAGGTCGGGGCCGCGGGTAAGCTCGTACAGGCCGTGGTGTGGACCACGCGCATAGACTAGTGTGATGTGGTTCGAAACCACATAAACCGTCTGGGATGGTGCGATGGGCACCATGCACAAGTGATGGGTAGCCGCAATGGGGACCGCGCAAATGCGCAGAGAAGTCGCGCTAGGGACCGCAACAAAGGGCTAAATAGCTGATGTGCAAACCGCGCAAAACTGGAGAACAGCCGTGGTGCGGACCACAGCTGTGGGTAAAAAGGATGCGGTTTTCTGCACAAAAAATGATGCAAACTGGTTGCATCCGTATAGAAAAACATGCAGGACTATAACTAAGCAACTAAAACAAAAAACATAACTTTTTTAAACAGAAATAACAATAAAAAAAAAACTGTCAGAGAAGGGTTCAGACAGTGGAGTCGCCAATCTGTAGCTGGGGTTTTCACCCCAGCTGGTGCAAAAGGGCACCTACTAAGGGAAGGGACCCTTAGTAGCAGGTTAAAGGGAAGTGATAAAAAACTAAATTAATCATAAAAACAATAAACCATTCGATCTAACATATGCATGAGATTTTAAAAACAACATAAAGAAATAAACAACTGATTTTCGAAACAAAGTAACAAAGAATCTTTAATTTTTGTATTATGGGCAAGCAAGGGCTTGCAAAAAGATTTACCTTAGAGACGAGGTTGATGAAGCTTTGACAGTGTGTTCCAGAGCTCCTTTGGTTCCGTACTCTCCTCCTCAATGCCTTTCATGGTGGCTAAGATTTCTATCTTCTCAAGGGAGGCCAAAGCTCAAAGATGGATGGCTAAGGCTTGACAAAATTTTAGCAGCAAAAGGGTAGAGTATTTTAGGGATATGGAAATGAGGGGCCTCCACCCCTTTTTATAAACATGGATTAGGGTTTTAGGGTTTTTGCCCTATTTTCTCTTTTTTTATTTTCTTTTGAGTTTTATTCCCTATTATTTTGATTTTGACCCTCTTTTGGGGTTTTGGTATGTTTTTTAGGGAATTTTGGGTATTTTGGGGTTTTGGAGGCTAGGTTGGTAAGAAATTTGGTCAACATAGGTATATGTCTGAAGGGATGAGCTGGTGAGCACTTTTTTGGTGTTAACAGCCTCAAAAAATGGAAGACACATAGACCACGAATGGCCAAAATTCTCAGAAGGTTGGGTTGGTGCGCAGAACGACCGACTTGAGAATTTGAAAGCCTTCACCACCTTCTCCCATAATGAGGAGCAGTGCAATGTTCCATAATTGCAGCTTTCTCCGCTTACTGCGGGCTATCAGACTCACAAGTGCAAGCATCCATCGTCCGCTTAAACCCACGCTTGAAGACAAAATCCCCAATCATTTTATTAAGTGGGTCGATCAACATTTGTACTATGGTCCTGCATGTTTGCTTGTTAAACAACTAGATGGTGCCTTGGGTCAAGATCCCACTCCTTCATCGCCTCATTATCTTGGGGCCCTCTCCGCATCCGATGTGGGGGAAGATATAGAGAAATGTTAATATAATGCCAAACTATTCATAAAAAAGGTGAAGTAATAAAATATATAGAGAGTTAGATTGCAATTTACATACACAAAAATGTGTTAGCCTTGACGCATCTTGAATGGTCCATGTTAGTATTCCATGGAATTGAAATTATTTTCAGGATATTGGTTTGGAGATGTCTTACATAGTGATTACAACCCATAAATTTAAAAGTTCATCAATAAGAGGATCAAGATAAACATCCATATTTCTAACTTGGTGCTTACCTAGTTATTTGAAAATAAATATTATTAATTCCTTGTACATGCAAAATATATAACAAGAATAAAAAATGATTTGGTATGTTATTAACATTCCTAAAAGTAAACACATGGAAAAATTAATGCCAACATTATGCCCTCCCTCTTTATTGACATCCAAGGAGGAAGGTTAGTATTTATAAAAAAATTGGCTAAACTGAGTAAATGGATACAAGCTCTCTAAATGGATTGACACCATGATCAAATTCCATTGAGAGTCTAATATTACAAGGTTCTTCTTTAAAAATGGGCCATATTTCCTCAATGTCCCTAAATGCATAATCATCTATAGGCATTCACATAACACCATCTTCACTTCTCTTCCATGCATGCCAATCCATGAACTATGTTATGTTTTTTCCCTAAACAATCTTTGAAATGTGGAATTATGGGGATGCGACGAATAATTGTAGGGCACCTTATTTGTTGCCTAATAATTTCAATGTCTACTAATTCCACATTCAAGGCATTCAAACTTTCCATCAAAAAATAAGAGAAGAGAGTTCACAACAAAACTATGTTAATGATTTCCCTCTTAAACAATGTAATTGTACACATATAAACACATGAAATCTTGTCTTAATATAGACACACTACCTTATCTCAATCATAACTACCTAAGAGAATATCTCAACTACACACTAAACTAGAAGCTAATCTAGCTATCATCCAACAACCTCCTAAAACTTCTCAAGAAGACTATTCACATAGAGGTACTCTTTACTTGACAATAATCATTACAATAACAAAGTTATGTGACTAAATATTAGCACACAAGATAAGTCTGAATCAACTATTATAGTACTCCCCCTTAATGAGTACTTGTAACTTGTCTTGTCTAGTGATATCTTCATTATTCTCTAGTCTACTGCAATAAATTCCTTTTCAAATCCCGAAGATGAAACCACACTGCAAAGATCTATAATTCCCCACTCTTTTCAATAGTGCCAAACTAATTGCACCTAAGGTTGGCTCCATCCCAAAGCTACTTTAATAGCTCATAGCCACTTCATGTCACTTCAGTAAATCTCTTTCCCTAGTTAGAAATTTAATCTATAAAAGGCATCATGGTATTCAAACATGTGAACTCTTTCCTACCAAATTCTGCACATAACATCCTTTACAAAAATCCAAATGAGTCAACTTTGTAAAAAACACAATGAAATTCAAAGAAATCCATTTACTTCTCAAAATTATTTTTTACCAAGTAGTAACCTCCTTAAGGGATCCCAAATTCTTTTGACTCCCACTACCATAAGCCTTTAAGTCCCTCTTCTCCAACCACTAAAATATGTAAAAAAACATAGTGTAGAAACATTAAGTTCACCTTCTTGTGCCTAGAATACCACCAACCAAACATCTATTACAACCCAATTATAAACAACTTGCAATTATGTTGACCAGTAAAAGAACCCATTTGTCCTAAAACATTTTAAAATTTAATGAAGGTGTTTATTCTCAACTAAAACAATGCCTAATGAGGGAAAATGTGAGTAGGGGCCTTAAAACACTCACAGGGGATTGAAAAATGGCTACACAACTCTTATCCCAATGATTTGGAATGCATTTGGAAAACTTGTATAACAAAGTGGAAAAGCATTGAATCCATAAGAAATCTAACTTGAAAGCTTTAATGAACAAAATGATAAAGTTGTGAAAATGACTGTTTGTAGGTGACAATTTAAAACCAAAAACCAAAAGAATTGGATGTTTTCTATCATTCATTCTAACAATTGCTTACCTATACTATTAATGATTTTGCAAAACAATATCTGAAATAACGACAACAATTTGACCTAAGAAAAACTCACTCTAGTTGCTCAAATGCCAAGATACTTCAAAATGGTAATGGCTTCATAAAAAAATAGCAGTTTCATGTAGCCAATTTGAAACATTAGGAAACTAATGTTATAAATAAAAACCATTTGGAAACATTGCAGCTTCTCAACGGTCATGAAATGGATTTAAAATAGTGATCTTTGGTAGCCATTATGACTACTGATCAAATTTACATTGTAGTAGTTCATTCAATGTAAAATAACAATTTAAAATGTAGCCTGTTAATTGCAAGTAATTAGTAAAGTTGTTTTTTGCGTGAGCATCCAAAATAACCATAAAACTTCACAGATTATTCCCTTGTTTCGATGGTTGTTCTAATGCAGTTTTTGTTTTGAATTACAAAATGTTGCAGTGGTTATTGAAGAACGCCACGAGAGGTACAAATTTGATCCCTAACAGAAACAATAACGTGACAAGTTTCTTTTGGAAAATTTTAATGTTTTAGTCCCAAGGAACTCATGAATCATTAGACATAATGCATTCTGGGCCATACATTGTGCCCTGGAATTATTGTTTTCCTGAAGGTACTCTGAAACTTTCCAACAAGTTATGAAATGCCACAACTAATGTGTTAATTTACTTGACTATTTGCCATCAACGAGCTGCCTCATATTATTTTTCTGATAAAACAAACACTCAAAAACACAACAAATGGTGACAAATTAAAATATATATCTTGAACTATGAAATTCATGGTTTTGACAACTATGCCATGAGGCAGTGGCCAATTTATCACGTTTCCATGAAAACTGTTAGTTAAAAAGGAAAATTGTTTCAGTAGGCGAATAATTTGGTAAAACTTTACTTGGAAATAGGTGAAGAGTAGTAATATTATCATATTTGAACAATTTGGAAAAAATTTCCTCGAAACCAGGTAAATATAGTAGTTTTTGTGTGGCATAGTAACGATCTATGAAACCTATAGGTAAAAAAAATGTGAATCTAAACACATATACCCAAATAGTTTTGTGGTTCTTCCTCCACTTGAACTCTATTTTGATTAACCGTCACCCCATGAAAAACAAAATTCATAGAATAAAATTATTTCACTTTTCAATTATTCTTTCTTGCGAAGCTCCTTTAAATATGCATTGGTGGGGTTCATAACTTTGCCTCCTTTGGTCATCTTCATCTTGTTCGACTTGCAGCTTGAACCCCAGACTCCTTTCTATCTAGCTTCCATATACAGAGATTGGGCCAACGCCTAACAATGTCGATAAATATTTTAGAGAATAAAATAATGGATATTGTGGGAGAAGAGTTAATGGCTCAGTCGAAGGTAGACAAACACACTAACAACAAAGGTTTAGACTTGTAGGTATGCAGATCGAAATACACTAGAGGAGACAACAAGGGAAACTTCAGTAACACACCAAGAACGTATGTCAATACACGTGGCATCTTTTCACTAGACGGGTAGATGAGGAATCTCATAACAGTGTTTGAGAATGAATTCTCATATAAGAAACACATATCGATGCAAATGCCAAAGGAAGCAGGGTGTACCTTTAATGGAATGATATATGGGACATAATATGAATTTTTTTTGTGAATCCTTCCATGTGTTTTTCATGGTTTTAGAATTTAATTTAAATTTATATATTTGGAGGGTTAATTTTCATGGTTTTGGAATTTAATTTAAATTTATATATTTGGAGGGTTAATTTTAGGTATAGACAAATACTTATTTTTAAAGTAAGAATTTTTTTACAATACTTAAGACTATCAACGTGGTATAAAGTGATACAATCTCAATCTCAATATTTATTAATAATTTCAATTAAAAATATATATATTACACCAAAATATAATACATCTATTCAACATATCCAGTGAGTGATTAAAGTTTGCAACACTTTAACAAGGCATATGTCCCAGAAATTTAGAATTGTTATATTATTGAAAACCAAAAAAAATAAAAAATCATTACCGGGGTGTGCAGGTGCGGGGGGAGTCATTTTTTACTCCAAGGGGAACAAGCAGAAGGAGTTTGCCTGGAGCATAGGAAGAAAAACCAACAATGGGACAGAGTGGCTTGGCCTCATCAAAGGGTTGGAGATTGTGATCAAGCTGGGAATCACGAAGCTTATGGTCTTAGGAGATTCCCTTATAATTATCAGAGAAGCCAGAGGTATAGTTGGCAAATGAAAGGCACCCACCTCAAAAATGCATCATTTCCTTCTCTACATCAGCAAAGAGTTTCATGATCTTATGCTTCTGCATATTTTGCGTGATCTAAATGGTCAAGCTGATGAAATGGCTAATCTTGGAGTCAGTCTCTCTTACGGTGTTCTAAGTTGTAACAATGAGCCCCTGGAAAACTCTTGGATCCCCTAGATCAAATCTAGTCTTAATGGCTTGGAATCATGTCCAAAACTTCTTGATCTATATGTCACACTGAGCTCTTTACATTAGAGGGTCCATTTTTTAAATTTATGGGAATTCCCCCTTGAAATTCCGACGACTCCACCTTCCCTCGTTACTTTCCCAAACATGCCCGAATTAAATGCAGTTAACCAGCTCGCCAGTTGTCTGGCATGCAAGCTGGGAGTTGACGTATATCTTTGGTACTAGAAGCCTCTGTCTCCTCATTCAGACGGCTCCATAGCTCTGCAGGTGATAGTGGTTGCGTTTTTATACATATAATTGCAAGGGTTGTCCGTTGTTTCGACTATAGGCAGGAGCATGGACTGTTACGGTGCCGGTCATCCTCAGGAGCGAGGTGGTATTTTTGTTCATGGTACTGGGCATTCTCAAGGAAGAGGAGAGGCAGCTCAGAAGTGTGGAAGGTGCTTCACGGTGGGGAGAAGCCTGAACGGTGGATGCAGTCGAGGTTGGCATATGGAAGAAATGAGGGGAGAATCTGCAGAGGTTGAGAGTAATCTCGGGTTCGGTCCTTGCTACCGACATGTTGGGGCTACGAATTTGTAGGGGCAGTCTGGGAAGCGCAGTATCTCCAAGTTTGAAGTGGAATTCCTGGACAGACTGCAGGAGCTTGAGCTGCAAACCAGGATGATACGAAGTGAGAATCTGGAACAAAAGAAGATTTTAACTCATCTCTATAACCTGGCATATGCTACTCATTCAGAGGCAAAATCTCACTATCAGAACATTGCTGAGAAAGTGGAGCACCTGGAAGAGACCCTAGGTCTAGCCTACCCCCACAAGGTCCGCAAGCACAAGGTTTCTGGAAAGGATTTGGACGACATCAACAGGAAGATGGAAAAATTACAGAAGTTCATGGAAAATGAAGGAAATTTTGTGGACCTCAACACATAAAAGAATGGTGCAGCAACTTCCGCCAATGCTGCCATGGATTTCGGTTTGCAGTGATGGATATGTCAGTTCTGGTCTCGGGTTGGACCTCTATAGCTTTGTTATGTTTTTTTATGATTTCTAGTAGTATGTATAAGGTTTATGGAACTCGTAGAATAGGCACCAGCTGCAATTTTGGTAACCTGGAAGGTTTAAAAATCCAGTTTTGTATAAGGCAGAAGCTTTCCAATGTTTTATTTCTGCATACTTCTTCTAGGGCTGTTCGTAAGATGTTACTGTTATCATAGGACAGGAAGACACAATGATAGCTATCAAGTAGAACAAGATGAACTAGGAATGTTGGATGTCTTCCTCTCATGGGAGCAATCTGATCTTCACCTGTTTTGTATTCTCTATCTTTTTTTATAATCAAAGCTGATAACCGTTTCTATTAAAAAAAGAAAAAAAAAAAAACCAAAAAAAACATTATAAAGAAAGAGATGGCAAGGCAGATGTACATTCCAATTAGAATTGTTATATTCCCCAACAAACAAAACAACCAAACAATAAAATAACATTGTCACTTAGAAATAATGTAAGATTTCTATTATTATAAATAAAATGTCATAAAAATTATTTTTTATTCTTTTAACTATTTTTTTCATAAAATTGAAGTGTAAAAGTATTTTTATATTTTTCATTTGCAAACTAAAATGCTCGAACTTAATATTATTTCAATTTCATGCTATAAAATTTGTTTGACAATGTTTAAAACAAATTATTAAAATGATTTTTTTGAAATTTAAAAATTTAAAATTTAAAATTTAAAAATTTCACTCTTTCCATTTTCTATTGGACATAAATCAGCAAGTGTTTTTATTTAAAAATATTTAATATAGAAATTTGTAAAAGTGTTATTGGCAAGTTTCACATATCAATATCAATGTTGACTTTTGTTTTTAAAAATATTGTTGTCACTTTTAATGTGATGTTTTGATTTAGAGACCAATTTTACATATTATAACTTTAATATTTTTATGAGGACAATTACATATTGATTGAAAATTTTTATAACTTTTTATATTTTTATTATTTTTCTTTTCTTTTATCAATTTATATACTAAAAGTAAAACTTATTTTCCTCTTTACAACTTATATACTAAAAGTAAAACTTATTTTCCTTTTTACAACTTGTTTCACGAGGATAAACCATATTGCAAAGAAACTCTTTTCAACATAATATTATATCACCGACATGCAACTCTATTTCTGGTTTAAATAAAAAAATTTATATTCTTTTTATTATTATTATTATAAATTCATATTCAATTTATTTGAAATGATGCATATTTAAATTGTTTAAATGCTTTTTTAATCTAATATCAGGAGCATAAAGTTCTACGATTGCTTAGATTTAACCTACTCCTCAACTCTACATGCATTCATTGGCTATTATTTATAGTTGTTTAACTTTTAGTATATATAAGAAGTATTTTGTTTATATACTTGAATATAGATTTAGTGGAGTAGAATATTAATTTTTCTTATAAGCATGAATTGTGACATTAATTGGATATATTATTTTTATTTAATTATTATAAGGATATTTAATTGGCATACACATATATTTTATTTATGATTATGATGTCATTAAGTTAAAATGACATTTTATGTTTTGTAATTAATAACCGCTTCAAAGGAAGGAAACTTTATGATAATTATTTTAGTTAGTAAGCTTAATTGAATTAAGGGTTTGCGTACATGTATGCCCATCTTGTAACCAACAAAACGCAAGCCATTGCTTTTTATTAAACTGTATTTTATAATTGTTGAAGAAAACATCTATTTCTATTTTCAATTTTTTGTCTTTTTTATTTTGTTAGGATATTCCTATACTCCATCCTAGTCCCACCAGTATTTTGATCATTTACATTTTTAGTCATGCATGCACTTTTAGGGTTTGCATGCATTTTGCATGCATCCCAGTCATTAGTCCAGCACCTAGCCCTCAGTTAGCCAGCCCCCAGGAGCTTCTCACTATTCAGTTTTAGCCCTCCAGTTGCTTAATGTGCCCTTCTTCCTTGATTTTAGGAATCAACTCGCCCTTCTTCACCTACCAGTCCAGTTGTCTTCAGTTTACACTCAGTTACACTTAGTTACACTCAGTTACACTCAGTTACACCTACTAGACTCAGTTTGAATGATGGTTGACAGTTACTTGAGCATTGATGACTCCACTGATGATGATGAAGACTTCCAGTTGTGCTCCGATGATCATGAGGACACCTAGTTGTGATCTAATGACACTCTATTGATCTTATGATCACTCTGAGAGGCTAATTCAAATTGCCACCTTAGGCATTCGAATCCTCTCTACCATTGTACTATTTATTTGTCCATATTGTGATTAATTCATTAGTGTGTGTGAAGTATTTTTGCTTCTATCCGAGTTCTACTGTATTATTATTATGTTGCTCATTATACTGCATTGACCACTCTTCTTCTATTTTCCTGCTTAATCATAATTATTCTCTTGTGAGGTATACATCATCTCTTAGATCTGCTATGAGGATTTTCACATGGTATCAAATCATGTTGAGAGTATTGTTTATTTCCATTCTTGAGAGTTTTTTGCAGGTTATTACCAAGATTTCGAGTGCATCATTTTCTGCATCTTTGCAGCAGTAGCAGTTGCAGATATTCTCTATTGTTTTTGCAGGTCTTCTACAGCTTCAATGTATGATTTAGAAGGAATCCCTCCTCTTTCTCTATTCAACTATGATGAATGGAAACCGAATATGATAGCATATTTAAAGAGCCATGATCTCTTTGATTGTTATTTTGAAAGAGAGTTCGAATCCTCTGAAGAGAAGATTGACTGGTTGAATAAAGGTGACATGCACCTTGGAAGAATGATGCTTACTATGCCTAAGTACATATTGTACCCTTTCATTATTGATATTGAAACTCCAAAAGAGCTATGGGCTCACCTGGATGAAAGATTCGACAAACAGAATGAATGATTTGGTCCAAACCCCTTCAAAAGCAAGCAAAGTGATGCATTCGCTCCCCTTGATGGTCTCTCATATCTTGAACCAGTATCATCTCATATTGAAGTTGTTGACAAAGAACTTGCAGATTCTCCACTTATGCTCCAACTTTCTTCTCTTTCTGTGCCGGCTCACACTCTAGATATTGCAGAAGGTCCTAAATCCTCTCTTGCACTAGAGTCTGTTGGTTTGCATCATGATCACATGATTATTTCAGAGGTAAAATCATCTATTGGAGGTAATGCATTCGCTCCTCTCAAGCAATCATCTCTTATTTACTACTATATGATCATTAATTCATGCTTTCAGAAGGTTATTGAAGAATATGGTCATTGCCACCCGCTTGTGATAATTTCTCATGCATCTAATGGTTTTGATCTCACCTCTTATGGTTCAAAGGAGATCTCAAGAAACCATTGCCATTCGCTTGGGATAATTTCTCATGCATTTACTGGTTTTGATCTCACCTCTTATGGTTCAAAGGAGATCTCAAGAAACCATGATTCAAGTCTTGGATCTAATTTGGATTCTAAGCAATTACTACTTGGGATAATTTCTCATGCATATGATAGTTTTGATCTCACCCCTACTGGTTCAAAGGAGATCTCAAGAAACTATTCTTCAAGCCTTAAATCTGGTTTGGATTTCAAGCAAACATTATTATTTGATGGTTCTTTTTGGCATGATCTCACCCATGATGGTTCGAAGGAGAAGACAAAAGACTATCTGGATATTCATGTTTTTGATCCTACCTCAGTTGATTTGAATCACAGGTTCAAGGATCACTCTCATACTTTTGGATTTTTTCTCATCACATTCGATCTGAAGAGCAAGTACAAGCACATGCTTGTTGAGCATAATCCACTTCTTCCCAAGAAGAAGATACCTCCAGACATATGACCAAGCATCACACCTGCTTGAGTTTGGAGCATTTATTTTTTATGTGTGCCTTACAGTCTGTTTTGAGGGGGGGGGGGTATTTTTCCCATGAAATTTTCTCCACTTCCTTGGTTTATTGATTGTTATTATTCATTGTATTGGGTGACCTTTGGTCTTAGTTACCAGGGCCTAGGATGAATTAAGGGGGGGTGCTAGGATATTCCTATACTCTATCCTAGTCCCACCAGTATTTTGATCATTTACATTTTCAGTCATGCATGCACTTTTAGGGTTTGCATGCATTCTAGGGTTTGCATGCATTTTGCATGCATCCCAGTCATCAGTCCAACACCTAGCCCTTAGTTAGCCAGCCCCCGGGAGCTTCTCACTATTCAGTTTTAGCCCTCCAATTGCTTAATGTGCCCTTCTTCCTTGATTTTAGGAAGCAACTCACCCTTCTTCACCTACCAGTCCAGTTGTCTTCAGTTTACACTCAGTTAGACTTAGTTACACTCAGTTACAGTCAGTTACACTTAGTTACACCTACCAGACGCAGTTTGACTGATGGTTGACAGTTACTTGAGCATTGATAACTCCACTGATGATGATGAAGACTTCCAGTTGTGCTCCGATGATCATGAGGACACCTAGTTGTGCTCCGATGACACTCTATTGATCGTATGATCACTCTGAGAGGCTAATTCGAATTGCCACCTTAGGCATTCGAATCCTCTCTACCATTGTACTATTTATTTGTCCATATTGTGATTAATTAATTAGTGTGTGTGAAGTATTTTTGCTTCTATCCAAGTTCTACTGTATTATTATTCTGTTGCTCATTATACTGCATTGACCACTCTTCTTCTATTTTCTTGCTTAATCATAATTATTCTCTTGTGAGGTATACATCATCTCTTAGATCTGCTGTGAGGATTTTCACAGATTTGAAATTTTTTTCCTTTTAAAAATTTATTTCCAATTTTCTCAAGTTGTTTATGTTTAATTGGTGATATACCATTCACTTATATTTGTGTATGTCTCAAATGAATCCTTCTTGTTTCTAATGTTAAATCAATGTGGGTTCGATAAAATTACTTTATTTTGATATAGTTATTGTAAATAATGTATTTTTATCATTTATATATTAAGAACTACTTACATGCTTAAATTTAATGCACAAAGATTATAATTTTCAAACATATATACATTTGATGAAATAACATTATTGTAAGAATTACTTTCATTCCCATTGTACCACTTGCTAGGACTACACTATATTACATTATATATATTAGGTAGAAGTCAATAACTAAACGTACATATTGATCAAAGTTATAGTTTTCAAACATATATACATTTGATAGAATAACATTATTGTAAGGGTTACTTTTCGTTCCCATTGTGCCACTTGCAAGGACTACACTATATTGCATTATATTTGGTAAAAGTCAACAACTAAACATGCATATTGTGATTCACTACAACTAATGACTATCCAAAAGGAAATAAACTTTCTATTATTATTCTAGTTATTAAATCTATTAGAAGGAAATAAACTTTATATTAAATTATTCTACATTTAAACAAAGGGTTTGAGTAGATGAACGTATTCTTATAACAAGTAAAACAAATTATGCTATTTTGTAAAGAAAAAATACAACCTAATACAACTTAAAGTATATAAAAAAACACTATATCACAACTATATTATAATTTTGTTTTTTGTTTTTTTATATATCTATTTATAAAACGTTAATACAATTTAAAATATATAAAAAAAACTACATCGCACACAAATATTATAATTTTTGTGTATTTAATATTTATTTATAAAACCTTAATACAACTTAAAATAAATTAATTAATTAAAAAAATCACAAACATATTATAAAACTTTAATACAACTTAAAATAAATTAATTAATTAAAAAAATCACAAACATATTATAAAACCTGTTTTATGTCTTTATATATCTATTTACAAAATCTTAATTTATCCACTACTCTATTCCTATTAACTTAGATATTTTCAAAATCAATATATTTATTACAAAATCTTAATTTATCAAATGATAAAGACATTACCACCTTAACTAACTTTTTGTTTCATGTAAATACTTTTATACACTTTTTTATTATTTAAAAAGTAGTACCCAATATAAAATGGAAATATAAAATAATATACGATAAGCATATCTAACTCACTAAAAATATCAAATAAAACATATAATATTAAATATAATGAATTTAAAGATTTAATGTTGAAACTCTCTATTTATAATTCACAATACTGAATCATTCAAAACATTTCACCAAAGTATGTATTCAAAATAATATATCATAATTAACGAACCATATAAAAATAATTAAATAAAATTGATGGAGAATAATTGACATTGGATTATTACGAAACATTTGATTAAGTGTGAATGGACCCAACCCAGCCAATAGAGAGAATATAATCACATACACAGAAAATATAGAGAGAGAATATAATCCATATAAACACAATATTCACAATCGGTAGACTCTGGATTCCACTGAGGGGCCGCTACTACTTTTGCCAAAGCCACATAGCGTGTGTTACTAATAAACATGGAAACTCACGAAAAACACTTGAAAATAAAAAAAATAGGATGACGTGGAGAATGACCTCTGGTTTATAAGAAAAAGCATGCTTATGGTTTTGACAAGTGGGAATGCAACGTGGCATGAGAAATAATAAAAATACTGTTTTGTGCCACGTGGACAATGGGTAAATAGATTGTCGGTTTCGCAGCGATAGGGTGATCACATGGAACCGGTTGTAGGGCTTGAGGACCATGTCTTATCTGAAAAGAGTCTAGCGAGAGTTTGAATTCTATAAATTTCCTCGACCCACATCACTCCGGAAGCATTGAGAACTTGGAAAAGCCGTGGAAAATAAGCTAACGAACGGAAGGCTATAAACGGCGGCTCTGTTGAAGAAGATGCAGGTAGTAGCGCAGCAGTTCTTGCCCGGTGGATTTCCCCTATGTCTTTACGGAATACAAAATTCTTATCAGGCA
Organism: Larix kaempferi; assembly: GCA_027924585.1. Lineage (NCBI taxonomy): Eukaryota > Viridiplantae > Streptophyta > Pinopsida > Pinales > Pinaceae > Larix > Larix kaempferi. Next base: position 10,516,449 of record BSBM01000143.1, read on the forward strand.
AGCGAGCATCACCCGATTTCTGCTTTAGAATGTTAGTTGCTTTTTTTTTTTGAGAAATGAAAGATTATTTTCACTGAATTTATAGTCTATATGGAAAGCTAAAATTAAATTTCTTTTGGAGGAAAATTAGTCTGGTCCTGTGTCTCTTTGGTAAGATTCCGAGTGTATCAGTTGATAGCTTCTGATTTTAGCAGAATTTAGGGGCATTTTACTGGTTGAATTGCACAGTATATGTAATCTTGCAAGAATTGAAAAAAATTCTTGTCTATTCGCAATTTTATGTTCAAATGTTTCATGTGGATTTTCAGATCCGGCTTAAAAGCTTTGGCTTTCATTTATCCTATTAATACTATTGCTGTTTCTGCCCTTTTTGCTAAAAAACCTCAGCATTTGCATCATATCAGAAACTTTAAAGAATTGAGCTACTTCCCAGCCTCTATTTCTCGTTTTGTTCTTCAACGTCAAAGAAACTAGATGTTCTCTAGCACATGAATCTCAAAGTTGTTCTCTAGCAGTTGAATCTTTAGTATTTTGGATAACTTAGAGGCCTTAGAATGAAGAAAGAGTCTGTGCATAACTTGAGATCTTGCAGTTTCTTTGTTGACTGTCTTTAGTTTTTTGACGAATTTAGCGGTTTGGATTTTTGTTTTGTAACATCATTATTTGATTCTTCGTTTTTCAGTCGGATTTTTTTAGAAATTTTAGATGTTCTTATGATGTTCAATCATTGATCTGTGGGGGATTTAACAAGTTTTTGTAGAATAAAATAGTTGAGCAACTCTCAGGCATTTGTATCACCATTTCTTGTTTTTTAGATGTTCTTGTTCAGTCTCTGATTTGTAATTGTGGCGAATTTAACAAGTTTTGTAGAATAAAACAGCTCATCGTTGTTTGCGTGAGACATAATTTTTTTTTCTTTCTATTGTTTCGTACTCTCTACGAATCTGGCCTGTTGAGCAAACTTTTTGGCCTTTATATTTCCATTTCTTCGTCTATCGGCAGGGGCGCCATATTTGCTCTATTATAGTATTTTACAACTTAGTAGCCTAGAATGAACATAGTTGTGATCTTCAGTCTCTTTGTGGAGTGATCAGTTTTTGACGAATTTAGCGGCGCCGACTTCTGTTCTCTGATCATCAGTGATCTGTGAGACTTTAATTTGACAAGCTGTAGAAGAAAATCTGTTTTCCACTTTCCAGTGAGAAAATTAAACATGGTCTGTAGAAGAAAATCTGTTTTTTGGTTCACTTAAACATGCTCTGTAGAAGAATTTAACAAGCTATATAGAAGAAAATCGCGGATTGTTTACTTACTTGACTTGTAAACTTGTAAACAATTTCATAATCAAAACGAACCTGGCGGTATTTCAGCAATCTTTAAAGAACTCGGTTGTTTCTGAGCAGTGACCATCCATTGAAGACGTTCATTCATTTCGCAGGTGCACGGTTCGACTCGCCAGCAACTCTTAAGATTGCGGCAGCTTTCCTTTCTAGGAACTGAGATTTCGTTGTCACCAGCGAATTCTATGGACTCTTTCTCAGCTAACCCTAGGTGAGTTATCAGCCTCGCTATTAAAGATCCAAACTTTCAGATTTGGTTCTCTTTGAACTTCTGCACTAATCTCATACCGTGGATTCTCAGATTATCCGCAAACGGAAATCAAACCTCACGAACTGAAGGCTCTGAAAGGGACGAGACCATACAAGAACGGCCTCAGCTTGCTTTGATTCTAGAGTACGTTTTCGGGATTTGATCCGTTGTCTTCTAAATTCAAGTCTGAACTAATTGAACCTCTGTTTGACTTGGTGTGTTCTAATGTCATAAGTATTGGGCTGTGTAGAATGGAGGATCATGAGCGCAGAAGAGAGGCCATAAGAAAACAGAGATCAAGTAGGAGACCGTTATCTATTTATGCAGATGAAGATTGTGCCCTAACGGGAGGAAACATGGATCGACTTCATAATCTTATTGAAGAAGTGATCGACTTCAAACAAAATTTGTATTCAAGTATTCGGCATCACGCTTGTGCCAAGGCAGCCTGAGAACGCTTGTGCTGTTCCTGTAATTATTTGGCGTGATAATTGGCCATTAAAAAGACGATAATGATAATGAGTCCTTTTTACTGTATTGCTCTGAAAATTGCGTAAGATGTTATCGATTCGCAGAAATGATAATTTACAAGTAATTGGAGCACTTCTCTATATTTCCACAGATTTGACGTTTGCTTTTCTTGGGGCGTTGAACATATAAATCTGCTGTTGTTCTTCATTAAGAGTGAACATTTTTATAACTATGTAAAAGATGGCAGAGGGAGATGTTCCAACCACTCAAACTTTCATGTGAAAGCAAGTTTGAAAGCTGGTAATTGTTCTTTCAAGTGATATTGCCATACATGAAAATGAATCAACGGGAATTAAACTGATTACGCTTGTCTAGAAATCAAAATTTTCGCTCCACAACGCCTAATTTACTCAAGATGCATCTAGATCCAATACAACAAACTATGAAGCAACTTTTTCGATCACAGCGAACAGACTTTTCTATGGAGAATAAAATGAAACAAACCTATTTATTTTCTCCATCAATGGAACGAACAAACTAACTTTCTTTCTTTCTTTTCCACTATATGGAAAAACTTTTCTCCATCATACAAAGCAAACAAACTTCTTTATTTGTCCATTATGTGGGACAACTTTTCTCCATCATACAAACTTCTTTATTGTCCATTATGCAGGACAACTTTTCTCCATCATACACATTGGAATAAACAAACTTTCCTTATTTTCAGCTATGGGGAATAGCTTTAACAACCTTTCTCCATCACACACTGGAACAAACAAACTTTCCTTTTCTTCCACTATGTTGAACAACTTTTCAACATCATACAATGGAATAAACTAACTTTCCTTATTTCCCACCATGTGAAAGTGGAACAAACTTGGACTCATACAATGGAACAAGCTAACTTTCTTTCTCAATATGATTCATTAACCCGTTATTGTTTCTCCCATGGTCAATAGGGGCATCGTTTAAACGTTGATTAAAACGCGCACCTTTCCCAAAAAATAACTTGAAAGCCACATACCTTTAGTATATACTAGAATTTGTACAATCGCAATCTTTTATATTTGTAATTACCAAACTTCAAGAAAAATGGTGGAAAGTGGTCTTGATTGTTTGAAAAATGGTGGAAAGTGGCCTCGATTGTTCAAGTACCTTAATTTTTTATTTTTTAAAAGCTGGAATGACTTTCCATCTAATTCAGCTATCCTATTTTAAACATAATTGTTGTTATTAATGTCTTTCACAAAATAACAATAAAAGAAAGAAAGTAAAGAAAGTTTAGGGTAACCACATTGTTGTTGGTCAAGTCTCTCTTTCAAGTTATGAAAATTGTGTCAACAAGCAAGAATTGCATCTTCCAGAAGAGCAAATTTTGTGTTTTTGTAATCGAATTGTACCTAATGCTGCAGAAAACCAATGTCCCGACATTAGATTCGATTTTAACTCCTTCAATCAAATATCCTTACTGACAATTGGCTTCTATGGGGACAAGCGGCTGATGGGGAGAAAATTGAAAGATATGGGTGTTGTAAATCATTCCATTCATAAGCAAATGGAGGAAGACAAGTTTGAACCAGGTTTGTACGTTGGTCTTTTGAAGCATTTCATAATTGTTTTCTATTGACATCAAGGTACCCATCTCAAAGATGCATAAAGAAAACAGGTTTCTTGCAATTTCATATGGTATGTGGTGGATTCGTGTGATGATGTTTTGTGTGCGTTGAAGAGAATAACCTTCTTGAAGCTCTGGATGCTTTTGTCGCCACCACTTCTCATAGATTGAGATGAACTCAGAGGCTCAAGATAAATCATGTCCAAAATTTTGAAATGATGTAAGGGTTTCGTCCGGCTTCAACGTAAACATTGGAAGGTATATCAATATGGCCCCTCTTGAAGGTCTGGCAATACCCAACCATAGATTGTTCTTTGCTGAAGGATATCACATATGTGCTTTTCTCACTGCTAATTATAAATGATCAAGAAAGTATTTTAGTCATTCAAGATCCTAAAGCAATAAGTAAACCCAAACCCCCTTATGTAATTTATCATGTTACAAGTCTACGTTACATTCATATAGTAAATGATAAATTGTTTTACATTTTTTGTTGGTTTTTAATAGTATCATGTAGAGTGGATGGATCATATCCACACACAACACCCAAGCTGTAAGAAGCACCTTGTTGATATTGTTTGTTTCATGTCAAAAGTTTTGGCAGTATATTGGTGAGTGCATTGGTCGGGACTTCTTTGGCCTTCGCTTGCTTTTTGGGAGTAGCAATCACAACCAGGAGATGGGAATTCATATTTCTGGGAGTATTATTGGGCTTGGGGGTTAGCATATTGATGTGAGTAGAACTAGCATCTACTTTCTTTGGTGGTGCTTCAACGATTTACACATTCAAGGTAAAACCCTTAAATTCCATGATTCTTTGCCTCTCTCCTAAAACACACATTGATACAAAAGAAATCATATTTGTGGAAGGCTTTGTAGAATTGCATAATATACTTGCACATATTAGATTGCCAATGAAATAATATATTTGCGAAAGGTAGTATAATTCATTAAGTTAAACTGCACATATTGAATTACAAATTTAATGATAGTTCTAGAAGGATCTGTACAATTACTTCTATTGTTAATTCTTGGCAGATTTTTTTAATTGGGCTTCATGGATTTGTCCTTCTTGCATGAGTTGTGAGCTTAGTGCATTTTTAACTTATATGTTTCCTTTGGTTGCTTTCTTTTCCAATCATAGGTATTGCCATTTTTAATATAGAATTCTTTTTTGTAATACAAAGTTGTAAACCCATCAAGTTGATCATCAATGAATATTTTCTCTGAATAGGTTATTATTATTGAAGTTTATCTTTTGTTTGTGGATGCTTTTGTCAAATATTAGTAAAGGCAATTTCTTGGTTTTCTTTGTCTTTCACTAATTTGAGAGCATATTTTGTACTAGCATACACTGCAATTAAAGTAATATGAAAATTTATATAGACATGTATGGCAAGGTGCAAGAGAATGTTTTCTTCCGCCTTCTTCATCTCCCGTGTTCCCAACATTCTTTTATTTGAAAGTGAAGCAAGTAGATGCAAAAACATAATCTTTGTTTGTGTAACCATTAGAGTTTATTCTTGAATGTCAAAATGTGAGAGTAAAACGGGTATTGACAATGTATGTGATTGCATATATGTTTTACCAAAAAGATAAATAGAAGATGGAGATTTATTACAAAATTCAAAGGCCAATCTTTGTAGCTTGTTGAGGAGTAGAGCCTGCACATGAAAAATAGAATATTAGTTAGGGAGAAGGGGATAAAAGAAGTTTTTGGAAAGTGAAACAAAGAAGTAGAGTAAGATTGAAGAACCCAGAGTGAGCTTGAAAGGAAGTATAGGAAAATGGAATAGAGAATAAAGAGAAGTACTTACATATAGAATGGACTTAAGAGAGCTCCATTGTTTGTAGCAATGTCTCTGTGATTTTCCTTAATTTGACATGTGGATTATCCTGCATATGTTTGTATCGATCAAAGGAAAACGCCGGAGAGATGTGAAGATCCTTCAGGGAATGGACTTTGGAAAGTGCAGTGAAGGTCAAACCTTGATGCTCCATTGTACCAATGTCTAATGTATCCTTTGGTAATGTCATGACTTGATATTTATGTATTGTCAATTCCCATGCCATTTTAAGTGGGATTTGAGTACGACCCCCCCTTTGTATAGGTGGATTTGGTAGAAAAGTAGGATTGTTGGTATCCCATGGAGGGCCAATGTACTTTTGGAAGTTAACAACAACAAATGTTGGAATTTGTGGAGGCCGATGGTTTGATTTGTATAAAATGTCAACCACTTGTATGAGAAATCCATTAATGAGACCAATTGAAACCCAGAAGTTTGATGTTAACATAACTCACTGCATAGGGAAAAGCAGCACTACACACTCCAGCTGGTCATCTTCAACTTTAGAAGTAACATGGTTGTTGATGTGCTCGACAATAAAGAGTGATATTGGAATTTGCAAAGACTTCAACATGTGTTGATTATGAAGGGAAGTTAGTTGGTTGGTTGCAAATAAGTGCATGGAAGCTTTGAAAGTAGATAACTCATCCATAGAAAGGAAGGAGTTTGTCATGGACATGAGAAGGTTCCAATCCTCTATAGTAGCTGGGGCATTTTTGATGTTGTTAAGAAGGTTCCTGAAGGTGACTTGTGATGGGTCGCTTCCTTGCTAGTGAAAAATAGTTGAAAGGGTTACAACTGTGTTGAAACCGTGCCAGAGTGCAATCCCATGGGAAGAGCCCACATACAATGGAATGTCCATAATTAGTGTTAATTGTGGGAGGTCTCCAACGAAAATAACTGAGCAACCACTGAAAGAGAGGTTTTTATGGCGAGGGAATGCTTCTCGGAGACGTTCATCAATGTAGTTGAAAAGGGTTGGACCTAGGAAGCTCATTTCATCAATGAGAATGTAGTGGATATGGCGAAATTCCTCTTGGAGGTTTGAAAGTAAATTCCCTTCCAAAGGCATGAATTTCTTTATAGGAATATGAAGGGATGAATGGATAATAGATGCTTGGATATTGAATGTCGCACCACCAGTAGGGGCAAGTAGCACAAGTGGGGATTGACAGAAGTTGTTGTTCAAGGCAAGGGAGTCTCTAATGCAGTGAATCAAGAATGATTTTCCAGTGCCAGCAGTCCCTTGTACAACCATTATGAGTGGAGGACTTAGTTCGATGTTGGTGGAGTGATTGATGACAATGGAGAGGGATTTCATTTGTGTGGGGGACAATGTTTCATAATTTGGTGTATTGGAGTAGGATGGTTGAGGGAGGTGGTGGTGTGAGCGATTGTTTTGTATGAAGTCAATGGCAAGTTCTTGCAAGATGAGGGGAATGGATTTATCATGCCAGTTATGGTTGTTGTCAAAGTCACGACAACCTAGGATGTCAAGGTCACTTATTTGCATGTCATTGGTAGGGTGGAGTTGGGAGAGCAACTCCCATTCAACTAATTGCATGGGTTGTGGGATTTGCAAATCATCAAAAACCATGGTATGTTCCGACAAGGAAATGGGTTCAAATGGTTTCTAATCAACATGCCAAGGAGTGCAGGTTGACTTTAGTTCTTCATCGGAAGCACCAATGTAGAAGTGTATATTGAGGAAAGGTTTGTATAGAATGATTTCATATATGCATAAATCAATGAACAAGGGCATATATATGGAGGGGATTGAATAGTAACGTGGAAGCACATGGAAAATGGCCTTGGGATCTCTTGGTTTCCATTTTTCTTTTTTTCGATGAGCATCATATGACCAAGATCTTGCAGGCTCTATGAGAGAGATGGATTGAAGAGCAGGAGGGCGTGAAAGGTAGGCATCTATGAATTTTGTTGTTGTGAAGGATGTGGGATTGTCTGATGAAACAGGTTTATAAATTTTGCGGTTGACATTGAGGGAGAAGAAAGTGTGGCTACTAATTGTGAGAGGCAATTTTTGCAACATATGGCATGTTTCTTGGGCTCCAATGTCACAGTCAACAAGTCGTTTGGAAAGGAATTTTTGAATAGCAACAATGGAAGGGTCAAGAAGTGGTATAGCATGGACAATTTGTCGAAGCATTTGGTGAAATATTTCAGATTTTGTTTCTACTTTAGATGCATACTTAGCAATGTATTTTTGAACGACATGTATGGAGAGAACTGGTTGGTAGTCAACATTCCCGCGCCATATTGATAGGATGGAAGGGACATGGATATTCAAACAATCATCATTGCGAGTTGGTTTGTATGTTTTTTTCCTATTGGCATCAATGAACATGGAAGAGGAGTTTTGCAAAGGCCATGGTGCATTATAACGACATGTGTAAGAAGAGCCTTTTTTTCAAAGGCATGTATTTTTTGTGCATTTTGTGTGTCGTTGGATGTTGTTGAGTACTTATGTATAGTCATGTAAAGAGTTTTATTTTAAAATGTCATCAGTGGATAACAAGCATGGATCGAGCAAAACAAAGCAGGGTAAGAAGGGGGCTTGTTGGTGGTTTTCTCGTGTGTTCCAAGTACAAATAAAATTATCAAAGAAGTCCTTAGCTTTATCAAGCTCAGTAGAATTTCCCCAGGCAATATTTTCCATATCAGGTGCATTCGATAACCATATGAAACCGTGAATATGTGCAGAGCCTCTACTTTTCCATTCATACCGATGCATGCAATACGTGTTAGTAATATGTGGCAAAACAATAAAAGAATAAATAGATTTGTTGTTGGAAGAAGGGATAAGAAAGTTGACCTATACTAATAGTCGTGTGCAAGGAGTTGTTTCACCAAGACCTCTTCACGAAATATTGTGAACCTGTGGTGCATGTAGAGCGATGCAAGATGCAGGGTGGTCTCCTAGGCCTGACTGCATGCATGTTGGGCCATATCGTGTCATCCGCACTCAAAGTGAATAAAAAAGTTGGGAAACCAAGCTATGAAATCATATATGTCAATTCGTTCCTTGATTTGTGCCAGAAAGAGTGTGTTCCACGGAGTGTTGAGCCGAACCGCATGATTTGATCAGGGAGTTTGTCAGAAGTTGTTTGTTCCAAGTGGTTGTTGAGTTTAGATATGGTTGTAGGAAAGTTGTCTTCAATGTTTTTGTTATGAACACTTCGGCTATTTACTGGCTACGACAGCGCATGATGAGATTGTAAAGGTAGTAGCGGAACCGTGGGTGGCTGCCAAACCTGTTATCATAGTATTGAAGAAATGTGTAATGCATATTCATTTAGATCGATAGATTTAAAATGTGGTTGTTTGAGCATGGCAGTGCCTTGGGGGAAAAGTGATGGAAATTCCATTGAGAAAAGGCCCTCTGTGTTGTATTCATTGATAGGTGACAAACCTATAGGTGGCCTATCCATTGCATTTGTTAGTGATGAAGAAGGTGTTTGCAAGAAACTTCTGATTGGTTGGAACTTTGTATCTATATTAGGGGGAATATTAGAAAACAAGGAATTTTGTTGGGAGTTTGGCTCTGCATTGTCTATATGATAACAATGAACATCTACAGAGGAGAAAATAGAATCAGGGGTAGTGGAGTGTGAATGTCAGAGAAAAGGGGAAACATTAGTGGGGGGAATTGGGAAAGCCATAAGTGCAAGTTGGTCAAGGTGTACATATTTATAGTATGGGTCATGTGTTATCTTGTATTCCAAGGTTGCAAGAACATGGGATATGATGGCAATGCATTCATAGGATTGATTGTTGAAGGTTTTGCGAGTGACAAGTAAAATGTCCAAGTCTTCAACACAGTGAGGCAAAAATTGGATTATGGTTGAAATGTATTGTGGAAATATTATTATATGGCCACTATATTTGTATTGTCGACCATGGCATGGGTTACTTGCAAAATAGGGTTGATATGTGAAATGAGCATTTCTTCAACTTGTGTAAGGATCGATAGAACAAGGGGTTATTCACCAAGGTCCATGTTGTTCCAGAGGGAGTATCGGTGACCATTTTTCTGAAGAGCATCTAGAACATGTTTGGTGTCCATTTACAAATAGGAAATGAAGACCGAGATAAGATTCTTTACACAGTGAACATACATGGATGGATGGTATCTTATCTAGCCTTAAGTGAAAGTGGCGGTGTGATTGAGATATGGTATTGTGATTGAAGTAATGCGTGAGTGAGTTGGGTGGAGGGATGGTATTTGGGATGGTTGTGAAATAGGTTTTTTGAGAAGTGGAAGGGTAGTATGATGATGGATGATGGTCGACATGAACATGCAAAGTGGTGGCTTTGGTTTGCATGGAGGGAAGTAGGATTGTTTGGTTGTGGTATGCAAAAGCATGGGTAGGATTTGAAAGCTGGGATGATTGTACATATGAGACATGAATTATATAATTTCATGTTGATATATCTACACAAACTATGGGATTAAGGCAATTAGGATCAATAACATAAGATTATTTTCTAATGTCATCTATCCATCCAAGTCACATAGTGTGTGAGAAGCAATTCACCATTAATATCTAAATTAGGAAGGGAAAAAATACTCAAGTTGAATAAGCTCACTTTAGTAAATAAGACTTATTTCATATTCATATAATATTGGTCTTGAACTTCATCGAATTCAATATCTAACTCATTAATTTCAGAATTTGTATCCAACCCTTCAAAATCATTGAAAGGATTGTGCATAACAACATCTGGGATGTCTAGTAGTAATCCATCATCAACATAATTATTATCATTAGAATAGGAGTTATGCTAGTGACTGGATGGTAAACTTCATTCTCCTTTTTTTCTGAGACTTCTTCCTTATCTCATCCATCTTCTTCATCTTGTTCACAAAAATTATTCTTGCAAAATATACTTCACAAGCCTTCGTCTTGGATCAAATCTAATGATAAATGACTAACCTACTCTAACCAACACATGTGAATAAAATACCTACACATGTTGACTTGGAAGGACATAGGGATTTGTATTCAACTCATACCTAGTAGTATTATTCATGGTAAATCATTATCATGATCAATAACAATCCTTTAACCACCTTGTAGAAATTATATGTACCAATTGACCCTAAAGAGAATCACTTTGAAGAATTTAAATTCTATATCCAATATATCTTCCAAGAATCCATAATACCTCAAATTAGATGTGATACAATGTTTATCACCTATATGGGAAATATTAAAAAATTAAAAAATTATAGTTATCCTGTTGTAACGGGTTTTTCTCTTATCATCTAACTGTTTGGTATAGTATTTTCCACCATTACACCACATAGCTTTGTCATGTTTCATCTGTATGCTTGAAATGCTATAAATTCATTGTAGGGAATTGATAACTATATGTAGTATATATTCGAGGGACAAAAAAAACATAAAAATGGGAATTAAAAACTAAAAGTAAATAAGAAATGCTTACCTTTCTATCTTTTTCACTATATGCTAGATCAATTTCCATCTGCATTAGAACTATATCATTATCCAAATAATCTCTTCTAATCAACTGCATTACCCACTCCATGATAAACTCTGGTAAAATTTATTACATTATTTTATCCACACATTCACATAGTCAAGATAATTTGCAATGTATAAATGTAGTGCATCCCACTCTCCACTACATGGATGAAGAAATAAAAATACATTTAGTGCACCAAACAAAATTTAAATCATATGTACAAAGATAGTATTTACAATAAAAGATAATACCTTTCACTTTTATTCATCTAACTTTCCCAAAAAAACACAGCCCTTCAAATTTGTTGGTGGAATTGGCATACCAAAGCAGAGTCACATTAATATCACCCACTACTTGAGGTAAATACTCACTAAAATATAACGTACACTGATATACCTTATATCCTTCAACCATTGAGTCCTCTGGACATGATCTTTGTATCTTCAATTCCTTCAGGTTCTCTCCACCAACCACATTGACCTTGTGTGTACGTGTCCACATATTTCAATATCCTCGACTAGGTGAATGAGGTAATGTTCTTGTGCATTAAAAAATATTGGAGGAAGATATTTTTGAATTTCACATGATAGAAAATATAAAATGCCAAACCTTGATAAAGATCTACTAATCGTGAGTTCTCCCCCACCAAAATCATAATTTTTTGTTAATATATTATTTATGTTTGAAGAAAAACCAATGGGAAATGTAATCTTTTGTATAACGTATTTTGCAACATTTCTCTCTTGCTCTATTAATAACCATGGAAAATTGGTCGATTGTCCATCACTATAACAATGACCCAAATGTTTCGTTATGTTGGATTCCTGAATGTCACTAAGAACTTAGTAATTTTGTCCTTGTTATTACTCCCATCTAATAACTTTTTATAAGCATTCTATGACATTCTTTTATATATGCATTGTGTCAAACAAATGAGTTACTTGTAGGTGCTCATAGTAGGTCAACCAATTGAATAGAACGGAGTATCACTACACATGTTGTGGAGGCCCACTCTAACAACCTTTGGGAAACATAAACGATTTTTTTTTATTAGAGTAAATATAAAAGACTAGAACAAGTAATAAATATGGATGTAACTAAAACCAATTGCTTACCATGATTCTTCTCAAATGCCTTTTTCCATAGTTGAGGTGTCATTCTTTGTGGTTTTTTCCCACCCAGCTCTTCCCACCCATTAACAAGATTGTTTTTGATAGTTTGATACCTATGGTTCTTAGGGATAAAATGCTCATACTCATTATACACCTTTTATAACTAAATTTGGCACTTCTCCATCTGTGACGACACTTGCATGTTTTGATCAAATGGCGACACTTCGGTGATGACACTTCATGAGACTGTTGTGGGTCACACAAAAGGATTTTGTGGATGGAAGAGACATATTTGGGACCTCTATTAGGTATCCTTAACTTATTCATGGTCCATTCAATAGTTTGGGATCTCATGACCACATTTGGAGACCAAAAATCCTCTTGAAAAACCCTAAGAAATAACAGTTTTGGCTCATTTTTTCACCCACGTGCAGGTTGCACATGGATGACATGTATTTTTTGTGCACCTTTATCTATAGTTCACCAGCATGTGCCTCAGAAAAACCCAAAAAATATCAAAAATATCCAAATTTGGGTGGTTGTGTGGTTTTGGAACCTCCTCTTCCGGTCATAACTGCTCCTTCCTCGACCAAACCTTCTCCTTTCACTATAAAAGAGAGGGAGAGGAGCCATGAATGGGAATATTAGCCCATATAATGTTATGCTGGAGAAATTTTGACTCCCATCCCCCTCGATTGTGTCCTAATTGCTCCTAAAACCTAGTACATTTGATCAGAGGTTGGGATCCTTGGAGGAGAGAAGCAAGAGACCTTGAATCTTGGTTTCATGAAATGCTTGCATTGGATGAAGGTAATGTCATGTACTTGCTTAATTAATTAATGAAACAATAGTGATTCTTCCCTTTCCAAACAACTATGTATGTCTATATCTCATATTTGATTGCATATTGATGTTTATTATATCAGTAATTCATGTTCTTTTGAATGTCAAGTTGTTATTTGTAGTTAAACTGGTTTGAGGAAGGTATTTGAAGTTGTTTTGCAAGTTGTTGCATTGGGGATCACGAGGAAAGATCAAGGAGAAGGCTTGGATAGAACTTCAGTAGTAAGGTACATGCTTTCTTAACTCAAACTCTTGATTATTTTGCTGCTTGCAGAACCCTTAATGCTTGTTCTTTCCAACCCCAGTATGTTGGTGGACTCACCCTAGCCATAGGAAACTTTACCTAACAACATAATTGGTGACTCCGTTGGGGAGAATAGTATCTGCTTTGGGGTATCCAAGGTTTTTTTTCTAGCTTGACTGAATGCCTGATTTTGATTTCAAGTTAAGAGCAGTCATTGCACTTAGTTAGACCTTTCCTTTGTCAATTTTTGAGATTGGATTTGCATTTTTTGAGAGTTTTAGTACCCATGCACAAGTGATAGCACTTACAGGTGCATGTCTGCCTCATAAGCGCAGGTGGATGGTCTTCTGACCTGCGTGTTACATGCAATTGTGCTAGTTGTTCACCAGCGTGTCCCTCCTGTAGGTGACTTTTTCATACTTCCAGGCATGTTTAGGGGATTTCTGTGGGATTTTTTTGGAGTCTCTGCTTATCCTAGGTCTATGTAAGACCCCTTGGAAGTGTATGCCTTGTCTTTTAATGGTTCTTAAATTGATTTTAGGGATATTTTGGACCCATTTTGGGCTTGTTGGGGAAAATTTGGAGCCTTTAGACCCAAGTTGGAGCTTCTTGAACCAATTTGGTGTCTTTTGACCCAATTTGGATATAAATGAACCTAAGTTCTCCCATTTTATTGGATTTGGAACCTATTGAGTCAATTTGTACCAATTTGAGTTAAAAATACTCTTTTGGTATGGTTTTAATACTTTTGGTCTTTGCTTGGAGGTGAAAGCTCAAGTGTCCTTTCAATTGTTTAGGACCTTGATTGCATTTTTGTATGCAGACTTGGCTTTAAAAAACCATATTTCCTAGTAGGTACTTTGCTTTATTTGGGTCTGAAAGTCTATATTGTATGTTTTTCCCAATTTTGGCATGTGTTCATGAATGGAAGCCTAGGGTTTATGGCTTCTTTCACTGTTTGAAAAGGAGATCAGAAATCTTTTGCATTTGATTGGATTGTGTGTTTATTTGAATTTGATGTTTATTTTTATCTTGAAAAGGAATAAAAAGTTGGTTTAGCATTGAGTTGGAATTAATTGAGTACTTCGCATATTCTCTCAAAGGATTTGGAATTGCTCAATATTGAAAAAAAAATAAAAGTTTATTTTGCATAGTTAGTGGTTTTGTTAGTTGCATGCTTGTATAGTAGGCTTGATTTTGCACTTAGGGTGATAAATCTTAGTCTCCTTTTGAATTTGAAAAGACCAAAAATTGCATTATATACAAAAATATTGCATATGCATTCCAAGTCACATCTTTAGGTCTTGCATTGGAAAGAAGTTTAGAGTGAAAAGTGCATGTTTTGTGGCATTTAAGTGCTCAATTTTTCTGTTAAAGAACATGTTGTCTTTAGGTGCACTTGTTTTACTTCTATTGAAAGTTTTGAAAGCACATTTTAAAGCAAGAAATCATTAACTTGAGATAGGATCTTAGGTTTTCTTGCAGTTTAGAAGCATACCTAATAGTTCATCTAGGATCGTGGAGGTAGGGAGTTGTGAGTTAACTCCTCCACGGTCACTCAAACTTGTCAAAATATAGGTTTCATTCATTAGGGAGAAAATCCAACACCGTAAGGGTGTGGCTTGGAAGCTCCTCTACCACAGGAGTCAAGCACGAGGTCGTGTGAGGTTAATTTGCAGAGAGATCCCTCCAATACTCAATCGAGCATCAACCAGGGATTTGCATGTACGGGGACTTTCGACAGCATATAGTGCTGTTGTAGAATTTTAGGCTTAGTTACCTTTCCCATATGCACGAGCTTGAACTGCATTTGTTCCCCCGGACGTTGTTGATTCCTCGGGGGTGTAGGTGTTGGAATGGTGTCCAAGGAAAACAACAAGGGATGAAAACCCAGCCATAGGCTTCAGATAATCCTACGCAAGTATTACCCTATCCTCACGTTGTTTGGTGTGGTTACCACCCACGGATATAAAGGCCTCCGCTGGCACTTGTGAGTGTTTGATCCTAGAAAGAATCTGTCTTCCTGTGAGGACAGACAAGAGTTTTACTGATCCTAATATTTAGTCTAACTTGGGAAAGAAATCTAATCTAAGTTAGGCCTATTCTAAAATAAATGACTTGTTTGTGCAGAAGACAACTTGACCTAAAAATTACAAAATCTTTTCACCAATTTAACAAACATGCAAAATTGGATCTTAACTCAGTAACTCAAGATATAATCAGTTAACGACATTCAACCAACAATAGCTTAATAATTAAGTGCATACAAGCTTATCCTGCATCTGTAATGTTAATTAACAAATTAACATTGATTTACTGACTTCTGTGAATCATTTGCAGAAATAGATAAAATGTTTTAGATAAAGACATTCATTTAAAACATCAATTGCAAAGATCATGAGTTGAGAGAAATATGAACTATAGACCCATGCAAGTTATTGATTGCAAATAATAAACAGTATTAGTGAATGTGTCAAAGCAAAATCACAATCCATCAAAGACATTTGACAAATTATAACATAAGAGATAGCTAAAGAAAACTAATTGTGTATTAAGGCCTGCAAAACATTACATAGTCCGCAACAACAAAGCATCTCAAGTCTCTTTTGGCGATTCTGTCCCCTAACCATCCATCCTCTCCTATGAGATCTAAAATCCCTTAAATAATAATTACAACGTAATAATTCAGGATCAAATCCCCCACAGAGCATGGATAATCAAAACTAAATTGTCCTAAAAAAATGGCCAAGAAAAGGCTTCCCCTTGGCCTAAAACATCTAACAATCCTTATACATGGGAATAAAAAACCAATTTGGATCCCAAACTGGGCATCATACAGTTTTTTAAAAGATTGCATCACATATTTTCGAGAACATCCCATCATAAGCTGAGGAGAATCAAGATAGATCATGAGCTCTTGATGGTAGCTGGTGAGGAACATATGAAATCTTCCCCGGATTCACGAGGACCAAACATATATTCAAAGACCAAAAAATCAACTAACGGATCATCCTTGAGAGGAATTGCGGGGAACATAGGTGGCAAGTTGATGATAAAGTCCTGAATAATTGTATTATCTTTATCTGGGCATCTTTTCTCACCCTTCTTCTCCTTGTTGAAAAGGAGTCGTTCATATGTGAATTGAATATCACCATCTTCCTCTTCACTATCTGTGCTATCATCTGTTAAATTTTGAGCATTAATTCACAATACTCTAGGATCTTCACTGAGAGAATAACATATACATTATATCAATGCATAACAATCACAATAAGCATCACAAGCATCACAAGAATCAAAAGCATGAGAGACAAGAGACACATAGTTTCCGTGGGGAAAACCCTAAGGTGAAAAACCCCACAACTTCCTCAGAGATAGAGAGAGCAATGGCTCAACCAAAGTACAACCAAAATACACTTGAGATAGTCTCCTAGAAGCAGATGATCCTCCTCCTCACTAGTGCGCCACTTTTTGAGTGAGAGAGAGATGACTTTCCAAATGATCTAAATAGAGATCTCCTGATCTCTATTTATACTAACCTGTTTTCCCAGTGACCTTATGGGGCCAACTTGTCTAGCTAGGTACATCCATAATATAATATATATTTCACGGCCGACCCCACACATGGTGGTCTAATAACCCATCGGCAAGTACACACACTTGCGACACTTGTCAATCCACATGACAACACTTCCTTATAGAGGAATAACACATCTCTAATAAGGGTACAATAAATATATATGAAATACATTCTGAAGTTACATATACATCAACATCATCAGAAACATCAGCATCAAATGGTGTAGGAACAGGTTCGGAGTATTCCACTGGCTGAGTTTCTCTCTCAACAGAATGATTGACAGGAATACTACAAACTCTCTGCATTTTGCTTACAATCATGCAATTGTTAGCAGAGATATCAAAATATCAATCAAAACTCGCATATATCATCATAAACCAACAAATTATTCATAGCAATCCTTATAGGAAATAAGACCATGGGATTTGACATTGATTGAATATAACTAACTGACATGATTGCACATATACGATGTGCAGGTCGCAATTACCGTTTCTGTGAGTGAAATATTAGTCAATCACGTATCAATTTAAATTGGCGTAAGATCAGATAGGTTTACATAATAACACATGTGATTAATAGTCAAATCTCAGAGTTTTAATCATCAAGCAATCATTGGATTCAAATATTTCATGTCTGATCAAGCATAACACAGATGAAAAACTGGATCAACTCTTGAAAACGACAAACCAAGAACCAAAAATAAAAAATTTAAATCATTTTGCCAGATGCAATCAGGGCCGTCGAATCATCATAAATCAATGGTTATGATGCAAAATGCGGGATGCCAAGTGCGGGCACTCATTATTTGAAAATATACATACCCTTCCGCAATCTGCATCCTGCAATTGAGGGTTGCGGGTTGCGGAACATAAAACACAATGTGTGGTCAGACCATTCCCGCATCCCACAATTATGGGTTGCGGGTTTGCGAACCACTTTTATTAAAAGATCTTCCCGCACCCTGCAATCCACAATTGCGGGTTGTGGGTTGCGAAAATAAAAAAAAATTTCTCACAACTTCCTACAACCTCTTTCCGCATCCCTCAATCCGCAATTGCGGGTTGCGGAAAGAAACAAATTCAGGTGCAAACAAGGAGTCTGCAACCCGCAATTGCGGGTTGGGGGATGGTTGAAATTTTTCGACCAAAAACTTATTTCCGTAATTCATAAAAACACACTAAAAATGCATAACTTTTAAGAAGGAAAATTTACTAACTTAATCAAATTAATTCAAAGGCAACAAAATGAAAAGCAAATAGGCGAAACAACCCCAAAAATTGATTAAGCTATTCTTTGATATAAATTAGGGCTCCCATATTTTGGATAAAACATGGGATCTGTTGTGCCTACAACACTCCAATACTCAATTGAGCATCAACCAGGGATTTGCGTGTACAGGGACTTTCGACAGTACATAGTGTTGTTGTAGAGTTTTAGGCTTAGTTACCTTTCCCATACGCATGATCTTGACCCGCGTTTGTT
This sequence comes from Larix kaempferi, assembly GCA_027924585.1. Lineage (NCBI taxonomy): Eukaryota > Viridiplantae > Streptophyta > Pinopsida > Pinales > Pinaceae > Larix > Larix kaempferi. The sequence goes on from BSBM01000143.1 coordinate 10,534,744, forward strand.
CCCCCGGACGGTGTTTGCAATTTGGTATCCATAGTATCCTGTATTTAGGGTGACACACAGGTGCTAACAGAGGATTTTATGTGACCAACTTGAGTAGACCTTGTGATTGGAGCATTAGTACACTTGGAGGGTGTTTTACATAATTTTCTGGAAAAACACTTGCACCAAGAAAGGAAACACACCCAACCTTGGTAACTACTCTAAGATATTCACTGATTAGAATTGGGCCCTCATCATCCAAGGATGATCTTTGGGAGATATTATCCTGCTCTTCATTGGATTGTGCTTGCAACCAAGTACTATTTCAGTGTGAGAATTGTTTGCTTGTTTGACCTCTTTCAGGAAATTTTTAGTGTGTGATATTGTTGGCACGGGATTAGTCCACATGAAGTGCGGAAGTCGACAGTTGTGAAGAAGGACCATCCACGGAAGAAGGACCATTCGTGGAGAACAAGAAAGCGCAAGATTAGTTTAGTTAGTTAGAAAGGGTCATTTGGACCATTTTGTAACTGCCATAGTTGGCTATAAATAAGAATATGAATGTAATCCTAAGGGAATTGGATTGGAGAGATTGAATCCGATCAGAGAATGAGATATGAACTCTGTAATGTTTTGCTCTGTTTTTGGCAGTTTTGGAAGGATCCGCGATAAGATGTTTTGAACTGTTTCTGTGAAGGATATACCGTAGGTTTTGAAGAGCTAATGCATGAAGATGTTCATATATGTTCTTCTATCTCTGTTTATGTTGAATAATGAATGTTGCATCCTATTCTATGTTGTCTTTTCTGTAAGGTTTCAATGATGTGATCGCTAGTGTTACTCTATTAATGTGAATGTTGAATATGCGAGTAATGAATGTGATGATGTATGAATGTTTGAGTTGCTAAGCATGATGCGAAAGTGAATCTCTAGTTTCTGATGCGATAGAGATATATTAGATGCATGTCCTTTCCCCACTGCAGAAACTTGGTTCCTGCAACCCCCTTAACCATCTCGGGTGAGATTTCACTTGCTTCGTGGGTGTTGCTGAAAAGGGTAAAACCTTTCTGGGCCAGTGCTTAAGGGTGTTAGGTTGGTGTTTGTTGACGACAGTGCGAAGTGAACCCCTGTCGACAGAACTGTGTCAAAAAATGGTTTTGTTGCCGGGACCTTGAAGAAGGAATAAGAGGACATGTTGTTGCACTCGACGAAACCGGAGATCCAAGATTGGTTTGACAAGAAGGCAGAAGAATTCATGGAAGGAGAAAATCGAAACCCTGGGCAGACGATGAGAAGTTGGTTGGAAAATCATATTTATTATGACATCCAGGAGATATTCTTCTGCGAATTCCCAGTATTGCTGCATGAGTGGTTGGCGCAGCTGACCTTTCCGAAGAACCATTTCCAAGGAGGTGAACCTAACCACTGGACCCCAGAACTGATTCAACAGCTGAAAAGGGTCAACAATAAGGTATCACAGGTTGTTGAATTTTGGGTAGACAGTATCCTAGAAGGATACATCACCGAGTTTGCAGTTGATACGATCAAATCATATAGAGACGCGGAAAGGAAATTTTTCAAAGGACCTAGAGGGAGATTCTTGCAATCATTGAAGTTGTGGATTAAGATGCTCGTCTGCGAAAAGGGAATATTGGGGATGAATTTTGATGAGTAGAAGATCAGTGTGTGGGAGTTGTGGGTACCACGTGAATGCGGGCCCGGTAGAAAAATGTGGGGTAGATGGACATGAGCGACGATGAATTTCTAAGGGAGGCTGAGGAAGACTATGGTACCTTGAGGAGTGGGGTGATATTCTGGTGACTAGAGAAGAAGAGGAGGACTGAGAGAGAGTCTCCTAAGGGGACCAGAATGGAAGAATGCGAAACAGGACCACAAGGAATGAAGTGACCTTATTATGACGAAGAAGAAGGTGAATAGGCCTCCCCAGAAGACGAATAAGGACGGACCCTAAGCTACACTGTACCTTCAACTCTGCACACTACTCAGAACTTGATTGGAAGAAGTACAAGTTACTCGAAGAACTTTCCTACATGCCAGAACAATAGTAAGAGTAGCGGATCAGTAAATAATAACAGTAGAAGCGCAAGAATGGCAGGTGACGATGCAAATATGACAACCTTACAAGGTAACAAGACCGAGGTTCCCGAACAATATTGGTTTTTGTGCGAGGCAGTCTGGACTGTGAAGCAGGTCCAGGATGACAATATCAAGAAGGGACAGTTAGCGATGACCCTCAGGGTCGTGTGCTAGACTGGTATATTAAGTTTACTAAGGTACAGATAGAAACTCCAGATAAAACATTGCCACAGATCAAGATGGGGATGATTGATGAGTTTAGAAAACCAAAATCTGAGTCACAGTACATTACTGAGCTCAAGGAAATCGAGCAGTTTCTGAATGAATCAATATGGGAATTCGACCAGCGGTATAAAACGCTAATGGAGAAAGTAAGTTACGGGATGAGAGACATGGAACATAAAGAATGGTTTATTGCTGGGTTGGTACCGCACATTCGTGGGCCGCTGATGCAACAGAAGGTAGCGACTCAGGTATAGGCGCTAGAAATCGCAATGAAGTTGGAGGCTTCACCAATCGACGAAACAGGCCTAGGCATGGATCCGATACAAGAACAGTTGGAAAACTTGACGATCCAGTTACATGATATAAAGAAGGGAAAAAAGGCCCGCGAAGACGTATGGTGCACTAGATGTAGGACAGAGGAGCATCACAAGGATCAGTGCCCAGAATTTCAAGAATATTTGCAATTGGGTGCACCGAATCCCCTCATTCAGGGAGGAATGCCTTGGTGTTGCATCTGTCAGACGAGAATACATCGACTGGAGGAATGTGTGTACCGGCAGAAGATGGTGTCGAAACCAACAAACTTGTATTGCAAGTTTTGTCGATCAGTTGGCCACGATGAGAAAGACTGCAGAGCTTATGACCTACTCCAAGAGAGGACTGCAGATACATTCTTCATGAAGGGAGAAGAGAAACCACCGGTACAGCATTAACAGCAGTATAATCAACATCCGCCTCAATATAATCCACAACCGCAGTATGATCAGTTGCAGTATGGTCAGTCACAGTATGGACAACCGCAATTTCAACCACTGCAATACGGTCAACCGCAACTGTTGCTTGGGTTTTCACCCAAGCTTGTGCATATGAGCACCTACTAACTTCGTAGTAGCAGTTTAGATCAAATAGTAAAAAGTAATGTGAAAAGTAAATATTAAATTAACATATGCAAGAAAGCAAATCTAGATTAAGAACAGTAAAAAACTAGATCCATGAAAGAAACAATAAAAAACTTGATATTTTCTATTAATGTGCAAACAATGGTTTGCAATGGGTTACCTCAAGGGTGAGGTAGCTGGAATTCTTGCAGTAGTACAGGAGTAGTGCTCCAAAGCTCCAATAGTCTCTCTCTTCTCCAAGATGCTTCAATGGTTGGGCAAAGATCAAAAAGGATGGGCAAAGCTCAAGAGGGATTTTGGTAGCATCAGGAGAGGATGAATGTGGATGAATAGTGAGGAGCCCCTATCACCTTTTTATAGCTTTTGGGTGATAGAGAATACAACCATGGTTTAAGGAAACCAATGGTATTGGTAAAAATGGTTTAGGTTTTCTTTTCCTCCTTTTCCCTCTTTTTTCATTTTTTGAATATATTTTTTATTTTTATTCCCTTTTAATTGATTTTTGGGAATTTTGGACCCTTTTGGAGGGTTTTTTGTATTTTTTTAGGAAAATTAAATATTTTGAGGAGAAAAAGATGGATTTTGTTTTTTTTGGTGACCTTTTGAAGGTTTTAGAGGCTAAAATGGTAGGAAAAGTGGACAAATGGGTCATGTGAATAGGGAAATGAGCTAGTGAGCACTTTTTGGGTGTTAACGGATTGCCCCCTGATGTGTGAGGGCAGGAGCTCATCGTATTGACGATAGACATCATAGTTCTTTTTTCCTTTTTCCTGGGGTTTGGAGGAGAGAAGAGACTGATTGGAGACTGGAACAATGGTCACATAAGTACTGCAAGAACTGAAAATACATGGCCTCAAAATGAATGAGGAATAATCTTTGATAATGGACGAGGCGGGCATACCCATGCTCGTATCAAAACATATAAATAACAATGAGGCCCAAAAAAGGGGGACCTAAACAATACATATAAACTCGCTGTGTACATCATAATGGTCCGTAGGGGACACGAGACTGGGATATACGCATGGTCATACTATGACTGATCTAAAGAACTGATACACTGGAAAATTAACAATCATTCTAAGTGGTGTCAGAAGGACTGGTAAAATGTTGGATCTGAAGGTGTCCATTCACTGTAGGGACTCAATAACTATGAGTCAAAATCTAAAGAGTATATGGAATTGTATACTCGAGGAAGCATACAACTGGGGTGCTTCTGAATAATATCGCTGAGCGCATCCTGGATACCCTTAGGAACATATAACAGGTTGTTCCTAAAGTAGACTCACCAATGTGCTAGAGTAAAGTGACATCCAGGGTCTTCGACTAATAATTGAAAGGACCGATACCCTATATGAATCTCAATGATGCGATCAAGGTGTTTACGTCGAGCATGTGAGAGACAATCATTTGGAGAGGCACTGAGGACTCCTTTCAAAAATGATCCCTAGGCACTCGGCACTAATGGTGATGAGTCCAAGGCACATGGACCTCTGGGTCTATCCTCTAGAATAGATTGGTTGGCATTGACAGAGTGAGACTTGCAACTATCAAGGAAATGATGTTTCCTTAATAGGAGCGCGAGGTGTACAACCAAAAGGTGATAATACTGAAAGTGGGACTTCCATAATATGGGGATGGGGAACAACTGAGGTTGCAAAGTGGGGGGGACTCAAACTTCCTTTGTTTAGAGCATGATGGCATGGATTACCTGGAAGCATATGAAACATGCTTTAGGTATGGGGATCATAGCTTAAGGGATCAGGGATGAGTACTGCTGTGGGAATGACTCTGGGGGATAAATTGATGGATAATATCGGGAAACTCTCAAGGTGACATATCATAGAATACTCTAAACAAAGGCGACCAAATTGGGGAAGCTTCCATAATAATGTAATTATATATGCTTTGTTGTGGCGCCAAGAGGCACTGTTGGGGTCTTCTTCATGGTTTAAAGAGCTCAAAAAAGGGATAGAAGTGTGCTCAAAATGGTACTGTCATGTGGATTTGTACGAGCCCAGGACAGTGCATGCTCGTGCTTGCTTTCAATTTTAGAGAGTCTGAAAGTAGTAAGTAGACTCTAAGGGGGTTCTTTTTCGTGTGTGAGTCTCCAGGGCCCGAAAAAGCATAAAAGGATGCAATGAAGAACTCTTCTAGCCAATGTGACTAGAGTATTCATTTTTCGTAATTAGTCTACAAGGTCCGGAAAAGGGTTAAACTTATACCATGTAGATGCCCTTTCAAATACATTTAATGAGCATGAAAGGAAGCAAGGTTGATCGACGATATTTTCATTGTTTTAGGAGTCAGAAAAGATCTTAACAGAAACTCCCTAAGTGCCTTTTTCGTAAAGGAGTTGATCGGCCCGAAAAAGGGATAAAATTATACCGAACAAAAGTAATGGTGAGGCAAGGAGGAAGTGTTCAATCAAGGGACAAGTATGGGGATTCAAGCTCGGTGGTAGGGGGAACACAAATGGGGCCTCCTTGCGGGTTGATGAATGATAGAAAAACAACACCATAATTGCAGTATGGATGAGTGAAGGGCTCATGTATAAGTTGTGATGCGCAAATTTTGTAAAATCTGACAGATGCTAATGTGGCACTTAAATCAAGGCGACAAGGTGTGAGGACACAATGTCAAAAAGGGTTTCTGTTGAGAGCGAGAAATGATCTCAAGAATCATCACGAGTGTGGAAAACTGAATCCGGTGATAAAAAATTCATAAAAAACGGACAATGGCCGATGTGGCACGTAAACCGAAAAGATGACGAGCATGTGAAAAGATGCCTGAAAAATATGGTGGTGAGAGCGAGAAATGATCTCAAGCATCATCACGAGCACGAAAAACTGAATCTGGTGATATGAAATTTTTCAAAAATGGACAACGACCGATGTGGCACGCAAACTGAGGCAACGACGGGCATGTGAAAAGATGCCCGAAAATGGGACCAGTGAAATCCGGAAACTAACTAGACCACGGTGAAGTTCTCGCTGCACTGAATCCAATGGTATCAACAATTTGAAAAACGGACGTCGTATGACTCTAGAATGGTTGCTGAAAATGGGTCAAATGTCTATAAATAGCAAGTGGACCCATAGTGACATGTGTCATTTTCACTATTGAGTTTGACAGGAGATTTGAGTTGGCTAGAGCTATTTCGTCATTTGCGGGAGAACCGACCGTCCGATTTTTATTCCGTGAGTTCCAGGTAAGCCTACTGGCCTTAAGATTTAAATTTATTTACTTTCGAGGGGGAATTGGGGTCTCAGGGGTGGCGCATTGGTCACTTTGGGTGACCAATAGGGTTTATCACGACTCTTGATCCTTTTTGCGCGATCCAGATCGCAGATTTGGCCATCACAATCGCGATGTGGATCGCGACTGTGGTCTCCATAGTCGCGATGTGGATCGCGATTGTGGCTTCCATAGTGGCAATCTCAGATTGCGGCTGTGGGCCCCACAGCTGCGATCTGGATCGTTGTTGGGGGAAAATTTATGGCCTGTTTCTAATTTTAAATTTTCTTGTTTACTTGGGAGGATGCTTAGGCTGCCGAGGGCATCGTGGAGGGAGAGAGAGATTCTGGATGCTCTGATGGAGATCATCCGTGAAAACTATCATGCACAGGCTGCTTTGGCTTTGGGCGGACTGTTGAAGTTCGCCCAGATTCCCCTTATGCGTTCAGCAAATTTGTTGCTGAACAAGTTGATCAGGTTTTGGGACCCGACCATTCAAGCCTTCATGGTTCAAGGTGAGAGATTGGATCTCATCTTGATACTTGATAGATGTTTACTTTTTGACTGGATTGCCTCGCTTAGGTGTGATAGGGGACATGTAGCCCAGTATACCAGGTGATGTTGAGATAGAGGATCTACTTGAGAGATTTTGTCATCCGGGGTCTCGTGTGCATGCTAGTGGACTGTTAGTTGTTGATTTGCGGGATCTGGTGATGTGAGTAGTCACGGCTTGCGTACTACGAGTACTTGGAGCACAGTCTCCCCATCGATTCTCGGGGGGGAAGATGTTGATGGTTCATCGGGTTATGACTGGGACATATTATGCCTGGGGGTAGATGTTCCTTTCCTGTGTTCAGCATGAGCTGGGCAAGGTGAGGTTGCAGGGGGGATATTTTAGTTATGCTTCATTTATGTGTTGCTTCTTTTTTGAGAGGGTGCCTACATTACGGCCCTGTGTGTCGGTCTGGGATGGTGAGATCAGTGAGCCATGGATGGTGCGGTGGGGAGAGATGATGTGTTGGAGTGGTGGTGGGGTAGTTGGACATTTCTTTACTGCAGAGATGTACGAGTAGTGGGAGCAGATGCCGGTTCTGTTCGATGATTATCCGTACCGGACTATGGATTTCCGGGGGGATATTGAGATGCCGCAAGCTCCAGGTCAGGCCTAGGGGATAGATGGTACGTATTTGTTTTTTTTTTCTCTTTTAGCATATCATGTTTGTATGTTTTTCTATGATGATAGCTAGAGGTTTTTTCATGATGATGACATCTCCTAGTGTTGGTTATTGTAGATGTGGGTCCGCGACCTCCACCGGAGGATTAGGGTCGTAGGGGTCGTGTGGTGGTGGTGGCACCCCCACCTCCTGTTCGAGGAGTTGTACGTCGTCGGGGTGATGATGTGCCAGTAAAGGGTATTCGTGATACCATTGATCAGCTATTGGATGGTGTGGCAGATGATGGCTGGACGAATTTAGATTAGGAGGTGTTAGACTTATGCTTCGATGCTCCACGAGAGTGGAGGTTGATTTTGAGGCGGATAGCTGTGTTGGCAGCGGAGAGGAGGGCTAGGGACCAGTATGATCCGGAGGAGGAGGAGCCAGAGGAGGTGCCAGGCCGTGATGACAAGGACTAGGATGTTCATTACCTGCCCCCAAATGCTGATGAGCATATGGGGATGTTTTTGTTGATGTGTATATTGTACGGTTGATGTATATTTTGGATACTCTGGTGCTGAGGGCACTTTTGACATTATGACTATATGATATATATATTTATGCACATAGATGCATTTTTTATGATAACGTCGTGTATGCACGTGGATGCACATTTGTCATTGTTTTTATGTTTTGTTTCATGTGGATGCAATTGTGTTTCTGTATGCCCGTGGAGGCACGTTATATGCACGTGAATGCACTATTTGTGTTTTTGTATGCCCGTGGAGGCACATTCTATTCACGTGGATGCAATACTATGATGGTTTCTTTTGTTTGTTTATATGATTTTTTGATGCCTATGTAATGCATGTTTTGATGTCCTACATGGTTTGGTTGATGTGCCAATCTAGAATGTTGTTAGCCATTTGGACTACTACATTGTTGAGATTTCTTGGGACATGAGTGAATGAAATGGATTCAAACTGTCGAATCATTTGTTTAGTGCACGGGAATTTTCTAAAGAGGCAGGGATCGTGTACCTGGTAATAGTTGTTGAGCTGGGAAACAAGAAGCTGGGAGTCGAGGAAGATGTCAAGGTGACTTATGCCCATCTAGAGGGCAGAGGTCAGGAAACCGGTCACAGCATCGTACTCATCCTGATTATTTGTGGCAGCATCTATGCATACTCCTTTGAGGTGAATCAACTCATGTGAGGGGGAATAGAGTACCCAAGATGCAGAGGCGAGATTTGGAGACCAGGGACTTGCACTTTTGGCAAAGCCAACATAGTAAAGTGGAACAGGATCCATCTGTGGTTATGTAGGAAAACAAAATGTAAGGTTTTTGAAAGTTGACAGTGAAAAAAGCATTAAAACTGTACAATATGGACTGTGGTGTCCAAAATATTTTATGGGTAAAAGCGTTTGAGGTACAACCCATTACAAGGGTTGCACAGGGGATTTCCTTTTGAGTCGATCAGGATGTATGCCCCATGTCCAAGGCAAGTATGTATGATGTATGGGCCTTGCCACATGGATTCAAATTTTCCTTTGCCCATTTTGTCACGAGCTTGATCGTAAACGAGTACAAGGTCTCCTTCACTAAATGCTCGTGGGTGAACATGTTTATCGTAACTGACTTTGGATCGGTTATTCGCGGCTTCAATGGTTTGGAGGGATACGTGGCAATCTTTGTCAGCTTGCTCCAAAAGAAGTAAGCGTTGTTCAATTGGTGAAGTATCCAGGAGAAGTTCGATAGCGATATGCAATGTCGGGATGTTGCTTGGTTTTTCAACCAAGCATGTGCAAGGATGCACCTATTAACTTGTAATACCAGTCTTCGAATAAAAAGCAAATACAATTATAAATCTAATTTAACATTAACATAAGCATGTGTAAATAAACAAGAATTAAATCAATAACAGGAGATCTATAAGAAGAATAAGAGAAAAAATAATAGATTTTTTGTATTACCTCAAAGGTGAGAATGTTTGGTGTTGAGCATCTCCAAGGTTGAGGTGCTCCAGGCTCCAATGGTCTCTTCTCCAAGTTTGCTAAAATGGTCAAAGAACTCAAGAGAGATTTTGACAACATGAGGATAGGATGGATGATGGATGGAAAGTGAGGAGTCCCTATCACCTTTTTATAGTTTTTGGTGATGGGGAATACCATTATGGTTTTAAGGAAACCAATGGTATTGGCCAACATGGTTTAGGTCTCTTTTTCCCTCTTTTTTCCTTTTTTGAATATTTTGAATATTTTTATTCCCTTTTAATATTATTTTGGGAATTCTGGACCCTTTTTGAGGAAAAATATATATTTTGAGGGGAAAAAGGTGTATTATGGTCTTTTTGGTGACTTTTTGATGGCTTTAGAGGCTCAAATGGTGGAAAAGTGGACAAATGGGTCATGTGAATAAGGGAATGATCTAGTGAGCACTTTTTGGGTGTTAACACGGGATCTGACACTCAATGGGAAGGATAGATTCCACGCCATGAACCAAATGGAAAGGGGTGAAACCGATGGAGGTTTTAGTGGACGTGTGGTAAGCCCACAGTGCATGGAAAAGCATGTGATGCCAATTGGACTTATGTCGATCGATAGTGCGTTGGAGGATTGTCTTCAAAATTTTGTTAATAGCTTCGACTTGGTTGTTCCCTTTGGGGTAGTAGGGGGAGGCGTATTGGTGTTTGAATTTAAGGAGGGTTGACAATTCTCGCCAAATAGAGTCCTCGAAGTGAGAACCATGGTCTGAGACGAGTTGCTTAGGTACTCCAAAATGAGTAATAACATGGTTGAAGATGAAGCATGATGCAGTGTCGGTTTTGCAGTTGAAAGTAGGCATGGCTTCTGCCCATTTGGTAAAGTAATCGATAACCATTACGATTTATTAATGGCCGCCAGTGGATGTAGGATTACGCTCCATGAAGTCGATGGCCCATTTGCAAAAGGGTCCAACGGTGACGACTGGATGAAGGGGGGCGGGGGGTGTTCTTGCCTTGGGGGAAAAGAGCTGGCAATTTTGGCAATGTTTGACTGCTATGATGCAATCGGTAAATAATGAGGGCCAAAAATAACCTGTGCGGATCACCTTTTAGGCAGTGGACATTCCCGAAATGGCCGCTGCAGGCACCGCTATGACAATCATTAAGAACCTATTCTGCTTCATCTCATGAAAGGAAACGTCGTAAGATGGTGTCGACACCGCGTCGATACAGGACATCGCCTATGAGGAGATAATGGGAAGCGTGGTGACGGATATGACGACGTCCGTCACGGTCGACATCGGCTCGAAACTTTTGTGTACGGAGATAAATCAAAATGTTGCCATACCAAGGGTCATCTAACGAGATGATGAACAAATGGTCATCAATTAGATTAGTATCGACCAAGGGTGATGGCAATAGGGATGGCAGGTCTGTAATGATTTGAGAAAGTGCTAGGGATTTGGTACTCTTAGGGGTTGTGAAATCTAGGTCATACTCTTGTAAGATAATAACCCATTTAGCAACGCAACCCTATAGGAGGCGACGGTTCAAGAGGTATACCATGGGGTTAGAATCTGCAACGACTTTAGTGTGGCTCATGAGGAGGTAATGTCGCAACTTCTTTACTGAAAAGATGACGGCAAGGGCCAGTTTCTCTTCATATGGGTAACATAGTGGTGGGATAGATAAGGTTTGGCTCACATAATAGATGACATGCTATTAATGAGCAAGGTCTTCTTGAACGAGAACTCCATAAATGGCATAGTCAGATGCCGAAATGTACAGGATGAAGTCTTTAGAGAAATCCTGAGGGGAAATCAAAGGGGCATTGGTTAGAGCTTTCTTCAGGTCATCGAAAGCTCCTTGCGCTTGGTCATCCCAGACAAAAGGGATGTGGGTATGGATCAAACAAAGGAATCCATGAACTGTCGTTGCATAATCGAGGACGAAACGACGGAGGAAATTTTCCTTCCCCTGAAGGCTCTGTAACTATCGAAGCGTTCATGGTGATGGGAGGTCTAAGATGGCTTGGACCTTTAATGGATCAACTATGATACCTTTCTGTGAAATGAGGAAACCTAACAACCGGCCTGCCAGAATGAAAAATACACACTTAAGTGGGTTCAAGTGGATTTGGTATTTGCGACAACGTAGAAAGACGTTTCAGAGGTCGTTTAGATGATCGGATCATTTTTTCAATCGGGCTGTGAGGTCATCAAGGTAGACCAAAATAATGTTAACCAAGTCATGGAAACAATAGGTCATGGCCCGCTGGGAGGTGGCTCCAATGTTTTTAATACCGAAAGGCATAAAATGGTAAGCAAAGGTGCCCCATGGGGAGGTGAATGCAGTCTTGTACTGATCTTCTTTTCGAATATGAATTTGGTTATACCCAGAGAAACCATCCATGAAAGATAGTATCTCATGCCCCGCACATGCATCAACAAGATGGTCGATAAATGGTGTGGGGAAGTTGTCTTTGGGACAAGCTTGGTTCAGGTCGCGGAAGTCAGTGCAGACACGGATAGTGCCTTACTTCTTGTTAACTGGTACCCAGTTAGAAACCTAGGTGGTGTAGGCTATGGGGTAAATGAACCCTGCTGTGCAAAGCTTCTCAATTTTCGCTTTGACGACAGGAAGTTTAGATGGGTGGATGGGGCATTTCTTTTGTTGGACAGGTGGTATGTTGGTCCAAGTGTCAATGTGGTGTTCTACAATTGTTGTATCAAGACCCAACATCTCGGTATAGGACCATGCAAATACATCTCGAAACTCTTGGAAGAGTTTCTTGTAAGCTTGTACCTCATCCTCTGTGCATGATGCGCCCAAGGAAATGAGTTTAGGTATTATGGGCTTGGTAGAGATGTCAACTTTGATAACAGGTGAAATATTGGCCATATTGCCTTCCTCAAAGGCATCAGGGGCTGGGATTAGATCTTTAAACCAGTCGACCTTGGTGGAAAGGAAATCTTTTGATTCAATGGAGAATTGATTTGCCGTGGAAGAGGTAGATGCTTCAGGGATGAAGTATGATCGATGGTGCATATCATCCCAGGGGTAGTCGGGCACAGTAAGTGCTTTAAGTATTTCCTCATCATTCCGGAAGCATTGTGTTGTCAAATCAGTTGACTGGTGTGCAGTGGTGGACAAGATCATATAAATGGTATTAATCTCTTCCGAGGAGGAAGATTTTGGGGGATATATTTCCTCAATAAGGGGAGGGGATGTTTCTAGGTCAGGATTATTTAGTTCGTATAGGGCTACTCTGTAATCTGGGAGATCAGGGCAATGATGTGAGTAATGGTCGTAAATGCCGCATATTGCACAAGGGTGATTGGTACACATCGATTTGTCGCGAGGCTGAGGAGCTAATTCCAGTTTAACAACTGGGATGTTAGGATCATCATCCAACATTTGCATGTGTTCCTGAAGTGCTGGTAATTGTGGACATTGATGGGTAGCATGGCCTATCTCATCGCACAAAGATCACTTGGGGGAGCACGAATTGTTGGGGGATTCTTCGCCAGCTTTGGAGTCGATGGGGTGGTGTGGGTTGTAGGTCTAGCGGTGTAGGTTTGTGGGCCTCTGGCCCCAATGTAGTAGAGTGGAGGGGGAGCATTAGTAGATGTTGATGCAGTGACCACTGTTAAAGGTGGTCGGTTTTGGATGTTCGCTATACCGGGGGGTGGATGGTTAGAGGTATTGATGGGTTGCACCGGTTGTAAAACGACATTCGGTATCGGGGGAGGGGTTGGGGCAGGCAGGTACCACATAGGTAGTCCTAATGTTAATCCTGGAAGATTGAGAGTGGCCATTACTGGGTTGATGATGGCTCCTGAAGGGGGAAATAGGAATGGGATAGTGTGAATCGGTGTTGCTCCGATATGACTAGGCACTGCGGGTGGTTGTGGTAGTAATGGGGGCTGTTGAGTAGGTGGTTGTGTGTTGTGCGAGAGGGTGCACAAATTAGATATCTCATTTATCCACAAATGGGGTGGGATGGATTGGAACGTGGAATTCATTGGTGATTTTGAGTAGATCCCGGGTCCGATTGTTGAGACGAACGATGTAGGTGCATTCTGAACGGGTTGTTCAATCATGGGGAGAACATTTTCAGGAGCAACGGGGGCATTAGGATCGTAGTATGTTATTTGATCAATATTGACCACACGTCCCTCATGGGGGAACATCATGATGCGGAAGACGGATGAAGCGACGACCTTCATAGCATACATGTAACTGTGGCCAAGTAAGAGGTTGTAATCAAGCTGGGCGTTGATAACTTCTATGTCGATGAGGATCGTTTTTCCACCTAATTGAACAGGCATGTTAGCCAAAAGACCTTGTGGTTGAGCTAAACATCCATCATAAGCTCGTAATGTGGTGGTGGATGGGTATAGTGTGGGTGATCCGAGATTTTTCCAGAAAAATGTCGACATCACATAGGTGGAGGCACCTTCATCGATGATGCATCGATGAATGACAAGGTTTCATATGGATACAGAAACCTGAAAAGCTAATGTCGAAGGAAAACGTGGTTCGACTTGGTCCAAGTCGAATGCCATCATACGTCAGTTGTTAGGGTCTATTGCACCAATGGCGGACAATAAGATTTTCCTCTATACAGGACAGTTTTTTAGGACTTCCAGGGCAGACATAATAGTGGGGGACTGGGTTAAGTCTTCCGCAATGTTATAATTTGAGGTGGCACGAGCGTTAGGGTTATTGTTGATCTGTCGTAGGGGGAAGCGAGGGGATTTAGGGCCCCCGTCCAATGGCATAGTAAGTATGTGTAATGGCTGATTAGTTGGGAGGGTGTTTGTGGCTGGATCAACAGGCATGGTTTAGGGGTTGAGCCGTATTGGTTTCGGCATGTTTGGAGGTTGATATCATTTGATGACATCAGTAATAGATGGTGAGTACCTGAATCCATATATTGGTAATCAGTTGTAGCATAAGTGATTTGCTGTTGTGGTGCCGCAGATCCTTATGGGGGACCCATCGGACAGGTGTCCACTACTCCTTGTGTGGGTAAAGGATTCTACAACACCATGGGTTGTGGTTGAGGAGGTGGCGTTGGTTGTGTCGTGTACCCTTGGCGTTGGGCATCATCAGTCCAGAGTTGGCGTGCTCACTCCAAATGGGGGCACGAGTGTGTGTAATGGCCATATACCCCGCATATGGAACACAGATGGTTTGTTCTTAAATTAGGATTTTTACCCTGTTTCGGTGGACGATCAGGGTTTTGGTTGGTGGAAGCAGCATTATTATTATTCATAGGATTAGGTGGTTGACCGCCTTGGTTTTGAGGTTGATTTTTCCCGCAGTTGCGTCCTCTTCCGTGGTTTTGTTGACCTCCTTGATTACGTTGGTTGTTCTGGTTTTGTTGTGCATACACTTTCCCTTGGGTAGTAGGGGGATTTTGAAGTCATGCAGGTGCTAGAGCAGGCTGCAGTGGATAGTAAGCGGGAGGGTTCGAAGGTGGTCCAGGTGCTTGTTGTGGTTGTTGGTAAGTTTGAGCTATTGGAAGTGTTGGGGCAGAAGGTGCTTCCTGCGAAAGGTAATAAGTCAATTGGACTTGTAAGTGAATAGGAGCATGAGTGGCTTGTTGGTGATAATGTGTAGGGGGTGTATAAGTTGATGGTGCATGCCCGTAACACTGTGCTGGACATGAGGGTCCATGAGTGTGATTAGAGTGTTCCATGGGAGCATACGAGGTTGTAGCTCTGGAGTGAGATGTGGCCCGCGAAAGGTCGGGGCTAGTATTATTAGGCATAATTGAAAAGGGTTGGTTGTGTGATACAACATGACCAATGATACCATCGACGGCATGAGATGCCCCTAGCGTGACATTCCTGGATGGATCGCCTCAAGGGGGCGTCAGGTAAAATTGTATATAGGTAGCTAGATTGGGCATAGGTTAAATCAAACTGCTGGGCTTTTGGAATGGATTCTTCTTCCGACTGGGGTCGTTCAGAAGCCACATCTTTAGCTATGGCTGGGAGGAGAGATTTTAGGAACCAATCTAGGAAACTATGGTCATCTAGCTTGATCTTGCATAGACTACGGCGTTTACGCCACTCATGAATGTGATCCGTGATATGGGTAGTTGTGTTCTGTCTACAAGACAATAGGATTTCTACTCCCGTGTCATAGCGGACGGGTAGTTGAAAGAACTATAGGAAAGTCGAAGAAAGGGATGTGAACGTAGGGTGTGTCCCATGAGGCTGCTCGATATACCATTTGGCTGTCGAGCCAGTGAAAGTTCTTTGTAACAGGCGTAGGTGAATAGAGTCATCTACTATGGAGTTGGAGGAACACCATAGATGAAAAGACATAATGTGATTTTGTGGGTCCTCACCAGCATTCCCCTCAAACTTAGGGATGTCTGATGGGAGTTTAGTGGGCATGTGAGGCCAAGTAGGATCATGTCTAATGGGATCGTTTGTTAATCTTTCCAGGTTCGGTAGGTTAAGACTAGCCATAAATGGAAAACTGGCAGAGGAGTGTGACATGGTCACTAGGGCATATGTGCTATTGGTAGCATTATTGATTAGGCCACTACCTCCAAAGGGAGTATTAGCCGTGAGGGGGATATGACCCCCAAATAGAGGTGTGGAGTTGGTATGGGAGGGTCCTACGCCTCCAAGTGTAACATGGGTTACAGATGGGTTGGGATTAGGTATAGTAACTGTTGGGTTTGGTATAGTAGCAGGGACGGTAGTTGTAGGTCCCATCAAGGGAATGCCTAGGGTGTATCCCGTGGAGGGCATATCCATTGTAGGAGTGGGTCCCATGGAGGGCATACCCAAAGTAGGAGTGGGTCCCATTGAGGGCATACCCAGGGTAGTTGTGGAAATGATTGCTAATGTGGTAGCTGAGGTGGTGGAAGATGTTCCACTAGTAGCCCCTATAAAGAAGGGGTTAGAAGTCATGCCAGCCATGGGGATAGTTGGTGCTGTGTATGTAGGGTTTTCAAATTCTGCCTCAGAATCAGATGTGAAATGAGGGGCATCAAAATTGGGTGACTAGGCTCCATGTCGATGACGTGTGGAGTCAAGTGACAAGACTCTACGTCTGTGACGAGTGGTGTCAAGTGAACCGTACTGTGGGGGTTCACCCCGAAAGCATCGAGAACGTCTCGGGGACTCAATGGTGACAGTCGACTAGTAAAACTAATGGGTAGTGGTGAGTGAAAAGCTAAAAAAACCTAATGAAACCGTGTGCGCAGGAGGGGAGCACAAAAATAATGGCACTCAGGCCAACAACCGAACTCAAAACACTTACGGTAACAGCTGTGCTACAGTAAGTGGAGTAATAAAAAAAGGTGGTAAAAATACCAACAAACAAACGACTCCCAAAAATAAAAATGGTGTACTCACTAAACCAAGGGGAGGTAGTAGAGCATGCAAACACCTAACTAAAAAGGTATTATGATTCAACAAGATGAATCCTCTACAAGGTGATGAAATCCAAGTCAGATAATGCTAAACGTAGAACCAGAGGCTAATGATATTCCCTTACCGGGAGGGACACCGGGTAGACAATCCTAGAAGAAATGCCACTAAGATACCCCGTTCATGACACGTCTAGAAAGGTGAATCCACAGCTTCTGTTCTATCGTCGTTGTACTCCCACAAGGGTGGTATAATGAGAACAACGAGTAGGTATCCTTCAGTGACTGAATGGATTGCGGTATTCCACTCAGGCCTCCGGAACGAGTCTTGCTACTTCGACCCTCCTAAGGGAGAGGCCTTTCTGAAAAGTTGGTGTATAACCGTGTCAATAAGTACTAAGGGATTTTGGTACCCTATTTGTCAACAACTATATCTCAAATGAAAGTGAGTGAGGGGTGTTATTTGGATACCTATCCCCTCAATCCTACCTAACTACAATGTTCTTTTGATGTTCCCCAAGTGGGGTTAGAAAATTGGTTGAGTTAAGTAGAAAATTTTATGGCTCACTTTGATTAATAGTGGCAGAGTGTGTGTAAGTGTGGTTATGTACCAAAACAAAATGCCTCGCTTGGGAAAATATTTATTAAATTAAAATTCTGATTTCAACTTGCAAATATGAAACTTTTAACTGTAAATACTTCACAATTTTTTCTTTCAATAAAAATACTGAAAAAAATTCCAAAATGATATAGTAAAGCAAATAACAGAAAAAGTAAATGAACATCTAAGGCTGCAAGTAAAACAGTAGGCTGTCAAAGTGCAGGGGAGATGGCTGGAAAATATGGGCCGAAATGGGTGACGATAACTCAGACGACAAATCGCAGGGTTCGGGTCGAAATCACATCTGTCTGAGGCAAAACTCACAATCTGGATCACGACGATTTGGGAAATTCTTGCGATTTGCGTCGCGGCTGGGGGGCTGTAAGTCGCAATGTGGAATCGCGGCTATGGGTTGGAAACCTGCGATCTGGATGGCGGATAACAGGGAAAAACTCACGATTTCGGGCTGAAACACAAAGTTTTAAAATCTCGGCTTTAGGCTAAAAAGCCGCTATCTGGATCACGACTGTGGGTTCAGAAACCTGCGATTTCGGGACGGAAAAAGTTGCCGAAAATGAAAGCCGAACTTTAAAAATTGGGACTCTAGAAGCTATAGAAAAGGACAAGGGCTAGGGAAGCAAGCTATAGGCTCAGTGGTAAGCTAGATCTACAGTAATAAAGCTAAATAACAACAGAAATAAGAAGAAAAATAGATCTAACCAAAGATTGAAAGATTCAAAGAAAAGTGAAGTCGCCAAAAACTGTTGCTTGGGTTTTCACCCAAGCTTGTGCATATGAGCACCTAGTAACTTCATAGTAGCAGTTTAGATCAAACAGTAAAAAGTAATGTGAAAAGTAAATATTAAATTAACATATGCAAGAAAGCAAATCTAGATTAAGAACAGTAAAACACTAGATCCATGAGAGAAACAATAAAAAACTTGATATTTTCTATTAATGAGCAAACAATGGTTTGCAATGGGTTACCTCAAGGGTGAGGTAGCTGGAATTCTTGCAGAAGTAAGGGAGTAGTGCTCCAAAGCTCCAATAGTCTCTCTCTTCTCCAAGATGCTTCAATGGTTGGGAAAAGCTCAAAAAGGATGGGCAAAGCTCAAGAGAGATTTTGGCAGCATGAGGATAGGATGAATGTGGATGAATAGTGAGGAGACCCTATCACCTTTTTATAGCTTTTGGGTGATAGAGAATACAACCATGGTTTAAGGAAACCAATGGTATTGGTAAAAATGGTTTAGGTTTTCTTTTCCTCTTTTTCCCTCTTTTTTCCTTTTTTGAATATATTTTTTATTTTTATTCCCTTTTAATTGATTTTTGGGAATTTTGGACCCTTTTGGAGGGTTTTTTGTATTTTTTGAGGAAAATTAAATATTTTGAGGAGAAAAAGATGGATTTTGGTCTTTTTGGTGACCTTTTGAAGCTTTTAGAGGCTAAAATGGTAGGAAAAGTGTACAAATGGGTCATGTGAATAGGGAAATGAGCTAGTGAGCACTTTTTGGGTGTTAACAACAATATCCGCAGCCGCAGTGTGAAAATCCTCACAACAGATCTAAGAACTGATGTATACCTCACAAGAAATATTATGATTAAGCAGGAAGATAGAAGAAGAGTGGTCAATGCAGTGTAAATGAGCAACAAAATAATAATACAGTAGAACTTAGATAGAATCAAAATAACTTCACACACACTAATTCATTAATCACAAATGGACAAATAAATAATACAATGCATGAGGATTTGAATGCCAAGGTGGCAATTCGAATTAGCCTTCATGGAGAGATCAAAAGATCACTGGACTGTCATCGGAGCACAACTAGAAGTCTTCATCATCATCAGTGGAGTCATCAATGCACAAGTAATTGTCAATCATCAGTCAAACTGAGTCTAGCAGAGTGTGGTAGGTGTAACTGGCACATGGGGGCACTAACTGAATGAAGGAGGCTTAGTGGAGGGCGCATGAGGAGCTAAATGGAGTTAGAATGGGAATTCTAGTCTCACTAGAGGTCTATCGGAGTGATACAGTCAGTTGAGAGTCATTCATGCCTTAAATCAAGGATAGAACTGAAGATAACTGAAGCACAACTGAATGGTAGGTGAGAGAGGGCGCATGAGATGCATGTAACTACATGCAGGGTGCACTAAGCACTAGGAGGGATAAAAATGATCAGTGAGAATCTCTTGGGGCTAGCTAACTGAGGGCTAGGTGCTAGTACTGATGACTGGGATGTATGCAATTGCATGCATGCATGCAGAATGCATGCTACATGCTGCATGCAGGAATGCATGCAAGACTGAAAATGCAAATAATGAAAATGTTGGTAGGACTAGGATGGAATATAGGAATATCCTAACACCCCCCCCTTAATCCATCCTAGGCCCTGGTAACTGATACCAAAGGTCACCCAATACAATTAATAATAATATCAGCCAATAAACCGAGGAAATGGGGAAAACCTCATGGGAAAAATACCCCCCCTCAAAATAGACTATAAGGAACACACAAAAATAAATGCTCCAAACTCAAGCAGGTGTGATTCTTGGTCATATGTATGGAGGTATCTTCTTCTTGGGAAGAAGTGGTTCATGCTCAAAAAGCATGTGTTTGTACTTGCTCCTCAGATCGAACGTGATGAGAACAAATCCAAAAGTATGAGGATGATCCTGGAAGCTATGATTCGAATCAGTTGAGGTAGGATCAAAACCATGAATGTGCAGATAGTCTTTTTTTTTCTCCTTTGAACCATCATGGATGAGATTGTGCCCAAAAGAACCATCAAATATCAGTGATTGCTTGGAATCCAAATCAGATCCAAGACTTGAATCATGGTTGCTTAAGATCTCCTTTGAACCATTTGAGGTGAAATCTAAACCAGTAAATGCATGAGAAATTATCCCAAGCGAATGGCAATGGCCATCATCTTCAATAACCTTCTGAGAGAATGAAATAATGATCCTACAGTAGTAAATAAGAGGTGATTGATCAAGGAGAGTGAATGCATTACCTCCAATGGATGATTTGATCTCTGAAACATTCAATAGATCATGATGCAAACCAACAGACTCTGGTGCAAGAGAGGATTTAGGAACCTCTGCAATTTCTAGAGTGTGAGATGGCACAGAATTCGAAATAGAAGGAATTTGGAGCATGAGTGTAGAATCTGCAAGTTCTTCTTCTTTGTGGTTAACTTGAATATGAGATATGTTTGATATTGATTCATGATCAATGAGATCATCAAGGAGGGTGAATGCATCACTGGGATTGCTCTCGAAAGGGTTTGGACCAATCCCTTCATTCTGCTTGCCAAATATTACATCCAGTTGGGCCCATAGCTCTTTTGGAGATTCAGCAGAATCAATGAAGTGGTGTACCATTCAACGAGACATAGCATACATCATGAATGCATAGACACTATCACCTTTATTTAACCAGTCATTCTCTTCTTCAGAGGATTCAAACTCTCTTTCAAAACAATAATCAAAGATATCATGGCTCTTCAAATATGTTATCATTTTTTGTTTCCATTCATCATAGTTGAATGGAGAAAGAGGAGGGATTTCTTCTGAATTCATGGAAGTTGTAAAAGACCTGCAAAAACAATAGAAAATGTTTGCAACTGCTACTGCTGCAAAAGTGCAGAAACTGCTGCACTCGAAATCTTGATAATAACCTGCAAAAAACTCTCAGGAATGAAGATAGACAAAACTCTCAACATGCTCTGATACCATGTGAAAATAATCACAACAGATCTAAGAGTTGATGTATACCTCACAAAAAAGATTATGATTAAGTAGGAAGATAGAAGAAGAGTAGTCAATGCAGTGTAAATGAGCAACAAAATAATAATACAGTAGAACTCAGATAGAAGCAAAATAAATTCACACACACTAATTCATTAATCACAAATGGAGAAATAAATAATACAATGCATGAGGATTCGAATGCCAAGGTGGCAATTTGAATTAGCCTTCATGGAGAGATCAAAAGATCACTGGAGTTTCATTGGAGCACAACTAGAAGTCTTCATCATCATCAGTGGAGTTATCAATGCACAAGTAACTGTCAATCATCAGTCAAACTGAGTCTAACTGAGTGTCACTAGTGGATTTGGACCCAGAATCCGACGACCTCCGACGAAGAAGGGCTATGTCGTCGGATTTCACCTTAAAAATCTCAAAATTTGACGATCTTTTTAAAATTGATAGAAGGAGACGTCGGATATCCGACGGCTATGCTCATATCTGACGGTTCTGTGGATATACGACATCATATTATGCATTGGGATGTCGGATATCCAACGCCAAGCTATTCAACCCGAGGATGTCAGAAATCCGACATCAATTCTCCAATGGTAACTAGGTAACAAACATTTTGGTCTCTTCATTAAGAAATATGGTAACATCATTGATGGAACTTATTTATTTGCTTTTCCATTCATGTTTACATTGTTTTTCAAGTTACCTATAAATGTAACTTAAGTAGTGTGATTTTTATGGTGTTAACATATAAACACGTGGAAATGGAATCAACCCTAAGTCAAGTGGAGCCTTGCAACTTGCTACATGTTTGAGTCTCGACAATCTTCCTTTGAAATTTAATAAGAACACCAAAGAAGTTTGTTAATGGTTGGATTTGAGAATTTTCTAGGTGTGAATAATTAACATATTAGGGCTCTAAGACAATTAATGTATCTACTTCTATGTTGAATTCATTTTCCATGCTGATGTAGTCCACCACCTTCCTTATTGTCTTACCAAAAGGCATGAGAATGAGGAATAAGGCGTAAAATTATGTAATTCAACTTCAAAGAGTGCCTTGCAATCACATTGGTAAGGAACCATAAGAAGATCACAAAAATCCAATGTGTCTACTTATATGGTAAATTTAATATGAGACTTACTTATAGTTGTCTCTTACTCTTTGCGTATTGACACATTTTATATTTTATGGTTGTCTCTGTGCCTTGACCCAATTGACATTATAAGGTGCGGAGGTGCATACACAATAATCCTTAGTTATGAATATGAGATGAGGATTTAAAGAGAAGAGTATGTAAAGATAGGTAATTTTTATATGTATTTTCATGGTAACTGCCGAGGACAAATGTGGTGAGAAACCATAAGCATTTGGAAGGATGAAGGGAGATTACATCATGATCATGCCACTTATAAAATTGAAGACTCTTCATGAGACAATTTTTTTTTTTTTTTATTTTATTAATAACCATTATGGTACTTTGGTCCAAATAATTTTCTAACTCATTGTTTCTCTATATAGTGTGCCAAGTGCCACCTCTCTATATGGGACTGATAGTAAGCTCAAGAAATTAAAACTAGGGAAGAAGTTCTTATAAAAAAATGGGACTCAATCCTATAAATGTACTAAGGTTCATGTTTACAAAGGTTAATAGAGATCAAACTAGAAGGTCGTGAAAATTACAATGGGAGTTCAATGAGCTTGCAACCTAACTAAAATTTGGCATCAATCCAAAATAATTAAGGCGGTGTAATTTATGAAGGGGGATGTTGGACCCCAATTAGATAGATAAATCAATTCTCAACTACAATGCAAATCCTCTAACCACAGTACCGCACCTCACCCCAACTATGGATATCTTTAGGCAACAATGATAAATAAGGGTGTAAAGTTGAGACAAATGGCAAGGAGAAACTTCTTACAAGCGTATGTAAAACATTAGAAAATAATTGGATTAAGAAGGTAGGGAAATTAAATAGACATTCTATGTGTTTTATCCTTGGAGGTCACATGTTTAAATTTGGAGGGGTTAAGGTATGTACACATCCATAGAGTAAGAAATCATTTTTTTTTATAAAAATGGGGTTCTTTGTCTCACATATAAATAACAGTTGACCCCCGTGCGCACATCCAAATATCCATTGACCACCAAGAGATCCGAGTGAGCCAAGAGTAGTGCAGAGGAGGGAGCCAATACCATCGAGAGATCCGAGACCATTGTAGAGGAGGGAGCCGAGACCGTCGAGAGAGCCAGTTTCGTTGAGAACATTGCAGAGGAGGGAACCAAGATTGTTGAGAGAGTCAATACAGCTGAGACCATTGTAGAGGAGGGATACGATACCGCCAAGAGAGCCGAGACTACCGAGACCATTGTAGAGGAGGCCGCTGAGACCATTGTAGAGGAGGGATACGATACCGCCAAGAGAGCCGAGACTACCGAGACCATTGTAGAGGAGGCCGCTGAGACCAGGAGATCGAGACCATTGTAGAGGAGGCCGTCGAATAATTTACAGCATTTGATTACATATAAATACAATCCTCTTGTGCCCTAATGTTAGCAGCAAGAGTTTACATTGCGCATCCTATATCTGATGTTGTATCTTGTTGTGATTTCATCATTGAACCCTATTCCCAACTACTTACCTTCCTCTATCTATTTCTCATGGCTATCTCATGTATTCTTTGCCCTCAATGTTTCTGGAAAAATCCAATTAATACTTTTGAGTTAGGGTTTATAACTCCTATCTAGATACTTCGGCCATGTGGATGTCGACGTTCTCTTTTTTTACATGTTTATTTTCTTTTATTTTCAAAATATGAAACATATCATAGATTATGAACAAATTCTGAAAGAATAAAAATTAATTTAATTTCTGTGTGTGTGAATTATGTTTGCATTTCCTATGGCCTATGGGCATTTACTAATAAATTAGGATATATTCCACGAATCAATACATGAGATGTGAGTTATACCATTTCCATGTTGAAAAACAATCCAAGACTGAGTATATGAGAAGATAAGCATGGATGTTTGCATAGCCAAATCAATGCAATTTGTAATCAATTCATTATGTGGTTAGTGGTTTAAAATAGAGCTTGTGTGTTGAATTGGACAGGAGCGAATTGTGGTTTTCAACCCATTGAGCCACCCCTTGGGGTTCTGTCACCATGGAATCCAAGCCATGTGCATTGTTCATGCTTCTTGTCCACATTATTTTTTCCAAGTCCTCCATTCCATGTGCTTTATGTCAAGTCCATATTTGTTTTCCTTTGTCCAAATCCTTGTCCAAAAATGACCTTCTCCTCCATACTGCTAGTCATCTTGTTTTCCTTCTCCAAGATGCTTAATTTCATTAACCTTGTCCACTTCATCTTTGTCACCAAGATGCTTCATGTCATTAACCTTGTACACTTCATGCTAAGTCACTAAGCTGCTTCATATCATTATATGTGTGTTAATATCATCTTATAATCATTGTAGCCAACATTAGGTGTTTACCAAATCAAAATCAGAACACATTACTAAATACTTGCAAACCGTGGAATCAACTCAGGATGCTTCAACACTTCTTCTTCATACCCGCATGCAAGAGAAGAAATGGAATCACAACTTCCAGCTGCTGCTACATCATATGATCCATTTTCTATGGATGCTTGAGAGATCCTTTCACTTGTGGGTCTTATTGATGTTGTATCTTTTATTGCTTATATGACCCAACATCATCAATTGTCACAACCATATGTACTGAATCTTTCTGTGGTGTCATTCTGATTACATCTTCACTATGACAATGTTCTTCAACAGATCTGTTGTAGCCACAAATGTCATCAAAGGTCCTGTGGCTTCCTTAAAGAATACACCATAAAACTCACACAATTTTCGTGCCATCATCCAACATTTTTACTCTTTCTTTTTACCATCGGATCTTCTTGAAAACTTTGCTTTTTTTTCTTCATTTGCTTCAACTACTCAATCTTCAACTTCATGCTTGGGCTATGTACCCAATTATCACTTATTTCGTACGAATTCTTATTGACAACATGTATGGAGAGACATCAAACTTCATTTTAACTTGAGGAATTTATGGGTCAAAGGCACTATGGTTGAATGTTTACATGAGTTATTTTCTTGTTGTGATCTTAGAGGCATGAGAATGTAGAATGTGAGGAATGAGAATGTATCAATCATTGCCACCATATGAGTTTTGACAGTAAGATTAATTGGCCCCATCCCATTATGAAGTAGAACCATGTGAGATAGATCCTATAACACCATTAGCATCATGATATAAGCAAAATTGAAGTTCTGTTTTCTGTCGAGGCTGCTTGAAGATGATAATTGCCAGAATGTGGCCCCAGGGTACAAAGTAATGAAACATTTGACGGATTGGAAACATATATATATAAAAGGAACATAATTATATAGGCCTAAAATTGCGGTTGGTGCCATTGCAGTCAAATTTAAATCAATTTGTAATCCGCCTCAACGAAAAACGGAACTTCGATTTTGCTTACCCATTTTTGTTGTTCTGGTTTAGGAAATATTTCAGGCTATTATGGTTTGTTTTAAAGTCTTCATCTTCTTAAAATTGGATTTCATTGTATCACTCATCAGGGTTAGTAAATTCATAAAAGGTAAGCATGCATCATCATACTTCAGACTTCAATCAAACCATCATGACTTGGATTGTGGCAATTTTAGTCTTCGACTAGGGTAGTACTGTAGCAGCTTTAACACTTAGAATATAGTAGCTTCAAATTTGGAATGTGGTGGCTTCATAAAAAAAACAAGTTGTGGTATAGCTTCCCCAGTTGTGGTTACTATTTTTTTATTAAGCTCATGAAGATTTATATGCATTTTATTGTTTCTACTATCCCTATGTTTTTGTGAAGAATGATTGAAGAATGTTATAAGTGTTCCTAGAGAATTATGAACATGGATATGTACAATTCCTCATATTTATTATCACTTTGTTTTATGTGATGAATTCATTTGCATGACTTGAGTATATCTGAAGCTCTCCTTCAGGTCCCATGAATGAACTTGAACACTTGTTGCATTCATTTAATTTGAAAGAGTAGTTATAGTTTGAAATAACTCTCTCCTTACCTTAGCTAGCATTCATTGAAAGGAAAGGCTTATTTTATTCATATGCATTTGCATGGTTTTAGTCAGTCATCACACCATGAGTTGCACTTCCATCACCCAACTGAGTAATACAACCATTAAAATTTAACTCGTTAACTCAACACACTTTAACATCGCTTGAGGATGAAAAGAATTTGTTAGTTAGGTAGGACACCGGGGATAGGCATCCAAATAATTCCCCCTTGTCATTATCATCCGAGACATAGTTGTTGTCCTCTAGGGTGCTAAAATCCTCTTGTACTTGTTGACACGGTCATCGACCAGTTTGTGGAGGGGCCTCCTGTTGTTTCAGGGGTTAAACCACTGCGAGATCGAGAACCGGACGGACTATGTGGAATGCCGCACTCCACTTATCCCTAAGGAAACATCGATCATTGTCTTCCTTGTATTCTTCGGCCACCATACTGGTGATACAAGGGTGATAAGGCAGAAGCGCCGAAAACCTTTTCCGATGTGTCATGAACGAGGTAGCTTAGTGACTTTTTTACTAGGGCTCTTTTACCCAGGATCTCTTTCGGTAGAGGGATATCCTTCCTTTATTGGTCTCTCATTTTGTATTGTTTGACTTGGATTTCATCACCTTGTGAAGGATACAACTTGTTGAGGTCTCCAGCTCTTAGTTAGGAGGTTTTGCTTGCTATTTCACCTTTTTAGAGGGTCTTTTTCTTTTTAGTGCTGCTTGTTGGCATTCTGGCCATTTTTGTTTCAGCTCGCTTACTGTGACACTGGTCCCAGTAGAGTTTTTTGAGCTTATCTGATGATGTGTGATGTCCTCTTCTCCTAGGTCTTCGAGATGGTTGAGTTAGATAGTCTTCTCAAGGGACTGAACACCTCTTGATGGAGCCACTGATGCTTGAACTTAGAAGTAGTCTAGAGGACCACATGATCACATCATCCATGTGGACTTTTTCGTTTATTGTGATGATGGTCTTTCAAGTTATATGGAACAATGGTACATTTGAGAGAGAGATGATTGGTACGTTGTACCCCACCTTGGTTGATTGTCTTATGGTCCTTCCATTTTGTCGATAATATTTGTGTGGTACCTTTCCTTTTACCTTTTGGGTCTTTTACTCATCTTGGTATATCTTTTGATTTGTACCACCTTTTATGTTTTTGGTCTTGTGGGTACTACGGTAGTTTGTACACATTTGAGGTACACACCCTAATTTTTCCAAGTTGTTATGAGTCTTTATACCTTTTGGTGGTCCTATTTGAGTTACAAGAGGTAGTTACAAGGAGCTATTGCATATAAGAGGTAGTTACAAGGAGCTATTGCATATAAGAGGTAGTTACAAGTAGCTATTGCATATATTTGACATTATTTTACCTTCCATCTCTTTGGCATGTCAAATAACATGTAGTTACAAGGAGCTATTGCAATATATATTTGACCTTATTTGTACCTTCCCCACAATGGTTGATTTACTTTTGGACCTTACACCCCGTTGTTTATTGGTCTTGTAGTAGCTTGTCCTTTAATTTTGGTCCTTTCATTTTTTTGTGGTACCTTTCCTCTCACCTTTTGGGTCTTTCACTGGTCTTGAGTTATCTTTTGAATTGTACCGCCTTTTTTGTTTTTGGTCTTGTGGATATAACTATGGTAGATTGTCCACATTTGAGGTACTACACCCCCTTAGTCCCAAGGGTTATGAGTCTAATTTATACCCACTCTTTTCTTTTTTACTTGACTGTCATTGAATTTCTTTGATTGACTGTACCAATATAGCCAGTCATCTCTCTCTCTCTAGTTTGTACTAACCCTATAATAGGGTCACTTGGTTCCTAGAGTTGACTGGCCTCTAAGAGGCATAGTCATTTCTGAAAGTAACTCTTCTAAGTATATTACAAGAAACATCTACACCCAGTTAATTAAATATGTGTTGGTTATAAGACTTAATTAGTAATCAAAGTGTTGGTAATCAAATACGTGGTAAATAATTTGAATTAATTAGTTAAGGCTTGTCCTGTCATACAAAATTGTTGGTAATCAAATTATATTTGTTGGTAAAGAATTTTAAGAGTGGTGGAACTCGACCTCGACTGAACTTGTGAGGAAAATTATCTTGGATAATAAGTGTCCTGACAGAAAACTGAGCAGAACTATGACTTTATTTCTTGAACCATGACCTTATCATAACTATAACAGATTGCTCCAGACTTCCATTTGTGAGCTAAACAACACAATAAAATTTGAAACAACAAAAGGAAAGTTTGCAAGATGGGAAGCATTGTTCTAATGTTATAACTTTACTGTTCATGAGCACATTTCCGGGAAAGCAAAAAGCATTCCTGACTTTATAACAAGAGAATATTTGACACAGGAGTGTGCTGTTAATTTTTAAGAAGCAGGCCTGAAGCAAGTGAGCCTTAAACAAGTGAGCCTGGTGCAAGCGAGCAGGAGGAAAGCGAGCGTAGAAGTTCAAAGTGGAATCCAGTGGGCCCATAACCCACAAGTAAACATGAAAATATATGCTTGGACCGGAGGAAAAAATCATATCTATACTATCAATGATAATATGAGTTGGTTGGATTATATGCAAGACTAGAAACCTAGGTGGGAGTTGAGACATGCTGAAGTATTAGATGCTAACTTACAAGGTTTTGATGCTTTTATTAGACTAGTGCCAGAACTCAGAAGAATGCCTATGGGATCTAGTATTGACGTACCAGAGATGATTTACAACAACTCCTTGAGAAAAGTAGCTGATGCAAGCAATTGGTTAACTCACCTATACCCTGATCTTAACTTAATCTCGACGGAGGGCTCTACACCTCACCCCGGGCTACGACTAGAACAACAATACTACTGTATTAACCGGATACGTTCTTTGGAAGCATGGCCACATCAAGATGCTAGTCTCTTGTTTCTAAGTACTACACACAATTATGAAAAATATTAAAAATTATGGTGGAAATTCTTGAGAAAAGAAAATAAAGATAGAACATATTATACCATGCTAAAGTTTGGACCTCAAATGACACATATCCATGAGGATCCTGCATGGTTTGTCCCTGATTGGACTAGAGACTGGTGTCGGTCATTCGGCATCAACCTGACAGCATTAGATCCAAGTGTTATTTATAATCTAAAACAGAAGTTGGAGAATCTCTCGAACAGGTCAAAGATATTTTGCAGACAAAGCTTACTGAGGCTCAAATCCTTCAGTACTACGTTAAAAACGAATGACAGTGGCTTGTCAAAACCCACATAGACGTCCACATGCATCAGAATAGACGCATGGTCTTGAGGTTTGTTTATTCAAAGACATGGGTTGTTGAATCCAACGTCTTTCGAGAATTGTATGGTCCCCCATACTCTGATGAGTTGTAAATGTCTCAAAAGTATTTGGCTATGAGTGGGGCCTGTCCATTCAAATTGTCATAAAGATTGGAAAGAAAGTCTTTTTAACTATGTCATGATAATATAAAGAAAGCCCTACTTTTATCTCTGTCAATATGATTGAAAATATATGTTATGTATTAAATACCCTAAGTCAATATTACAAGCAATTGTCCAAAGGAAGCATTAGTTGGGAGTATGACTGAAAGCTACCATTTTTCAAAACAGCTTACATGTTTACGGTTCCATTTTTGCTTGATTCAATTACTTTCAGTCATCTAAGAAGACCATGCTTGAATAAGATTATACAAGTTCCACAACATTATATAAAATATTGTTTTTGAATATTTGTGAACACTTATTAACCACCTAAACGATCTTACTTTTGAAAGTCTTACAAAATTTTAGACGTTTTCCATAATGGTTAGTGATTTTTATTTTATATTATTATTGCTGAATATAAATATCTTACTAAATGTGACTGGACTTCAATTACCAAGTTGATGAACCCAAACTAATGGGATGAGAGAGACTTTAGGGCAATGACGACACAACTGATAATTGGATGGTTTGATATGGGAGTCAAGACCCAAAGGAGCAATAAAAGAAAGCTCATAATTGCGTGAATGTGTACTCATAAAAAAGATAAAGTGATCGTCTTCCTCATCGCTTGAATGCCTACATGTTGATAAAGGGAATGAGGATCAAGTAACATTATAAAAGGTGCGACACGTCACCTTTTAAGAGGCGCTATGCCTTGCGGTCGTATCTAAACTTTTTTCCCATGTTGCAGGTAGAACCAAACAGGTATTTGTCAGATCTGTCTTCCTCGAGCGAGGGGAGTTTAGGAAGGCTAGAGGAAAGTGAGACATCCAGTAGGTCGAGAAGAGTTGTATATTCAACTAGATGTCAAAAGACCAGAAGAAAATTCGATAAACGCAATGAATTTTTTCACGGTCAAGGGGGTTCATGTTCCTATGGTGATGAGACAAAAGACGACCTCGAGCTTCCCTTAAGGTACAGACATTTAGTGAAACAATGGTTACCCAAGGATCTTCCTCAACCGAACAAATTTTTTTGTGTGAACGATAGGATATATTGAATAACACCGTCATCAATACATGGTTTTGGGTTCTTCAGCATGGATGGCATAAGGGTCCCTTACAACACATGTACAGAATTGATGGAGTATGTTGGACCCTGTTACAGCTACAAATATTGGATGCGCTTGGTCCAATTTACAAAAAGTATGTGTAGCTATGGATTGTCAACAAACTATTTACAGTTGAAAGACAAAGATCAAAATAAAGGAGCAACGTTGTACATGGATGGAAGGCCAAAGGCCACAGGGAATATTGCGGGGTTTATAAACAGTACACAACCAGGGTCTACAACTAAGCAAACCAACTGCGAATTTGAGGGGCGTGAAGGAAACCGTGTTTTTGTAGTTGCCATTAAATCAATATTTGCAGGGGAAGAGTTGCTTATTAATTACAATTTGAACCGTAGATACAAAAAAGGTTACTATGGGATTGGTACATATTATAACAATTTACCCAACCTTTTATTAATGAATTTAACATATTAAGGATTTTTTCGTTAGTTTATTTCGTTTAAATTTTCCCCATTTACTTTGTAGGCTAGTGATCGGGATAAAAAACCGCTAGTAGATGGTCGGAGGAGTACATCTTCCTCGAGGGATCAAGTATACATCTTTGTAATAGTGCAAATATAATAAGAAAAAATAGTTGAGTTTCACTATGTTTAGGTGACTTTCACTATGTTTTTTATTTAGGTATCTGTAAGGGGTAACTCCTTGTTACTAGCAGATCGGGGCAAGACAGCTATGAGCATCGATCCGAGGAGTGGATCACGATCCTCTATGTTGCAAGTATAATCCATTGGAATTGTTAATATAATTTTAGGAATCTAGCATGATATAACTCAATAGTCTTTTATATTTTTTTGTTGTAGCCCGATGAATCGTTGTATGAAACAGCATCAGAAGAATGTCCAATAGATCCTAAAGTGGCTGAGATCCTTAAAGATGATAGACAAACTAGTGAAGCCACAAACTGGTTTACGATGATAGACAAATTGTTGGAAAAATATACTGCGGAACTCGTTTCTCTGCTTATCAAGTTTCCGCAGACAAGCAAGAACCTGGCAAGGATTGAATTGTTGGAACATAAATCTGAATCCTTGGAAGCAAGTTGAGGAATCTTGATTCATAAAATAATTCATTTATAACTTTATAATTTTCTCTTTTATATGATAGTACTGAACGTGTAATACGTGGTTTGTATTTACAAAATTATCAGAAAACACACAATAGTGGTGGAGGAGATGTTGGCCGCAGTGAGGCTCGTGGAGAGACGTGGCATCATGGGCAAACGACTCCACGTACTACATTGACTCCTTCGCCATTGTTGTCGACTGAACAGTTAGCAACACGTTCTAACACACCATGGACCCCAACTGTGAGCGCATCGGCCGCTGGTGACCGACGCACACCGGATCGTCCACCGGAAGAGGTCGACAACGAGAATCTTGGTAATATTGATATCGACCTAGTTGCATTTCCAGGATCTTCCCATGTCACTAGCACGAGAACAATGGAGGTAACATTTTTGGTCGACGCCGATCTCGTCCCAATCAAGATCGATAAGGTCCCAGGTAATTAATATACATTGATCAAGTTACTGTTTATAACTTCATTGTAATATACCGATAAAACGTTTTCTTTCAACTAATTATGATCATGGCATGATCGTTTCGCAGGAAATGATGTTTTCTATAAACAAATGAATGACGCGTGCTTAGAGATATTCAGGCCCACCATCCGAGAAAGGTGGGATAAACAACATAAATGTTTAAAATATGAACTCATGCATCGGTTGGTTGGCCTGTTCAGTGACAAAACCTTTAATAAAGTCGAGGTCATGAAAAAGGCTTGTCAACATGTGAAGGTTGTCCGAGACGAATATAGGACACACCTTGAAAAAAACCCTAAGTATGATTGCCCTCCAATGATTTCACCAATGGAGTGGAGAGCTCTAGTGGATGATGGAAGGGAGAAGGCTCAGAGAAGAGAAGCAAAGATAACACCAGGCACAGGGAGGTATGCAATACTTTCCGCAATGTAATTCAAAACCTTATTATTATTGAATATTTCTATATCGAACTTGGAACATCTAACATATTTCAACACTTGCATAGGCTTCCAGACACATCAAAGGCCACAAAGGCAAGAGTTGAAAAAATAGGTTAGCACAAGCTTGGGCCTGGTGGTTATTCCAATTTCGCGGCACGATTTGTAAGTTTTGAAAAACCAATAATGCATGCAAATAATAAATTGCAAATTATTTTTCGTTTTATTGCAATGAAAAATGTTAATTAACGACATTATGTAAATATGCAGGCCGAACGATTCAATGAACAGCCCACTGAGGAAGACATGAAGCTTGGCTTCAAGGAAGGCTTTGGAGCTGTTGTTGAACGACGAAAAAGCTTGTCTGGCCAAACACAGTCTTCTGGTACCAATCCATCCGGTGCACAGGTAAATAGACTCTATATACTTTATCGAATATTAACCGCTTGTGCAATCTATTCATTATAAATAATTGAAAAACAATATTGACTCTGTTTTGAGCAGGAAAGCAATGATCCCCCTAATGTCAAGGAGGGAGAACAACAAATCGAAGATCATGCTTCTAATCCTGGTAATGAATTTATTCATATGCTAAAATTATATGTATAGCATTGCAAATGGTGAACATTTTGTAGTTCACCATATTTCAATTGCAGAGCATGTAGAGGGTGAAACTATACAGGTTGAGCCTGGACAAGAACATGAACTACATGATGTGGCCACACCAGGTAAAAAAACACCTTTGTAATGTTTTTTTAAAATGAAATACTTGTCATTACAATATCAAAATACAACAATGTAACATTTTCACATTGTTGCAGCAAATCCAAACCCCTTGCCGCAGACATCACCACAAGCGCCTAATGAAGAACCAAGAACTGGAAGAGAAAGTCCAGGGGTAGATGCTCCTCTTAGAGATTATTTACCATTTATAAAGAGAAGAAAAACTGCTAGTAAAAAGAAGTGACTCGAAAAATGTACTCATCTAATTATTTTTGATAACAATATATCGTCCATGATTTTTGGCCTAATGAATGAATGAATGGTTTAATGGTTTAATGATTCAGTGTAGTAAATTTTTGCCTTTATTGAATGTCAGTTTTTATTGAATGAATGAATGAATGGTTTATTGAATGCTATCTTTTATTGTATGAATGTGTTGATTGAATGAAACAATGGTTTAATGAATGTTAGCCTTTATTGAATGAATGGTAGATGAAAGTTCATGATGAAATATGGATGAATTTAAATGTATTTGTTTTTTTCAAGTACATGCATTGGGTATGGGGAATTGAGAGTGATGTGAGGTGGGGGAGGGGCCATAAGAGCTTCCACCTTCACATGGTTGGCCCTCGAAACAGAGAGGAGCTCAATGAATGGCTACGATGCTGGCTTTCTACAACCCACTAGCATGTCATCTAAATTTTGACAATTTCTTGGAGCTTGTTGTGATGTTTGGTTGCTCATCATAACCAATTTTGAGTTTCCACAACTTCAAAGGCTGAGTAAACGATGCACTAGAATCAATATCCTTAACCTTCTCTTTAATTTCATTGGAATCAATATCCTTAACCTCACATTAAGCCCTTCCAAAATGGTCTACTTACCATTGAAGCCTAGCTTCTGAAGCATGATATTTGCAACTAATCTAGCATACACCAACAACAATTAGAAACATGCTGCCTGTTGTCAATGTTCATCATTTTTTATGGCTGCAACTTAACTGAGGATATTCGAACCTGCAACCTATGTCTAGTCCCAAGGCTAACACCTTCAAGCTTGAAGTGCCACTGACAATGGGAGACCACCTTCAAGCAGCTTGATTCATTCTACATGCATTTCTTAGTGGGAGATGGCGGGCTACCACCTTGCTTGATTCATTATGCATACATTTCACTATGCAACAGTCTCAAATCCCCTTTGTGCTTTCCCTACATTGGTTTCTCGATTCAGCATGACCCACGCCTACCGTTCGAGGAGTGTTGCCAGCAGTCCAGAGTTTCATCCTGGCAACGGTGATGATTCATGGTATTATGTTTCCCTTCGGCTGCAATATGACAAACTCAAAGCTCTTATACGAAGGTTTGTCTGACAAATGTGATGGTTTCGGTTTCTCGATTCAGCATGACCCAAACAGTCACATTTGTCAGACAAACCTTCGCAGTGGACTATGAGTTTTCCATATTGTAGCTGAAGGGAAACATAATACCATGAATCGTCACCATTTCCAGGATGAAACTCAAGACCATTGGCAACACTCCTTGGACGGCGGGTGTGGGTCATATTGAATTGAGACACTAATTTAGAAAAAACTCAATGAATCTGAGACCGTTGCATAGTGAAATGCATGCAGAATGAATGAAGAGTACTGGGTGTCGAGAGAAATGGTTGTGGGACTTCGTATGAGAGGAAATGGCGATGGGAATTGATTGACAAGGTCAGGCTTGAAGGTGGTAGCCTTGTGACTAGACATAGGTTGCAGGTTCGAATCTGCTCAGTTTAGTTCATACCCGGTTATTCTTTCGATGCAACTTATAGATTTTATTTATTTTCCTTTGTCAACTTTATGTATCCCTTTATGTGTTTTCTTTATTTTGATTTTTTAACATTATGTATCCCCTTGTGATAATCGGAATTGTTAATATCGAGTCACTTGAGAATGAACATAAAGAGGATTTCCACGGAAATCTGTTCCATCCAAACCTATCAAGTGTACTTTTAGGTAAAAAATATTCTTGTAACAAAGCGATGAAAGATATTAGAAGCAAATGTAACAAAGCCCTGAAAGAAGTTCGTGTAACATAGTGGTTTGTGTTTGCAGGAATCCTTCAATTTACAGGGTGAAAATCATGGCCATAGAGCTGCCACAGTTCAGAGATGTCAAAAATTGCTGACCTAAAAGTGCACTTGATAGGTTTGGAATATGGAGTATATTACCGTTGAAATCCTCTTTATCTTCAATCTAGAGTTTTGAGAAAACCATATATATATGAAACGATGCATTATGACAGTCCAATTTCACAGTCGCCTCTTGAAACCAAGGTAATACTAGTTAGATAAGGCGGGACAAGTTCATATGATAGGGGGGGTAGTTTGAGCAAATGAAGTAAAAGTTCATTTGCTTCGACTACTATGCCTATTGACTGATCTTGATATTGTGTCTTGTAAATTATCCTTGTACCTTTCCATCTTCATCAACATTTTGCTGTTGGTTTTTTCATGCTAAAATGCTCCCCCTTATGCTACTTCAAAATTCAACAAGGTTCTGTCAAGTAAATTCATAAAAGGTAAGCATGCATCATCATTCCATACTCCCTCAAATCTCTCTCTCTCTCTCATTTTTTTTTGAATCGTGCTTACTGCCTCTCCATCCTCCCTCTTCTACAACATTACCATTTTCAAGCAACAAAGTCCACAAATGCTTGGACTTCTCAATCATCTCCTCGTTTTGATTTTTTTTTTTTACTTTGGTTTTATCCACTCTGTTTTCTTTTGTTGCGCTTTCAAATTCATCTGCAATGATATCAACACACTACACATTATGGGAATAAGACATTCACATTTGCATCTTCCACTACTACATCTAATTAAATATCATCTCCTTGCAACTCCACCATTGTAACACCACTCTCTTCTATAGTGTCATCTTCTACAACAACACCGCTCACTATTGCAACATATATCCATTACAGCTTTTCCATTGTTTATTTAGTTTCTTGTACAAGCTCGACCTTTACCCCCAATATTTTCCTTATTGTACTTTGCTACAATCAATTCTTATACACCTCTACTTGGAATTATAGAAACATACACTTCCAAACAATATTGTTTTTCTTTTAAATTTCCCATAGGTGTCGGATAACCGATGGCCATATCAAAGACAACCGACGACTATGCCATAGATCCAATGGCCAAAAGACATCGGATCCAAGCCCTTTTCAGTTGTGAGGGGTGTCGGTTATCCAACTGCCACAGTGAAAAATATCGATGACTATGCCATAGATCCGACAGCAAAAGATGTTGGATCCAAGCCCTTTTCAGTTGTGAGGGGCATCGGTTATCCGACCGCCACAGTGGAAAATAATGATGACTATGCCATAGATCCGACGGCAAAAGACGTCGGATCCAAGCCCTTTTCAGTTTTGAGGGGCATCGAATAACCGACCTCCAGAGGCGTCGAAGAACTGACGAAGTCCGAGCCATCGGTTTTAATCCGAAATTGGACCGACGTTAAAAAAATACTGAGGCTGTCGAATAGTCGACCATAAAATGTAGCAAATATGACTTTTTGGCCATCGAATTTTGGGTCCAAAAAACCTAGTGTGTGGTAGGTGTAACTGGCACATGGAGGCACTAACTAAATGAAGGAGGCTCAATGGAGGGTGCATGAGGAGCTAACTAGAGTCAAAATGGGTAGTCTAGTCTCACTGGAGGTCTATCGGAGTGATACAGTTAGTTGAGAGTCAGTCTAGCCTTAAATCAAGGAAAGAACTGAAGATAACTAAAGTACAATTTAATGGTAGGTGAGAGAGGGTGCATGAGATGCATGTAAAGGCATGCAGGGCGCAATAAGCACTAGGAGGGCTAAAACTAATCTGTGAGAAGCTCCCAGGGATAGCTAACTGAGGGCTAGGTGCTGGGACTGATGATTGGGATGCATGCAGAATGCATGCAAGACTGAAAATGTAAATAATGAAAATGCTGGTAGGACTAGGATGGAGTATAGGAATGTCCTAACACGCAGTACCCTCCATATAGGTCACTGAGAGGAGAATTCAGAGGGGGGTTCCGCGACGGCCGAGATACTGGTACCGATCGAGGAGGAGTTGCTGTACGAGATCGAGGACCAATCATATGTTAGAATTGTGGTTAGCAAGGGAACTATCATAGGGATTTCCTGAACCCAACCCCACAGTGCACTTACTGCAGTGCTATGGACCATGGTGTCGAAGACTGTCCTCAACTCATCGCAAAATGGAAAATTAAGAATCTTCCCCCACCTCCACAAAATCAGAATCGGAACCAGAATCCGCCAGTGGTACAGAAGATATCAGCAGAGGTCATAAGCAAAATACGACTGTCGGAATAGTGACTCGTGGAGGAGCTGTGACAGGGGCCGACAGGTCACAGGTTAGCATCCAACCGATAGCAAGAAAACAAGTCACATTTGATGCGGAAGTAGAAAGGGATATTTTATTGAAATCATAGGAGGTAATGAGGCAGCTGAGACATCTACCTCTTCACCAAAAAGAAATTACTTACGACATGTTGTCGATATTCGACACGATGAATTTCCAGAAAAAGGCCAACACCTTAAGAGCCTTTCCAGAGAGTTTCTTGGAGCTAGAAAAATATGAAGGCGCATTGGCAGAAATTTCGAACCTGATGCATCGACGGGAGGGTGCACGACAGGAGCGAACGTTCAATCGAATACATAATAGAAAGATAGGAAGATAAATGCGGATGTCTGCGCAAGTCAAAGCATTCGATATTGACTCCATTATCTTGGATTTGGGGTAAGATGTAAACATCTTGAAAAAATAGACCTGGGAAACGATGGGGAAGCCGCAGTTGGCTTGGTCCCTAGTAAAGATACGGCTAGCAAACCAAATTAAAGTCACCCCGCCCGACAAGGAAATTTTTAGGGGTGAAATTTTGCCAATTGGCCATTTTTGGGCCTTTTTTTCCAAAAAATAAATTCACTACTTGCTCATTTTTAGTCTCTAATATTGCCTATATCTACATAAACTATGTTTTTTTATCGTAATATTCACCCAAATTTACAAGTTTCAGGAGTAAATTGTATGTTTCATATTTAATATTTTCCTACCTATCTATATATATATTTTTTCCAATCCAAAATAATCACCTAGAATACTACACTTGAGTCTACGATTAGAATCCTTAAAAATTACCCTACCGCTCAGTCGACTATTCCAGGTCCCCGTTGAGATCGAGGGACTTAGAACATATGCATATTTTGATGTGATTTGAGATTGTTGATAACACAAGCCCCTATCCAGTGCTGCTAGGGATAGATTGGGCGATGGAGAATCAAGCTATTATCAATTTTAGGAAAAGAACTATGTCGTTTGAGAACCGAGAAATACGGGTAGTCGCACCTATTGACCCTGCGAAAGGGAAGAGATATGTTGAGCCTACGAGGGATGAATTCACTAAGGGATGGGACAATATTTACAACATCTTTGAAGATTATATCAACCCTAATGCATATGGAGAGTTAGGGTGGCGCAGTAGTAGTTCAGCGTCGTCAGATTCTGACGACGCACTTGAAAATTGGCAGAATCAGATGCATGAAGTGTCGTTTAGGAGGTGCGCATGCTTCAATCAGTCGTTGCAAAGGGTAGCTACGAAAGAGTGTGAGCTACCAACGTATGTGTGATTTCCCAACTTGGCCGCATTTCTCATGGAATTTGAAAAAAAATTGGCAGAACCACGACGATTATTGGCCTTGGAGGAATCCCTGAAGGCTACACCAGCGCGATGGTGGGCGGCGCACAAGTACACCATAACTAACTAGCCAGTATGTCGACACCTAATGACGGTTAGGTTTGACGACACTGACAGATACTCCGGAAGGAAGTATGATGGTAGAAGAGATCTGAAGGAGCATTTGAATGAATTTGAAAGCAAATTGGGACCACGAGCAAAACAGGAATGGGTCCATGCATTTATTCACACGTTGGATGAAGTACCACGAAATTGGTATGTCGCGGCAGAATTGCAATGCAAAACAACCTCTTCGGAACAAATAACAATTGGCTTTATCCAAACGTTCATTTTATCTGACGAAAACCCCTTCATCCACAGTTCATTACAGGCAGTTCGGGAGAAAGTATTCGACGCAGTTCCAACAAAAAAACCTATGGGAATCTAGCGGACTGCGACACCCCAAATGTTGATGGAATTTTACAACATAACAAGAGAACTAGACGATTAGGATGATTCGAGGGCCACGAATATCCCAGATTCAGAAGGAAGTCGCAGTGTCGAGGCACCAGATATGCCTTCTGACAAGTTTTAGCAGCCTTTGTGGATCAAGAAAGTGAACATTGGGTCAGAAGAAAACCCCAAGTTCGTGAGCATTGGAGACTATTGGGATGAATCGACTATTGCGAAGATGAATGACCTACTGCACGAATTTCAGGATTTTTTTCTGACCAAATTCTTGGAGATGAAAGGGATTTCAGGGGACCTAGGGGAGATGGAAATCCCACTGAAACCTTATGCAAAACTAGTGAAGCAGCGGCCTTATAGGTTGAATCCGAGGTATAAGGAGTGGGTGAAGGATGAGATTGAAAGAATGGTGGAGGCAAGAATTATAGAACCAGTGGAGGAATCGGAGTAGATCATCCCGATGGTGGTCCAGGATAAGAAAATCGACAAAGCTAGAACCTGTGTCGATCTAAGAATGCAGATGAACCTAAGGTCCCAGGAGTGCGAAAGATATGAATGGGAGCGAATCCAGCGAAGGGTTGACGCCGCAGAATCAATTATGGCACTGTAAAAAAAAAAAAGGCAAGTCGGACAATCTGCGACGAGATAATCATAGACTACAACAAGGCGTGGCTAGTCGAAAGCTGCCATGATGCTGAAGGGTCCAATCCGGCCATAAATGAAGCAGTTAAACCATGACAGTTGGCAGAAAAATGAAAAAATGATACAATTAATGACCAACGCATGTGTTAAATTTTGAGCATTAATTCACAATACTCTAGGATCTTTACTGAGAGAATAACATGTACAATATATCAATGCATATCAATCATAACAAGCATGTCAATCATCACAAGAATCAAAAGCATGAGAGACAATAGACACACAGATTTTTCGTGGGGAAAACCCTAAGGTGAAAAAACCCCACAACTTCCTCAGAGATAGAAAGAGCAATGGCTCAACCAAAGTACAACCAAATACATAGAGATAGTCTTCTACTAGCAAGTGATCCTCCTCCTCACATGTGTGCCACTTTTCGAGTGAAGGAAGATTGAGTTTCTGAGTGATCCAAATAGAGATCTCCCAATCTCTATTTATACTTGTTCTGTTTGCCCAATAACCTTATGGGGCTGACTTGTCTAGCTAGGTACATCAACCACATATTACATAAATCAGGGCCGACCCCACACATGGTGGTCTAATAACCCATCGGCAAGTTAACACACTTGTGACACTTGTCAATACACATGACGACACTTCCGAATAGAGGAATGACACATCTCTATAGGAGTACAATAATATATAAATGAACTACATGGATGAAATACATTCCGAAGTTACATATACATCAACACTCCCTCTTAACTAGGAAGGTATTTCTCGACACAGCTCTGCTAGCACAAGTCTTCTTCTCTGGATCATCGTCATCGTCACTGTAGCTGCTATCTCAACCAATCTCTGAATCTACTCGTCATAGGAAGTTATACAGAGCCAGTTATTTTTCATACTGGATGTAGGCCCACTACCTATAGGTCTTCGTCATCTATGCGAACGGTTTGATAGAGGTGGTCTCTCAGGACTAATTTATGTGCTGATGCAATACCTGACAAGAGCATCTCAGGAACATTTATGTGCCTAGCACGACCTACAAGATCTCCCAGGACTGATTACATGCATCCCCTTCACAATAC
Source organism: Larix kaempferi (assembly GCA_027924585.1). Taxonomy (NCBI): domain Eukaryota; kingdom Viridiplantae; phylum Streptophyta; class Pinopsida; order Pinales; family Pinaceae; genus Larix; species Larix kaempferi. The sequence continues at coordinate 10,576,379 of BSBM01000143.1, forward strand.
CTTTAAAGAGCATCCTAGGAACATTTATGTGCCGCAGCACGACCGGCAAGATCTCTGAAGAGCATCCCAGGACTTATTACGAGCACACAGCTCAACCTATCGAATCTCCAGGACTGATTACATGTGAATAGACAATACCTTTAAAGAGCATCCTAGGAACATTTATATGCCGCAGCACGACCGACAAGATCTCTAAAGAGCATCCCAGGACTTATTACGAGCACACAACTCAACCTATCAGATCTCCAGGACTAATTACATGTCTCCGTAGTAATACCTCATCCCAGGACTGATTACGAGCACATAGCTCAACCTATCGGATCTCTAAGGACTGATTACATACTACATAGCAATACCTCATCCCAATACTGATTACGAGCACACAGCTCAACCTATTGGATTTCTAAGGACTGATTACATGTTATTTGCACAACCTGCCACATATCATCTCTGACCTCCAAGTATCAACCTGATACTCATGATCTAATTGATCATCATTGCACGAAGCATCATCCTGATGCTCATGATCATCCTGATGATCATCACTGTACCGTCCTGATACATATCATCTGGAGCAACATCTTGAAGCTCGTCATCATGATCATCCTGATCATACAATGCATCCACCAGATACATACCAAGTATCTACCTGATACATATCATCATACATGATCCACCTGATCATATAATGTATCCACCTGATACATACACAGATACATGATCCACCTGATCACATAATGTATCCACCTGATATATATCAACATACATGATCTACTTGATCATACAATGTATCCACCTCATACATATACAGATACATGGTCCAAGCATCCAACATGATGCATATACAAAATATATACAAATGATCCAACTGATCATATCCATCATCCAACATGATGCGTACATACATATACATATAAATGATCCAACTGATCATATCCAACATCCAACATGATGCGTACATATAAACATATAAATGATCCAACTGATCATATCCAGCATCATCCTGATGCATATACAGAGCAGTAACTGAAGCATCGTCCTGATGCTCATCATCCAACGCTTACATCCACATCCATGTGAAGGATCCTCCTTCCAACATGCTTGGAATGGCTTCATCAAATGTGTCCATCACTTCTTCCTCAAAGTGTCATCAATCTGAAGAACACCAAGCCTCTGTCTGAAGTACTTGAACTTCACTCTGGCTAGTGGCTTCATCAGTAAATTTGCAATTTGCTCATCCGTCGCAACATACAAGAGATTCATTGCTCCTCTCTACACCATATCCTTGATATAGTGATATTTGATCTCTATGTGTTTCAACTTGTCATGGAACACTGGGTTCTAAGACAGCTTCACACAACTCTGGTTATCACAGAAGATACCAGTAGCCTCCAGTGGGAGATCAAATAACTCAGATAGTAGCTTCTGGAGCCATACCGCCTCACAACTAGCCGAACATGCTGTAACATACTCTGCCTTGGCTGTACTCAGTGCTACGCAGTACTGCTTCCTGCTAAACCAAGAGATCACATCTGATCCCATATTGAATCAGCACCTAGATGTGCTCTTCCTATCTGCAGCACTACCTGCCCAATCTGAATCAACATAACCCTGCAGGTTAAACTTTTGATTCACATCATACTTGAGCCCATAATCAACTGTACCCTTCAGGTACCTCAGAATATGCTTTACAGCAACAAGGTGAACACTCCTCGGATCTGTCAAGAATTGGATCAATGTGTTCACCGCAAAGCAAATATCTGGTCTCGTGTTCGTCAGGTACATCAAGGATCCAATCATCTGATGATACATAGAGACATCAACCAGCTTATATGAAGCATCACACAGAAGCTTCAGGTTCAATGCCATAGGTGTGGCCATGGCCTTGCAATCCATCATCCCGAACCTCTTCAGGATATCTACTGCATGCTTCCCTTGTCTAAGGAAGATCCCATCTGCACTCTGCCACACCTCCATACCTAGGAAATAATGCATCATCCCTAAGTCCTTCATATCGAACTCGGCATCAAGCTTCCTCTTTGTATCAGCAATCAATCTGTCATCTCCTGTTACAAACAGGTCATCTACATATAGGAGTAGTATCACAGGATTTCCTTCCTCAACCTTGTAGTAAAGGTTGGAATCCGCTTTACTCTTGTTAAAGCCCAAACTAGATAGGAAACTGTCCATCCTACCATACCAAGTCCTAGGAGCTTGCTTCAAGCCATACAAGGCTCTCTTCAATATGCACACATATGACTCCCTATCATGTGTTTCAAAACCGAGTGGCTGCTCCACATATACTTCCTCTTCAACTACACCATTCAAGAAGGTAGTCTTGACATCCATCTGGTGTATCTTCCATTTCATCACTACAGCTAGGGCAAGTACTGTTCTGATAGAAGTGTACCTGGCTATAGGAGCAAAAGTTTCTTCATAATCTATTCCCTCTTTCTGAGAGAAGCCACGAGCTACGAATATTGTCTTGTATTTCTCTATGCTGCCATCTGCAGCATGCTTGATCTTGTAGATCCATTTGGAAGTCACAACAGACTTCCCTTCAGGTCTTGGGACAACATCCCAAACATCATTCTTCATTATTGATTGGTATTCTTCGACCATGGCATCCTTCCATTCTTTCTTTTCCGCTGCTTCTTCATAACTGGAAGGTTCTTTGTTCATGATATCACAGAGTAAAGCAACATAGCTGGTATGTGATCTGGTTCTCTTCTTTGCTCCGTGTTCTTCTTCTAGAATGCCATATCTTTCTGCATCTTGAATGACCTCTCTAGCCCATGCAGGTTTCCTCTTGTGAGAGTTGTTCTCATGTGATGGATCTACAGGTTGTTGCGGATCTTCAACTTCATGATCAACATCTGGAATTGCTTCAGTCATGGTAGTGTCTTGAAATCTAGTTTCCTTAGGTTCTTCATAAACTTCAACAGGTGTCTTCCTTGATTTGATGAATGCTGAGTTTTCATCAAATGTTACATCCCTGCTGACATCAATCTTCTTGAACCCTTGAAAGTATATTCTGTAAGCCTTCGAGCTTTCAATGTAGCCCACAAAGATACCTTTATTTCCTAAAGGATCTAGCTTAGTCCTCTTTTCCTTTGGGACATGAGTATATACTGGACAACCAAATATTCTGAGATGGCTGACTTCAGGTTTCTTACCAAAGAAGACCTCTTCTGGTGTTTTGTTGTCCAATATCTTGTGGGGTGTTCTGTTCTGAACATATACAACTGTCCTAGCTGCTTCTGCCCATAGATGCATAGGTAGATCCTGGTCATGCAGCATTGCCAGTGCTGCTTCCATGATTGTTCTATTCTTTCTTTCTGCAACTCCATTTTGTTGTGGATTGTAAGGAGCAGTCAACTCCCTCTTAATCCTTGAATCACTGCATAGTTTCTTGAAGTCACCTGAAGTGAATTCTCCACCATTGTCGGATCTGAAAGTCTTGATCTTCTTATCAGTTTGGTTCTCCATCAAGGTTTTGAATTCCTTGAACTTATCAAATACTTCATCTTTGTTCTTCAAGAAGTAAACCCAAGTCTTCCTGGAGAAGTCATCAATGAAAGAGACATAGTAAACATACCCACTTAGATAACTGGATGACATCGGACCACATACATCGGAGTGGATAATTTCCAAGATACTTTTTGCCTTGCTTTCACTGCTTGGAAATGCCTTCTTTTGTTCTTTCCTTTTGCACATCATTTGCAAACACCTTCATGCTTGGTCTTGATTTCAGGAAGACCTTCTACAGCTTTACTTGCAATTGGTAATGCTCTGTAGTGCATATGTGCAAGTCTTCTATGCCAAAGTTCACTTGGCTCCATGGAATCATGCACCATGGCATGTTCAGGTTGTCCTTTCAATTTAGACAATCCTCCCTCTTGCTCTCCAATCACTACTGCATCATTGATAGTTTTACCTTTTGGCCACATTAGAACTTGGCCATCTACAAATGCAACCCTCATACCTTTTGCATCCAATGCATATATGGAGAGTAGGTTCTTCTTGAGCCCAGGTACATAAAGGACTTCTTTCATCTTCAAATATTTTCTAGAATCTAGGTTGTAGGAGGCTTCACCACTTCCTTTGATGGGGTATTGATAATCATCCCCAAGTTTCACTTTATGGGGTGATTCATGTTCAGATAGATTTACAAAAGATTCTGTAAACCCAGTCATGTGTTTGTAAGCCCCACTGTCAATAAGCCAATCATTACAACCATGAGAGATAGTACCTGTGAGAGCAGAGATTAGAACATACTCTTCTTCACTTGATGAGTCATCATCACTTTCTGCCCTAGCTTTCTTCTTTGGAGGTTCATCATCTTTGGCAGCATGAGCATGGTACCTTCTTTTGCTACCCTTCTTCTTTTTGATGGAGTTGTTGTTGTTGTTGTTATCCCTTTTGTTCTTTGGACATTCTGAGGCAAAGTGACCTTTCTCATTGCAATTGAAGCACCTCAGATCTTTCTTTTCTTTGTGATAAGGATGAGAAGATTTCTTCTTGTGATGGGATGGCTCCCTCTTGAACTTTCCTTTCTTAGTGTGTGCTGTGAGAGCTTGATCTTCATTCCCCATCTTTTCTTCCCATGCCACAAGCCTTGCTTCTTCTTGAGAGCATTCCTCCCACAGTCTACTGAAGGAGATCAATTTATTTCTTGCACAGATCCCTTGGATAAAGGAGTCCCATGACCTAGGTAGGCCAATCAAGGTTGTCATAACAATTTCACCATTCTCCACCATTTCATCTACAGCTTCAAGTTGTTCCTTGATCTGAGAGACCTTGGAGAAATAGGATTGAATGGTCTCTCCATTCGACATCTTGACCCCTTTCAATTGATTCCGCAGGGTCATCTTCCAATTTATGTTCTTCCCTTCAAATAGCTTGGTCAAGGAGTCAAACATCTCCTTGGGTGTCTTCAGAGATGACACATGTGGTATGAGATGGTCTTTTATAGAATCAGCAATGATTCTCTTTGCCTTGACCAAGTTCTTCTTATGCAATATCTTAGCCTCTTCATCCTCTGGGATAGGGATGCCTTCTTTTACATATGAGTCCAACTCATTCTCTTCCCGGATTAACCCAATCCTATACTTCCAGGCTCGGAAGTTATCAACCCCTTCAAGCTTATCCTCAAGCTTGGTGTGGTGAGACATCTTAAAGAGTACTTCAAATGGAAATAGAAAATATTTAGGTCTTACCACTTGATTTGCTGAAAACTAGATCTGGTCCTGGATTAGGGTTTGTCAGAGAAACCCTAAAAATTCAAAATGTGAATTTCAACTTTTTGAAATGATAGAAAGATGTGTCTTGATGAGTTGATCAGCCTGGTGTATTCAAAATTTGAGATCTGCAAGGCTTCACCCTTCATAAATGCCTTTTTGTCTTCCTGAGTTCACTCGGGAGGACCCTGAATTAGGGTTTGAGTTTCCCGGAGATCTACCCAGCCAAAAATCTCGATCCAAAGCTCTAAACTTCGATTTTTGCAAGGAGCTTCTAGCTATGTCTTCAGATTCCATAAATTCCTATTTTTATGGAAACCCTAATTTTTAGGGCCAAATCTGAAAATGCTCAGAATTGAATTTTGACTGGACAGATAGATTCTCCTTGATGAGTAGAGTCAATCTACTATACTGCATTTCCAAAATATGTGGAGAGAAACCCAATAAACAAGAAACCCTAGTTTCCATCATTGCACAATGTCTTCTTCTCAGGTTAGCTCTGATACCATGTTAAATTTTGAGCATTAATTCACAATACTCTAGGATCTTTACTGAGAGAATAACATGTACAATATATCAATGCATATCAATCATAAAAATCATGTCAATCATCACAAGAATAAAAAGCATGAGAGACAATAGACACACAGAGTTTCCGTGGGGAAAACCCTAAGGTGAAAAAAATCCACAACTTCCTCAGAGATAGAAAGAGAAATGGCTCAACCAAAGTACAACCAAATACACAGGGATAGTATTCTACTAGTAGGTGATCCTCCTCCTCACATGTGCGCCACTTTTCGAGTGAAGGAAGAATGAGTTTCTGAGTGATCCAAATAGAGATCTCCTGATCTCTATTTATACTTGTTCTGTTTTCCCAATAACCTTATGGGGCCGACTTGTCTAGCTAGGTACATCAACCACATATTACATAAATCAGAGCCAACCCCACACATGGTGGTCTAATAACCCATCGACAAGTTAACACACTTGCGACACTTGCCAATACACATGACAACACTTCCGTATAGAGGAATGACACATCTCTATAGGAGTACAATAATATATAAATGAAATACATGGATGAAATACATTCCGAAGTTACATATACATCAACAGCATGCGATGGATTTGGGAAATCTGTGCTGGATTTGGAAATTATTGTCCCAAATCAGAAGGATGCGGCAAACCAACACTATAAGTATGGGGCAGGGGATAAGGTCGAAACATTTTTTGTTAAACAAAAACCTGAAGAGTAGCGCATGGAGGTTTACATTTCGAGCACAAGCACCGAGCGCCCATAGCCAATGCTAGTCACATAGGAGCATCCATAAGTCATGTCTGGAATTTCAGTCAGAAAGAAGCGGAGCGCCACTTGACCTACATACATCGGTCAAGAATCGAAGAAAGGGAACCGGAACTTAGCTCAACTAGCAGAAGGAGAAGCAGGCAAGGCGACAGGATCTCAAGAAGGCCCAACAATACTAGGGTATGTACCGCCGAGCAAGGCAGGGACATCAGCGGTTCCGATCAACAAGAATGAACGGTATACTATCGAGATGTCACTGATACCGAAAGGAGTTCCTCAAGCCCGGAACATTCTGGAAAATTTTCAAAAGCTACATTATACCGATCACGACCTCGCAAGTTTCCCAGAAAGTGCAGAAGGATACATAGATTTCAGTCATGGCGAAGGATTCCCAACCACAAAGGAACCCGCGGCATGGGCATTGGGATTGGCGCAGTTGGGGCTGCTTGGCCTCACCCAGACACCGCACTTCGGGAGATTGGCGTAGGTTAATGCATGCATCAAGCAGCTACTGGATTGCTTCCATGGAGGATACCTATGGAAGCATGAGAAGATTCTAGTGACAGTTGACATGATCGCAAGAATTACTGGGTTACCTAAGGATAGAGACGATCCTTCCCAATTTTTCCATGGAAACGACAATGACAAGAAGATCGCAGTGAGCTTGAAGACAAAGTACGGAGTGGAGAAAAACTACCGAGGGTACCTCATTAGCACAATTAAGAACCAGGTCATTAGGGTCGGAGTGAAGATCCTAGTAGTTAAGGTGGCATGGAAGAACAGGCCAAAAGATGCAGTTTGGGCATCATTACCTCCACGAAACTATGTGCCGCAGGAGTGCAGATGAATTGGTCAAAATTCTTGCTACAATAGTTGGTCGAAGATGCATATGATGCACAGGAGAAAGGAAAGGCGTTCACATACTCATGGATCATAATGTTGGTCGCATTAGTAGGATGGAGGGATCCTGAGCACTATCAGGGCATGGACATAGTAGAAGCCAGAGTATGCGAAGGGGCGCGATACCGGAATTTTTGGGCAACAACTGATAAAGAACAATAGGCCGCCAACGTTATACAATTTTACTTGTTCTTAGATATGTTGCAGATCGATGCACAAGCGAACCACGGATAATGGAGCAAGAAACACGAAAGTATTGACCGATCGCAAGGATATCGGTCGAATCCCATACAATTTACCTTCAAGCCCAAGCGGATAAGTCATGGAAATGGCTCCCAACGCAGTACAAGCTCACCAAGGAGGAGTTGGACACCATCATCGGAAGATGGCCCGTAGAGTGGAAAGTCCCAGCTGACGAAAAGGACCTGTCGAACTTAGAAAATGGGTAAGCAACAACTTGACTAAACCCGACCAATGAAGAAAAGGCTCAACTAGTTGGAAGGGGAGCACAGGAGAAGATGACCCCACAAAAGAGTAGTTAGAGGCGTCCAGCCATGATGGAGACTTAGTCACTACCCCGACAAATTCTCACTTAGACGCACAACATGAAGAAACAAGGACAAAGCATATGCTAGACCGTGGAGAAGGAAGCACAAGTGGTGGCCTTCCAGTAGAGCAAGTGAATAGGCTCTTGGAGAAACTAACATAATTCATAGAAGAAAACCGTGCGAAAGTCACACAACACTCCACTGAATACTTCCATCAGGTAACCCAACTGCTTTCCACACTATCCAACGCAGTTGTATAGTACATTGTACCACACGGGGAAGTTCGACCGAGTGCGTAGACAGGAAGGGTTGAAGTAGAGGTTGGCACAAACCCGAGGTTAGTTAAAATTTTACCAAATGCAATGACTACAGGGAATGAAGAGATGGATGTGGAACTAAGACAATACGACTCAATAGTGGTAGATTTCAACATACTACCAATGATGTTGCTACACAGGATTCAAACTGGAGCAAGTGCATAAATCCGCGAAAGAGAGGCCGGCATGCATGATATGATGGTGAGGTACAAGCAGCAGGCACACATCAGTGAGACAGAGGAACATCATCTTTAGGCAGAGAAAGTCCAAACATTAGCTAACAAAGAGAAGGCCATGGAGGATAGGAAGCGGCTGGAAAAAGCAATATCCAAAGTATGCGAGAAAACCCCTGAGGTAGATTAGGACATACTACTAGAAGCGAAAGCCATCTTATTGGGTGTACTTATCGATGACCTGCGGAAATAAAAATCAAAGTTGCAGGAAAGGGTGGTACCAAGCACACCACAGGAACAGACTCAGGATAAGCAGAATGTGATTGAGGAAGCCATGACAGAGATCACAGAGATGGAGAAGACAACCCAGGAATTCGTAGAGGGTGTCATGGAGTTTTGGGGAAGTTTAGTCCAGGACAAACAGCTAACCGCACTAAAGGAGCAACTCAGCTAAGCGGAATCACAGCTAGAATCCTTCAAGGGATCGATCAAAGCAATGCCTTCACTGATACAGATGACGAAGGAGGCAGAACTAAAAAGTATGTAGCAGCGTGTAACCAAGGCACGTGAAAGGCAGTAAAGAAGGGCCACACACCTAGATGAGCTCCAGACAAAAGCTGAAGTCCTTGCAGTACAGGTGATGGAAGCACTGCAATAGGTCAAGCAGCAATTGGAGGAAGTGCACAGAAAAGTTGCAAACACCTAACATACCAACAGGTAGAAGAATGCACACAACTCAAAACATCGGCAAAGGAAGTGGTTGACCAGATCAAGGATGCATACGAAAATTTCAAGCAGCAAATGAATGCACCATAGGTGTCCAGCTGAGGTGGCTCGAGGGTGAGCCACAAGTTTGTGTTGGGGGCCTGTTGGCATGGGATTAGTCCGCATGAAGTGCGGAAGCCGACAGTTGCGAAGAAGGACCATCTGTGGAAGAAGGACCATTCGTGGAGAACAAGGAAGCACAAGATTAGTTTAGTTTGTTAGAAAGGGTCATTTGGACCATTTTGTAACTGCCATAGTTGGATATAAATAAGAATATGAATGTAAGACTAAGGGCATTGGATTGGAGAGATTGAATCCGATCTGAGAACGAGATATGAACTCTGTAACGTTTTTCTCTGTTTTCGGCAATTTTGTATGGATGAGCGATAAGATGTTTTGAACTGTTTTTGTGAAGGATATACCGTAGGTTTTGATGAGTTAATGCATGAAGATGTTCGGATATGTTCTTCTATATCTTTTTATGTTGAATAATGAATGTTGCATTCTATTCTATGTTGTCTTTTCTGTAAGGTTTCAATGATGCGATCGCTAATGTTTCTCTGTTAATGCGAATGTTGAATATGTGAGTAATGAATGTGATGATGAATGTATGTTTGAGTTTCTAAGCATGATGCGAAAGTGAATATATAGTTTTTGATGAAATAGAGTTAGAGTAGATGCATGTCCTTTCCCCACTACGGAAACTTGGTTCCTGCAGCACCCTTAACCATCTCAGGTGAGACTTCACTCGCTTCGCGGGTGGTTCTGGAAAGGGTAAAACCTTTCTGGGCCGGTGCTTAAGGGTGTTAGGTTGGTTTTTGTTGACGACAGTCTGAAGTGAACCACTGTCGATAGAACTGTGTTAATAGCTATTTTATTTTTTATTTTTCGTAGAATTTATTCTTAGTGTCTTCTATGAGCCACTGTAGCTGATCAACCTGCGCAGATCCCAAGGATTGAAGGACAATCTCCTGAACAGAGAGAATTCATTACACCGAGGTGAAGACTGGATTATACTGATCCACCTCCTCAGGGGGAAAAAGAGGAAAACCAGGAACATCAAACATAACAACCAGTAGAATAAAACAATTACAGGTTAGGTGAGTCTGGGAGTTCTTCTCACGAAGGACAATTTAGAGATATCGAGGAACACTTATATAAATCTACTAGATTTCACTCTCCTCAACCTGAAGAGAATTTAGATACCATTGAAATTGAGGACCTCTTAGATCCATATGGACTTTTGAACCCGCCACAAAGTCCTATTTTTTCCAAATTAGCTGATATCCACATTCCTAATACATTGGCTAGGTAGTTTAACATGGAAAACAAAGAACAAGTATTTACTTCAGGGGACATATCTACTTCAGTTAGTACTTTACTTGTAGGAGGATTTAATTTTAATATGTCATCCATAATAGGATCAGGATGGTTCCCCCCATCCTCGATGATACTTACTATTACTAGTTCGTCAACTCAACTGAGTTCGAACCCTTTTTATTTTGGATTCTCATTTTTAGGCTGTCAACCTATGATTGCTACCATTCCTCCTAGTTAAATATTAATCATTTCTTCAGGTAGTGGCCCATATTTTCCTTTCCATAATATCTCACCCTTTAGTGGACAAATGTTTATGTCAAACCCACCCTTCACTGGAGTTGTTTTTAACTCCACTCTACCCTAATCAAGCTTACATTTCCAATATGTTGGAGGGATGAGTTTAGGAGACCCTTTTGGTCCAAATATATTGCAAGGTATTCCATTTATCCAAGGGGGAACCAATACTATACTTCCATGGGGACAAAATGCCACTCATGGAAATATCCCTTTTCTGGGATGGTAGGTTCTAATATGGCTAACCCTATTATGACAACTGTCTTACAAGGTATCCAAACTTTAGGAGGGATGGGAGGGACTGTTGGAACAAATTATCCTCCTTTTCAACACCATTATGGTCAGAAATTTTGACAACATAATCCAATTTTCACCAATCCTGGAAATCCATATATTCTGGGACAACCACATGCCAACACCAACCAATGGGAAGCTAACGCTCCTAGAACCTGGAACACCATGGCTCAGACAAAGTTGCCATTTCTTGCTACTTTGAGTTTGCCTGATATTTCAAAGTTGACTAATGATCTAGTGTTACATGACTCGAGATGGCTACCCCTACCCAAAAAACTTCCTTCAGACATCCCAATGTTTGAAGGTAAACCCAAGGAACACCCAACTAACCATGTGACGAATTTTCATCTATGTTGTTCATCCAATTCTTTTATGGATGATTCTATTCGATTGCGTCTTTTCCAAAGGTAATTAACTGGGGTAGTGGTGAGTGGTATGTTGAGTTACCATGAGCATCTTTTCAAACTTTTAATGAAGTTGCCATGGTATTTTGAACCATTTCCAACTTCCAGCCCATTATGAAACTGGAACTGAACTATTAACATATTTTTCGTCAGGATAAATTGACTCATATCTCTGACCACATCCATGAGTGGCGAAGGAGACATATTTTGATCTAGGCTCAGATATCTAATGAATTCCTTACGAATTAGTTCATCAATTCATTGCAACCTGTTATTGTAAAAGATGTGCCTCTTTCTGAGGTTCAGACCGAAGATCAAGCTATTTTTAAAGCCCAATAATTGGATTTGGTTTATTCCCAATCTGGTATGTTGTATGACATTTTTCCCACTGCTCCTAGAGTAGAAGCTGACCCAACAGAACCTATCCAGACACCTCATGTTAATGGTGTGATCGGGTAAGTTGTGAACAATCCAGTTAGCACGAGTAACAAATTTTTGAGTCAAAATTCACCGGAAACTACTTAGATTAACACATAAAACATTAAACCCAACGCTCCTTTTGATGTTCTGTTAGTACAGAGCTCTCAGGAAAATCAACAACATGCATGGAAGAAAAAAAAGAGTAAGAAAAATGGGAATAAGGGGAACACCAATGCAAACAATAACACTAATGCTGGCGGGGAAAATAATGAAAGAGCTAAGACGAAATTCCCTTGCTTGTTATGCAAGGAAGATCATCTAACTTATAAATGCCCCAAGATGGAAATGGCGCAAAAGTTGTTGGATGCCCCCAAACTGCTATATTAACCAATCCATCTCCTCAACATCAACAACAGATGATTGTTGGTTCCCACCAAAAGCCTGCAACCTCTCAAGGGGGAAACCAGGGAGCCTCCTCTCAAGGGGGCAGTTTCGGCTCAGGTGAAGTTTTCATGTGTGAACGAGATTTATATCTCTAGACTAGAAACATGAATTATGAAACTAATCCATCTGGAACAAAAGGAAAAGAATCTATTAATGTTGATAAGGGAAATTCTTTACACAGAGAAGACTGCCAACGACTATGCCTTGAATACGAAAAGGTGTTCTTAAGAAATTAAAATTCAATCCTAATGTGTGTGCTGCACAAAATTATGGCATAGTTGAATATTTGGCCTAGGATCCATGTGCAATGTCTACACTTGAGGTGTGAAAATACTCATAGCAGATCTAAGAGCTGATGTATACCTCACAATGAAAGAATTTAGGAATAAGATTAAGAGTGGTCAATGTAGTAAAATGAGCAACAACATAATAATACAGTAGAACTCAGATAGAAGCAAAATAAATTCACACACACTAATTCATTAATCACAAATGGACAAATAAATAATACAATGCATGAGGATTCGAATGCCAAGGTGGCAATTCGAATTATCCTTCATGGAGAGATCAAAAGATCACTGGAGTGTCATCAGAGCACAACTAGAAGTTTTCATCATCATCAGTGGAGTCATCAATGCACAAGTAACTGTAAATCATCAGTCAAACTGAGTCGAATTGAGTGTGGTAGCTCTAACTGGCACATGGAGTCACTAACTGAATGAAGGAGGCTCAGTGGAGGGCGCATGAGGAGCTAACTGGAGTCAGAATGGGAAGTCTAGTCTCACTGGAGGTCTATCAGAGTGATACAGTTAGTTGAGAGTCAGTCTAGCCTTAAATCAAGGAAAGAACTGGAGATAACTGAAGTACAATTTAATGGTAGGTGAGAGAGGGTGCATGAGATGCATGCAACTACATGAAGGGCGCACTAAGCACTAGGAGGGATAAAAATGATCAATGAGAAGCTCTCAGGGCTAGCTAAATGAGGGCTAGGTGTTGGTACTAATGACTGGGATGCAGGAAGACAGAATGCATGCTGCATGCAGAAATGCATGCAAGACTGAAAATACAAATAATGAAAATGCTGGTAGGACTAGGATGGAGTATAGGAATATCCTAACATGAGGTCCTCAAGACTTTCCCAACTCAAAGGAAGACCTTACTTTCATATTTAGGGGATCTTGATCCTGCAGATAGTCAAGGGATCTCTTTCGATTTTGACAATTGGAAGCCTCATCTGCCCTACCATGCTTCTTTTCAGATCCAAGTCGTATCTGGAAACACCAAAATTCATTAGAATGTTGTAGATGAGGGCACCTCCACATGCGTCGTGCCATTATCATGTTGGAATGATTTAGGATCACTTGATGTGGTTACTCCTGTCACTATGTTGAAAGCTTCCGATGGCCATCTTTTTCAACCTCGTGGAATTATCTCTGCTTTTCCTATAGAGATAGGGCGAAAATTAGTCAAAGTGGATGTGTAAGTGGTTGACTCCCCACTTGATTATAATTTATTACTAGGGATAAATTTGACTCAGGATATGATGGCAATGGTGTCTTCGATATTTCGTGTCATTAAGTTTCCTCATGAAGGAAATATTGTAACAATTGACCAAATAGCCTTAAACAATAACGAGTTCAACCAAGATCATGGATCCAATGTTCCTTTAGTATCCAATTCCGTGAGGATTTGTCAAAATATTGGTGTGGGGATGTATCCTTCATTAATGGGAACTTTTAATATTCCTCCACCTTATCTGCATATTGATGCATCACCGGTACACACAATTTCAATAGTTTCCACACCTTCTACAAGTAAGGAACCTCAATTTAAGTCTTTGTACTTTAACAATCCTTGGAAGTGTTTAGCCTCTAAATTTTAGTGTAGCCATATCAACCAACATTTATATCCCTTGAGTACAATTGCTACTGAGAAGAAACCTATGAGTTCATGTTTACCTTCTTGGGACTCGGTCCTGAACAAGTTATCCATCCAATAGGGTCATCGGAGCTTGCTCTCCACCCTGTTGATCCAACTAAATGCTTGGACATGTGTTCTATCTAGGATGATATACTTCCTTCTGACGAAGTTTTCCTAGATTCTATAATACAGTCTGCCATTCGTTTGGATGATGATCTAGTTGAACTTCATTCCAATCTCAGTTTTTCTTTGGAGTTTGATCTTACTAATTATGAACCCTCAAACACTATTATTGTTGAGTCTTCAAACCCTCCCATAGAGAGGCAAGTCTGTGTTCTTGCTAAGCTTTATTATTCTTCTAGAATTTTCAACTCCTGTGATGATGAATTTGTGTCCGCAGATTCCATCACTTCTTTCAACTTTGATCTTCCTATCAAGTTTGATCTGAATGATTGTAAGTATTTAGGATTAGGTACTATAGAGTCTCCTTTGGTTAAATCTACCTTAATTATGCCTATTATTGAAGATGGTGAAGTTGAAAGTATTTCTACCACAGTGACCTGTATCAAATCTTTTCATACATATTTTTTAGATATGATCTTGGTGTTGTTGTTTCTTGAAGACAAGATTCTCAGCTGGACTCATGGTTTCTTACTGATCCTTTTCGACATATTGTTTGATCATATCAGTTATATTCAGAACCTTGCATATAGGCTTAGTATTTCCCATTGTTACAATGCATTTGAACCTTTTTCCATCTGAATTTGCCATAGAGCCGAACCTGTTGGATTTTGGTGTGTTAGCCATCTCTATATGCATTGTGCACCAATCTGATAAGATCCTACCTAACATGGCCCACGCTAGTCAACACCCTGATTCCATTTTGGTGCCCATGCTAAAATTTTCCCATATTCTTGGGAGCCTTTTAAGTTTTACCATGACTTTGAGAAGAATCCGCATGTCTTTCTTCCTCATATATTTCTGGCCATTCCTTATAAGGCTCCCATTTATGTGTTTAAGTCACATGTGCATTTGTATCAATTCTACTTGTGCTTATGAGCCTGATGCCGACTTCCACGCTTTAAGCTCATTTTATAAGGCTCCATTTCTTATCTCATTTACGTTAAGCCATGTATCATTTAGCCCTTGCAACTTGATACCCCTTACTCGGAGGAGACATACCCTGAGTGTCCTTATCTTGCTCATGTTCCTTGCATTATGCATAAGTTTGTTCCATGCACTTGGAACTAGTTCTGCACACCCCTGACACTTGTCTCCTCCCAAGTTACATGCATTCTTCCATCCTTCCTTCGAGCTCGTTCAAAACAGTAAGGAGGCCAATATTTTACTTTTCGGGCTCGCTAAACCTTTATGAAAAATATCTTTATGGAGTCCTCTTTAAGCTCTTTTTAGACTCCTTAAATAGGAAAAGATCGCTGATCCAACTTGTCGCTTTCATGCTCGTTAAATTACTTTAAATGTCATCTATATGGTATAAGTTTAACCCTTTTCCAGACCGTTTAGACTATGTATGAAAAAGGAATACTCTAGTCATACTTGGCTAGAAGAGTTCTCTCTTGCATTGTTTTACCCTTTCTCAGGCGAGGAGACTAGATTTACAAAAAATTCCACCTTGGAGTCTTCTTCAGGATTTTTAGAATCTCTAAACATGAAAACTCCTACAAGCATCTACCAACTCGGGATTGATATAAAATCCATGAGATGGTGCATAGAGTTATTGTTTAAGTTTTTCATATTCTTGAAATATGAAAACACCTGCGAGCACAAACAGATCTGGGCTCGATATTAAAATCCACAGATGAGTATGTTATTGAGTAATCTTCTATATTATCTTCAAACTCGCGAAATAATGAAGAAACTGTTGAGTTTACCTTCCATGGTCTCATAAAATTACACATGGATGGACCCTTATCGAGCATGCTTTATTTCTTTTCCAAGCTCGTAAAAAAATGAAGAAGGTTCTCAAAAACAAAAAAGGTAATGGAAGGATCTCAAAATGTATTTCAATGTAATGGTAGCAAGTCAACTATGTCCTTGAACAAAGCATCTATTTTGAGTCTCTCAAACAATTTCGGTTCTAGTTTTGGCCTTAGGATAAACCTGATCTCAGAGTTATTACCCCTCTGGTTGGTTACTCTTCCAATCATATGGATAATCTGTCAATGTATCATACATTGCATATTTATTTCATGGTCTCTTTGTTTTCAAATTTGCCTAAGTCACTACTGTGTCGTGATCACTGTTCAAGGATAAAACCTCTGTCGGCCATTCTGCAGTAGCCTTTACCTCATATGTCAGCCATTCCTTGGTGTCAGTATGTTTCATCATGTACTCAGTCCTGCTCCAAATCATATCAGTCCTTGATTTTTCCTCATGTTGGATTATGGAGGATTCCTTAATGCCTCCCTTCCAATGGACTTCTTCCCATAGAATTGAACTCATCTTGCTCTGGGAATGAATTTTAGAGTTTTGATAGGACCTTGGGGATTGGATTCATCGATGGCAATTTCCCTCGCTATTGGGTAGTGGGAATACATCAATGTCTCCTACTTGATGGATTATTCAGGTGTTCAACTTCAGGAACATCTATTCACACCTGTTAGGATTTACTATGTACCTTGGGGCCTATTTTCATTATTGGTGGGATTCCCTCGCGTTCGTTAACGGTTCACATTAATGACCGTTAATCAAACAGTGTCCTCCATGTTCGACATCAACTCATTTATTCACATGGTTAAGATTCGTACCTTTAGGAGGTTTGGATTAAAGACCTTGGGCATATACTATCATCATCATATCGTGTTATTTATCAAGTTGGGAAAGACTAATCCACACTCATTTTGGCTCTTGATGAGACATAGATCCAGTTTGTTCATTATGGCTATGATATCTAGTTTTGACATAGATCCACCTTTGTATTCCTGTGGATATGTTCATGCTTATATTTTTCACATGGATCCATGCTTGTATTCTTTTGGCCATGATATATGCTTCAGATATACATATGTATCATATCATTATCGTATAATCATGGAGGTCATGTTCTATCATTCGAACATGGACATTTATCCCAGTGATAAGATTGTCTGACACTTTCCTCTATTTCAGGTACTTAATTTGAGCCTACGATTCTTGGTTTATCTGGTTTCCTCCACTCCATAACCCAAACATTTGTTTATGTTGTATTTCGGACATCATCTTCCCCTCTAACCTCATACATTAGGGGGCATTTGTTACAACTAAATTTGGCACTTCTCCGTCTGTGACGACACTTGCATGTTCTGATCTCATGACTACACTTTGGTGACAACACTTCATGAGATTGTCGTGGGTCAGACAAAAGGAAACTGTGGATGAAAGAGCCATATTTAGGACCTCTATTAGGTGGCCTTAACTTATTCATGGTCCATTCAGTATTTTGGAAGCTCATGACCACATTTGTAGACCAAAACTCCTCTTGAAAAAACCCTAGAAATGGAAATTTTGGGTCATGTTTTCACCAACGTGCAGGTTGCACATGGATGAATTGCATGCTGTGCACACCTTTATCTATAGTTTGTCAGTGTGTGCCTCTGAAAAACCAAAAAAATATAAAAAATCTCAAAATTTGGGTGGTTTTGGAAAATCCTCTTCCAGTCATAACTGCTCCTTCCTCGACCAAACCTTCTGCTTTCACTATAAAAGAGAGGGATATGGGACATGAATGGGACTCTTAGCCCATATAATTTTATGATGGAGAAATGTTGACTCCCATCCCCCTCACTTGTTCCCTAATTGCTCCTAAACCCTAGTAGATTTTATTAGAGTTTGGGATCCTTGGAGGAGAGAAGCAAGAGACCTTGAATCTTGGTTTCATGAAGTGCTTGCATTGGAGGAAGGTAATCTCATGTACTTGCTTCATTCATTAATGAAAGAATAGTGATTGTTCCCTTTCCAAAAAATTGTGTATGTCTATATCTCATACTTGATTGCATATTGATGTTTATTAGATCAGTAATTCATGTCCTTTTGAATTTCAAGTTGTTATTTGTAGTAAAATTGGTTCGACGATTTGAAGTTGTTTTGCAGGTTGTTGCATTGGGGATCAAGAGGAAAGCTCAAGGAGAAGGCTTGGATCGACCTTCAGTAGTAAGGTACTGTTGTGGCCACAACAGATCCCATGCTTAACTGAAGCACAGGAGCCCCATTTTTTAAATAAATGCAAAAGCATTTGGGTAAGTTCTTTTGTAAACATCAAATCTTGAGATCCATCTTGAAGACTCCTTACCCATGCTTTTGGTTTGCTTGTTTGTTAATTTTTTTATTTCTTTTCAAAGTGTTTTGGTCTGGAGAAAAACTTAATGTTTGAGTGTTTTGTTGTTTATTCATTCCAACCCGAAAACCAAAAGTTTGCGCACCCCGAAACCCGAAACCCGATAGTTGCGGGTTGCAGGATTTTCATTTTCTGTGTTTTCCAGTTGTGTCAACCCGAAACCCGAAACTTGACGGTTGTGGGTTGCAGGTTCTTCCTTTTAATAATTCTGGGATATGTGTTCCCAAAACCCGAAACCCAAAACCTGCTATTGCGGCTTTTGGATTTTCGGGACTTCATTTTATTTTTATCATTTTGTTTGTTCCCGAAAACCTGAAACCCGACAATGTCACATTTCGGGATTCGGGAAAAAGTTTCGCTTTTGTTTACTATTTTCTTTGTTCCCGAAACCCAAACCCGACCTTTCAGGTTGCGGCTTTCGAAAATTATCATTTTTTGTTATGTCTTGCAAGTTTGCAATCTCGAAACCCGAACTCGACTTTTTCGAGTTGCGACTTTCAGGAACCTTTTTAAGTTCTGTCAATAAGGCACCAGCGACCCGATTCCGGATCCCAATTTCGAATCCCGATTCAGGTAATCTGAGCCGTTCATCCAATCCGATCGCACAGTCAGGATTTTGTCTTGTAAATTTGATAAATAAGGGTTTTTCTATTTTTCTTTTATCATTTTTACTGCTGGAAATTACTGTGCTAAGCCGATTTTTACTACGGATTTGTTGCTAAGGGTGATTTGTGTCAGTTTTGTAGTTATTTCAGGTAAGTGTGCTTGCCCCTTGCATTTTCCATTGGGTTTTGCTTTATCATTTTAATTTTTGATTTGAAATTCTTTTATTTTGTCAGAAATTACGTTTTCAGTCGCCATGTCGAAAAACACCCGGTCTAAGACAGCCCATAGGGATTCCCTTACCAAGGACCCTAATTTCGGTATCCTTTTGGACACGATTGAAAGAGTCACTGAAACCTACCAGATGGATTGGCCCAAAATCTATGCTATTTTTGATAATGACGACCTTTCCCACATTGAAAATGACAAACATGCATATGAGAAGATTAGGTATTCTCAAATTCATGCCATTGCTGTACGCCAGGCCATGTTACCTTACATGGACCCAGTTAAATGGATAATTGAGAATGCAGACGTCAAAGACCGCACTTTTAATGATAATGCAGGAGCTCAGTTGTCTCATTTTCGCTTAGAAGTCTTTATCCAGGCCTTTGCCCTTAACCTGCATGTGCAAACCCTTTCATCCGAGTTTTTACAATCTTCAAAAACCCGATATAATTTCAATGAGATGATGAAATCGTGGATGCATAAACCCAATACCTTCGTGCCGAAGGCGGACCACTTGTACCCTATTATTTGGTTCAAGGAACCCTACTTTTTGCTAGCAGCCTGCATACTATGTCGACTGTTCGGCCTTCCTAACTGCTCCCTATTCAAGGCTGAATGGGCTCCCATAGCACATCATGTTCTAACTACAGGTGAATCTTTTCCGTGGGCCTCTATCCTATCATCTGAGCTTAAGAACGCCATTCATGAATATCAGAGGGAACCTGCTCACAAGAAACCACATTTTTATCTATCTACATATGTAATTGATGTTTTCTGTGCGGAGTTCCAGTACCCTAACCTAGGTTGGAACTGGTCCCCCTCAGACCCACCTGTTCATATTTATCACTCGGTGTTGTGGGAAGAAAATTATGTCCCTTCACTCTATGATATTTGTGATCATTTCATGGGTACAGTTTACTTCAAGATTTTCAGAGAAGAAGCACCAGCATTTTCAGAAGATGCCAAAGCCTTCATCCACACCATAGGGGACTGGTATGTGGGTGAATATTTTGCATACATAAGGGTTTGGGGAAGTGATATAGTACACCTTTTGCCCAGGTTAGTCCCTGATAAAATGGTCATACAGGAAGTATCATTTCAGACTGTCACTGATGGCATGTATAAAAAACTTACAGGCCCCAAGAAGAAAGGCTAGCCTAAGTTTTCTATAAACCTTGGGCAACTTGTTATTCCAACTTCCAATTGGGTTGCAGTCCTTGGTGATCAGATAGTGTCTTTGAAACTAGGACATGCTGTCAAGAGGAAGCATGATCCTAAGAAATTTTTAGACGCACACTTCAAGCAAACACATGTTAAGATGGACTATGCACATGAGGTAATCCTAGATGACTTTATTTATCAAGGCGTGGATATGTTTTCCCAAGTCCTTTCCAAGGAAAAGGGCCCGGAAGATCAACACAACATTTTGTAGTATCAGAGGGAACTCAAAACTAGGGTTTTGAGTTATAGGGCTATGCAGTTGAACTTAATTGAGCAGATTTGAAAGGACAGAGAAGGGAAAGAAGCTCAAAAGGCTGAATCTTCCCAGATGCTTGTCATCCATGATGGGGACAAAGGGAAAATTCCCATGCAGGAAACCCCTCAAGTCAAGGTAACTAAGCAAACTAAAAGATTATTGCAGGTAGCTCGTTAGTCCACACAGGAGCTGGGACAGATGTCAGCAATGCTGACCAATCAACCTGTGGAACCCCCTAAGCTTACTGTGGATTTACAGTTATCTACTATAGAGACCCAAGAAGATGAGGACCTGGTCATAACTCAAGCTAACCCAGCAAAGAGGCAGAAAGTCTTTCCTTCTACCTCACAGGTCCCTCCATTGGATATAATAGATTGTGATGAGGAAATGGTGCCACACCCTCCGGTATCAGTAACACAGGAACCTACCGAAGATTCACAAACTGTGAATGATTTGCTGGACAATATTGACATAGATCAATCATTTCCTGATCAACCAGAGTTGGAATTTAATGCTGCTCCTGGTGTTTCATCCTCGGGTCTGGTATTACCATATATTCAACAACTGTCTGCTCTCCTTCTGGGACTGTCTATTCCTTTTTCTTTGACAAAATTATATGATACTCTCACTACTACCTCTATTCCATCATCACATCATTCAACTCCTTTTTCCACTCCACCACCTATTGATACAGAGGTTCAATCTCCCCTTGATTCTTTACACTCACATGTGTCTACTCTTTTATCTTTTGCCACTAGTGAATTATCTTCACTCCCATCTTCATCACCACCTGCTAATGTCGATAGTCAACTCCAATTGCCTGAAACAAAGATTGACAATCAAGTTTCGGTTTCTGAAGCTTGTGTTTTAGTGCCCTCACCAGCCAAAATCTCATCAGTTTCCCAAACCACCTCAATGCCTTTGGTCACCTCCCACATCACTTTACCCATACCTAGCCCAGTTGTCACTCAAGCACCCTCTCTGATCTGCACAGTGAGTGTTCCCTCTTCTTCCACAAAATTAGTGCCTGAATATATAGATGATGATATCATCCCTCTTAGGGATTACTTCTACAACCAAGAAGACAGGGCAGTGGTGAGGAGAACCAGAAAGCGAGGCAAAGGACAGGATAAGCTAGAAACATCAGTTCCTGATCAGGTCATATGGCCCCTCAGGACTAATGATCCTCAGGTTGAGGCTATAGAGATAGCTGCAGCTTTAGGAGCTTTTGGGAAAGCAAATTGGGATTCGGTATAGGTACTAAGCAGGGAACTTGACCTTAAGAAAGAAGAAATCAAGAGGTTGGAAGGAGAATTGGTCAACACCAACGAAC
The DNA here is from genome assembly GCA_027924585.1 of Larix kaempferi. Taxonomy (NCBI): domain Eukaryota; kingdom Viridiplantae; phylum Streptophyta; class Pinopsida; order Pinales; family Pinaceae; genus Larix; species Larix kaempferi. The sequence continues at coordinate 10,598,698 of BSBM01000143.1, forward strand.
AACATGGGATTGATGTGGCTAACATTAGGAAGACTTGGGAAGATAAAGTCCAGGATCTCGAGCAAAAGAATGCTACCCTCTAGACTAAACTCCGACTAGCCCAGGTTCGAAGCTCTTCTGATACAGAAAAGATGATTGCTTTGGAAAAGCGAATTGAGGATAAAACTGCAAGTGCAGCCTCAATAGGTTTCTTTAAGCTTTCCTCACAAGAGTTCAAGATCTTCGCTCTTAAGGTAAATCGGTATCATTATAAGCTGCTTGAGAAATTGTACATTGCTTTGGATGAGATCAGGGAGAATTATATTGCCTTTTCAAAGATGTCTTCTACTCTACAAGAGCAAAACGACAAAAGACTCCAAGCTATCAAGGCAGAGCAAAACATCAGGGAATGGAAGGGATATATAAAGGATATACCAGAAAATATCCCCATTTTAAATACCTTTCAGATCAAGAAGATCAAAGCTTCTTTGAATACATGGCTTGAGTTCAATGAATTGGCTCAAAAAATCTAAAGGTATCTGCAAAATACCATGGTACGCAGTTGATAACATTATGGACGTCTTACGGATCCCACTTATGGACCTTATTCGAGAGGATTTTCCCCCCAAATGCAAGCTTGAAGAAATTGAGCGCAAGTGCGAGGAGGCCACACAGAAGATTCAGACCCTTGATGAAGTCAGCATTGAAGACGTGGACAGATTAGTCAGAGAACCGCTTATCATGGAGGGAAAAATCCACATCTACCTTCGCACCTGGCATAAGATGGCTAAACATGACATGGAGAATAATACTTGCAACATACAGATAGCTTTAGAATCTATCAATTTTCCAAATGTAGATGAATTGTTAGAAATATATGAGAAGTGGCAGGATTTCCTGGATTCTTAGGAAGATCCGAATTTGTAATCCCTGTTTTTGGGAAAGTCCCACTTGCACTCTTTTGTAATTTCCTATTTAAGGAGCGATGCTTCTCTTAGTTAAGAGTTGGGAATTTTGGAGTTACGCATCAGCAGGAGAAGGGACTAGGATACTCTGTTCATCAGAGCTTTTGTAATTTCTGTACAAGACTCTTTTAATACAGTAAAGTCATCTTTGATCTATCTCTTGTTATTCTTCAAGTTTATTTGAGAATTACTGATTGTGTACTTCAGATTGTCATCTACAGTGAATGTTATCATTTTGCATATAAATAATGTATGGATCTATCATATTGGTTTCCCTGTATGACTAATTGATGCTGTGAGGTATTTCATTGAGTTTATTCAATATAAATACTTTCTTTATTGATTTCTGCAAATGATTCATTGCACATAATAATCATGGTTGATTTTTCAATTGATAGTATGATTATAGATTGAATCTTGAACAGGATTATGTACTTGAATTATTGTCTTTTAATTTTAATTAATAGATTGTGATTTAAGTTAATAAGTAACACATCAAACACATTTATGTTGAAGGTGGTAATTTACTTGTTCATCATACCTCAAGGTTGATCTGCACAATATCAAGCTTTCATTTTAGAATAGGACTAACTTAGATTAGTTTCCTCTTCTGAAATAGGTTAGGTTAGCTTAGCTTTACCATTTTCACACCTCTATTTTCGTTGATTGGAAAACTGACTTAATTGGTCAAATCACCAACTCTTAGAGTGCCAGCGGAGGCCGAATATCCGTGGGGGATCACCATACCAAACAGGATGGGGATAGAACTGCCCTTGCGTAGGGTCTTTCGAAGCCTTTCAGCTTGGGTTTTCTTCCTCTGTTGGGAGCCTTAGAACAATTCCATCACCTTTGCATCTAACCTGCACAACCGAGGCCTCAACAGGTACATGCTTTCTTAACTCAAACTCTTGCTTATTTTGTTGCTTGCATAACCCTTAATGTCTATTCTTTCCAACCCCAGTATGTTGGTGGCATCACCCTAGCCATAGGAAAATTTCCCTAACAACAACACCTCCTTTCATAAACTTTTTGAACCTCTAGATATTGTTATGGGACCACATAACGGATATGCATATTTACCCTTTGTTTGAATCCCTACCAGATATAGAAAAATATTTTTTTTTATAAGTAAGGAGAAGGTTCTTTATATTACTATAAACTGATAATCAACATATAATACAAAATGTTGTGCATGTTAACCCTCCAAGAATGGAAAATAGGCCAAGCATGACAACCGTCAACAATCTAAGCAATTAACCAGGATCCCATATAGTAATATCCATTTTAAACAGAGTCTTGGAGAACAATATAAAAACTATTCTAACAGATTTCAGGCCTATACTACCTATACAATAACTATTGAGAGTCAACCTTCTATAGTATTTTTTGCAATTTAACCATCACATATGCAAAATTATGAAATTAAACGACATAGAATTCATGGAAAATCAGGTGTGAGGAACCTCTTCATCACGCTCATATATGATGTGGGGTGAATCTGGTGTGCTTCCAGATGGAGGGTGCTTGGTATCCAAATCGATCTCGAGCCTTATAGAAATGATATCCAACTTGGTGTCCACAAACTTTAGCTCCAACCTCATACGCTTCAAGACTATAAACTCTCATTTTAATTTTTCAACTTCCTTGTCTCCATCGTCCATGGAGATTCCCAATAAATACTTTGTGGTCCAGTATAGGTCGAGCATGCGTTGATATAACACCATGTGGGACCTGGTGTCCCTTGGATCAACGATCCATTCTTCCAAGGCTTCAAACTCTTTTCCTTCCCCTTGGGCTGAAGACCCATCCTGAATGCTCCTCTCAGCTTCACCATTTTTCTGTTTAATGGGTAGTGTAGTGTGTTTGTAATAAAAAAAATCATTTTCCATGGATTTGGAAAGCTCATTGGAGGGGGTAGAGTCTTTTGCCACCTATTTCCCCTTAGACATCATTCATTTCCAGTGCACATCCTTGTCCTTCATCTTACAATGTCTTTGCTCTCATAGCCTCTGTAGCTGGGGTTTTCACCCCTACTTGTGCAAAAGGGCACCTACTAAGGGAAGGGACCCTTAGTAGCAAGTTAAAGGGAAGTGATAAAAAACTAAATTAATCATAAAAACAATAAACCATTCGATCTAACATATGCATGAGATTTTAAAAACAACATAAATAAATAAACAACTGATTTTGGAAACAAAGTAACAAAGAATCTTTAATTTTTGTATTATGGGCAACCAAGGGCTTGCAAAAAGATTTACCTTGGAGACGAGGCTGGGGAAGCTCTGACAGTGTGTTCCAGAGCTCCTTTGGTTCCGTACTCTCCTCCTCAATTCTTTTGATGGTGGCTAAGATTTCTATCTTCTCAAGGCAGGCCAAAGCTCAAAGATGGATGGCTAAGGCTTGACAAAATTTTAGCAGCATAAGGGTAGAGTATTTTAGGGATATGGAAATGAGGGGCCTCCACCCCTTTTTAGCAGCATAAGGGTAGAGTATTTTAGGGATATGGAAATGAGGGTTTTTGCCCTATTTTCTCTTTTTTATTTTCTTTTGAGTTTTATTCCCTATTATTTTGATTTTGACCCTCTTTTGGGGTTTTGGTATGTTTTTGAGGGAATTTTGGTTATTTTGGGGTTTTGGAGGCTAGGTTGGTAGAAAATTTGGTCAACAGAGGTATATGTCCAAAGGGATGAGCTGGTGAGGACTTTTTTGGTGTTAACAGATTGCCCCTTAATGTGTGAGGGAAGGAGCTCATCGTATGGCCGATGGACATCATAAGTACTGTGGTTTTCTTGGGTGATAAGCATTGGGATGGAGGAGAGAACGAACTTGTTGGAGACCAGAACAGGGGGTCTATACTGACTGTCAAGAACTAAAAAATACATCTCTCATTGAGGAGTATCTCAACATATGGATGAGGCGGGCATACCCATGCTCGTTGTCAAAATATAATTATGAGGTCCAAAAACAGGGACTTGAATAATATAGGAAAAATTGTTGTGTACATCGTATTGGTCTAGAGGGGACGCAAATTTGGGACATACCCATGGTTTGACCATGGTTGATGTGAAGAACTGATACACAGGAAAACATTCATCACTCTGATTGTGGTACCAGAATGACTGATAAAAATGCTGGATCTGAAGGTGTCCAACAACTGTCAAGGAAGCATGGAACTGGGGTGCTTCCATAAAATTGTTGCCAAGTGCAGCCCGGATATCTATAGGAACATGTGACTGGTTGTTTCCTCAAGTAGACTCACAAATGTGCTAGAGTCAGGTGACATCCGGGGTCTTCAACTAATAACTGAAATGACCGATACCCTGCACGAATCTCATTGGTGCGATCAAGGTGTTGAAGTCGAGCATGTGAGAAACAACCATTCAGAGAGGCACTAAGGACTCTTCTCAAAATGGTCCGTAGGCACTCACCACTGATGGTGATGAGTCCAAGGTGTTAGGATATTCCTATACTCCATCCTAGTCCCACCAGTATTTTGATCATTTCCATTTTCAATCATGCATGCACTTTTAGGGTTTGCATGCATTCCAGTCATCAGTCCAGCACCTAGCCCTCATTTAGCCAACCCCCAGGAGCTTCTCTCAGATCAATTTTATCCCTCCTAGAGCTTAGTGCGCCCTTCCTCCTTGATTTAAGGAAGCCACTCGTCCTCTCTCACCTACCACTTAGTTGCACTTCAGTTATCTTCAGATGTCTTCAGTTCTTTCCTTGATTTAAGGCTAGACTGACTCTCAACTGACTGTATCACTCCGATGGACCTCCACTGAGACTTGAATGCCCATTCTGACTCCAGTTAGCTCCTCATGTGCCCTCCACTGAGCCTCCTTCATTTAGTTAGTGTCTCCATGTGCCAGTTACATTTAATTACACCTACCACACTCAGTCAGACTCAGTTTGACTGACAGTTGACAGTTACTTGTGCATTGATGACTGCACCAATGATGAGATAGACACCAGTTGTGCTCAGATGACACTCCAGTGATCTTTTGATCACTCCATGAAGTCTAATTCGAATTTACACCTTAGGCATTCGAATTCCTCATGCATTGTATTATTTATTTGTCCATTTGTGATTAATGAATTAGTGTGTGTGAAGTATTTTTGCTTCTATCCGAGTTCTACTGTATTATTATTCTGTTGCTCATTATACTGCATTGACCACTCTTCTTCTATTTTCTTGCTTAATCAATTACTTTCTTGTGAGGTATACATCATCTCTTAGATCTACTGTGAGGATTTTCACATGGTATCAGAGCATGTTGAGAGTATTGTTTATCTCCATTCTTGAGAGTTTTTTGCAGGTTATTACCAAGATTTCAAGTGCAGTAGTTGCAGCAGTTTCTGCATCTTTGCAGCAGTAGCAGTTGCAAATATTCACTATTGTTTTTGCAGGTCTTCTACAACTTCCATTTATTCAAAAGAAATCTATCCTCCTCCATTCAACTATGATCCTCTTTCTCCATTCAACTATGATGAATGGAAATGAAAGATGATAGCACAATTGAAGAGAAATGGTCTCTTTGATTATTGTTTTGAGAGAGAGTTTGAATCATCTGAAGAAAATATTGGCTGGTTAGATAATGGTGACAGAGCCATGGGAACCATGATGCTTGCTATGTCTCGATGCTTGGTACATCAATTCATTGATGATGTTGAATCTCCAAAAGAGCTATGGGCCTACCTGGATGAAATATTTGGAAGACAGAATGAAGGGATTGGTCCAAACCCCTTCGAGAGAAAGCCCAGTGATGCATTCACTCCCCTTGATGGTCTCTCAGATCATGAACCAGTATCACCTCATATTGAAGTTGTCCACAAAGAACTTGCAGATTCTACACTCATGCTCCAACTTTCTTCTCCTTCTGTGCCAGCTCACACTCTAGATATTGCAGAAGGTCCTAAATCCTCTCTTGCACCAGAGTCTGTTGGTTATCATCATGATCGCATGATTATTTCGGAGGTAAAATCGACTATTGGAGGTAATGCATTCGCTCTCCTCAAGCAATCACCTCTTATTTACTACTATATGATCATTATCTCATGCTTTCAGAAGGTTATTGAAGATTATGGCTATTTCCATTTGCTTGGGATAATTTCTCATGCACATCATGGTTTTGATCTCACCCATGTTGGTTCAAAGGAGATCTCAAGAAAGCATGGCCATTCGCTTGGGATAATTTCTCATGCATCTACTGGTTTTGATCTCACCTCTCATGGTTCAAAGGAGATCTCAAGAAACCATGATTCAAGTCTTGGATCTAATTTGGATTCTAAGCAATTACTACTTGGGATAATTTCTCATGCATATGATAATTTTGATCTCACCCCTACTGGTTCAAAGGAGATCTCAAGAAACTATTCTTCAAGTCTTAAATCTGATTTGGATTTCAATCAATCATTATTATTTGATGGTTCCTTTTGGCATAATCTCACCCATGATGGTTCGAAGGAGAAGACAAAAGGCTATCTGCATATTCATGTTTTTGATTCTACCTCAACTGATTCGAATCACAGGTTCAAGGATCATCCTCATACTTTTGGATTTGTTCTCATCACATTCGATCTGAAGCAAGTACAAGCATATGCTTTTTGAGCATGATCCACTTCTTCCCAAGAAGAAGATACCTCCAGACATATGACCAAGCATCACACCTACTTGATTTTGGAGCATTTATTTTTTATGTGTGTCTTACAGTCTATTTTGAGGGGGGGGTATTTTTCCCATGAAATTTTCCCCACTTCCTTGGTTTATTGAATGTTATTATTCATTGTATTCGGTGACCTTTGGTCTTAGTTACCAGGGCCTAGGATGGATTAAGGGGGGGTGTTAGGATATTCCTATACTCCATCCTAGTCCCACCAGTATTTTGATCATTTACATTTTCATTCATGCATGCACTTTTAGGGTTTGCATGCATCATTTAGGGTTTGCATGCATTCTAGTCATCAGTCCAGCACCTAGCCCTCAGTTAGCCAGCCCCCGGGAGCTTCTCTCAGATCATTTTTATCCCTCCTAGAGCTTAGTGCTCCCTTCCTCCTTGATCTAAGGAAGCCACTCGTCCTCTCTCACCTACCACTCAGTTGCACTTCAGTTATCTTCAGTTGTCTTCAGTTCTTTCCTTGATTTAAGGCTAGACTGACTCTCAACTGACTGTATCACTCTGATGGACCTCCACTGAGACTTGACTTCCCATTATGACTCCAATTAGCTCCTCATGCGCCCTCCACCGAGCCTCCTTCATTCAGTTAGTGTCTCCATGTGCCAGTTACATTCAGTTACACCTACCACACTCAGTCAGACTCAGTTTGATTGCCAGTTGACAGTTACTTGTGCATTGATGACTCCACCAATGATGAGATAGACACCAGTTGTGCTCCGATGACACTCCAGTGATCTTTTGATAACTCCATGAAGGCTAATTTGAATTTACACCTTAGGCATTCGAATTCCTCATGCATTGTATTATTTATTTGTCCATTTGTGATTAATGAATTAGTGTGTGTGAAGTATTTTTGCTTCTATCCGAGTTCTACTGTATTATTATTCTATTGCTCATTATACTGCATTGACCACTCTTCTTCTATTTTCTTGCTTAATCATGTACTTTCTTGTGAGGTATACATCATCTCTTAGATCTGCTGTGAGGATTTTCACATGGTATCAGAGCATGTTGAGAGTATTGTTTATCTCCATTCTTGAGATTTTTTGCAGGTTATTACCAAGATTTTGAGTGCAGCAGTAGCAGTTGCAGATATTCTCTATTGTTTTTGCAGGTCTTCTACAGCTTCCATGTATTCAAAAGAAATCTATCCTCCTCCATTCAACTATGATCCTGTTTCTCCATTCAACTATGATGAATGGAAACGAAAGATGATAGCACAATTGAAGAGAAATGGTCTCTTTGATTATTGTTTTGAGAGAGAGTTTGAATCCTCTAAAGAAATTATTGGCTGGTTAAATAATGGTGATAGAGCCATGGGAACCATGATGCTTTCTATGTCTCGATGCTTGGTACATCAATTCATTGATGATGTTGAATCTCCAAAAGAGCTATGGGCCTACCTGGATGAAAGATTTGGTAGACAGAATGAAGGGATTGGTCCAAACCCCTTCGAGAGCAAGCCCAGTGATGCATTCGCTCCCCTTGATGGTCTCTTAGATCATGAACTAGTATCACCTCATATTGAAGTTGTCCACAAAGAACTTGCAGATTCTACACTCATGATCCAACTTTCTTCTCTTTCTATGCCAGCTCACACTCTAGATATTGCAGAAGGTCCTAAATCCTCTCTTGCACCAGAGTCTGTTGGTTTGCATCATGATCACATGATTATTTCAGAGGTAAAATAAGCTATTGGAGGTAATGCATTCGCTCTCCTCAAGCAATCACCTCTTATTTACTACTATATGATCATTATCTCATGCTTTCAGAAGGTTATTGAAGATTATGGCTATTTCCATTTGCTTGGGATAATTTCTCATGCACATTATGGTTTTGATCTCACCCATGTTGGTTCAAAGGAGATCTCAAGAAACCATGGTCATTCGCTTGGGATAATTTCTCATGCATCTACTAGTTTTGATCTCACCTCTCATGGTTCAAAGGATATCTCAAGAAACCGTGATTCAAGTCTTGGATATAATTTGGATTCTAAGCAATTACTACTTGGGATAATTTCTCATGCATATGATAGTTTTGATCTCACCCCTGCTGGTTCAAAGGAGATCTCAAGAAACTATTCTTCAAGTCTTAAATCTGATTTGGATTTCAATCAATCATTATTATTTGATGGTTCCTTTTGGCATACTCTCACCCATGATGGTTCGAAGGAGAAGACAAAAGACTATTTGCATATTCATATTTTTTATTCTACCTCAATTGATTCGAATCACAGGTTCAAGGATCATCCTCATACTTTTGGATTTGTTCTCATCACATTCGATCTGAAGAGCAAGTACAACCACATGATTTTTGAGCATGATCCACTTCTTCCCAAGAAGAAGATACCTCCAGACATATGACCAAGCATCACACCTGCTTGATTTTGGAGCATTTATTTTTTATGTGTGTCTTACAGTCTGTTTTGAGGGGGGGGTATTTTTCCCATGAAATTTTCCCCACTTCCTTGGTTTATTGACTGTTATTATTCATTGTATTGGGTGACCTTTGGTCTTAGTTACCAGGGCCCAGGATGGATTAAGGGGGTGTGTTAGGATATTCCTATACTCCATCCTAGTCCCACCAGTATTTTGATCATTTACATTTTCAATCATGCATGCACTTTTAGGGTTTGCATGCATCATTTAGGGTTTGCATGCATTCCAGTCATCAATTCAGCACCTAGCCCTCAGTTAGCCAGCCCCCGAGAGCTTCTCTCAGATCCGTTTTATCCCTCCTAGAGCTTAGTGCGCCCTTCCTCCTTGATTTAAGGAAGCCACTCGTCCTCTCTCACCTACCACTCAGTTGCACTTCAGTTATCTTCAGTTCTTTCCTTGATTTAAGGCTAGACTGACTCTCAACTAACTGTATCACTCCGATGGACCTCCAGTGAGACTTGACTGCCCATTCTGACTCTAGTTAGCTCCTCATGCGCCCTCCACTAAGCCTCCTTCATTCAGCTAGTGTCTCCATGTGCTAGTTACATTCAGTTACACCTACCACACTTAGTCAGACTCAGTTTGACTGATGGTTGACAGTTACTTGTGCATTGATGACTCCACCGATGATGAGATAGACACCAGTTGTGTTCCGATGACACTCCAGTGATCTTTTGATCACTCCATGAAGGCTAATTCGAATTGCCACCTTAGGAATTCGAATTCCTCATGCATTGTATTATTTATTTATCCATTTGTGATTAATGAATTAGTGTGTGTGAAGTATTTTTGCTTCTATCCGAGTTCTACTATATTATTATTTTGTTGCTCATTATACTGCATTGACCACTCTTCTTCTATTTTCTTGCTTAATCAATTACTTTCTTGTGAGGTATACATCATCTCTTAGATCTGCTGTGAGGATTTTCACACAAGGAACAGGGACCTCTGGGTCTATCCTCCAGAATATATTGGCTGGCGTCGACAGAGGGAGACCTGCAGCTATCAAGGCAATGATGTTTCCTTGATAGGAGCGCAAGGTGTTCAACCAAGAGGTGATAGTACTGAAGGTGGGACTGATATACTGTTGGGGTGGGGGACAACTAAGGTTGCAAAGTGGGGGGGAGACTCAGACTTCCTTTGTTCAGAGTAAGACGGCGCGGCTTGAGCTGGCAGCGTATGAAACTTACTTCCGGTATGGGAATCATAGCGTAAGGGACTAGTGAATTTATTGGGAGAGCTTTAGGGGAAGAAACTGATGGATGGTATCGGGGAACTGTAAGGGTGACGCTTCTCAGAATACTCTGAACAAAGGCGACCATGCTGGGGAAGCTGCCATTATAGTGTGATTATACTTGATCTGTTGCGGCGCTGAGAGGCACCGTTGGGGCCTTCTTCATGTTTTAGGGAGCTCAAAGAAGGGATAGAAGTGTGCTCACAATGGTACTGTCATGTGGATTTGTATGAGCCCAGGACAGTTCATGCTCATGTGTGCTTTCAATTTTAAGGAGTCTGAAAGCGATAAGAAGACTCTGAGATGGTGGAGAAGTACCGTTGTGTGGATTTATGCAAGCCTAGGACGGTGAATGCTCGTGGTTGCTTTCAATTTTAGAGAGTCTAAAATAAATAAGAAGACTCCAAGGGGGTTCTTTTTCATGTATTAGTCTCCAAAGCCCGAAAAAGCGTAAAATGATGCAATGAAGAACTCTTCTAGCTGGTGTGACTAGAGTATTCCTTTTTCGTAATTAGTCTACAAGGTCCGGAAAAGGGGTAAAATTATACCAGGTAGACGCCCTTTCAGATACATTTAACAAGCATGAAAGGAAGCAAGATTGCTCAGCGATCTTTTCATTGTTTTAGGAGTCAAAAAAGAGCTTAACAGAAACTCCCTAAGTGCCTTTTTCGTAAAGGAATTGATCGGCCCGAAAAATGGGTAAAATTATTCCGAACAAAAGTAATGGTGAGGCAAGGAGGAAGTGTTTGATCAAGGGATGAGTATGGGAACCAAGAGCAGTGGTAGGGTGGAACATTAATGGGGCCTCCTTGCGGGTTGATGAATGATAGCAAAACAACGCCATAATTGGAGTATGGATGGAGTGGATGGCTCATGTATAAGTCGTGATGCACAAACTTGTAAAAACTCGGCAACGACCGATGTGCAACGCAAACCGAGGTGGCAAGGTGTAGGGACACGATGTCAAACAATTTTCTGGTGAGGGTGAGAAATGATCTCAAGCCTCATCATGAGCACGGAAAAATGAATCTGGTGATGTAAAGAACATCAAAAATGGGCAACGGCCGATGTGGTACGCAAACCAAGGCGACGAGGGGCATGTAAAAAATGCCCAAAAAATATAGAGTTGAGAGTGAGAAATGATCTCAAGCATCATCATGAGCGCGAAAAACAGAATCCGATGATATAAAGAACATAAAAAATGGACAACGATCGATGTGGCACGTAAACCGAGGCGACGAGGGGCATGTAAAAAATGCCCAAAAAATATAGAGGTGAGAGCGAGAAATGATCTCAAGCATCATCACGAGTGTGGAAAATTGAATCCAACGATGTAAAGAGCGTAAAAAACGGACAACGGCCGATGTGGCATGCAAACTGAGGCGATGAGGGGCATGTAACAAAGGCCCAAAAAAGGTGTTGGTGAAAACTGGAAACAAACTCGACCACCGCAAAATTCTAGATGTGCTAAGTTCATTGGTATCAACGGTTTGAGAAATGGGCGTCGGATGATGCCGTAATGGTAAAAGGAAAATAAGTCCAATGTCTATAAATAGCAAGTGGTCCCCCATAATAGGTGTCATTTGTGAGTGGTGAGTTTGACAGAAGATTAGAAGAGGCCAGCGGTGAAAATTGAGATTGTGGGAGATTTCACCAGTGGATTTGCATTCTGGGAGTTGCAGGTAAGAGCTTATATCCTTAGCTTTGTCATTTAAGCATTCTTATTGGGTTTTGGAGCTCTGGGGAGTCGTACCGGCCATAAATGGGTACCTAGGTGGCATAGCGTGGGTTTGGGATGGTTTGGTGCACAGTCCAGAGTGCGTTGGGGCATCTGGAAAACGTGGTGTGCACCGCAGGTTTGCTCGGCCTAGCTGCGATCAGAAGCGCGACTTTCAAAGGGGAAAGCGCGCTTCCGAGCTCAACTAGGGGCGGTGTGGCTGTGGTGTGCAGAGCGGCTTTCCGAAAGGAAAGCGCGGTGTACAGCATGGGGAAAGGCTTAATAATTGCATTCTGCAGCGCATGTTTCAAGGGAGAAAACGTGCTCCAGAGGGCATTTGAAAGCCCGGATTTTGTGTTGGGATATGGATCTAATGGGCTTTATTGTTGTGATTGGTAGGATGCCATAGGTTAGATGGTGAGAACGGGAGGTTCCTCCCAATATACGGAGGAGTATCCGGACAGACATGGTGGTTCGGGAGGCACTAGCTAATAGTGGGCTCCTGAAGTTCACAGAGATCCCATATATGCGTTCAACACCTCTGTTACTGAACAAGTTAGTTGAGTTCTGGGATTCAAACATCGAGGATTTTATGATTCGGGGTGCGCGACTAGACCTTACCTTGATAGATGTGTTTTTTTGACTGGATTGCCCAGGTTGGGCATGGTTGCTGATACCCAGTCGAGGAGGCCAGGGAATATTTCGATGTAGACTTTATTGGACCGGCATTGTCTTCCAGTGGTGGAAGTGAGCAACTCTTCACTCATGTTGTTTGATATAGAGAGTCCGACCACCCAGGCGATTGCGGCAATGGTGGTGCGAGTTTTGGGTTCTCATGGCCCTAACTGGATCTCAGGAGGGCAGATGTTACTAATAGAGAGAGTCCTTAATGGGAGGTATTATGCGTGGGGACAAATGTACTTGATAGTTGTTCGGCGAGAGCTAAGCAAGGTTAGGAATCTAGGGAGGGAATTCTGTTACCCCTCGTTTTGATGTGCATTTCTCTTTGAGTGGGTCCAAACACTGCGGCCTCACAGAGTTGTGCGAGAGGTGTCACCGACAGAGCCGCGGATGCGACGATAGAGTGAGATGATGACTCGCAGGGGCGGGGGTCTAGTGGGATGTTTCTTTACAGAGGATTTGTTTCTACAGTGGATGCAGGTACCGGTATCCATTGAGGATTACCCATATGCCCGGATGGACTTTCGGGGGGACCCAGAGATGCCGAGGCTTCCTGGCCAGGCTTGGGGATCGGATTGTATGTATGTTTTTGTTTTGTTTGGTTTTAGACACAGTATTATGTTGTAGTCAGTTGGTATTTTATTGACGTTTTGATGTTTCTCTTTGCAGATGTGGGACCTCGACCATCGTCGGGGCATCAGATGCGGAGAGGCCATGTGGAGGGGATAGACCCAGTAGGTCATGGACAGGGGCGTCGTCGGAGTGCCGCAGTTACACTGGATGTATTGCAACAGGGGATTGATCGGCTCCCAGAGGGGATCAAGAGCGATGGTTGGCAGCATTTGGATAAGGAGTTGATAGGCATATGTTATGATGCTCCACAGGAGTGGAGGCCTATCATGCGACGCATTGCGATGGCCGCACAGACAGTGAGAGATTTTTCTCAAGGGGATGTACCCTATCTTGGGGAGGAGGTGCCCGGAGAGGAGGACCCTAAGGAGGAGTTTCCTGAGGAGGAACAGGGGGAGGATGAGTTGGCAGCACAGGCGGCTGCTGTTGAGGCAAGGGAGTCAGAGGGGGATGATGATGATGAGGACTACCGGGAGGAGTCTGATTAGGCAGCTTAACAGGGCTTCCCCCACTGTGATCAGCACGTGGGATTTTTGTATATGCGGCTTATGATATTTACCGAGGATGTTGTTGGGGCTCCTCGCTGTGTTTATATGTATATGTGGGTACAGTGGGTACTTATGACATTTTCATGATATATATATATATATATTTATGGCACGTGGATACCTTTTGTGATGATGTTTTGCTTTCTATGCACGTGGATGCACCTATCATGTTGTTTGTATTATATGCACGTGGATGCACCTATCATGTTGTTTGTATTATATGCACGTGGTTGCAATTGTGGTGATGATTTCTTTTTTATATTTTTAAATGATATTGTTATGTACATGCGGGTGGTATGATTATTTATGTATGATTGATGCCCTACATATGGTGATTCGTATGCCAGTCTAGAATATTGTTAGCCATTTGTTCTGCTATACTATTTTGATTTCGTGGGACATGAGTGAATGTAATGGATTCAAACTATCTAATCATTTGTTTAGTGCACAGGAACTTTCTAAAAAGGCAGGGATCCCGTACCTGGTAACAGTTGTTGAGTTGAGCGACAAGCAACTGGGAGTCAAGAAACACACGAAGGTGACATATGCCCATATGGAGGGCAGCAGTCAGTAGACCGACCACAGCATCATACACAGCTTGGTTGTTGGTAGCAACACCTATGCACACTCCATCGAGGTGGATTAGCTCGTGTGAGGGGGAATATAAGACCCAAGCTGTAGAGGCAAGGTTCGGGGACTAGCGACTTGCGCCATCAGCAAAAACGATGTAAGGTGGTGGGAGGGAGTCCATCTGTGATCATGCACGAAAACAAAATGTGAAATTTTATGGGAAAAATAAAAAACAAAAAGAAATCAAACTGTACAATAGGGACAGGTGGGTCCCCAGAAAAGGTGTTATGGGTAGAATCATTTGAGGTACAACCCATTTCGAGGGTTGCAAAGGGGGGTCCCTTCAGAATCGGTGAGGATGTATGCCCCATATCCCAAACAGGTATGTATGATATATGGGCCTTACCACATGGATTCGAATTTTCCTTTCCCAGTCTTATCGTGTGCTTGGTCATCGACGAGGACAAGGTCTCCTTCCTGGAAATTACGAGGATGAACATGTTTGTGATAGCCTGCTTTTGAGCGGTTTTTAGTGGCCTCAATGGTTTGGAGGGCTGTCCGACGATCCTAGTTGGCTTGCTCTAGGAGGATGAGGCATTGTTCCAGCGGGGAGGTATCAGGTAGGAGTTCGACAGCAATGTGGAGTGCAGGAATCAGGCACTCCATGGGGAGGACTGATTCGATGTCATGTACTAAGTGGAAAGGGGTGAACCTCGTGGTTGTCTTCGTGGATGTGCGATAAGCCCATAATGCTAGAAATAACATGTGGTGCCAGTTGGACTTATGGCGATCTATGGTACGCTGAAGAATGGTCTTCTTGATGGCCTCTACTTGGCCATTCCCTTGAGGGTAATAGGAAGAAGAGTATTGATGGTTGAGTTTCAGAAGGATAGACAACTCATTCCAAATGGAGTCTTCGAAGTGTCTTCCATGGTTAGACACAAGTTGTTGGGGGACACCGAAACAAGTAATGACATGATTAAAAAAGAAACGAGATGCGGTGTTGGCTTTGCAGTTGAACGTGGGCATGGCCTCAGCCCACTTGGTGAAGTAATCTATGGCTACAATGATATATTTATGACCACCTTCCGACGAAGGGTTGCACTCCATGAAGTCAATGGCCCATTTGCAGAAAGGGCTAACGGTGACGACTGGGTGAAGGGGGGCGGGTGGGGTCCTTTCCTTGGGTGCAAAGAGCTAGCAGTTGCGGAAATATTTGATGGCAGTGATGTAGTCGGTAAAGAGGGAGGGCCAAAAATATCTGGCACGGATAACTTTTTGGGTGGTGGCCATCCCTGAAAAGTGTCCACCACAAGCTCCGCTATGGCAATCATTAAGGACTTGTTCGGCCTCATCGCAGGTGAGGCAACGACATAGAATGGTGTCGATACCGCAACAATATAACACATCTCCTAAGAGAAGGTAATGTGAAGCGTGCTGACGTATGCGTCGACGCCCATCGCGGTCAAGGTCGGGTCAAAATTTCTAAGTGCGAAGGTACACCAAGATATTGTTGTACCAAGGGTCATCTGAGGAAATGATAAATAAATGATCATCCGGGAGACTAGTATTAATGGGAGTTGGACTGGATGATGATGGAAGGTCTGTCATTAGTTGCGCCAACGCAAGGGCCTTGACGCTCTTTGGTGTTGTAAAAGTGAGGTCATACTCTTGGAGAATAATGACCCACTTAGCCACACGGCCTTGTAGTAGGCGTCGACTCAATAGGTAACCATAGGATTAGAGTCAGCCACAAAAGTAGTTGGGCTGAGCAATATATAGTGATGGATATTTTGTACGGAGAAGATGACAGCTAGGGCCAACTTCTATTCTGGGGGGTAACGCAACTGTGGGCCAGACAAGGTTTGACTCACATAGTAGATTACATGCTCTTGCCGTGCACTATCTTCTTGAACGAGCACCCCGGAGACGGCGTGTTCTGATGCTGAAACATACAGGATAAAATCCTTTGAGAAGTCCAGGGGGGAGATCAACGGGGCATTAGTTAAGGATTTTTTAAGGGTTGTAAAGGCTGCTTGAGCTTGCTCATCCAAGACAAATGGGATGCGGGTACGGAGTAAGCGGAGAAAGCCGTGAACTGTTGTGGTGTATTCAAGAACAAAGCGGCGGAGAAAGTTGGCTCGCCCTTGTAGACTCTGTAACTGACGTATGGTGCGAGGGGGAGGTAGGTCCAAGATGGCTTGAACTTTTAAGGGGTCAACAGTTATCCATTTCTGTGAAACGATGAATCCTAACAACCGTCCTGCAGGAACTAACAAGACACATTTGAGAGGGTTCAAGCAGATTCTGTATTTGCGGCAACGCAGGAAGACTTGCCGGACGTCATTTAGGTGGTTAGATCGTTCTTTGGAGTGAGTGGTAAGGTAATCTAGGTAAACCAGGATGATATGGGTTAGGTCGTGGAAGCAATATTTCATGGCTCATTGGAAAGTGGCGCCCGTGTTCTTTAGACCAAATGGCATGACGCGGTAGGCAAAGGTGCCCCATGGGGTAGTGAACGCAGTTTTATATTGGTCTTCTTTTCGAATGTGTATTTGGTTATATCTGGAAAATCCATCCATAAAAGAGAGGACTTCATGTCCGGCACAAGCGTCAATGAGCTAGTCGATGAAAGGTGTGGGAAAGTTGTCTTGGGACATGTGTGATTGAGATCTCGAAAATCTGTGCAAACACGGAGAGTTCCTTGTTTTTTATTGACAGGTACTGGGTTGGACACCCAGGTGGTGTACGCAATAGGATAAATAAATATGGCTTTTCGCAGCTTCTCAATTTCAATTTGACTGCAGGGAGTTTGGAGGGGTGAATTGGTCTCTGCTTTTGGTGGACAGGTGGGACCTACGGCCATGTATCAAGTGGTGTTCAACAATGGTAGGGTCCAGATCGGGCATCTTAGTATAAGACCAGGCGGAGACATCACGAAAGTCCTGAAAGAGCTTTTTGGATTCCCCGATTTCGTATTCCGTACAAGCGACACTTAATGTGATGAGTTCTGGCGTGCTAGGTGTGACGGAAACATCAACTTGTATGGTCGGTGATATATTGGCCATGTTTCCTTCCTCGAAGGCATCAGGGGCGGGAACATGGTTCTTAAACCAATCGACCTTCTCTGGGAGAAAGTCTTTTGTTTCAATTGCCAATTGGTTGGCTGTGGTAGGGGTGGACTCACTAGGGATGAAATAGGATCGATGGTGCATGTCGTCCCATGGGTAGTCGGGTTCTGTAAGGGCTTCGATGATTTCCTCGTCACTGCGGAAGTATTGAGTTGTCAAGTCATACGAGGGAAGGGTAGATGTTGGAGGTGTGTCGTGCTTATCGACCGTAGAGATCATGTATATGGTATTGATTTCTTCTGAAGAGGAAGATGTTGGAGGATAAATTTCTTCAATGGTAGGAGGGGATGTCTCTAGGTCGGCGTTATTCAACTCGTAGAGGGATGCTCTGTAATCTGGGAGGTCGGGGTAGTGGTGTGAGTAGTGACCATATATTCCATAGATAGCGTAGGCGTGGTTAGTACGCAATGCCTTGTTGCACTGATGGGATGGGGGGTTTAGTACAACTACGGGGATGTTGGGGTCATCGTTCAAGGTCTGCATGTGTTTTTGGAGATCTGGCAACTGAGGATAGTTGTGGTTGGCGTGGCCGATATCATCACAATGGGAGCACTTAGGGGGTGCTCGCGGGGGTGGTTGAGGTGCCACAGGTTTTCTCGCTGGTGGGGCGATATAGTTTTGCAGGCCTCCGCCCCCAGCGTTTTTAGATGGTGGTGGGGTAGGGTTTGTAGCAAATGTGGATGATATGCCGGAAGGAGGACAGTTGGGCATGTTCGCAACTCCCGTGGGTGGGCGGTTGGAAGTGTTAATAGGTTGGTCTGGTTGAAGGATGACTTGTGGTGTTGGTGGAGGAGTAGGGGTAGGTAAATACCACACGGGTACGCTTAGGGTTAAACCGGGGAGGTTTAAAGTGGCCATCACGGGGGTACTTATCACCCCAGAAGGAGGGAATAAAAATGGTATCGTATGGATGGGTGTTGCCCCAACGTAACTTGGTACCGACAGAGGTTGCGGTAGTAAAGGTGGTTGTTGGTTGGGTGCTATGTGGTTGGAGGAAATTGTGCAGAGATCGAATATCTCTGTTATCCTCATAGGGGGCGGAATGGATTGGAACGTGGAGGTCATGGGTGATTCCAAATATAACTCGGGTCCGACTGTGGAGACTAGTGATGTAGGAGCATTGTGAATGAGTTGTTCAATCATGGGAAGAACATTCTCAGGAGCAGCGGGAGCATTACGATCATAGTATGTTATTTTGTCTATTTGACCACACGTCTGTCATGGGGGAACATCATGATGCGGAAGACGGACGAAGCGATGGCCTTCATAGCATACATGTAACTATGACCAAGCAAGAGGTTGTAATCAAGCTGAGCATTGATAACCTCTATATCGATTAGGACCATTTTCCCCCCTAGTTGAATGGGAACATTGGCCAAAAGGCCTTGAGGTTGAGCTGCGCGGCCATCATAAGCTCTTAATGTAGTTGTTGATGGCTGTAGAGTGGGGGATCCAAGTTTCTACCAAACAAACGTCGACATAACGCAAGTGGAGGCGCCTTCATCGATGATGCATCGACGGATGACAAGGTTACGAACTGATACAGAAACCTTGAAAGCTAGTGTCGAAGGAAAACGTGGTTCAGCTTGGTCCAAGTCGAATGCCATCAATCATGATTCGTTGGGGTCTATCACACCGATGGCAAAGAACAACAATTTCCTCTGTGCAGGACAGTTCTTTAGGACTTCCAAGGCAGACATAGCAGTGGGGGATTGCGCTAGATCTTCTACAATATTATAATTTGCTGCGGCATGAGCGTTAGGATTGTTGTTGATCCGTCGTAGTGGGAAGCGAGGGGATTTAGGGGCCCATCGTCGTGTGGTGGGGGTATGCGTAATGGTTGATCTGTGGGAAGAGTGTTAGCGGTAATGTCGACGGGGGTGGTTTTGGGGTTGGGTCTGTATTGATTTCGACGCGTTTGAAGATTGACATCTATCGATGACATCATGAGGAGATGGTGGGTACCCGAATCCGTCGGTTGGTTTGTTTGTGTAGCATATGTGATTTGTTGAGGTGTTTGTGTGGTTCCTTGAGGGGGAGGTAGTGGTTGGGTGTTTACTACTCCTTGCATGGGCAAGGGATTTTGCAACACCATGGGAGGTGGCTGGGGGTTGGGTTGTGCAGGAGGAGTAGCCTGTCCTTAGCGTTGGGCGTCATCTATCCAAAGTTGACGGGCACGATCTAAATGCGGAAAATTGTGCATATAGTGGCCATAGACCCCACATATGGAACAAGGATGATTCGTTCGTAGATTGCAATTCTTGCCCTGACAAGGTCTTATGTCAGGTTTTTGTTTAGGTGGGGCGGCATTCTTGTTATTGGGGGGGTTTGGTTGTTGACCACCTTGGTCCTAAGGTTGGTTATTCGTACGGTTTCGTCCTCTTCCCCTGTTCGGTTGGCCTTGTTGGTTGCGTTGAGCAGGCTAGTTTTGCAGTGGGTGTTGTTGGGCATAAAATTTCCCTTGGGGGTTGGAGGGATTTTGTGGCTGAGTAGGTGGTGAAGGTGCCGTCGACGGGTAGTAACCGAGGTACGCTTGAGGTTGGGTCGGTACTGGTGGGGTCAGCGGTGGATGATAAATTGGAGGAACTTGTGGTTGCGCGAGTGGGGCTTGTGGAGGTTAGTAAGCCGGTTGAACTTGGGAGTGTGAATGTGTTGGCTAATGCGGGTGTTGATAAAAGGTGGGTTGGCCCACAGAAGGATTATAATGTGAGTGTACATGGCCATAACATTCCTGTGGGCACGATGGTCCATGAGTATGAGGAGGTTGAATGACCGGGGCATATGATGTAGTCACTCCAGAATGGGATGTGGCATGCGAAAGATCAGGTCCAGAAGGAGTGGGCATAGCCGTGTACAGTTGGGTGCGTGATGCTACATGCCCAATGATGCCGTCGGTGACATGGGATGCTCCCGGGACATCGCTCCAGGAGGCGTCGGCGTGAGGGGAATCCGGTAGGATAGAGTATAGGTAGCCAGATTGGGCGTAGATAAGATCAAATTGTTGGCCTTTGAGGATGGCTTCTTCCTCAGACTGAGGTCGCTCGGAGGCCACATCCTTCGCGATGGTTGGTATGAGAGACTTCAGAAACCAATCTAATAAAATACGGTCGTCCAACTTGATCTTACATAAAGTAAGCCGTTTACGTCACTCATGGATGTGGTCTGTGATGTGGGTGGCTGTATTTTGTCTACAAGATAACACCGACATCATAACGAACAGGTAGCTGGAAGAATTGCAGGAAAGTGGAAGCACGGAGGTGAATGTAAGGTGGGTCCCATGAGGTTGGTCAATATACCACTTAGTTGCAGCTCTAGTGAGGGGTCTTTATAGTAGTCGGAGGTGAATGGAGTCGCCCACGATGGAGTTAGAGGAACACCATAAGTGGAAAGACATGATATTATTTTGGGGGTCTTCTCCTCCCTTTCCCTCGAATTTGGGTATGTCCGAGGGGAGTTTGGTGGGCATAGGAGGCCACGTAGGATCATGTCGTATCGGATCATTAGTCAACCTTTCCAAGGCAAGGAGGTTAAGACTGGCCATGAATGGAAAACTAGTAGGAGGATGTGTCAGGGGGGTTGTGTTTTCCGTGGCAGCGATGGTGTGGCTACTGCCCCCAATGTGTGGACCAACGGTGTGGGCCATAGTGGAAATAGTGGGGCTGCTGCCCCCAATGTGTGGGGAAACGGTGTGGGCCATGGTGGAAATGGTGGGGCCGCTACCCCCAATGTGTGGGGCAACTGTGTGGGCCATGGCGGTAATGGTGGGGCCACTGCCCCAAATGTGTGGTGCAACGGTGTGGGCCATGGCGTCAATGGTGGGGCCGCTGCCCCTAGGTATGCTACTAGTCACCAGTGGATTTGTATTGGTGACCAATCCATCTTCCTATAGGAATGGATGTGATTGCGGGGATGTTAGGTGTAGGTCCTATAGATGACATGATGGGGATGGACGCTATTGTGGTAGCCGGGTGAGTGGTGGGTCCTCCGCCAACCATCCCGCTGAAAAAGGCATTGGACGTCATACCAGCTAAGGGGCTAGATGGGGCGGTGTATGTGTTGTACTCCGGTTCCGAGTCAAATGTGATATAAGGAGCGTTTGGATCAGGTGACGAGGCTCTACGTCTGTGGTGAGGAGAGCCAAGTAAATCGTGGTGCAGGGGTTGGCCCCGTTGGCGTTGGGACTATCTTTGGGACTCAATGGTGACGATGAGGGTATTCCGGGTGAGGTATGGTGAGTGAAAAGCTCAAAAAATCCTAGTGCAACCGAGTGTGCACAAGGAGAGCATAAAAAATACGGCACTCAAGCCAACGACAATGCTCAAAATGCTTGTTGCAACAGCTGTCACTAGTACATATGGTCAATTTGGCCACGATTTTTCGTTGCAATAGCCACGAATTTTCATCCCTGTTGCAACATTTGGGGTTTTAATTTTTCGTGGAACGACATTCATGGATATATGGATGAAAATTCCCCATCGTGGAAATAGCAACGCTTCATAGTGGCCACGTGTCAACTACACAACAGTTCTCATATCTATGGAAAATGAATCCTGCCACGAAGTTTCGTTGCTATATCGACGTAAAGCTCCTATAAGTTCCTCGAACCTGCGTGGAAACATTTATAAAGTTCCATGAATCATTGTCGCAGTATCCACGCAGTGTTTCACACTCTTTCATGGCAGTTTCAGCACCTGCGTGGAAATTTTTTTATAGTTCCATGAATCATTGTCGCAGTATCCACGCAGCGTTTCAAAATATTTCATGGCAGGTTCGACACCTGTGTGGAAACATTTTTATAGTTCCACGAATTAGTGTCACAGTATCCACACATCGTTTCACAATCTTTCATGGCAGGTTCAGCACCTACGTGGAAACATTTTTATAGTTCCACAAATCAACGTCGCAGTATCCACGAATCGTTTCACAATCTTTCGTGGCAGGTTCAACATCTGCGTGGAACTAATTTCTATAGCCTGCACTAATGTTCGTCGATATAGAGACGATACCTGGAAGTATTTAAAAAAATAAAAATTGAATGCACGTAAAATCATGAGGTATCATCCTACACCTCAATCTTCACCGGTTGTTGCATTTGACTTAGTTTGCTATATCATTCATCAGGAACTCTACAAACCTAAAAATACACTATAAAACACTACGTTCTGTAACATGTAATGTTTTGGCATAAATGAGCAGCTGGAGCATACCTGGAGGGATGTATCCAACTGAGCCAACAATTGCAGAAATAATCCCTTTGATCTTAGAAGGATCAACAATCTTGCAAAGCTCAATATCACCTATTTGTGGCTCTGTAAAAGAATTCAAAAGAATTTTTTTGTAAGTGAGATCGAGATGGAAGATTGGCTGTTGACACCCATGTAGAAAAGCCAAACCTTGCGCTACACCTTTAGCAATGCTGCAATGAGATGGCCAATCCAATACAGAAATATTACTAGTGTGAAGGAAGTCTGATAGGCTGCCTTTATGAGCATATTCATAGAAAAGGTAAGCACAATTTGTGTCTAGATCATGTGCCAATGATGTCAAGATTTAGGGATGTCGTAGCCTCCCCTGCTTCTTCAATTCTGCACCAAACGTTCGGGTCCAACAAAATTTACAGTCAGCATATCCAGATACTAGTGTCAGCCTTTGTATCCATATTTTCTCAGATAATAGTTTCAAAACACCTTGTAGTGGGGTTTGGCCTCCTAAAAGAATGAAATATTATCACCATCTAAGGCTTAATACCTCATTCAATAAGACTGATCCTCCTATTGGACATCCTGTTTGTCGTTGGAGAAAATTTTACAGCAGTTTGAAGTGACATTTGGACACTATTGGACATGTCTTGGACCAAAAAGTTTCATTTTATTAACCCCTATCAAATGCACAGTTAAGGACTCCAACAATTCTGATAACCCACAAACATATACGAAGAATGATGAAGTTGGAATCAAGTAGTCATAAAAATGGAAAAAGGGGATCAACATCTAAGGATATCCCACCGATACAATACATAATTGTTAAGCAAGATAATAAGGCATCACACTCAGTTGGTGCACCTCCATACACCAAATCACCCAAGCTCCAAGACTCTGCAATTTTATTGAATTGAGAAGTTCAAATTTGTACACAAAAGATGATCATTTGCAGAATTGGTCTTAGCATCTTCACATTTTTAGTATTCAGACAATTTTCTCAACATGGATGTCGATAACATGAAATTCCCAGCCTTATCTCGAGTGTGGGTGATATGGAGGTGTCCGATCCATTCAGCATCTTCAATAACAACCTATTGATTCTTCCTAGAAGCAATATTTATATCATCACTCAAGCATCCTAGGAGCTCAAGTGTAGTACTTGTACATCAAAGAAGGAAAGCTGGAGAAGAGTACCTAGGACCAACAACAGATCAACCTTTGATTGGGAAGTTGCAGAACATACTTTCACCAGGGACAAACATCCGAGAGACACTTGTCTTCTCGTCCATGTGAGAAAAGTAGCGAGGCACATGCAATTGTAAAATGTCCAAAAGTTGATAATATTTGTATCGTGGGGCTAATTATGTGCAGATGGTTGTGAAAGACAAGCCATGATTGATGCCTAGGAGGCCTGTTATGTGCTATAAATATGCACATTGTATCAAGTGAATTTCAACCAAGTAATATGAAGTGAGATTGAAATTCTCTCACTCATACTTTGCCTACAATTGCAACCATGTTTGCAAAGTTTCCCTAAAAGGAAGGATGACAAAAACTTGCACAAATGTACCATAGGCTCTATAAAATACTAGCTTGAGTAGGACACGTTAGTACATATTATGGGTTGAAATTCATGTGCCTTATTCCAGCATTCAAATGAAGTTCTAAGCACTAAACAAGCCACCTACAACCATAAACAGTTATGAAAGGTAGATCTGGGTTACCAAGTCTTTATGATAAGCACTAACAGAATTATTTTTTTTGTTCAAGTAGTTTTCATAGTTATCCCTTTTCAACAATCAATTCTTCAACTTCAAGTTTTGTCTTTTAATGGCACAAATCTGTTGTAAAAAACTATTCTTGACTTCTAATTCAACATGCATACAGGTAACACTGATGTTGTCCCATAACACTATTCAAAATCAACTTCAATTTGGTCACAAAGAATAGGCTCATCTTCAAGTTATAACACAATTCCTTCAAATATGCTATCAATATGTTTCAATGATTTGCAAATTGTTCTTCTTCAAGCTCAGATTTCACATCCTTGTGTCCTTTGAAAAATCATAAGGCTTAAACAACATTTTGCAATGTATGATACATTCAAAACTGCCATACCAACATATTATAATGAGTTACACTGACAAGCAAACTAAAACGATAAACTAATATTCAGTAACATGTAATAAAATAAACATATATATCATATAACAAAAAAAGAGATATAGTTGAAGATACCAACCTGGGTGTGAAACCATTCTTGAAAATATACTCTGAAGTGTTACTTTCAGAAAATACTCTTTGTGCCTAGGAGAGGCCAGTCTTCTCTAGGAACGAACTGACCCTACAAGAGGGTGTGTACAAACCAGAGAGAGAGAAATGACTGGTGTTGATTAGGTCAATGATAGTCAAGCACAGTACATAACTCAAAATAAATAAAGTCACAAAAATTATAAACTTCAACCAAGTCTCAGCATAAGAGAAGTGATTATCAGCACACCACAACTGATCATAGGTGATCAAAGTCAAGTACTCTATAAGACCAAAAATTCAACAAGGTGGTATAAAACAAATGAAGGAGGGTAAATGACCGCATTAACCACAAGTCAAAGACAAGGTACCACAAGTCCAATAATAACTCAATCAAGGTGGGGAAGGTACAAGTATTTAATAACTCAATCAGTAACAGGTAATAAAATAAACATATTGATCATATAACAATAAGAGAGGTATACTTGAAGATCTCCACGTCAACATTAAACCAAAAATCAGATCTGAAGTCTGGATACAAATATAAACAATGGTCATAACATAGGTGTGGGTAGTAGAAGACCCATGACCCTTAGAACCAAGGGTATGCTCCAAATGTGGCCAAACAACCATAGTACTCTATAAGAGAAAAACTTCAACAAGGTGTTTTTAAAAAAGTTACTCAAGGAGGGTAAATGACCCCATTAAACACAAGTGAAAGATAAGGTACCACAAGACCAATCATAGCTCAATCAAGGTGGGGAAGGTACAATCAGTCATATCTCTCTCAAATGTATAGCCGTTCTATATAAACTGAAAGTTCATCATCACAGTATAAGGAAGGGTGGTGGGATGCCAAATAAAAATATCCTTCATTTCTCTCTATGCAATCCTGATAGCATCACATAACAAGTAAGTACCTTGTGCTATAGAAAATAAAAGCCACATGTGTTAACATAATTTTGATCTCTATCAACTTCAGCACTCCTCTGTGGTCCCTGTGCTAAGGTTGGTCCTCGAGATGTAATGGGCAGTAATCTTATAACATAATTTTCATCTCTTTCAGTAACAGTTGATAAAATAAACATATTGATCATATAACAATAAGAGAGGTATAGTTGAAGATATCCACGTCAACATTTAACCAAAAATCAGATCTAAAGTATGGTACTATTTTTGAATAGTGCTAAAGCAACAGTAAAACATTTTACAACATAATTTTGATCTCAATCAACTTCAGCACTCCTCTGTGGTCCCTGTGCTGAAGTTGGTCCTTGAGATGTAATGGGCAGTAATCTTATAACATAATTTTCATCTCTTTCAGTAACAGTTGATAAAATAAACATATTGATCATTTAACAATAAGAGAGGTATAGTTAAAGATCTCCATGCCGACATTTAACCAAAAATCAGATCTGAAGTGTGGTACTATTTCTGAACATTGCTAAAGCAACAGTAAAATATTTTACAACATAATTTTGATCTCTATCAACTTCAACACTCCTTTGTGGTCCATGTGCTGAAGTTGGTCCTCGAGATGTAATGGGAAGTAATTTTATAACATAATTTTCATCTCTTTCAGTAACAGTTGATAAAATAAACATATTGATCATATAACAATAAGAGAGGTATAGTTGAAGATCTCGAGCTCAACATTTAACCAAAAATAAGATCTGAAGTGTGGTATTATTTCTGAAGTGTGCTAAAACAACAGTAAAATATTTTACAACATAAATTTGATCTCTATCAACTTCAGCACTCCTCTGTGGTCCCTGTGTTGAAGTTGGTCCTCGAGATGTAATGGGAAATAATCAAATTATAAATAGTGATGATCATTGAAGTCATGATGAACATATCTAATATAAAGAAAATCAATTTTTCAAACTAATATATCTACATGCAACATATACAGGAGTGATGATGTGTGAGAAAACACCAATTTTGAATATTAAAATACAAAATAATTATAAACAAGCATACAATGACTTGTGATGACATTTAAATTTTAAATTCTAATTCTAAGAAAATAAAAGATATAAATGGGAAAATTCCTAAGAGCATCACATAAAATATAAGTACCTCGTAACTATACCAAATAAAAGTTATCTATGTTACATACTAACAACATCGATATCCATCAAAATACAAGTCATGAATTTAAGTTGCATCTACTTTTTCGTTGATTTCTGTTTTTTTGCATTGAAAAAACTTGCGAGTACGGTATCACAATCATCAATTGGTGTAGTATTTACTGCAATATATCCTATTATTGTTTGTGTTTCCATGCCCTCATTTATGCCACTTCTTGTACGTCACTAAGCAGGGCGTGGAGGAAATTCTGAAGGGGTGTGAACTGCAACAACAGAAATGAGCATATATATATGGCGTTGAATTATTATTGAAATAAATATTTGATTATTTTGATTAAAATTACAATATTTCTCTTTACCAGTCTCTATAGATGTGACAACTGGGGTGTTAATTGGAGGTCTAGTTGCTTCCTCTTGCAGTTCATGCTCCTGAGCTGCATGGTCTTCCATTGAAGGAAGAAAATTTATAAGTATACGTCAGGAAATATATATATCTAATCACAGTAGATATTTCTATTTCCAAAGCATACATACTAGAATGGACACTATGCTCCACACTATCATGGGACATTTTCACCCCAACATCAACTTGTTCTTACTGAGTACCGCTAGATTCACTGTTGCGATTGCATTGTTGCTTAAAAAAAAACATAAATTTTTAGTTATGGGTGATATAATCAGAATTACTGAATAGACTTTAATAGTATACTACAATTGGTGATATACCTGCATTTGCGTCATTGGGGAGATTGGAGTCTGCCCCAATCTTTTTTGATGTTCAACCACACTTTTAAAACCAAACTTGAAACCAAGCTTTAGGTCTTCCTTGGTGGTAGCGGCTTGGAACGTATTTCCCTACAATGCATGATAACACATTTTAAAATTTCCAGTATCAAAATCAGATATTTGTTCGGTACTGCTAAATAAATATTCCCAACAATTAATCATTTAATACTTACGATTCTTGCTCTTAGTTTTCTATAGCCACCCTGGCCCAGTCTATGTTTCCCGTGCTTTTCCATTCTAGCCTTGGTTGCTTTGGAGGTGTCAGGTAGCCTATATATGAAAATTTTGAAAAACCTTAGATATCAAAAATCTTACTCAAAACAAAAAAGAAAAAAATAATTGAGCTTATTTCAATAAAAAGATGATATATGTTGTACCTTTCTTTACCAGGCTGTGGTTGTCTTCCTTGATTTTTTAGCAAGTTCTCATTTTCATCATCTATGAGTTCCTTCCACTCTTTCTCTGGAACCATGGGAGGGCGCTCATGCTTGAGGTCAGCTTGCAATCTTTCCCTATATTGGGCCCTGGTATATTTCAAATTCTCACTGGCTAACTTTGCAACAACTTTCCTGTTGAAAGTATTGTCGAACAAGTTGACCATGTGGTCCATCAATTCATCTCTCTTATTGCTATCTTGGCTATTCCACCATGTGTGAATGGTGGGGCCAAACAACTCCAAGACTTTGTCATTCAAATGCCTGTAGAAGACATTGTTTCCTACAAAAACATGTCATCCATTCATTTATAATCATTTCAACATATGTCTATTTCAATTTCATGATTAAAATCAATAAATTAATTAATAAATACCTGCAATCTTCTGAACCTTGATAGGAACACAAGAGTCATCCACCAGAAAGGTGAGATCTAGTGATCCGGTGCTTTTAACTTGTGCTGCTCCAGGAAAATTTTCTTGGTCGTCTACAGTACGTTCATCTCCAAATTCATGTGGAGTCCTAGGCTCCGTCTCATCATGCTCTGGCATGGCATCATGCCCCGTCTTGGCCATCACTGCTACCTATACTTGTCTCGGCAAGTTCTGATCTAGTCACGGGTTTTAAAAATTCCTACAAACAATAAACTTTACTTTATTAAATCACTTGGAAAAATAAAAAAAATAATATCAAATATGAAATCATGTCATAGCTTAAAAAATTTTATGAAGATGCCACTTACCCCATAAGATTGTATTTCATCTTGCAGTTGTTCAATCCTTGCCCTGTTCTCTTGTGTCAAGGGCCTTTTGCGAGCCAAGGAAAGAATTTCTATGTTTTCCTTTTTCAAGGTTGTTCTAAAAGTGTGCAGTGGGTCAATGGAATAGAAAATGTCTTCCTCAAACCCCTCATCACCTAGATCGGGTGCACGTGACTAAATTCATCAAACAATAAATTAAATTAAGCAATATAATTTTAACATCATTCGAATATTGATATTGTAATGAAAATTAAATTACTATTATGCACTAACACTTACCTGACGTGGTGTTATGTCCGATGAGTGTCCATAATCAACCAGCACCGTGGAAGCAGCAGGTGCCTTTCCACGGTCCTGAATGAACCAGTAGTCCATCATAATGTAAGAAAAAATGAACCAGTAATCCATCATAAGCTCAGAATAATGTGAATGTCAGTAGTGGACATTGAATATTAACATACTAAATCGAAACATTTAGTTATTGTACATAACACTTACCTGACAGGCCACAGAGTGTGACCTTCCACGGTCTCCCTCGACCATGGAAGCTGCAGGTGCCTTTCCAATGGCACCACCTTGACATAATAAATCAATAAACAAACATTTACCTCATACTAAATAATTGTAACATAAACAAAAATGAGATATTGCATTAATATTTATTTTTACCTCAGAAGTAGAAGATACATGCTATGCTGCATGTCGATATGCAGACTCCTACCACAGTTTAATGAGCATGCTATCATATGGAAACATTAACAATAAGCACGGAAAAAGAAAATGCTAACAGTGAAAATAGGAACATCTTGTTATTGTAGTCATATTTATTTGCTATATTTAACATTTACCTGACGAGGCGTAGATTCTGACCTTCCACGGTCACCCTGGACCGTGGAAGCATCATGTGCCTTTCCACTACCTCCACCCTAAACAAACGTCAATAGTCAATAATTGCATCATAAACAAAAATGAGATATTCATAGCAGTGTAATCACCATGTAATCACATGGAAATATTCATAATAAGCATGAATAAAGTGAATGACAATAGTGGAAATCGAATGTTAATAGAAAAAAAAATGAAACATTCAGTTATTGTAGTCATGTTTAGTTACTACATTTAGCATTTACCTGATGAGGCATAGTTTCTGACGGTCCACGGTTCCCCTGGACAGTGGAAGCCACATCTATTCTATTTAAGTTGTAATGGATCAACAACTCTTCACCTGCAAGTATTGCTTTTATTGCACATACAAATATACGATGATGTTCGTGTGCCTCGAATTCGCAATTTGGTTGCGTATTTGTTGTCACTAGTCGTGTACTATTTATAAAGCCAGCAATGTTTCTTGATGCTCTTGGTCTCCCATCAATATACATAGTGGCCCCTTTGTTTTTATTGTTTTATGCTATTTGAATATAATTCGTGGCAACTCCGTATCTCCGCATACTTCGAGTATATTGGACCAAGACCAACCAGTTATTGTATCTGTATAGTGGTCCTACATACTCCATCAATTCAATTACAGTGCCATAGCGGACCTTTATTCCATCCATGGAAAATAGCCCCAATCCATGTAAGGATGAAAGAGCAATGCGATACATCCTCCCATTGAT
Organism: Larix kaempferi; assembly: GCA_027924585.1. Taxonomy (NCBI): domain Eukaryota; kingdom Viridiplantae; phylum Streptophyta; class Pinopsida; order Pinales; family Pinaceae; genus Larix; species Larix kaempferi. The sequence goes on from BSBM01000143.1 coordinate 10,629,406, forward strand.
GAGGAAATCTGCGTCCACTTGAGGTAGTATATTAGGTACCCATCGTTGCACTAGATGTTTAAACCTCAATGGAAAATAAATGTCTCCTATGCTCTCAGCATCATAATTACACGACCCACCATTGGCAATAAAATATTTCATGCATCTATGAAATCTTTTCCTTATCTTTTCATATCTAGTTGATATAAAACCGGTAGATCTAGTACAACTCGACTCACTTTCAACCTCTCGGAGTATATCTTCATCATCACTTGAGGAAGATAGATCTGACAGATACCTATTTGGTGGTACCTACACTCCATAAAACAAGAATAAACAAGACGGTGCTTTCTCTCTTCTTTGAAAGTACACATTTACTTAGTTAAACACATTTACTTCCCTCGAATCTGAGGCTTAGGAGGGACATGACAAACCCTAGTGGATGTAGTGTTACAAATCTCAGCCGAATTGTATGGTATTGGGAGGATGATTTGTGGCAAGAAGAGACCAAGTTACAGTGCCATAACAAGATGTCCATATGACACCACATTCATCACTGTAGGCTGTGAGCACTTTTGTGGACAAAGTTTGCATATTTGGGGATCTTTTTCTCTTGTGGGTAGAACAAAACCATCAGGGACAACAAATTAAGGAAGTTAACAAGTATATCACTCAGTTTTGGTCCTTCCAATACTGTTGGGCATATTATTGGCAGCCTACCCTCTTTCTTTGAATGACATATTTTTGGCATCCTACCCTTCATTTTTAAAATTTACATGCTGGTATTTTATGCTAATGCATATGAAAACTATTTGTTAGTGAACTGTTTGGAAAAATCACTCAACTAAGAAACATTAATTGACTATATCAGCCCAACAAACCATAACTAAGTGAGAGGGTCCACTCAGGAGTACATTGCAACAGTGTTTGTAACTGTTTCATGTCAATACATAATAACCAAATAATTAGTAAAATACTACAGCAGAGAACACAAAATACATCAACTAACTTAGGTGAAATATTAAACCTTACACATGTTGCAAATTTCAAATTCATGCAAATTGGCACTCAAATGGCCATGAGAAATTTGATTTTCAAAGACTATTTTCAGACATTATGTGTATATTGATTTTCTGACTATATTGTTTTTTTTTTTTAAACAAATAATAAATTTCAATCAAGAATAAGCATATCTATCAACCAAGCAGGAGGACCAAACCAGAAAAATGTCAACCTGAGAGCAGTCCCAAGTCAGTCACTGTGTTGAAGAAACTTCAACACTACCAGTTAGGTCAATGTGCTAATACAATTTTCAGTGACATGTAATGTAAGATAAACACATTAATCACAAAAAGGGGGTAACACACAACATCAAGAGAACTAAACCAAATGTAGACAAGGCAAAAATATTGGTTTCAGGAAGATTTTGAACATTGATGTTTTACTCTGTAAGCCTTGGAGTACTCACTATATCCAGCAAAAACACCCTTCGAAATGGAGGATTTCAATTCAGTCCTTTTCTCCTCGAGAATATGAATATATACAAAGCAACCAAAAAAACAGTAGTGTGACACCTAGGGTTTATCACTAATGAAATCTTCTTATAGTGTTTTGTTCTTCAATACCCTATGAAGATACCTATTCATATATGCTCCCATGGTTAATTTCCACAAATTTCACTCTTAACTATTTATGGTAAATTCACTTGCTCCTAAAGCTGTAAAACAAGTTCTCAGTGGGTTTTCTAATGAAAAATAGGTTCCTGTAATACCTACCAGAATGTACTTTCAGATTCAACCACACTTCTCTCTGTTGTCCCTCCCCTATTCAACTCCTCAAATGATTTTTCACCAATCCTACAATGGAAAGAACTAGGGTTTGCTCAAATATTAATAAACCAACAATTAGCAATCATCTTGTGTAAGTTATCACTAATTCACTGTAATGTCCCCAGTTTGACCCCATGGCATTAACATTATAAATGATGTATTATTGTTATGAAATCATGGTGAGGAGCTCAAGGCCAAGGCCCCGCCATCGATTTAGTGATGCATATGATTTGCGTGCTAGCCATGCACATTGGAAATTCAAATATCATGTAATATGCATTTTAATAAAAATACCCACAACTAGCTATGCAATGCAACAAAGAGATGGGGGCATGATTTCACAAGGAAGTGGGAGGGAAAACATTCAAACCCTTGAGCCAATCAGGTCAAGCCAAGTGTCAATGAGAGAACCCATCAAACCCTCAATTACCCATGTTGACTTTTGTACCCAACCATTGATTTCTCCCAAGAGTTGGTTGAGGTAGTTAATGCCTTGGGAATAGGGACGTATGGCTGTCCAAATTTGGGTATGGGAAAGCCACCCTTCATGGGAATTCGTGTTTTGCTTCTTGGGGCAAGAAAAGAGCCATGTGTTTCTCCCCCAAGCCATAATCCATGATCATTCCTTCTCCCTCATGAGTTTAGAGCTACCTGGGCGTTTTCCAGGCATGTGGGCTGTGTTTTCCTTCATTCTCCCAGTAGAGAAGGACGTTTTTTGTTGTATAGCAGTTGGGAAGAAAGAGGAAATCGATTTGGGGGTGTATAGAGGCTCTTTGGCCCATGGAATGCTGTGATATCTATGGAAGAAATCGTTTTCTCCCCTATGGTTGAATTTCCTTCTCCCAATCCGTTTTTGGGGTGCCCACGATTTGGGGAAAACCCATGGCCATATTATTTGTAAAATCTCATTGCTTGAATTGTGTATCCCTGCCCCAGGTCTATGCATGCTGTGTGAGAGAAGAGTATGTTGGGTATGGGTTATGGGTATCCATAGCTTTGGCTTAAGCTTGAGTGTAAGCCTCCAGGGTTCAAGTGTAGCCTGATAAACCCAGTTGGACTGGCTTGGCTGAGATGAAATGGTTAATGGGCTGCGTGTGAGCTGGAATGTTCCCTTTCCTTATGAGAATCATGCCCAGCTCGGGGGTGGCCTTCGGATGGACTCAGTATAAGTTGTCGAAGAGCCTATGGTTGGGTGGAACGTTGCAGTGACATAGCTAGTTGCTTGGGGCAGCTGCATAATGAAGATAAGTGTTTTTATGTCTATGTATTTACTTCTGCAATGTTTAATTAATGATTATTTTGATATGCTGGATGAGCATTAATCATGTGTGTGGATTAGTTTTAATTCCGTTGTGCATATTGCCTAATTTGTATCTGCACACCAATAATTAAATTTTTATGATTTTAATTAGTGGGCTGAGTGTTATGAAATGCCCAGATTTTAGTGCCATGTTCCCTTCCTTGCATTGGGTCAGCAGGTGGGTACATTACATTCATGAGTCTAAAGTGTGATTTTTCCTTTTTATTAGTTGTAAAATGAATTTTGGGCATCCCATGCCACCTGTGGACAATGGAAGGCAATGAACATGCCCTATACTTCACATCTGGGCAGTTCTGGGCCCTATAATGACAAGTTACAATAGTAATTAAACATATATTGGTAATGTTTTGAACATTAGTAGACACGTTTCACCTTCTAGCAGCCTCATCATTTAGTTCTAGGCCAGTTTTGTGGATGTGAGGTAGTTTTGGGCGCAAATTAAGACTATCCATGTCTTCTTACAACATGAGATGCTTGCAAAATTTGAGGTATGGAAAGGCTAAGAGAAGAAATCATGGGTGTGTTGAGTGGAGTTTGGATAAGTATGAACCTTTTCATCAGATTTGCTCTGGCTACAACAAACTCCTGCAATATGCAGTAATTGGGAATCATGCCTTCCAATACAAAATTTTAGCACAAGTGCCCTAATAATCACAAGTCAGCTACATGGGCATCATCTCTTGCTAGCTGACTAGTGGGATGACTTTGGGGTTTTGGAACTGTTTCATGCTATAGAACTAGATAACATCAGCTATTGAGGACTAGTTATTGAGTGTACCAAGGTTGATTTCCTCCCGAATGTTGTTATTTATTTATTTATCCTAATGGTGTCAATGACATTTTTAATAGACTATTATTAAGGTTTCAATGCCTCCAAATAACTACAAGATATTCCAAATAAGGGGAGCACTCTAGTCTCCCAGGAAAGCAAACAACCGAAGGATGCCACCTCAGCACCTGATAGTCAAAATCATAGAGTTCATTGATACCATTAGGATAAATAATTAAATAACAACATTCAGGACCAATGTATTAGTTGCAATTAAATGTGTGGGGAATGTTATGTAAGACCCTCAAACAACCCTTATAAACCACATGTGCTTGATGCAAACATTCAAATCCTTGACAATTTAAGCCTTAACTTAAGTGAAATCAACAAGAGATATAAGTGTTGGAAAACATCAAAAAGTTTTTATGGCTTTCAAAAGTAAGGTCTAAATTTTTTTATGACTATCTTTTCAATCTTTATGACAATTTGAATGGACAGGCCCCACTCATAGCCAAATACTTTTGAGATATTTACAACTCATCGGAGTATAGGGGACCATATAATTCTTGAAAGACATTGGGTTCAACAACCCATGCCTTTGAATAAACAAACCTCACGACCACAAATCTATTCTGATGCATGTGGACGTCTATGTGGGTTTTGACAAGCCACTATTGTTCGTTTTTAACGTAGTACCCAAGGATTTGAGCCTAAGTAAGCTTTGTCTGCAAAACATCTTTGACCTGTTTGAGAGATTCTCCAACTTCCCGTTTTAGATTATAAATAGAACATGGATATAATGTTGTCAGGTTGATGCCGAATGACCACCACCAGTCTCTAGTCCATTCAGGGACCAACCATCCAGGATCCTCATGGATATGTGTCATTTGAGGTCCAAACTTTAGCATGGTATAATATGTTCTATCTGTATTTTCTTTTCTCAAGAATTTCCACCATAATTTTTTATATTTTTCATAAGTGTGTGTAGTACTTGGAAACCAGAGACTAGCATCTTGATGTGGCCATGCTTCCAAAGAACATATCCAGTTAATACAGTAGTATTGTTGGTCTAGTCATAGCCCAGGGTGAGGTGTAGAGCCCTCTGTCGAGATTAAGTTAAGATCATGGTATAGGTGAGTTAACCAATTGATTGCATCAACTGCTTTTCTCAGGGAGTTGTTGTAAATCATCTCTGGTACAATACTGGATCCCATAGGCATTATTCTGAGTTTTGGCACTAGTCTAATAAAAGCATCAGATACCTATAAGTTAGCATCTAATACTTCATCATGTCTCAACTCCCACCTAGGTTTCTAGTCTTGCATATAATCCAACCAACTCATATTATCATTGATAGTATAGATATGATTTTTTCCTTTGGTCCAAGCAGATATTTTCATGTTTACTTGTGGGTTATGGGCCCACTGGATTCCGCTTTGAACTTCTATGCTCGCTTGCCTTGTGCTTGCTTGCACCAGGCTCGTTTGTTTCAGGCTCGCTTGTTAAAAATTAATAGCATTCTCCTATGTCAAATATTCTCTTATTAGTAACCATTGTGGTACTTTGGTGCAAATTTTTTTCCTAACTCATTGTTTCTCCATATTGTGTGTCTAGTGCCACCTGTCTATGGCCACCCATGAAAAATGGGGGTAATAGTTGGAAATTTTGTTTTGTGAGCTATCTCATGGTGGTGAACGTTCTCCTTGTTTCTCTAGGGCATTGGATAATTTGGGAATTCCTTCTGAGCAGTACTGAATTTTTGCTTGTCATCCATTTTCACTAGTTTGGTAGCTTGTCTTGAGTAGGTTCATTCTCCAATTCCCTGGCTCTGATGGAGGATTCTGATATATGGATGGGAATTTGTTTTCATAAGCTTTATCTTGGTATGAAATGCTAAAACTAGTTCCCTAGGGATTAGAGCTATGGAATCTTATTTCTGAGCAGGACTTAGAAAAAAAATAAGGTTCTATCAAGCACCGGTTGCACCAGTTGCAGGACTTAGAAAAAAATATAAGGTTCTATCAAGCACCAGTTGCAATGTTCTAAACTTGAGAAACACAAACTATTCATAAGATTTATAGTCTTCAAGCATCTAGTTATTTGATTTCCTGCCTTTACATTTCTAGTTGTGTGAATTTGATATTGAAACACTGTAAACATCAGATTAACTAGAATTAACTCAAGCATAGATCAATACTTGAAATCTGGAACAGATTACTGTGTCAGCAAGTGGATTTAGTCTACAGGATAAGGTAGCTAGTGTTTGTGTGGAAACATGCCACTAAACAATGGGAGTGTCTAGAGCTAAAACATTTATCAAATTACAAGCGATATAAATGACAATAAAAGAAAGAGAAGCACAAGAGATAGGTAATCCATCACATGAGGGATAAATTATGGGCATGAAAACAACACTAAATTTCAAATCTGGGCATGATTTGTGCAAGTTCTAAGCATCATCCTCCATTTCTGGGCATGCTGGTGCAAGTTGTTAAATTTTGAGCATTAATTGACAATACTCTAGGATCTTTGCTGAGAGAATAACATATACAGTATATCAATGCATGACAATCACAATATGACAAGCATCACAAGAATTAAAAGCATAAGAGACAAGAGACACAAAGTTTCCGTGGGGAAAACCCTAAGGTGAAAAACCCCACAACTTCCTCAGAGATAGAGAGAGCAATGGCTCAACCAAAGTACAACCAAATAACACTGAGATAGTCTCCTAGTAGCAGATGATCCTCCTCCTCACTACTGCGCCACTTTCTGAGTGAGAGTGAGATACTTTTCCGAGTGTGTAAAATAGAGATTTCCGATCTCTATTTATACTAACCTTTTTTCCCAGTGAACTTATGGGGACGACTTGTCTAGCTAGGTACATCCACATTATATTATATATAATTCAGGGCCGACCCCACATGGTGGTCTAATAACTCATCGACAAGTACACACACTTGCGACACTTGTCAATCCACATGACGACACTTCCTTATAGAGGAATAACACATCTCTTATAAGGGTACAATAAATATATATAAAATACACAGATGAAATACATTCCGAAGTTACATATACATCAACACTCCCTCTTAACTAGGAAGATATTTCTCGACACAGATTTTCTAGACAAGTCTTCTTCTCGGGATCATCGTCATCGATGCATCGTCATCATCATCGTCACTATTGCTGCTATCTCAACCAATCTCTGACTCTACTCATCATAGGAAGTTCTACAGAGCCAGTCCTTTTTCATACTGGATGTAGGCCCACCACCTGGAGGTCTTCATCATCACTGGCCATACTGTGGAATCTTCAGGACTTATTACGTGCGTCACAAAATCTTAAAAGAGTCTCTTGACTAGCAAGAACTCTAAAGAGCATCTGAGGCCTTTTTCATCCTGTCTAGATCTCCAGGACTTATTACATGTAACCCCACCACAAAACCTCGCAAGAGCATCCCAGGCTGTTACGAGCACGCAGCTCTACCTATAGGATCTCCCAGGGCACGAATTACATGTGGTCATGGAAAAACCTCTCAAGAGAATCCCAGGACTGATTACGGGCACACAGCCCAACCTATCGGATCTCCCAGGAAATCGAATTATATGCCATAGGACAAAACCTTGAAAGAGCATCTACCATATATCCCAGGGCACTGAATTACATGCCATAGGAAAAACCTCGAAAGAGTATCTGCAGATCTCCCAGGGCACCGAATTATATGTCCTCCCAGAGCAAAACCTCAAAAGAGCATTTGCCAGATATCCGAGGGCACCGAATTACATGCCATAGGCAAAACCTCGAAAGAATATCTGCAAATCTCCCAAGGCACTGAATTACATGCTCATCTGCACAACCTGATCCACGGCCATAGAGTATCAACCTGATACTCACCATACATCATCCTGATGTACACATGATCATCCTGATCATCATCACTGCAACATCCTGCTGCATGTCATCTAGAGAAACATCCTGAAGCTCGTCATCCATGATCATCCTGATCATACAATGCATCTATCTGATGCATACCAAGTATCTACCTGATACATATCATCATACATGATCCACCTGATCATACAATGTATCCACCTGATACAAATACAAATACATGATACATATCACCATGCATGATCCACCCGATCATACAATGTATCCACCTGATACATATACAGATACATGGTCCAAGCATCCAACATGATGCATATACAAAAATACACATGATCCAACCGATCATATCCAGCATCCAACATGATGCGTACATACATATAAATGATCCAACTGATCATATCCAACATCCAACATGATGCATACATACATACATAAAAATGATCCATCTAATCATATCCAGCATCCAACATGATGCATACATACATATGAAAATGATCCAACTGATCATATCCAAGCAGAAACCAGGACATCATCCTGATGCTCATCATCCAGCGCTTACATCCACAACCATGTGAAGGATCCTCCTTCCATCATGCTTGGAATGGCTTCAGCAAATGTGTCCATCACTTCTTCCTCGAAGTGTCATCAATCTGAAGAACACCAAGCCTCTCCCTGAAGTACTCGAACTTCACCCTGGCTAGTGGCTTCGTCACCACATCTGCAATCTGCTCGTCCGTCACAATGTACAGGAGCTTCACATCTCCTCTCTGCACCATATCCCTAATATAGTGATTTTTTATCTCTATGTGTTTCAACCTGTCATGAAACACTGGGTTCTCGGACAACTTCACACAACTCTGGTTATCACAGAAGATACCAGTAGCATCCAACGAGAGATCAAATAACTCAGACAGTAGCTTCCATAGCCATACTGCCTCACAACTAGCTGAACAAGCTGCAACATACTCTGCCTCAGCTGTACTCAGTGCCACACAGGACTACTTCCTGCTAAACCATGAGATCACACCTGATCCCATACTGAAGCAACACCCAGATGTGCTCTTCCTGTCTGCAGCACTGCCAGCCCAATCTGAATCAACATAACCCTGCAGGTTAAACTTTTGATTCACTTCATACTTGAGCCCAAAATCCACTGTACCCTTCAGGTACCTCAGAACATGCTTTACAGCAACCAGGTGAACACTCCTCGGATCCGTCAGGAACTGACTCAATGTGTTCACAGCAAAGCAAATATCTGGTCTCGTGTTCGTCAGGTACATCAAGGACCCAATCATCTGACGATACATAGAGACATCAACCGGCTCAAATGAAGCATCACATAGAAGCTTCAGATTCGATGCCATAGGTGTGGCCATGGCCTTGCAATCCATCATCCCGAATCTATTCAGGATATCTACTGTGTACTTCCCTTGACCAAGGAATATCCCACCTGCATTCTGCCACACCTCCATACCTAGGAAATAGTGCATCATTCCGAAATCTTTCATATCGAATTCAACAGCAAGCTTCCTCTTAGTATCTGCAATCAGTGTGTCATCTCCTGTTACAAATAAGTCATCCACATACAGGAGTAGAATCACAGGATTCCCTTCCTCAACCTTGTAGTAAAGGTTGGAATCTGCTTTACTCTTGGTAAAGCCCAAACTAGATAGGAAACTGTCCATCCTACCATACCAATTTCTGGGAGCTTGTTTCAAGCCATACAAGGCTTTCTTCAATCTGCACACATGTGACTCCCTGTCAGGTCTTGGGACTGCATCCCAAACATCTTCTTCATGATCGACGGATCATGGCATTCCATTTCTTCATCCCAGATCCTAGGAACTTCAATATCTTCAATAGATATCTTTGATGCTGGAACAAATGTTGTATTCCTTCTTTTGTAGGTGAAGATATACGAACTTTCCTAAAAAACAAGTTAAATTGCATGATTAGAAACATTTCATAATTTTCAGAACAAATTCTTTACACATAAAGAAATATGTCATGCAGTCATGCAGTTATCTTAGCCAATGCTTAAATACAACATTTATCCATGTTCCACAACTTTCTAGATGCTTTCCAGTCTCTACCAGAACATTGTTAAGAGTTTGCACTACTCCCAACATGTCAGCAAAGAGGTTTCATTCTAGATAAGTAGCACTGGAATGTTGTACAGTGCCATAGGCCACTTACCCATCACATGCATATTAGTAGTATCCTGTTCATTAATGCAATCATTCTAATATGCACAATACATCTCCTAAGACTAGGAACATAAGCATAATATTATTTAAACAAACAAAATAGGCAAGAAATGATAATTGAAATACTTATCTTTGTTTGTTTGTTGGGTGGACTCCCTCTGAGTCTTTTCTTCCTGGCAGGAGCTGCTGAAGTAGCTTCTTCTACACCTTTCTGTTGTGGAATGTAGGAAGATGGTGAACTCCCTCTGAAAATATGCATCCTTGCAGGAGCTGCTGGAGTGTGCTCCCTCTTGATCTTTGCTTCCTGCATTACATGTCCTTGAACTTATATTCATCCTTGCTGACATCAATCTTCTTGAACCCTAGAAAATATATTTTGTAAGCCTTCGAGCTTTCACTGTAACCCACAAAGATACCCTTCTTTCTTGAAGGATCTAGTTTAGTCCTCTTTTCCTTTGGGACATGAGTGTATACTGGACAACCAAATATTCTGAGATGACTGACTTCGGGTTTCTTTCCAGAAAAGACCTCTTCTGGTGTCTTGTTGTCCAATATCTTGTGGGGTGTTCTGTTCTGCACATATACAGCTATTCAAGCTGCTTCTACCCATAGATGCATAGGTAGATCCTGGTCATGCAGCATTTCCCTTGCTGCTTCCATGATAGTTCTGTTCTTCCTTTCTGCAACTCCATTATGTTGAGGATTATACGGAGTAGTCAACTCCCTCTTAATCCCTGAATCACTACGAAGTTTCTTGAAGTCACTTGAGGTGAATTCTACACCATTGTCGGATCTGAATGTTTTGATCTTCTTGTTAGTTTGATTCTCCATCAAGGTTTTGAATTCCTTGAATTTATCAAACACCTCATCTTTGCTCTTCAAGAAGTATACCCAAGTCTTCTTGGAGAAGTCATCAATAAATGAGACATAGTAAACATACCCACTCAGGGAACTGGATGACATAGGACCATATACATCTGAGTGGATGATTTCCAGGATGTCTTTTGCCTTGCTTTCACTGCTTGGGAAAGCCTTCTTAATATTCTTACCTTTTTCACATCCTTTGCAAACACCTTCATGTTTGGTCTTGATTTCAGGAAGACCCTCTACTTCCTTGTTTGCAATTGGAAGTGCTCTATAGTGCATATGAGCAAGTCTTCTATGCCAAAGTTCACTTGGCTCCATGGATTCATGCACCATGGCATGTTCAGGTTGTCCCTTCAATTTATACAAACCTCCCTCTTGCTCTCCAATCACTACTGCATCATCTATGCTCTTTCCCTTTGGCCACATTAGGACTTGTCCATCCACAAATGCAACCCTCATACCTTTTGCATCCAATGCAGAGATGGAGAGTAAGTTCTTCTTGAGCCCAGGTACATAAAGGACTTCTTTCATCTTCAAGTATTTTCCAGAATCTAGGTTGTAGGAGGCTTCACCACTTCCTTTGATTGGGTATTGATAATCATCCCCAAGTTTCACCTTATGGGGTGATTCATGTTCAGATAGGTTCACAAAAGATTCCTTAAACCCAGTCATGTGTTTGGAAGCCCCACTGTCAATTAACCAATCATTACAACCATGAGAGATAGTACCTGTAAGAGCAGAGATCAGAACATACTCTTCTTCACTTGATGAGTCATTATCACTATCACTTTCTGCCCTAGCCTTCTTCTTTGGGGGTTCATCATCTTCGACATCATGAGAATGAAACCTTCTTTTGCTGCCCTTCCTATTCTTATTGTTGTTATTATCCCTTTTGTTCTTGGGACAATCTGAGGCAAAGTGTCCCTTCTCATTGCATGTGAAGCATCTTAGGTCCTTCTTACTCTTTTGATAGGATCTAGTGTGGTGAGGGTGCTCCTTCTTGGTTTTGATTCTTTTGGTGTGAGCTACAAGAGCTTGATCTTCACCTCCCATCTTTTCCTCACGAGCTATAAGTCTAGCTTCTTCTTGAGAGCATTCTTCCCGCAATCTGTTGAAGGAGATCAACTTCTTCCTTGCACAAATTCCTTGAATGAAGGAATCCCATGACCTGGGTAGGCCATTTAGAGTGGTCATCACCACTTCACCATTCTCCACCATTTCATCCACTGCTTCTAGTTGTTCCTTGATCTGGGAGACCCTTGAAAAATAGGATTGAATGGTTTCTCCATTTTGAAACTTTACTCCTTTCAATTGGTTCCGCAGGGTCATCTTCCGATTTATGTTCTTTCCTTCAAATAGCTTGGTCAAAGATTCAAGCATCTCCTTGGGTGTCTTAAGAGAAGACACATGGGGTATGAGATGGTCTTTGATGGAATCAGCAATGATTCTCTTTGCCTTGACCAAGTTCTTCTGATGCAATACCTTGGCCTCTTCATCCTCTGGGATAGGGACGTCTTCTTTCACATATGAGTCGAACTCATTCTCTTCCAAGATTAACCCAATCCTATACTTCCAGGCTCGGAAGTTATCAACCCCTTCAAGCTTATCCTCAAGCTTGGTGTGGAGAGACATCTTTAAAGAGTACTTCAAATGTAAATAGAAAAGATTTAGATCTTACCACTTGAGATGGTGAAAACTAGATCTGGTCCCGGATTAGGGTTTGTCGAAAAAACCCTAAAAATTCAAAATGTGAATTTCAAATTTTTGAAAGGATAGAAAGATGCGCCTTGATGAGCTGATCGGCCTGTTGTATTCAGAATTTGAGATTAGCAAGGTTTTTCCCTTCAGAATTGCCTTTTTGTCCTCACGGGTTCACTAGGGAGAGCCCTGAATTAGGGTTTGAGTTTCCCGGAGATCTATTCAGCCAAAAATCTCGATCCAAAGCTCTAAACTTCGATTTTTGCAAGGAGCTTCCAACTGTGCCTTCAGATTCCAGAAATTCCTATTTTTGTGGAAACCCTAATTTGTAGGGCCAAATCTGAAAATGCTCGGAATTGAATTCTGATTAGACAGATAGATGCGCCTTGATGAGTAGATTCAATCTACTATACTGATTTTCAAAAATCTGTGGAGAGAAACCTAATAAACAAGAAACTCAAGCTTCCGTCACTGAAAAATGTCTTCTTCTCAGGTTAGCTCTGATACCATGTTAAATTTTGAGCATTAATTGACAATACTCTAGGATCTTTGCTGAGAGAATAACATATACAGTATATCAATGCATGACAATCACAATATGACAAGCATCACAAGAATCAAAAGCATAAGAGACAAGAGACACAGAGTTTCTGTGGGGAAAACCCTAAGGTGAAAAACCCCACAACTTCCTCAGAGATAGAGAGAGCAATGGCTCAACCAAAGTGCAACCAAATAACACTGAGATAGTCTCCTAGTAGCAGATGATCCTCCTCCTCACTAGTGCACCACTTTCTGAGTGAGAGTGAGATACTTTTCCGAGTGTGTAAAATAGAGATCTCCGATCTCTATTTATACTAACCTTTTTTCCCAGTGACCTTATGGGGCCGACTTGTCTAGCTAGGTACATCCACATTATATTATATATAATTCAGGGCCGACCCCATGTGGTGGTCTAATAACCCATCGACAAGTACACACACTTGCGACACTTGTCAATCCACCTGACGACACTTCCTTATAGAGGAATAACACATCTCTTATAAGGGTACAATAAATATATATAAAATACACAGATGAAATACATTCTGAAGTTACATATACATCAACACAAGTTAGGGACTGCCCTAACCTTCAAAAAGCACTAAGCAATTAGGAAAATGAGTTGGAAATCACCTTAAAATCATTTCTGTGCAAATTTGGACAAAGGCAGTTAATGTTGGGCCCTTTTCTACCCTCAATCAACAACCTAACCTCTAAATTGGGCGAGCTTGTGATGAATAATAGCAGTAATGGAGCCTAAACCCAGTAAATAGGTATCATTTGTTGTATACTCTGTAATGTAGGGAAATACAAAAGACAGAATGTACACCTATTGAAGATCATGAAGTTACATATTATGGGTTGAAATTGCATTCTACCAATGAATTACCTACTGATACTAGACCTCCTTCTGCTTACAATATGACTTTGGGTGCCTTAACTACTAGAAGTGAAAAGAGTGTGTCCGTAGACGTTGATAGTGACAAGAGAGCATCTATGTATATTGATGGTGACATGAATGATCTTGCACTTGAAGTTCACAAAGTTCCATCTTCTAATTTAGAGTTTTCATCTAATAATGGCTTGCAGGTTGATAATGGACCCACTTTAGTTTACAGTCTCTCTCCAGGTGCTGAAATTACTACTAGAAGTAACAAGAGAGAATTTGTAGATGTTGATGGAGACAAGAGTGTTGTAGATGCTAAGAATGACAAGAGTTTGCTTTTGCAGACATAATGTACAACTGATGAAGTTCATGAATTTCCATCATATATGTTGGAATTGCATGCTAATAATGAGTTTCCTGCTGAAACTGGGGCTATGGTATCTTATAGTCTTACTATGGGTGTTGAACCTACTATTAGAAATGAAGAATTAGCATCTGTAGATGTTGATGTCGAGAATAGTGCTTTCATAGATGTTCAGTTGGTTGATGTTGGGGATTATGATTACATATAGACTAGTGGGGAGACTCTGGGGAGATTATGATTGCACTTATCGAGATGCATATCCAGCACTTCTAAATTTAGTTATAGTTCTAGTTCACTAAGGTGAGCTCCATAATTTATAGATCCGCAAGGTTGTGGGTGAGAGTTAATAGGAGGCCAGTAACACCTGTAGTTTAATATCCATACCCAAGATCTAGTAGTGCTTGTAGCAGACCTGATGTCCTCACAAACAATATTCATTCTAAATTCATGATCAGTTAAAACTTGAAGGTTTTTCAACTAATTTGTCAAGTTTTGTGGGTTCAGGGAAATTGATGCAAATGGGGATGTGTGCAGTGAGAAGGATGCCATTTTTCAAAATCAGGGTGTGGTGGTACATGGAGGTACATAGCAAAATAATTAATTTGTAAAATGTTATCTTTTAAAAACAAAACCAATGTTGTCAGGACTGGCTGGTGGCTGGTAGAATAGAGGCCGTTTTGGGGGCAAAACTTAAAAATAAGGGCAGACAAATAACACTGCCTTCCAAACCCTAACATGAACAAACTTTACATAACTTGAGGAAGAAATTGCAATTTCTATTCCAGTTAAGATGTAAATTGCTTTATTTATGTGCCTTCAGCACTGATACCATATTCAAATGCTTCACACTAGAGATCTAATTACAGTCTTGCCCTTATTTCTGAGCATGATCATCCAAAACATGGGAATTTACCCTATTTCTTAATCTACTGAGCTCTCTGAAATGATAAAACATGCATGTTATGAAATATAACTAAACTTCTTGAATAGTCAAGGACAACAATCCATTCAAAGATTCCTCCAAATGCATGGTTGTTGCGTTCAAATGCATACCTTTGACTTTGACCACACACTAAGTAACCAAAACTAGGAAAACCTCACCCTAAACCCTACCTTGACAAATACTTACAACAAAATACTTAGAAATTAAAACAATGGACAACCCGTAACTCTGCAAATATATTGCAACCACCTAATTCGCACCCAAAAATGCATAGATTCGACTCAATAGAGGAGGGTTTCAACTTATGGTTTCCATTGAGGGTCTGCGGGGATATGTAGACACGGCCGAAGCACAGTGAAAGTTGCACAGCGAAGGAGGATCTCTAGCCGCCCCAAAGAAACCAAGTTCAATAGCCCTCTTAGCAATTCAACAATAAAAGTTGCACAGTGAAGGAGGACACTGAATCGTAGCCGGTTGCATGCAAGGGTGCCGTCGAACCAGAGCAACAGATCAGTGTTTTCGCCAAGCTCGACGGAGACAGGTATCGACGAAGACAGGTATGTTTTGTTTGATGTTTAAGAAATTACAATATTATAATTTCAACAATATATATTAATTAATTATAATTATATTAATTTCACCAATATTATAATTAATTCATATATTAATTTCACAACACCAATATACATTAATTATAATTAATTCATATATTAATTTCACAATGGTACCAACAATCCTAAAATATTGTGGTGAAGCAATGGTGTTGTTTGTGATAAAAGACCTATTCAACATATTTTAATGTTGGCTAGATGTCAATTTAATTGTATTAAAAAATTTCAAGATTCCTCTCCAAACCAGCATTTAACAATTCACTTAGTAGATACCACTAGTGCCCTTTGCGATTTGATATCAATAAGAGATAACCTGCCTTGATCCTTGAAAAGTATGCACATTTCCCTTGGACTAGTGGAACGGGTTGAGCACCTCAAATCTTAGAACAAAGGAACCACCTTAAAAATTTCTCCAAAGTAGTAAAATGATAATAAGAAGGGAACTAGAAAGATACATATTAAATTATATGAAGAGCATCCATAAAAATGCTAAGAATCGTGAAACATTTAGCAATTGAAGATCCTTGTACCACAAACTATGCATTTTTTTGTACATCTTTTCAAGGCACCATTCCCACATGTTTAACAAAGAGAGATTCACACCAAACATAATGCCTACGTAGCAAACAATAAGTGTGTCTCCTACGTGTCACCAATGACATATTAACCAAGAAGGTTTATCCTTACCTCCAATCAACCAAAAATTAATCTTGTCATCACTAATGCTTATGTTATTCGCCATAAAAAAACCATTCAAACAATCAAACGCTTTTTCAACAAGAATTTTGGAAAGTTAGATGGAAAGTAGGGAGTCATTTGCAAAGTAGTTTATTATATTTGACAGGAAGGAGTTAGATAAAATACAAATGGCTAGAGTATATGTTGAAGAAGGTAAGGTAAACATACTTTGGAAGCAACAAGATGGTTATTGAATAAAAACGAGGTATAAATTGTTAAAAATGTTATATCTACCATTAAAACACCGACAAGATATGGTTCTTCATTAAAGAAAGTATTTACTATCTACCATAAAGAGCACCAACAAACAACATATGTTTTTTCATTAAAGAAAGTATTTAATGTTGCTTGATATGTCATTAGCCTTAAGTCTTGTGACCATCATAACCTATTGAATAAATGTTATTCTAACTCATGATTTGAAAAAGAAATACTTGGTCTATCATTGCGTTAAAAATATGAACATTGATGACAATACTGTTCAAAATATTATGACAATTTAAGTTACCAATCCATTTGTATAAAAATTATGATAATTGTTTTAATATGAAATAACCCAGAAATTAACACATAAATCTTATAACTTCATTTTGTAGAACATAAATTACCACTACAACCTCCAGGAACACCCACGCTACTGCACATGTAGAACATAATATTAGAAAACTATATTTCAAATATAACCAAGTTAATCAACAAAATGAACATATGGTGAGTGCATTTACTTTAACCTATAAACATTGCGTACCTCTACTTCTGAACAATTAAATAGCATTCATATTCTTCTTCATCCAACTCAAAATATGTATCGGGATCTGGTTCTGAATAGATATTGATGAAATGATCATTCACATCGTCATCAGCATCAAAGGCATCTTCGCTAATATAGTCATCCATATCGTCAATGAGATCATTGTCTGCTACATTTGCATGATCAACCTCTTCAACTTCTTCATCTAACACATCGACTACAGCCTGATCTAAATCATCATCATCTTCTTCTTCTTCGTGATTATCTTCATTATCTAGTACATGATTATACTTTACCGGTCTTCCTCTTGGATCATATCGAACAACGTATGACCGACCTGCTTTACCTGGTACCTCGGAGTAGTAGACTTGCACACATTGACTTGGAAGAACATAAGGCTCTGTACCCAGTTCAAATTCCCTTGTACTAACCATGGTAAATCCATTAGCATGCTCAATAACAGTTCTTTCAGGATCACGTTCATGCATCCGTAGCCTATACCACTTCACCTCAAACAAAACTATTTTAAAGGAATTAAAATCACACTCAATAATGTGCTCCAAATGCCCATAGTACCTATTCTCGGTTTCTTCTGGATGTCTATCACTTCTAGAGGAAACATTGGTGACCTTAAACACTGCAGTTATCCCACAATCCAAGGTTTTCATGTTATCATCCAACTTTTTGATACGAAATTTGCAACCATTACACCACATAGCCTTGTGATGTTTCAACTGCAACATTGACAACATGTTAAAAATACATTGTGAATTAATAAATGTCATATAGGAGTTAGTAAATATAATTGAAAACTTAAACAAACGAAATGTAATTGGAAAAATGGATCAAAGTAACTAGAAAAAATGTGGGTTAAAAATTTACTTGCCTTTTTATCTTTTAAACCATACGCTAAATCAACTTCCCTTTGCTCGGTAAGGTCAGGAATTTGATGTCGAAGACAATGAGCTATTTTAATCATGTTACTAACCCCTTCCCATGATAACCTACTGAAGAATTCTTCGCAATCTTTTATCCAATGCTCCATCCCATCAAGGTTGTTTTCAATGTATAAATGTAAATCATCCCACACTCGACCAACTTTAGGATAAAATAACAATTCAATATCATTAATTAGATATCATTAAAGGCACATAGTGTAATATAGTTGAAAATGCATAATTACTAACAAGAGTTAAAAAACAGTATGGTAATATAAAATTGGAAAAAATAAATGTGTAACATATTAATTCAACAACGTATAATAATAATTACCTTTCACAGTCCTCAATGTACCTCTCCCCAATAGGACCTCCCCTTCAAATTTGTTGATGGAGTCGAGATTCCAAATGCAAGGGACATTCATATTTTCTGCTAATTTAGGTAGATATTCAGTAACGTACACCATGCATTGATATACCATATATCCTTCAACCATAGAACCCTCGGGACGCGTTCTTTGTCAAACAAAATCCTTCAATGACTTCAACTGCCTCTCCACCATCCACATCGACCTTGTGTGTACTGGTGCACATAATTCAATCTCCTCAACTTGGTGTATGAGGTAGTGTTCTTGTGCATTGAAGAATGCTGGAGGTAGATACTGTTGCATTTCACACATTAGTCGGGGAATTTCTCTCTTCCAATGCCTTATATCTTCTTTATGGATTTATTTTGATGAAATCCACCTACAAATGATGCAATAAAACAATATATCAAGGCATATATAATATTTGCAGGAAAAACATAATATGTCAATAAGTTCTGCTACAAACCACAGACCAAGTACATTTTCCAAGTAAAACATTACTTACCTCATGTATTCTCCAAGAACATAAATAATATGTTTTATGTTGTTGTCAAAGTTGTCTGGAAGAGATAAAGGTAGAACATACTGTATCAAAAAACACATAATTATTAATATTTATTTCAAAATAAGAGAATAAAATTAATAAAATAGTGCATACCGATAATGAAATATATTATAGACTTATGATTACCTTAATGAATGTATGCCAATCATGTATTTTAACCCCAGAAAAATCACCTTTTTCGTCAAGATATTCTTTATGTTTGACGAAAAACCCGTTGGAAAATTGATTTTTATGATGACCTCTTTTACAATATTGCTCTGTTGCTCCGTCAAGCACCAAGGAAGACTAATATTCTATTTACAGCCATCACCGTTAGAATTAATGATCACACTTTGCAATGCGTGATTAGATTCTTGGATGTCACTACAAATCTTTCCAATTTTTCTTTGTCAGTCCTTCCATCTAATATTCGCCATAACATTTATGTTATGTTCTTGCCGATATGCATTGTGTCAAACAAATGAACTATTTGCAGGTGCTCATAGTATGGCAACCTACTGAATTGAATCAGGTAAATTTTGATTCCTTGTAGAAGCCCATTCGTGCCTTAACGACATTCATGAAACATCAACAAAATCAAATTAAAACTAATTAATCAATATAGGTATAACATATCGCACTAAACATAATTCAATACAAAAAAAAATTGGCATACCTTGACGGTTTCTATTATATTCCACCTTCTATAGGTGAGGTGTCATTCTTCGTGGTTTTTTTCCATTCTCTTCTTTACCATTAAATTTTTCTTTGTTTGTAGTTCGATAACTATGGTTCTTAGGCAGAAAGTGCCTATACTCATCGAACACTTCCTTTGCTAAACTACTTGAACGACGAGATTTTATCCTGGGACCGCAAACTGGACATGCAAATTTACCCTTTTTTTGAAGACCTACAAGATATATGAATTGGTGTAGCAAATTAGAATTACAATTTAAAATAATGCATCATATTATATTCAGCAGATGTATAAAATATTAAGGAACAAAAGAAAGTAACAACATACCACAAAAATGTGTTAACCCAGGAGCATCATGAATTGTAAATGCAAGTCTTGCATGGAATTGAAATCATCTTTGCCCTATTGGTCTAGAAATATCATACATAGTGACGCCAACCCATAACTTCAACAACTCATCGATAAGAGGCTCAAGATATACGTTCATATCTTTAACCTGGTACTTGCCTAATTGGTCCAACATACATGATTAATTATATTTAGCGCCTATATGTCGTTATATATAAAAGACATAATTATCATGGACGAAACAAATCAATGAAATATTTAGTGATCAGACTTTCAAGTAAAAAATTACATATTAATTAAATACCTGGAACATCATTGCCAACATTGTGTGCTCTCTCTTGATCGACATCCAAGGAGGAAGGTTATTGTTTATAACAAAAACAGGCCACACTGAGTAGGTAGAACGAAGCTCTCCAAATGGATTGACACCATCAATTGCAAAAGAAAGTTTAACATTATGAGGATCTTCTTTAAAAATTGGCCACTTTTCTTCGATGTGCCTCAATACAGAACCATCTGCAGGCATTCGTAGAACATCGTCACGACTTCTGTTCTTTGCATGGAAATCCATAAACTATGCTATACTTTGACACCTGAACAACCGCTGGAAACATGGAATTATTGGAATATATCGAAGAACTTTTTGAGGCACCTTTTTTGTCACTTTATCGGTTCGATACCTACTTGTTTGACATTGTGGGCATTAATTTTCTAATGCATATTGCCCATAGTATATGATATGATCATTAGGACATGCATCAATAGCTTGATACTCCATTCCAAATGCTATCATAATGACATATATCTCTTGATATGTGCATGGTAAAATATTTGAAGTTGGTAATAGAAACTCACCTAACAATCTACAAAATTCAAAAGAATAAATCAATGAAAACAATATTAATCATCAATATCGCACACAAACTTTACAAATTAGATAACAATAGCAACAATATAGGAAAAAAGTCAACCCTTTCTATAGATATTGTGAACATGCATACACAAATAATTAACAAATTACATACCTTAGTATCTGTGTTAGACAGGTGTTTGATAAACCATTCAAAACCTTCAAGTTCACTAACAACAATATAGCAGATAGAAGATTTGTTTTTGAGCCTTCATAAAGAGGTTGATGTGATTTCTCGAGTAGAGGATCAACATCATGACTATCATCCTGGTTTTCCTCATCCATTGGAGCAAATGTGTCTTGGATCAATCTATGTATCTCATCTTCCTGATTTGTATCACTAATGTTATCTACATCCATATCATCAGAAATAACTACTTGATCATCTTCAATATTCTGATGTAGAAATTCGCCAGGCTGTGAATGAGTATTTCTGCTAGTACTTGGCAAATAACTCTCTAGAGGGTGAAATTTTGGGGGCATTGTCTATAAATTTACAAACAACGTAGAAAAATTAGTCTGTATAGAACATATAGTAAAAAAAAATACATTTGACTGAAATTCATGACATGATGAATATTACAGTGAATATATTAAAAATTGAATAATGACCTCTTACCAGGGGAAGATATTCATAACCCCTTTCGGCGTGCGCCTTCTCCCTACAATGTCTTTCAGCTGTTGTTATTAAAAGTCTTCTATTTTGCAAGCCCCTGCAATCATAGCAAGGACAATAACATTTTCCATCTCCTCTCGCCTCTAATGCAGCTCTAAATTGAGCAAGCTTCCTTGCATTTTCATTCATAGTGAGAAATCCTTGTAGTGGTACAAGTAATTTTCTTACCTACACCATACCAAACAATAACTTGTCAATTACATAAGATATTATAAGTATATTTCTGAAAGAATCTAATCCGGAATTAAAATGGATCTATGATGAATTAAAAATAATTGCAATTTCATTGATTTAAATATTATATTAATTCTTGTTAAATCACATCCTTATAAATATATGAAAACAAAACAAAAAAAAGGTAAACATGTGTTAAAAAACCTTAGACTTGAAAATTCCATATTCGTTGCTTATATGGTCACACTAAATAACTAATCCTATGGTGATTGGGTCTCCTTTATTGAACATGGTTTCTTTAAATCATAGAATGCTTTTGTTAAGACATAGTGTGCGAGTATTGGATTATAAGTGGTTGATATATGATTCACATTGATATATTGTATTAATTTAATAATAATGCATGATATGTATATTAATTGATATATAAATTCATAATGTTTTTTTAGAAGAAAATACAAATTCTTAAATTATAATTTAAAAAAATATTATTATTAAAATGAATTATATAATAAAATATGTTATGAAAATCAATTTAAATTTTCTATACAATTTTACAATCTTCATGAACATTGCAAGAACAAAATATTACATTAAGACATGTCTATATACATATAAATTATTATAAAGAATAAGATAATATAGATTAAGTTTTTTAATATTAAGATAAACATTGAATATTTTTAAGAAAAAATGTGTAGTCACATCCTTTTTCAAATAACATTCATTTTTCATAAATAAAATAATTCTTTTTAATCATTCTTTACGTCGTATTTAGGATCTATCACTCAATTGTGGACCACCTTGTTATAATTAGGGTCATTGTAGAGGGACGAAAATAATTAGTGAGCTTATTTAAGAAGCATCACAAACACAAAAATCACAAGCAAGAAAAGTACCACTTAATTTAATTAAAAAAAATAACTTTAGTACTAGAATGAATGTTATTTACCATGAAAATCAACTTGTTAACCTAAAATATTTAACTAGAATCTAGATTTGACAAGGTGATGCAATTCCTAAGCTAGAAGTATGTTGGACTTAAAATAGCATTTCCATGAATTTCCTTGCCACAACCGTTTTATAATGACCTTTTGTGGGTAGAAAGGAAAAAAAGCAAGTTCTTGAAAAAAATATAGCAAGTTAAATGAAAATGATAGCAAGTTCTTGAAAAAAATATTAGAAAGGAAAAAAAGAAAGTTAACATGACCTAAGCCTCATTACTAAACAATCTTAAATTCTAACCCTTATAAAAATATAGACAAAAAATCACGCATTACTAACCTTTCAAGTTCAAAATCAGAGCTATGTAGAATATCCAAGCTCAAACAATCACCCCGCAAGTCCAAAATCTGAGCTCAATGTGTCGCAAGAATAGAAAATGTGTAAATAATGGTGAGAGTATGTAGTATATATAGCTTGACATTCATCTATATTGCAACGAAAACTGAAACCTAGACATTTCGCCCCTATATCGACGAAAGTTCGTGGAACTTTAAAAATTGTGGATATTGCCACGGTTTTTCCGCCCTGAAAAAAAATAAATTAAAAATTCATTTTTTTAACCCACGAATGTTGAAAATGTGGAAATATTTCATGGAAAAATCCGCCCATATGTAATAGTGTGTGCTACAATCAAACAGAGCGGCAATAAAAATGGTCAGAATACCAACAGAACATGGGCTCCTAAAAAGTGAAAAAAGGTGTACTCATTAGACTCAGGGGAGGTATGGGAGCATGCAAACGCCTAACTAAAAGGTATGCTGGTTCGAACTAGACGTATCCTCTGCAGGGTGACGAAATCCCAGTCAGACAATACGAAAAGTAGAATCAAAGGCCAATGATATCCCCCTACCGGGAGGGACACCGGGTAGACAATCCTAGAAGAAAGGCAACTAAGATACCTCGTTCATGACACGTCTAGAAAGGTGAATCTGCGGCTCCAGTCCTATCACTGTGTGGGCCTAAAAGGAATCACCACATGCAGACAACCAGTAGGTAGCCTTCGGTGACTGAATGGATTGCAGTATTCCACTCAGGCCTCCAGAACCAGTCTCGCCACTTCAACCCTCCTAAGGAAGAGGCCTTTCCGACAAATTGGTCGTAACCATGTCAAAAAATACTAAGAGATTTTGGCACCCTAGATGACAACAACTATGTCTCAAGTGTAAGCAACAAAGGGGTGTTATTTGAAAACCTATCCCCTTTGTCCTACCTAGCTACAAAATTCTTCTGTTTAAAAGTTGGATGAGTTAAGCAGTTTTTTAGGGCTCACTTGAGTTAGGTGACAATGTGTGTGCAATGATGATGTTGGCAGCTAACTAGCAAGTAAAAAAGATGGCATTTAAATGCTAGAAAAATGGAAAGAATGCTGGAAGCTGAATGCTTAATCAAAAACTAAAAAACAATTATTATTTTTTTTTTAAATAACAAAATGAGTGAAAATTTGAAAACTAGGTTGCGGCTATGGGCCGGATCTGCGCAGTGTGCAGTGCGATTTTTGGGCCAATATGTGCGGTGTGCAGCGTGGTTTTCACAACGGATGGTGCGGTGCTAAGCGTAATTTTTGGGGCGGTAGGTGCGGTGCAACGCATATTGTGGGCCAGTGTCAGCAGTATGTAGTGCGGATATCGGGTTCACAGCGCGCAGGATGTGAGGAAACCTGCGATGTGTAGGGCTCAAGGCAGAGGAATATGTGCAGTGTGCAGGCTAGTGGTAGCGCGCAGCGCGGCGGGATAGCTGCGGTGTGTAGCATGTAGGGCGGTGGACGATCTGTGAGGTGCAGCGCACGCCATGGTGGGGTGTCTGCGATCCGGGCCACGGTGGTGTAAGGTGTCGAGCGGCGCTCGTGTGTAGGGTTGGGGCTGCGGGTAAGCTCGTATAGGCCGCGGTGTGGACCGTGTGCAGAGACTGGTGTGATGTGGTTCGAAACTGCGTAAACCGTCTGGGATGGTGTGGTGGGCACCGCGCACAGGTGACGGGTAGCCGCGGTGGGGACCGCGTAAATGTGTAGAGAAGCCGCTCTAGGGACCGCAGTAAAGGGCTAAATAGCCGATGTGCAGACAGCGTAAAATTGGAGAATAGCCGCAGTGCGGACCACAGCTGTGGGTAAAAAGGATGCGGTTTTCTGCATGAAAAACGATGCAAATTGGTTGCAGCTGTATAGAAAAACACGCAGGACTGTAACTAAGCAACTAAAACAAAAAACATAACCTTTTTAAACAGAAATAACAATAAAAACTAAACTGTCATAGAAGGGTTCAGACAGCGGAGTCGCCAATCTGCAGCTGGGGTTTTCACTTAAAAACAATAAACCATTCGATCTAACATATGCATGAGATTTTAAAAACACCATAAAGAAATAAACAACTGATTTTCGAAACAAAGTAACAAAGAATCTTTAATTTTTGTATTATGGGAAAGCAAGGGCTTGCAAAAAGATTTACCTCAGAGACGAGGTTGGGAAAGCTCTGACAATGTGTTCCGAAGCTCGTTTGGTTCCATACTCTCCTCCTCAATGCTTTTGATGGTGGCTAAGATTTCTATCTTCTCAAGGGAGGCCAAAGCTCAAAGATGGATGGCTAAGGCTTGACAAAAGTTTAGCAGCAAAAGGGTAGAGTATTTTAGGGATATGGAAATGAGGGGCCTCCACCCCTTTTTATAAACTTGGATTAGGGTTTTAGGGTTTTTTAGGGTTTTTGCCCTATTTTCTCTTTTTTATTTTCTTTTGAGTTTTATTCCCTATTATTTTGATTTTGACCCTCTTTTGGGGTTTTGGTATGTTTTTGAGGGAATTTTGGGTATTTTGGGGTTTTGGAGGCTAGGTTGGTAGGACATTTGGTCAATAGAGGTATATGTCCAAAGGGATGAGCTGGTGAGCACTTTTTTGGTGTTAACAGCCTCAAAAAATGGAAGACACGTAGACCACGAATGGCCAAAATTCTCAGAAGGTTGGGTTGGTGCGCAAAACGACCAACTTGAGAATTTGAAAGCCTTTACCACCTTCTCCCATAATGAGGACCAATGCAAGGTTCCATAATTGCAGCTTTCTCCGCTTACTGCGGGCTATCAAACTTACAAGTGCAAGCATCCATCGTCTGCTTAAACCCACGCTTGAAGACAAAATCCGCAATCATTTTATTAAGTGGGTCGATGAACATTTGTACTATGGTCCCTCATGTTTGTTTGTTAAACAACTAGATGGTGCCTTGGGTCAAGATCCCACTCCTTCATCGCCTCATTATCTTGGGGCCCTCTCTGCATCTTATGTGGGGGAAGATATAGAGAAATGTTAATAGAATTCCAAACTATTCATAAAAAAGGTGAAGTAATAAAATATATAGAGAGTTAGATTGCAATTTACATACACAAAAATGTGTTAGCCTCGACGCATCTTGAATGGTCCATGTAAGTATTCCATGGAATTTAAATTATTTTCAGGATATTGGTTTGGAGATGTCTTACATAGTGATTACAACCCATAATTTTAAAAGTTAATTAATAAGAGGATCAAGATAAACATCCATATTTCTAACTTGGTGCTTACCTAGTTATTTGAAAATAAATATTATTAATTCCTTGTACATGCAAAATATATAACAAGAATAAAAAATGATTTGGTATGTTATTAACATTCCTAAAAGTAAACACTTGGAAAAATTAATGCCAACATTATGCCCTCCCTCTTTATTGACATCCAAGGAGGAAGGTTAGTATTTATAAAAAAATTGGCTAAACTGAGTAAATGGATACAAGCTCTCTAAATGGATTGACACCGTGATCAAATTCCATTGAGAGTCTAATATTACAAGGTTCTTCTTTAAAAATGGGCCATATTTCCTCAATGTCCCTAAATGCATAATCATCTCTAGGCATTCACATAACACCATCTGCACTTCTCTTCCTTGCATGCCAATCCATGAACTATGTTATGTTTTTTCCCTAAACAATCTTTGAAACGTGGAATTATGGGGATGCGACGAATAATTGTAGGGCACCTTATTTTTTGCCTAATAAGTTTAGTGTCTACTAATTCCACATTCAAGGCATTCAAACTTTCCATCAAAAAATAAAAGAAGAGAGTTCACAACAAAACTATGTTAATGATTTCCCTCTTAAACAATGTAATTGTACACATATAAATACATGAAATCTTGTCTTAATATAGACACACTACCTTATCTCAATCATAACTACCTAAGAGAATGTCTCAACCACACACTAAACTAGAAGCTAATCTAGCTATCATCCAACAACCTCCTAAAACTTCTCAAGAAGACTATTCACATAGAGGTACTCTCTACTTGACAATAATCATTACAATAACAAAGTTATGTGACTAAATATTAGCACACAAGACAAGTTTGAATTAACTATTATAGTACTCCCCCTTAATGAGTACTTGTAACTTGTCTTGTCTAGTGATATCTTCATTATTCTCTAGTCTACTGCAATAAATTCCTTTTCAAATCCCGAAGATGATATCACACTACAAAGATCTATAATTCCCCACTCTTTTCAATAGCGTCAAACTAATTGCACCTAAGGTTGGCTCCATCCCAAAGCTACTTTAATAGCTCATAGCCACTTCATGTCACTTCAGGAAATCTCTTTCTCTAGTTAGAAATTTAATCTATAAAAGGCATCATGGTATTCAAACATGTGAACTCTTTCCTACCAAATTCTGCACATAACATCCTTTACAAAAATCCAAATGAGTCAACATTGTAAAAAACACAATGAAATTCAAAGAAATCCATTTACTTCTCAAAATTATTTTTTACCAGGTAGTAACCTCCTTAAGGGATCCCAAATTCTTTTGACTCCCACTACCATAAGCCTTTAAGTCCCTCTTCTTCAACCACTAAAATATGTACAAAAAACATATTGTAGAAACATTAAGTTCACCTTCTTGTGCCTAGAATACCACCAACCAAACATCTATTACAACCCGATTATAAACAACTTGTAGTTATGTTGACCAGTAAAAGAACCCATTTGTCCTAAAACATTTTAAAATTTAATGAAAGTGTTTGTTCTCAACTAAAACAATGCCTAATGAGGGAAAATGTGAGTAGGGGCCTTAAAACAATCAGAGGGGATTGAAAAATGGCTGCAAAACTCTTATCCCGATGATTTGGAAAACTTGTATAACAAAGTGGCAAAGCATTGAATCCATAAGAAATAAAGCTTTAATGAACAAAATGATAAAGTTGTGAAAATGATTGTTTGTAGGTGACAATTTAAAACCAAAAAACAAAAGAATTGGATGTTTTCTATCATTCATTCTAACAATTGCTTACCTATACTATTAATGATTTTGCAAAACAATATCTGAAATAACGACAACAATTTGACCTAAGAAAATCTCACTCTAGTTTCTCAAATGCCAAGATACTTCAAAATGGTAATGCCTTCACAAAAAATTAGCAGTTTCATGTACCCAATTTGAAACATTAGGAACTTAATGTTATAAATAAAAACCATTTGGAAACATTGCATCTAGAAATTAGCTTCTCAACGGTCATGAAATGGATTTAAAATAGTGATCTTTGGTAGCCATTATGACTACTGATCAAATTTACATTGCAGTAGTTCATTCAATGTAAAATAACAATTTAAAATGTAGCTTGTTAATTGCAAGTAATCAGTAAAGTTGTTTTTTGCGTGAGCATCCAAAATAACCATAAAAATTCACAGATTATTCCCTTGTTTTGATGGTTGTTCTAATGCAGTTTTTGTTTTGAATTACAAAATGTTGCAGTGGTTAATGAAGAACGCCACGAGAGGTACAAATTTGATCCCTAACAGAAACAATAACGTGACAAGTTTCTTTTGGAAAATTTTAATGTTTTAGTCCCAAGGAACTCATGAATCATTAGACATAACGCATTCTGGGCCATACATTGTGCCCTGGAATTATTGTTTTCCTGAAGGTACTCTGAAACTTTCCAACAAGTTATGAAATGCCACAACTAATGTGTTAATTTACTTGACTATTTGCCATCAACGAGTTGCCTCATATTATTTTTCTGATAAAACAAACACTCAAAAACACAAAAAATGGTGACTAATTAAAATATATATCTTGAACTATGAAATTCATGGTTTTGACAACTATGCCACGAGGTAGTGGCCAATTTATCATGTTTCCATGAAAACTACTAGTTAAAAAGGAAAATTGTTTCAGTAGGTGAATAATTTGGTAAAACTTTACTTGGAAATAGGTGAAGAGTAGTAATATTATCACATTTGAACAGTTTGGAAATTTTTTCCTCGAAACCAGGTAAATATAGTAGTTTTTGTGTGGC
This sequence comes from Larix kaempferi, assembly GCA_027924585.1. Taxonomy (NCBI): domain Eukaryota; kingdom Viridiplantae; phylum Streptophyta; class Pinopsida; order Pinales; family Pinaceae; genus Larix; species Larix kaempferi. The sequence goes on from BSBM01000143.1 coordinate 10,658,771, forward strand.
ATAGTAACGATCTATGAAACCTATAGGTAAAAAAAATGTGAATCTAAACACATATACCCAAATAGTTGCGTGGTTCTTCCTCCACTTGAACTCTATTTTGATTAACCGTCACCCCATGAAAAACAAAATTCATAGAATAAAATTATTACACTTTTCAATTATTCTTTCTTGCGAAGCTCCTTTAGATATGCATTGGTGGGGTTCATAACTTTTCCTCCTTTGGTCATCTTCATCTTGTTCGACTTGCAGCTCGAACCCCAGACCCCTTTCTATCTAGATTCCATATACAGAGATTGGGCCAACGCCTAACAATGTCGATAAATATTTAAGAGAATAAAATAATGGAGATTGTGGGAGAAGAGTTAAATGGCTCAGTCGAAGGTAGACAAACACACTAACAACAAAGGTTTAGACTTGTAGGTATGCAGATTGAAATACACTAAAGGAGACAACAAGGGAAACTTCAGTAACACACCAAGAACGTATGTCAATACACGTGGCATCTTTTCACTAGACGGCTAGATGAGGAATCTCATAACAGTGTTTGAGAATGAATTCTCATATAAGAAACACATATCGATGCAAATGCCAAAGGAAACAGGGTGTACCTTTAATGGAATGATGTATGGGACATAATATGAAAATGTTTTGTATTAAAAAAAAAACTAATGATCCAAGGAAAAAAAATATGAAAATGTTTTGTGAATCCTTCCATGTGTTTTTCATGGTTTTAGAATTTAATTTAAATTTATATATTTGGAGGGTTAATTTTGATGGTTTTGGAATTTAATTTAAATTTATATATTTGGAGGGTTAATTTTAGGTATAGATAAATACTTTTTTTTAAAGTAAGAAAACTTTTACAATACTTAAGACTATCAACGTGGTATAAAGTGATACAATCTCAATCTCAATATTTATTAAAAATTTCAATTAAAAATATATATATTACACCAAAATATAATACATCTATTCAACATATCCAGTGAGTGATTAAAGTTTGCAACACTTTAACAAGGCATATGTCCTAGAAATTTAGAATTGTTATATTATTGGAAACCAAAAAAAATAAAAAATCATTACCGGGGTGTGCAGGTGCGAGGGGAGTCATTTTTTACTCCAAGGGGAACAAGCAGAAGGAGTCTGCCTGGAGCATAGGAAGAAAAACCAACAATGCGGCAGAGTGGCTTGGCCTCATCAAAGGGTTGGAGATTGTGATCAAGCTGGGCATCACGAAGCTTATGGTCTTAGGAGATTCCCTTATAATTATTAGAGAAGCCATAGGTATAGTTGGAAAACGAAAGGCACCCACCTAAAAAATGCATCATCTCCTTCTCTACATCAGCAAAGAGTTTCATGATCTTACGTTTTTGCATATTTTGCGTGATCTAAATGGTTAAGCTGAGGACATGGCTAATCTTGGAGTCAGTCTCTCTTATGGTGTTCTAAGTTGTAACAATGAGCCCCTGGAAAAATCTTCGATCCCCTAGATCAAAGATAGTCTTAATGGCTTGGAATCATGTCCAAAACTTCTTGATCTATATGTCACACCGAGCTCTTTACATTAGAGGGTCCATTTTTTAAATTTATGGGAATTCCCCCTTGAAATTTCGATGGCTCCACCTTCCCTCATTACCTGCCCAAACACGCCCAAATTAAATGCAGTTAACCAACTCGCTAGTTGTCCGGCATGCGAGCTGGGAGTTGACGTATATCTTTGGTACTAGAAGCCTCTGTCTCCTCATTCAGACGGCTCCAGAGCTCTACAGGTGATAGTGGTTGCATTTTTATACAAAGAATTGCAAGGGATGTCCGTTGTTTCGACTGTAGGTAGGAGCATGGACCGTCACGGTGCCGGTCATCCACAGGAAGAGGAGCGAGGTGGTATTTGTTTTCATGGTACTGGGCGTTCTCAAGGAAGAGGAGAGGTGGCTCAGAAGTGTGGAAGGTGCTTAACGGTGGGGAGAATCCTAAATGGTGGATGCAGTCGAGGTTGGCATATGGAAGAAATGAGGGGAGAATCTGCAGAGGTTGAGAGTAATCCCGAGTTTGGTCCTTGCTGCTGACATGTTGGGGCTGTGAATTTACAGGGGTAGTCTGGGAAGCATAGTATCTCCAAGTTTGAAGTGGAATTCCTGGACAGACTGCAGGAGCTTGAGCTGCAAACCAAGATGATACGAAGTGAGAATCTGGAACACAAGAAGATTTTAACTCGTCTCTATAACCTGGCATATGCTACTCATTCAGAGGCAAAAGCTCACTATCAGAACATTGCTGAGAAAGTGGAGCACCTGGAAGAGACCCTAGGTCTAGCCTACCCCCACAAGGTCCGCAAGCACAAGGTTTATGAAAAGGATTTGGACGACATCAATAGGAAGATGGAAAAATTACAGAAGTTCATGGAAAATGAAGGAAATTTCGTGGACCTCAGCACAGAAAAGAATGGTGTAGCAACTTCCGCCGATGCTACCATGGATTTCGGTCTGCAGTGATGGATATGCCAATTCTGGTCTCAAGTTGGATCTCTCTAGCTTTGTTATGTTTTTTTATGATTTCTAGTAGTATGTATAAGGTTTATGGAACTCGTAGAATAGGCACCAGCTGCAATTTTGGTAACCTGGAAGGTTTAAAACTCCAGTTTTATATAAGGCAGAAGCTTTCTAATGTTTTATTTCTGCATACTTCTTCTAGGGCAGTTCGTAAGATGTTATTGTTATCATAGGACAGGAAGATACAATGATAGCTATTAGGTAGAACAAGATGAACAAGGAATGTTGGATGTCTTCCTCTCATGGGAGCAATCTGATCTTCACCTATTTTGTATTCTCTATCTTTTTTTTATAATCAAAGCTGGTAACCATTTCTATTTAAAAAAAAAAAAACCAAAAAAAACATTATAAAGAAAGAGATGGCAAGGCAGATGTACATTCCAATTAGAATTGTTATATTCCCCAACAAACAAAACAACCAAACAATAAAATAACATTGTCACTTAGAAATAGTGTAAGATTTCTATTATTATAAGTAAATTGTCATAAAAATTATTTTTTATTCTTTTAACTATTTTTTTCATAAAATTGAAGTGTAAAAGTATTTTTATATATTTCATTTATAAACTAAAATGCTCGAACTTAATATTATTTCAATTTCATGCTTTGACAATGTTTAAAATAAATTATTAAAATGATTTTTTTGAAATTTAAAAATTAAAAATTAAAAATTTCACTTTTTCGATTTTTTATTGGACATAAATCAACAAGTGTTTTTATTTAAAAATATAAAAATAAAAAATATTTAATATAGAAATTTGTAAAAGTGTTATTGGCAAGTTTCACATATCAATATCAATGTTGTCACTTTGAATGTGATGTTTTGATTTAGAGACCAATTCTATATACTATAACTTTAATATTTTTATAAAGACAGTTACATATTGATTGAAAATTTTTATAACTTTTTATATTTTTATTATTTTTCCTTTCAATTTATATACTAAAAGTAAAACTTATTTTCCTTTTTACAACTTTTATGAGGATAAGCCATATTGCAAAGAAACTCTTTTCAACATAATATTATATCACTGACATGCAACTTTATTTTTGGTTTAAATAAAAATATATATATATTCCTTTTTTATTATTATTATAAATTCATATTCAATTTATTTGAAATGATGCATATTTAAATTGTTTAAATGTTTTTTTAATCTAATATTGGGAGCATAAAGTTCTATGATTGCTTAGATTTAACCTACTCCTCAACTCTACATGCATTCATTGGCTATTATTTATAGTTGTTTAACTTTTAGTATATATAAGAAGTATTTTGTTTATATACTTGAATATAGATTTAGTGGAGTAGAATATTAATTTTTCTTATAAGCATGAATTGTGACATTAATTGGATATATTATTTTTATTTAGTTATTATAAAGATATTTAATTGGCATACACATATATTTTATTTATGATTATGATGTCATTAAGCTAAAATGACATTTTATGTTTTGTAATTAATAGCCGCTTCAAAGGAAGGAAACTTTATAATAATTATTTTAGTTAGTAAGCTTAATTGAACTAAGGGTTTGGGTACATGTATGTCTATCTCGTAACCAACAAAATGCAAGCCATTGCTTTTCATTAAACTGTATTTTATTATTGTTGAAGAAAACATCTATTTTTATTTTCAATTTTTTGTCCTTTTGATTTTGTTAGGATATTCCTATACTCCATCCTAGTCCTACTAGTATTTTGATCATTTACATTTTCAATCATGCATGCACTTTTAGGGTTTGCATGCATTCTAGGGTTTGCATGCATCCCAGTCATCACTCCAACACCTAGCCCTCAGTTAGCCAGCCCCCAGGAGCTTCTCACTATTCATTTTTAGCCCTCCAATTGCTTAATGCACCCTTCTTCCTTGATTTTAGGAAGCAACTCACCCTTCTTCACCTACTAGTCCAGTTGTCTTCAGTTTACACTCAGTCACACTGAGTTACACTCAGTTACACCTACCAGACTCAGTTTGACTGATGGTTGACAGTTACTTGAGCATTGATGACTCCACTGATGATGATGAAGACTTCCAGTTGTGCTCCGATGATCATGAGGACACCTAGTTGTGCTCTGATGACACTCTATTGATCTTATGATCACTCTGAGAGGCTAATTCGAATTGCCACCTTAGGCATTCGAATCCTCTCTACCATTGTACTATTTATTTGTCCATATTGTGATTAATTAATTAGTGTGTGTGAAGTATTTTTGCTTCTATCCGAGTTCTACTGTATTATTATTCTGTTGCTCATTATACTGCATTGACCACTCTTCTTCTATTTTCCTGCTTAATCATAATTATTCTCTTGTGAGGTATACATCATCTCTTAGATCTGCTGTGAGGATTTTCACATGGTATCAGAGCATGTTGAGAGTATTGTTTATTTCCATTCTTGAGATTTTTTTGCAGGTTATTACCAAGATTTCGAGTGCAGCAGTTTCTGCATCTTTGCAGCAGTAGCAGTTGCAGATATTCTCTATTGTTTTTGCAGGTCTTCTACAGCTTCAATGTGTGATTTAGAAGGAATCCCTCCTCTTTCTCTATTCAACTATGATGAATGGAAACCAAATATGATAGCATATTTAAAGAGCCATGATCTCTTTGATTGTTATTTTGAAAGAGAGTTCGAATCCTCTGAAGAGAAGATTGACTAGTTGAATAAAGGTGACACGCACCTTGGAAGGATGATGCTTACTATGCCTAAGTACATATTGAACCCTTTCATTATTGATATTGAAACTCCAAAAGAGCTATGGGCTCACCTGGATGAAAGATTCGGCAAACAGAATGAAGGATTTGGTCCAAACCCCTTCAAAAGCAAGCAAAGTGATGCATTCGCTCCCCTTGATGGTCTCTCAGATCATGAACCAGTATCATCTCATATTGAAGTTGTTGACAAAGAACTTGCAAATTCTCCACTTATGCTCCAACTTTCTTCTCTTTCTGTGCCAGCTCACACTCTAGATATTGCAGAAGGTCCTAAATCCTCTCTTGCACCAGAGTCTATTGGTTTGCATCATGATCACATGATTATTTCAGAGGTAAAATCAGCTATTGGAGGTAATGCATTTGCTTTTCTCAAGCAATCATCTCTTATTTACTACTATATGATCATTAATTGATGCTTTCAGAAGGTTATTGAAGAATATGGCCATTGCCACCCACTTGGGATAATTTTTCATGCATCTAATGGTTTTGATCTCACCTCTTATGGTTCAAAGGAGATCTCAAGAAACCATTGCCATTCGCTTGGGATAATTTCTCATGCATTTACTGGTTTTGATCTCACCTCTTATGGTTCAAAGGAGATCTCAAGAAACCATGATTCAAGTCTTGGATCTAATTTGGATTCTAAGCAATTACTACTTGAGATAATTTCTCATGCATATGATAGTTTTGATCTCACCCCTACTGGTTCAAAGGAGATCTCAAGAAACTATTCTTCAAGCCTTAAATCGGATTTGGATTTCAAGCAAACATTATTATTTGATGGTTCTTTTTGGCATGATCTCACCCATGATGGTTCGAAGGAGAAGATAAAAGACTATCTGCATATTCATGTTTTTTATCCTACCTCAACTGATTCGAATCACAGGTTCAAGGATCACTCTCATACTTTTGGATTTGTTCTCATCACATTCGATCTGAAGAGCAAGTACAAGCACATGCTTGTTGAGCATGATCCACTTCTTCGCAAGAAGAAGATACCTCCAGACATATGACCAAGCATCACACCTGCTTGAGTTTGGAGCATTTATTTTTTATGTGTGCCTTACAGTCTGTTTTGAGGGGGGGGGGGGGGGTATTTTTCCCATGAAATTTTCCCCACTTCCTTGGTTTATTGACTGTTATTATTCATTGTATTGGGTGACCTTTGGTCTTAGTTACTAGGGCCCAGGATGAATTAGGGGGGGCTGTTAGGATATTCCTATACTCCATCCTAGTCCCACCAGTATTTTGATCATTTACATTTTCAGTCATGCATGCACTTTTAGGGTTTGTATGCATTCTAGGGTTTGCATACATTTTGCATGCATCCCAGTCATCAGTCCAGCACCTAGCCCTCAGTTAGCCAGCCCCCAAGAGATTCTCACTATTCAGTTTTAGCCCTCCAGTTTCTTAATGCGCCCTTCTTCCTTGATTTTAGGAAGAAACTCGCCCTTCTTCACCTACCAGTCCAGTTGTCTTCAATTTACACACAGTTACACTTAGTTACAGTCAATTACACTTAGTTACAGTTAGTTACACTCAGTTACACCTACCAGACTCAGTTTGACTGATGGTTGACAGTTACTTGAGCATTGATGACTCCACTGATGATGATGAAGACTTCCAGTTGTGCTCCGATGATCATGAGGACACCTAGTTGTGCTTCGATGACACTCTATTGATCTTATGATCACTCTGAGAGGCTAATTTGAATTGCCACCTTAGGCATTCGAATCCTCTCTACCATTGTACTATTTATTTGTCCATATTGTGATTAATTAATTAGTGTGTGTGAAGTATTTTTGCTTCTATCCGAGTTCTACTGTATTATTATTTTGTTGCTCATTATACTGCATTGACCACTCTTCTTCTATTTTCCTGCTTAATCATAATTATTCTCTTGTGAGGTATACATCATCTCTTAGATCTACTATAAGGATTTTCACAGATTTGAAAATTTTTTCCTTTAAAAATTTATTTCCAATTTTCTCAAGTTGTTTATGTTTAATTGGTGATATACCATTCACTTATATTTGTGTATGTCTCAAATGAATCCTTCTTGTTTCTAATTCTAAATCAATGTGGGTTCGATAAAATTACTTTATTTTGATATAGTTATTGTAAATAATGTATTTTTATCATTTATATATTAAAAACTACTTACATGCTTAAATTTAATGCACATAGATTATAATTTTCAAACATATATACATTTCATGAAATAACATTATTGTAAGGATTACTTTCATTCCCATTATACCACTTGCAAAGACTACACTATATTACATTATATATATTATATATATTTCGTAGAAGTCAATAACTAAACATACATATTGATAAAAGTTATAGTTTTCAAACATATATACATTTGATAGAATAACATTATTGTAAGGGTTACTTTTCTTTCCCATTGTGCCACTTGCAAGGACTACACTATTGCATTATATTTGGTAGAAGTCAACAACTAAACATGCATATTGTGATTCACTAAAACTAATGACTATTCAAAAGGAAATAAACTTTATATTATTATTCTAGCTATGAAATCTATTAGAAGGAAATAAACTTTATATTAAATTATTCTACCTGTTATTTAAACAAAGGGTTTGAGTAGATGAACGTATTCTTATAACAAGTAAAATAAATTATGAATTATGCTATTTTGTAAAAAAAAAATACAATCTAATACAACTTAAATATATATAAAAAAACACTATATCACAACTATATTATAATTTTTTAATTTTTTTTTATATATCTATTTATAAAACCTCAATACAATTTAAAATATATAAAAAAAACTACATCACACACAAATATTATAATTTTTGTGTATTTAATATTTATTTATAAAACCTTAATATAACTTAAAATAAATTAATTAATTAAAAAAATCACAAACATATTATAAAACCTTAATACAACTTAAAATAAATAAATTAATTAAAAAAATCACAAACATATTATAAAACCTGTTTTGTGTCTTTATATATCTATTTACAAAATCTTAATTTATCCACTACTCTATTCCTATTAACTTAGATATTTTCAAAATCAATATATTTATTACAAAATCTTAATTTATCAAATGATAAAGACATTACCACCTTAACTTTTTGTTTCATGTAAATACTTTTATACACTTTTTTATTATTTAAAAAGTAGTACCCAATATAAAATAAAATGGAAATATAAAATAATATACGATAAGCATACCTAACTCACTAAAAATATCAAATAAAACATATAATATTAAATATAATGAATTTAAAGATTTAATGTTGAAACTCTCTATTTATAATTCACAATACTGAATCATTCAAAACATTTCAGCAAAGTATGTATTGAAAATAATATATCATAATTAACGAACCATATAAAAATAATTAAATAAAATTGATGGAGAATAATTGACTTTGGATTATTACGAAACATTTGATTACGTGTGAATGGACCCAGCCAATAGAGAGAATATAACAGAAAATATAGAGAGAGAATTTAATCCATATAAACACAATATATAACATATCACAATCGGTAGACTCTGGATTCCACTGGGGCCGCGACTACTTTTGCCAAAGCCACATAGCGTGTGTTACTAATAAACATTGAAACTCACGAAAAACACTTGAAAATAAAAAAAAATAGGATGACGTGGAGAATGACCTCTCGTTTATAAGAAAAAGCATGCTTATGGTTTTGACAAATGAGAATGCAACGTGGCATGAGAAATAATAAAAATAATGTTTTGTGCCACGTGGACAATGGGTAAATAGATTGTCGGTTTCGCAGCGATAGGGTGATCACATGGAACCGGTTGTAGGGCTTGAGGACCATGTCTTGTCTGAAAAGAGTCTAGCGAGAGTTTGAATTCTATAAATTTCCTCGACCCACATCACTCCGGAAGCATTGAGAACTTGGAAAAGCCGTGGAAAATAAGCTAACTAAGGGAAGGCTATAAACGGCGGCTCTGTTGAAGAAGATGGTAGTAGCGCAGCAGTTCTTGCCCGGTGGATTCCCCCTATGTCTTTACGGAATACAAAATTCTTCTCAGGCAAGCGAGCATCACCCGATTTCTGCTTTAGAATGTTAGTTGATTTTTTTTTTGAGAAATGAAGGATTATTTTCACTGAATTTATAGTCTATATGGAAAGCTAAAATTAAATTTCTTTTGGAGGAAAATTAGTCTGTTCCTGTGTCTTTTTGGTAAGATTCCGAGTGTATCAGTTGATAGCTTCCGATTTTAGCAGAATTTAGGGGCATTTTACTGGTTGAATTGCACGGTATATGTAATCTTGCAAGAATTGAAAAAAATTCTTGTCTATTCGCAATTTTATGTTCAAATGCTTCATGTGGATTTTCAGATCCGGCTTAAAAGCTTTGGCTTTCATTTATCCTATTAATATTATTGCTGTTTTCTGCCCTTTTTGCCATAAAACCTCAGTATTTGCATCATATCAGAAACTTTAAAGAATTGAGCTGCTTCCCAGCCTCTATTTCTCCTTTTGTTCTTCAACGTCAAAGAAACTAGATGTTCTCTAGCACATGAATCTCAAAGTTCTCTAGCAGTTGAATCTTTAGTATTTTGGACAACTTAGAGGCCTTAGAATGAAGAAAGAGTCTGCATAACTTGAGATCTTGCAATTTCTTTGTCGACTATCTTTAGTTTTTTGACGAATTTAGCGGTTTGGATTTTTGTTTTGTAACATCATTATTTGATTCTTCGTTTTTCAGTCGGAATTTTTTAGAAATTTTAGATGTTCTTATGATGTTCAATCATTGATCTGTGGGGGATTTAAGAAGTTTTTGTAGAATAAAATAGTTGAGCAGCTCTCCTTCATTTGTATCACCATTTCTTGTTTTTTTAGATGTTCTTATTAAGTTCAGTCTCTGATTTGTAATTGTGGCGAATTTAACAAGTTTTGTAGAATAAAACAGCTCATCGTTGTTTGCGTGAGACATTTTTTTTTTCTTTCTATTGTTTCATACTCTCTACGAATCTGGCCTGTTGAGCAAACTTTTTGGCCTTTATATTTCCATTTCTTCGTCTATCCGCAGGGGCGCCAGATTTGCTCTATTATAGTATTTTACAACTTAGTAGCCTAGAATGAACATAGTTGTGATCTTCAGTCTCTTTGTGGAGTGATCAGTTTTTGACGAATTTAGCGGCGCCGACTTCTGTTCTCTAATCATCAGTGATCTGTGAGACTTTAATTTGACAAGCTGTATAAGAAAATCTGTTTTTCCACTTTCCAGTGAGAAAATTAAACATGCTCTGTAGAAGAAAATCTGTTTTTTGGTTCACTTAAACATGCTCTGTAGAAGAAAATCTGTTTTTTGGTTCACTTAAACATGCTCTGTAGAAGAATTTAACAAGCTATATAGAAGAAAATCGCGGACTGTTTACTTACTTGACTTGTAAACTTGTAAACAATTTCATAATCAAAACGAACCTGGCGGTATTTCAGCAATCTTTAAAGAACTCGGTTGTTTCTGAGCAGTGAGCATCCATTGAAGACGTTCATTCATTTCGCAGGTGCACGGTTCGACTCGCCAGCAACTCTTAAGATTGCGGCAGCTTTCCTTTCTAGAAACTGAGATTTCGTTGTCACCAGCGAATTCTATGGACTCTTTCTCAGCTAACCCTAGGTGAGTTATCAGCCTCGCTGTTAAAGATCCAAACGTTCAGATTTGGTTCTCTTTGAACTTCTGCACTAATCTCATACCGTGGATTCTCAGATTATCCGCAAACGGAAATCAAACCTCACGAACTGAAGGCTCTGAAAGGGACGAGACCATACAAGAACGGCCTCAGCTTGCTTTGATTCTAGAGTACGTTTTCGGGATTTGATCCGTTGTCTTCTAAATTCAAGTCTGAACTAATTGAACCTCTGTTTGACTTGGTGTGTTCTAATGTCATAAGTATTGGGCTGTGTAGAATGGAGGATCATGAGCGCAGAAGAGAGGCCATAAGAAAACAGAGATCAAGCAGGAGACCGTTATCTATTTATGCAGATGAAGATTGTGCCCTAACGGGAGGAAACATGGATCGGCTTCATAACCTTATTGAAGAAGTGATGGGGGATCCCACTTTCAAACAAAATTTGTATTCAAGTATTCGGCATCACGCTTGTGCCAAGGCAGCCTGAGAACGCTTGTGCTGTTCCTGTAATTATTTGGCGTGATAATTGGCCATTAAAAGACGATAATGATAATGAGTCCTTTTTACTGTATTGCTCTGAAAATTGCGTAAGATGCTATCGATTCTCAGAAATGATAATTTACAAGTAATTGGAGCACTTCACTATATTTCCACAGATTTGACTGTTTGGTTTTCTTGGGGCGTTGAACATATAAATCTGCTGTTGTTCTTCATTAAGAGTGAACATTTTTATAACTATGTAAAAGATGGCAGAGGCAGATGTTCCAACTACTCAAACTTTCACATCATGTGAGAGCAAGTTTGAAAGCTGGTAATTGTTCTTTCAAGTGATATTGCCATACATGAAAATGAATCAACGGGATTTAAACTGAATACGCTCGTCTAGAAATCAATTTTCGCTCCACAACGCCTAATTTACTCAAGATGCATCTAGATCCAATACAACAAACGATGAAGCAACTTTTTCGATCACAGTGAACAAACTTTTCTATGGAGAATAAAATGAAACAAACTTATTTATTTTCTCCATCAATGGAACGAACAAACTAACTTTCTTTCTTTGGAAAAAAAATTCTCCATCGTACAAAGCAAACAAACTTCTTTATCGTCCATTATGTGGGACAACTTTTCTCCATCATACAAACATCTTTATTGTTCATTATGCGGGACAACTTTTCTCCATCTTACACAATTGAACAAATAAACTTTCCTTATTTTCTTCAATGGGGAATAGCTTTTCTCCATCTTACAACTTTATTTTCCACTGTGTGGAACAACCTTTCTCCATCACACATTGGAAGAAACAAACTTTCAGTGGGGAACAACTTTTCAGCGTCATTCAATGGAATAAACTAACTTTCCTTATTTCCCACCATGTGAAAGTGGAAAAAACTTGGACTCATACAATGGGACAAGCTAACTTTCTTTCTCAATATGATTCATTAACCCGTTATTGTTTCTCCCATGGTCAATCAGGCATTGTTTAAACGTTGATTAAAACGCGCACCTTTCCCAAAAAAGTAACTTGAAAACCACATACCTTTAGTATATATACTAGCATTTGTACAATCTCAAGAAAAAAAAATGGTGGAAAATGGTCTTGATGGTTTGAATTACTTTAATTTTTTATTTTTTTAAAGCTTGAATAACTTTCTATTTTTTTTTCCAAAAGAAAAAGAGTTTCTTGCTATTCATTAGTGAATCAAATAAACTACACATAGACTCCTGTCAAAGTAGACATATTACATCAATTCCGGTTCTCCATAAGTATCTAAACAACAACTTGCTAATAACCCTATTAAGGAAAGTCCGAGAATTCTCCAAAAAGAAGCTAAGATACAACATAGTAAACTCTATTTCTCTGCCAATACAAAAAACTACTAATATTGCAAAGAAGAAACTGTGATTCTGCATTCTCAGAAAAGTGACGATCTATTATCATCGATCAGAATATCAAAGTGGATATACTATCTATATAATAGTGATCAACCATCAATAGAGATTGAAAACCTTTTCCTCCACCCGCTGTCCTCGATAAAAATGTCTCACATTTGCACTGCCCGCCTCCATGGTGAGACCCATCTTTGAGAGTTGATCGGCCTTTTGATTATATTCTCTTTTCACATGGCAGAAAGATGTAGTAGTAAAGTAATCAATGATCCCTATTATCTTTGTTTTCCAGGCGTTGAGGGCAGGGACCTGCATCTTATGTTTCTTTAAAACCCATTCAATGATCCCATTGGGATCCCCATATACATCAATAGTATTGATCCCCATGGATTTTTCCAGATAGAGAGTGCCCCATAGTGCGATGAGTTCAGATCTGGTATTACTTCCCATACCACAACCAAAGTATAATTATGTGCATTGGTCCTTATTCAGCTTTATGAAGCAGCTTGCACTGCATCTCCCCCTCTGCGCAGCCCCATTGAAAAAACCAATAGCATTTGTGGATCCAAACATCGATGATTTTTGAAGAGCATCCTTCTGAGGAGGATGTTTCCAATTCATCTCAACCATATAGCTTTTTATGAAGGCAACTGAGCCAATAAATGAGTGGGATTTATGATCAAACAGTATGGAGTTTCGGAATCTCTAGACTCCCCAGATGAAACTGGTAGGGAAGTTCATAGCATTTTTAAAAATGTCATACCAGCCTTTCAAGCATTCTGAGAGAGTTCCTCCTAGCCATGGCCCATATTGCCCAAAAATCATCGTAATCTCCTCCCATAACTGAAGAGTATAAGAGCACATAGAAAATAGGTGATCACATGTCTCCTCATCCCCTAGGAACAGAAAACACACTGATGGTCCATAACCCCCATGTAACCTGTACTTGTCACCAGTGTAAATTCTGTAATTTATAGCAAGCCAGAGGAACAATTTTAGTTTCTCAGGTAAGTCCCAACGCCAGAGTATATTATTCCAACAAGGTTTTGATAAAGAAATAGCCTCGGATGCCATAGCCAAATAAGCCTGTGCAACATTCACTGCACCATCACCACAACCGTAATCCCAGAGTAGTGTGTCCTGCTCCACATTTAGGTTGATACCTGCATGACAAAGACCAGAGATATAGAGATCCCATTCTCGAGCCGCACTACCACTTAGTGCCAATATCGTGGTATCTAACCATTCCCCCTCGATCCTATTGCCAGCTTGAGTTTATTTAATCTAATTTAAATGTTGTAGCCCCATACCCCGGAGAACCAGACATGTTTCCTTCGATAAGCAAGAATGGGGGTGACCGAGAATCCGATCTCTACCAATAATAATCTGATAACCATTTCCTACTTTCCATCACAACCAACGCTGAAGGAATGGGATCATTTTAACCAGGCTCATCCATATGACCGAGGATTTATGTTTCAAAAACTTACCAAATCGTAACCATCCAGTGATAGATGCAGGCTCTATATATTTATCTCTCATCAAATTTCCCCATAATCCCCCATCTGTAATACAGCGCCAAAGGGATTTCAAATGTAGTGCCCTGTGGACCCAATAGAGATTTCTAATCCCCCAACCACCATCATGTTTCAGTCTGGAAATGAATTCCCATGAAGCTAAGTGGCAACCCCGGTAAACAATCTGACCCTTCCAAAGGAAATTAAATAAAATCTTTCAAATCATATGAAGTATGGACAATGGAACAGCTGCCAAGCTGAACCAATAAATAGGAATATTTGCCAATACAGAATTTAGTAGCACCAACCTGCCACCCATCGTGAGCTTTCTATTCTGGCAGTAGAGGATCCGGTTCTCAACCCTTTTTACTATCCACCTAATTTAGCTATAGTATTTAAACATAGTTATTGTTATTATAATTGTTGTTGCATAATTATTAATGTTTTGCACAAAATAATAGTAAAAGAAAGAAAGTTTAGGGTAACTCCATTTTAATTTAATATTTATAATTTTAAAATATTTATTTTTACTAACTAGATTGTTGTTGTTCAAGACTCTCTTTCAAGTTATGAAGATTGTGTCTGACCAGAAGAATTGAGCTTTGTAGAGAAGGTCCATCTTCCAGAAGAGCAGATTTTGTGTCTTTGTAATCGAATTGTACCTAATGATGCAGAAAACCAATGTCCTGATATCAGATTTTATTTTAACTCCTTCAATCAAATATCCTTATCGACAATTGACTTCTATGGGGACAAGTGAATGAAGGGGGGGAATTGAAAGAGATGGGTGTTGTAAATCATTCCATTCATAAGCAAATGGAGGAAGACAAGTTTGAACCAGGTTTCTACGTTGGTCTTTTGAAGCATTTCATAATTGTTTTCTATTGGCATAGAGGTACTCATCTCAAAGATGCATTAAGAAAATAGGTTTCTTGCAATTTCATATGGTATGTGGTGGATTTGTGTGATGATGTTTTATGCGCGTTGAAGAGCATAACCTTCTTGAAGCTCTGGATGCTTTTGTCGCCACCACTTCTCATAGATTGAGATGAACTCAGAGGCTCAAGATAAATTATGTCCAAAATTTTGAAAATGATGTCAGGGTTTCATTCGACTTCAACATAAACATTGGAACGTATATCAATACGGCCCCTCTTGAAGGCCTGGCAATACCCAAGCATAGAATATTGTTCTTTGCTGAAGAATATCACATGTGTGCTTTTCTCACTGCTAATTATAAATTATCAAAAAAATATTTTAGTATTCAGATCCATTCAATATCCTAAAGCAATAAGTAAACACAACCCCCCTTATGTAATTTATCATTGTTACAAGTCTAAGTTACATTCATATAGTAAGTGATAAATTGTTTTAAAAAATTTGATGGCTTTTAATAAAATATTTATTGGATTTTTAATAGTATCATGTAGAGTGGATGGATCATCTCCACACACAACACCCAAGATGTAGGAAGCACCTTGTTGATATTGTTTGTTTCATGTCAAAAGTTTTGGCACTATACTGGTGAGTGCATTGGTCGGGACTTCTTTGGCCTTCACTTTCTTTTTGGGAGTAGCAATCACAACCAGGAGACGTGAATTCATATTTCTGGGAGGATTATTGGGCTAGGGGGTTAGCATATTGACGTGGCTACAACTAGCATCTACTTTCTTTGGTGGTGCTTCAACAATTTACACATTTGAGGTAAAACCCTTAAATTCCATGATTCTTTGCCTCTCTGCTAAAACACGCATTGATACAAAAGAAATCATATTTGTGGAAGGGTTTGTAGAATTGTAGAATCTACATGCACATATTAAATTGCCAATGAAATAATATATTTGCAAAAGGTAGTAGAATTCATTGAGTTAAACTGCACATATTGAATTACAAATTTAATGATAGTTGTAGAAGGTAAAATTACTTCTATTGTTAGATCTTGGCAGATTTTTTTAATTGGGCTTCATGGATTTGTCCTTCTTGTATGAGTCATGAGCTTGGTGCATTTTTAACTTATATGTTTCCTTTGGTTTCTTTCTTTTCCAAACATAGGTATTGTCATTTTTAATATAGACTTATTTTTTGTAATACAAAGTTGTAAACCCATCAAGTTGATCATCAATGAATATTGTCTCTGAATAGGTTATTATTATTGAATTTTATCCTTTGTTTGTCGATGCTTTTGTCAAATATTAGTAAATGCAATTGCTTGGTTTTCTTTGTCTTTCACTAATTTGAGAGCATATTTTGTACTAGCATACATTACAATTAAAGTAATATGAAAAGTTATATAGACATGTATGGCAAGGTGCAAGAGAATGTTTTCTTCCGCCTTCTTCATTGTTGATGTATATGTAACTTCGGAATGTATTTTACCCATATATATTGTACTCCTATAGAGATGTTATTATTCCTCTATAAGGAAGTGTCGTCATTGGTATTGACAAGTGTCGTAACTTGCAGTGATGGGTTATTAGACCACCAAGTGTGGGGTCGGCCCTGATTAGTTTAACCATGGGTTATTAGACTAAGTTAGACAAGTCGGCCCTGTTAGGTTATTGGGCATGACAGGTCATGTATAAATAGAGATCGGGAGATCTCTATTATGTTCATCTCATTACTCACTTCTACATCACTCAGAAAGTGGCGCACTAGTTGAGGAGGAGGAGTAGTTGCTAGTAGAAGGCTATCTCTTATACTTGGGTTGTATCATTGCTCTTTCTATCTCTGAGGAAGTTGTGGGGTTTTTCACCTTTATGGTTTTCCTCAGTGAAACTCTGTGTGTCTATTGTCTCATGTGATTGCTTGGTGTGATTGATATGCATTGTTGTACTTGATATGCTGTACATGTTATTCTCTCAGTAAAGATCCTAGAGTATGTTGAATTAATGCTAAAAAATTAACATTCATTTCCCGCGTTCCCAACATTGTTTTATTTGAAAGTGAAGCAAGTAGATGCAAAAGCATAATTTTTGTTTGTGTAACCATTAGAGTTTATTATTGAATGTCAAAATATGAGAGTAAAACGGGTATTGACAATGTATGTGATTGCATATATGTTTTACCAAAAAGCTAAATAGAAGATGGAGATTTATTACAAAATGCAAAGGGTAATCTTTGTAGCTTGTTGAGGAGTAGAGCCTGCACATGAAAAGTGGAAGAGTAGTTAGGGATAAGGGGATACAAGATTTTTTTTGAAAGTGAAACAAAGAAGTAGAGTAAGAAGAACCCAGAGTGAGCTGGAAAGGAAGTATATGCAAATGGAATAGAGAAAAAAGAGAAGTACTTACATATAGAACGGAGTTAAGAGAGCTCCATTGATTGTAGCAATGTCTATGTACTTTTCCTTAATTTTACATGTGGATTATCTTGCATCTGTTTGTATCGATCAAAGGAAAACGCTGGGGAGATGTGAAGATCCTTCAGGGAAGGGACTCTAGAAAGTGCAATGAAGGTCAAACCTTGATGCTCCATTGTACCAATGTATAATGTAGCCTTTGGTAATTTCATTCCTTGAGATTTATGTATTTCCAATGCCCATGCCATTTTAAGTGGGATTTGAGTACGACCCCCGCTTTGTATAGGTGGAATTGGTAGAAAAGTAGGATTGTTGGTATCCCATGGAGGGCCAATGTACTTTTGGAAGTTAACAACAACAAATGTTGGAATTTGTAGAGGCCGATGGTTTGATTTGTAGAAAATGTCAACCACTTGTCTGAGCAATCCATTAATGAGACCAAATGAAGCCCACAAGTTTGATGTTAACATAAATCGTTGCCCAGGGAAAAGCAACACTACACACTCCAGTTGGTCATCTTCAACTTGAGAAGTAACATGGTTGTTGATGTGCTTGGAAATAGAGAGTGCTATTGGAATTTGCAAAGACTTCAACGTGTGGTGATTATGAAGGGAAGCTAGTTGGTTGGTTGCAAATAAGTGAATGGACGATTTGAAAATAGATAACTCATCCATAGAAAGGAAGGAGTCTATCCTAGACATGAGAAGGTTCCAATCCTCTATAGTAGTTGAGGCATTTATGATAGTTTTAAGAAAGTTCCTAAAGGTGACTTGTGACGGGTCGCTTCTTTGCTGGTGAAAAATAGTTGAAAGGGTTACAAATGTGTTGAAGGCATGCCAGAGTGCAGTCCCATGGGAAGATACCTACATACAATGGAATGTCCATAATTGGTGGTAATTGTGGGAGGTCTCCAACGAGAATAATTGAGAAACCACCGAAAGAGAGGTTTTTATGGCGAGGGAATGCTTCTCGAAGACGTTCATCAATGTGGTTGAAAAGGGTTGGACCTAGGAAGCTCATTTCATCAATGAGAATGTAGTGGATATGGAGAAATTCCTCTTGGAGGTTTGAAAGTGAATTCCCTTCCAAAGGCATGCATTTCTTTATAGAAATATGAAGGGCTAGATGGATTGTAGATGCTTGGATATTGAATGCCGCAACGCCATTAGGGTAAAGTAGCAAGAGCAGGGATTGACAGAAGTTGTTGTTCAAGGCAAGGGATTCTCTAATGTAGTGAATCAAGAATGATTTTCTAGTGTCAACAGTCCCTTAATGTACAACCATTTTGAGTGGAGGACTTAGTTTGATGTTGGTGGAGTGATTGATGACAATGGAAAGGGATTTCATTTGTGTGGGGGACAATGTTTCATAATTTGGTGTATTGGAGTAGGGTGGTTGAGGGAGGTGGTGGTGTGAATGATTGTTTTGTATGAATTCAATGGAAAGTTCTTGCAAGATGAGGGGGATGGATGTATCATGCCAATTATGGTTGTTGTCAAAGTCAGGGAAACGTAGGATGTCAAGGTCACTTATTTGCATGTCATTGGTAGGGTGGAGTTGTTAAATTTTCAGAATTTACTTCAATATGATCTAGGATCTTAACTGAGAGAACAACATGTACAGCATATCTATAGCATATCAATCATGGAGACAATAATGCAAGCACACAAGAGACACAAAGATTTACTTGGGGAAAACCATAAAGGTGAAAAACCCCAATAACTTCCTCAGAGATAGATAGAGCAATGATACAACCAACCCAGAGAGATAGCCATAACCTAGCAGCAGATCCTCCTCCTCCATAAGTGCGCCACTCCTCCTTGAGTGCATGTGTGAGAAGTGAGTGAGCAAATAGAGTGCCTCCCGCACTCTATTTATACTTGACTTGACTTGCCTTTTTACCTAACTCATGTAGGCTCGAACTTAACCACATAACATAATGCTGAGTGTGCCGACCCCCAATAGGGTGGTCTAATAACCCTTTGACCCACATGACTTATACAGGGCCGACCCTAACAAGGTGGTCTAATAACCCATCAAGAATAAGTTACGACATTTACAATATAAATGACGACACTTCCTTATAGAGGAATAATACCATCTCTATAGGAATACAATATACATATATGTGAAATACATTCCGAACTTACATATACATCAACACTCCCTCTTAACTAGGAAGGTATTTCTCAGCACAGTTCTTCTAGCACAAGTCATCTTCTCTGGATCATCATCACTGGATAATCATCATCGAGTCATCATCATCATCACTGCTGCTGCTATCTCAATCAATCTCTGAATCTACTCGTCATAGGAAGTTCTACAGAGCCAGTCCTTTTTCATACTAGATGTAGGCCCACCACCTGCAGGTCTTCATCATCACTGTCCATACTGTGGAATTCTCAGGACTCATTACGTGCGTCACAAAACCTGGCTGCAGCATCCCAGGCTGTTACGAGCACACATCTCTACCTGTAGGATCTCCTAGGAGCACATTACATGTGACCCATCACAAAACCTGGCTGAAGCATCCCAGGCTGTTACGAGCACGCGGCTCTACCTGTCGGATCTCCCAGGAGCACATTACATGTGATCTCACCACAAAACCTGGCTGAAGCATCCCAGGCTGTTATGAGCACACAGCTCTACCTGTCGGATCTCCCAGGAGCACATTACATGTGGTCCACCACAAAACCTGGCTGAAGCATCTGAGGCCTTTTTCATCCTGTCCAGATCTCCCAGGAGCAAATTACATGTGGTCATGGCAAAACCTGGCTGAAGCATCTGAGGCCTTTTTCATCCTGTCCAGATCTCCCAGGAGCAAATTACATGCCATAGGACAAAACCTTGCAAGAGCATTTTCCAGATATCCCAGGGCACCGAATTACATGCCATAGGCAAAACCTCGAAAGACTATCTGCAGATCTCCCAAGGCACAAATTACATGTCCTCCCAAGCAAAACCTCGCAAGAGCATTTGCCAGATGTCCCAGGGCACTGAATTACATGCCATAGGCAAAACCTTGAAAGACCATCTGCAAATCTCCCAGGGCACAAATTACATGCTTTCCTACACAACCTGATCCACGGCCATAGAGTATCATCTGATACTCATCAAACATCATCCTGATGTACACATGATCATCCTGATCATCATCACTGCAACATCCTGCTGCATGTCATCTGGAGAAGCTCGTCATCCACGATCATCCAAGTATACATAGATACATGATCCACACAATGTATCCATCGGCATACATGATCTACCTGATCATACAAAGATACATGATCCACACAGTGTATCCATCAACATACATGATCTACCTGATCATCATCACTGCAACATCCTGCTGCATGTCATCTGGAGAAGCTCGTCATCCACGATCATCCAAGTATCCACCTGATACATACATAGATACATGATCCACACAATGTATCCGTCAGCATACATGATCTACCTGATCATACAAAGATACATGATCCACACAATGTATCCATCAGCATCCAACATGATGCGTTCATACAAAATACATACACATGATCCATCCGATCATATCCAGCATCCAACATGATGCATATACAAAATACATACTCATGATCCAACCGATCATATCCAGCATCTAACATGATGAATACATATATACATATAATGATCCAACTGATCATATCCAAGCAGAAACCAGAACATCATCCTGATGCTCATCATCTAGCGCTTACATCCATAGCCATGTGAAGAGTTCCCCTTCCAACATGCTTGGAATGGCTTCAGCAAATGTGTCCATCACTTCTTCCTCGAAGTATCCTCGATATGAAGAACGCCAAGCCTCTCTCTGAAGTACTCGAACTTCACTCTGGCTAGTGGCTTCGTCAGCACATCTGCAATCTGCTCGTCCGTCGCAACATACAGAAGCTTCACAGCTTCTCTCTGCACCATATCCCTGATATAGTGATATTTGATCTCTATGTGTTTCGACATGTCATGAAACACTGGGTTCTCGGACAGCTTCACACAACTCTGGTTATCACAGAAGATACCAGTAGCCTCCAACGGTAGAGATCAAATAACTCAGGCAGTAGTTTCCATAGCCATACTGCCTCACAGCTAGCTGAGCAGGCTGAAACATACTCTGCCTCAGCTGTACTCAGTGCTACGCAGGACTGCTTCCTACTAAACCAAGAGATCACACCTGATCCCATAATGAAGCAACACCCATATGTGCTCTTCCTATCTGCAGCACTGCCAGCCCAATCTGAATCAACATAACCCTGCAGGTTAAACTTTTGATTCGCCTCATACCTGAGCCCATAATCCACTGTACCCTTCAGGTACCTAAGAATATGCTTTACAGCAACCAGGTGAACACTCCTCGGATCCGTTAGGAACTGGCTCAATGTGTTCACAGCAAAGGAAATGTCTGGTCTCGTGTTCGTTAGGTACATCAAGGACCCAATCATCTGGCGATACATAGAGACATCAATCGGCTCAGATGAAGCATCACATAGAAGCTTCAGATTTGATGCCATAGGTGTGGCCATGGCCTTGCAATCCATCATCCCGAACCTCTTCGGGATCTCTACTGCATACTTCCCTTGTCCAAGGAAGATTCCATCTGCACTCTACCACACCTCCATGCCAAAAACAAATAGTGCATCATCCCCAAGTTCTTCATCTCGAACTCGGTAGTAAGCTTCCGCTGCGTGTTGGCAATCAATCTGTCTTCACCTGTAACAAACAGGTTATCTGCATACAAAAGTAGTATCACTGGATTGCCTTCCTCAACCTTGTAGTAAAGGTTGGAATCCGCTTTATTCTTGGTAAAGCCCAAGATGGATAGAAAGCTGTCTATCCTACCATATCAAGTTCTGCACACATATATGACTACACCATGTTGTCTTGAAATCCATCTGGTGCATCTTCTATCTCATCACTTTTGTATTTCTCAATGCTGCCATATGCAACATGCTTGATCTAATAGTTCTATTTGGAAGTCATAACAAACTTCCCTTCACATCTTGGGACTACATCCCAAACAATATTCTTCATGATCGACGGATCATGGCATTCCATTTCTTCATCCCAGATCCTGGGAACTTCAATATCTTCAATAGATATCTTTGTTGCTGGAACAAATGTTGTAGTCCTTTTGTAGGTGAAGATATACGGTCTTTCCTACAAAACAGGTTAAATTGCATGATTAGAAACATCTCATAATTTTCAGAACAAATTCTTACACATAAAGAAATTTGTCATACAGTCATGCATTTATCTTAGCCAATGCTTCAATACAACATTTATCCATATTCCATAACTTTCTAGATGCCTTCCAATCTCTACCAGAACATTGTTTAGAGTGTGCACAACTCCCAACATGTCAGCAAAGAGGTTTCATTCTAGATAAGTAGCAATGGAATGTTGTACAGTGCCATAGGCCACTTACCCATGTATATTATTAGTATACTGTTCATCAATGCAACTATTCTAATATGCACAATACACAACCTAATTCTAGGAACATCAGTATATACATTATTGAACAGTATTATTTAAGAAATGACAATTCAAATACTTATCTTTGTTTGTTCGTTGGGTGGAATCCCTCTGAGTCTTCGCTTCCTTGCAGGAGCTGCTGGAGTCCTAATCTGAAGTAGCTTCTTCTACACCTTTCTCTTGTGGGATGTAGAGAGATGGTCAACTCCCTCTGAATATCTGCATCCTTGCATAAACCACTGGAGTGTACTCCCTCTTGATCTTTGCTTCCTAGATTACCTGTTCTTGAATCTCATATTCATCCTTGGTCCCTATGCATGCTTATTAGTATCATGAAGGTGTTATCCTTGTGATCTCATAAAATCATACCTTCATTAGTATACTATTAAAACACAATAACCTCAAGCATGTATAGTCATGATCATTTCAAACAGAAATAATAAGCATTAGCATTCAAGGTTTATGTAGGATTCTTATGGTTAGTCAAATCATAAGAAACATAACATGTCTAAACCTGTAATTACTCAAACCTATGACTCTTCAGGTTAGTTGAATCATCAATCAAGATAAGAGATATATTATGCATAAAACCTGTGATTATTCAAACCTATACCTTCATGATTCTTCTGGTTAGTCATATCATCAATTAAGGTAAGAAACATAATATGCATACAACCATGATTATTCAAACCTATGACTTCATGAATAATCATTATCAACAACAGTATAAGATCCTAACACAAGTTAGGATTCTATAGGAAAAACATACCTGGATTAGCATGCTAGCTATTTATGTCTAACATACTCACATGATGTCTTCTTGTTCTTCTTCAATGACTTGTGCTAGTAACCTGTATATCTCATAGGTTAACTATTACAAAACCAAGTTATACATACCTCGTAAATGGATCTTCTATGAGATCCATGACAATGGATGAATCTTTGTCCTCATGTTATCATGATCATATGTTCTTGGACCAGAACATGATTTGTCTTTCTTGGTGTACCTTTCATGTTAGTAGACAGCATAAACCTCATACAACACCATAATGCATTAGTACAATCATAAGTTTCAACACCCTAACCAATGAATATCTTCTATCATGCATTCATAATTTTGTTAAGGTGATACGACAAATCTAAAATCAAAATTGTACTAACCGTAATAACATGAAGACAAACATACCATAAACTTAATCATGGACAAATATCGAAACATACCTCAATGAGTCATACCTGTCGAGATCGCTTGTAATCTTCTTATATAAGGCCTTAGCCTCATCTCCCTCTGAAACAGGAACTTCTTCACTCATGCAGATGATCAACCCATCTTCTTCTAGGATTAACCCAATCCACTTGATTTGCAAGAACTGGACCTGGAGCTGGATATGGGTTTGTTAGAGAAACCCCAAAAATTCAAACTTTGAATTTCAAACTTCCGAAAGGATAGAAATATGCGCCTTGATGAGCTGATCAAACTGGTATATTCAGAATTTGAAAACTGCAAAGTTTCACTCCTCAATTTTGCCTTTGAAACTTCCGGATTCACTGGACATGACCCTGAAATAGGGTTTGATGAAGCCCACTCTTCTTCCCAATCAAAATGTTTGATCCAAATCTCTAAGCTTCTATTTTTCTGAGGAGCTTCCAGCCGTGGTCACAGATTGCAAAAATTCCCATTTTTACAGAAGCCCTAGTTTTCCACTTTTCTGATCAAAGTCCCGAACTAGGGTTTGATCAAGCCCAGCCTTTTTCCCAACCAAAAATTCTGATCTTGGTCTCTAAATTTCTATTTTGATGAGTAGCATTCAGCCGTGGTCTCCGATTACAAAAATTCCAACTTTCTTCAAAGCCCTAAATTCCGGAAGCCATGAATGAAGGTACTCAAAACATAATTCTGTTTTGACAGAAATATGTACTTGATTGTTTCTGGTGTAACTCCAAACTTTTCAATCCACAGGGTCTGAAAAAGTTTCTTGAGATAGCCCGACCTGTTAGCTTTCCATCCTGACAGGTCTGACCTCAATTAGATTCTTTGAGAGAGAGTTATGCCAAGTGTCGCAACATGACCTGTTTATGGGATAATACAGGAGAGCGAACTTGTACGACGTGCCACGTGTCACTGGTTCAACTTCGGCCTCTAAAAACGTTTTCTGAGATAGTACAGACTATGTACTACCTGTCACTTTTTACTAAATTTCATTTGGAGCTTCCTAGCCCAAGATATGATCTTTTTCCCAAGGTCACCTGATTTTGACTCAGATCTGGAAGAGGCAGAAACCCTATATTGTACAGATCATAAATCACAAAGTACAACGAATTAGAGGTTTTACTTTGGACACAAGGTACCTGGATATTTAATATTCGTCCTGTAACAATTTCAAATCTGAAAACTTCACCAAAACGGATTTATAGCGAAAGTTCTACGATGACTGGTTTTTGCTATATCAAGCCCTAGCATCGTAAGTGCAACAAGTGTCATACATGCCATATCATGCCTTCTTTCAGGCTAGCTCTGATACCATGTTAAATTTTCTGAATTTACTTCAATCTGATCTAGGATATTAACTGAGAGAAAAACATGTAGAGCATATCTACAGCATATCAATCATGGAGACAATAATGCAAGCACACAAGAGACACAAAGATTTACTTGGGGAAAACCATAAAGGTGAAAAACCCCAATAACTTCCTCAAAGATAGATAGAGCAATGATACAACCAACCCAGAGAGATAGCCATAACCTAGCAGCAGATCCTCCTCCTCCATAAGTGCGCCAATCCTCCTTGAGTGCATGTGTGAGAAGTGAGTGAGCAAATAGAGTGCCTCCCGCACTCTATTTATACTTGACTTGACTTGCCTTTTTACCTAACTCATGTAGGCTCGAACTTAACCACATAACATAATGCTGAGTGTGCCGACCCCCAATAGGGTGGTCTAATAACCCTTTGACCCACATGGCCGACCCCCAATAGGGTGGTCTAATAACCCTTTGACCCACATGACTTATACAGGGCCGACCCCAACAAGGTGGTCTAATAACCCATCAAGAATAAGTTACGACATTTACAATATAAATGACGACACTTACTTATAGAGGAATAATACCATCTCTATAGGAATACAATATACATATATGTGAAATACATTTCGAAGTTACATATACATCAACAGGAGTTGGGAGAGCAACTCCCATTCATCTAATTGCATGGGTTGTGGGTTTTGCAAATCATTAGAAACCATGGTATGTTCCGACAAGGAAAGGGGTTCAGATGGTTTCTGATCAACATTCCAAGGAGTGTAGGTTGAATTTAGTTCTTCATCGGAAGCACCAATGTCAAAGTTTATATTGTGGAATGGTTTGTATAGCATGAGTTCAAATATGCATAAATCAATGAACAGGGGCATATCTATGGAGGGGATTGAATAGTAACGTGGAAGCACACGAACAATGGCCTTGGGCTCTCTTGGTTTCCATTTTTATTTTTTTCGATGAGCATCATATGACCAAGACCTTGCATCCTCTATGAGAGAGATGGATTGAAGAGCGGGAGGGCATGAAAGGTAGGAATCTATGAAGTTTGTTGATGTGAAGGATGTGGGATTGTCTGATGAAACAGGTTTATAAATTTTGTAGTTGACATTGAAGGAGAAGAAAGTGCGGCCACTAATTGTGAGAGGCATATTTTGCAACATATGTCATGTTTCTTGGGCTCCAATGTCACAGTCAACAAGTGTTTTGGAAATTTATTTTTGAATAGCAACAATGGAATGGTCAAGAAATGGTGTAGCATGGACAATTCATCGAAGCATTTGGTGAAAGCTTTCAGATTTTGTTTCTGCTTTAGATGCATACTTAGCAATGTATTTTTGAACGACATGTATGGAGAGAACTAGTTGGAAGTCAACATTACCGCGCCATATTGATAGGATGGAAGGGACATGGCTATTCAAACAATCATCATTGCGAGCTGGTTTGTATGTTTTTTTCCTATTGTCATCAGTGAACATGGAAGAGGAGTTGCAAAGGCCATGGTGTATTATAATGACATGCGTAATAAGAGCCTTTTTTTCAAAGGCATGTATTTTTTGTGCATTTTGTGTGCCGTTGGATGCGATTGAGTAGTTCTATATATTCATGTAAAGGGTTTTCTTTTAGAATGTCGTCAGTGGATAACAATCATAAATCGAGCAGAACAAAGAAGGGTAAGAAGGGGGCTTGTTGGTAGTTTTCTCGTGTGTTCCAAGTACAAATAAAATTATCAAAGAGTTACTTAGCTTTATAAATTTCAGTAGCATTCCCCTAGTCAATCTTTTCCATATCAGGTGGATTCGATAATCATATGAAACTGTGAATATGTGCAGAGCCTCTACTTTTCCATTCATACCTATGCATGCAATACGTGTTAGTAATATGTGGAAAAACAATAAAACAATAAATAGATTTGTTGTTGGAAGAAGGGATAAGAAATTTGACCTATACCAATAGTCGTGTGCAAGGAGGTGTTTCACCAAGACCTCTTCACGAAAGGTTGTGAACCTGTGGTGCATGTACATTATAGAGCGATGTAAGACGCAGGTTGAAGATGATATTTTTTTACTGCCATTGTTGGTGCTTTCTCGGAGCAGTAGGTGGTCTCCCAAGAATGACTGCATGCATGCCGGGCCATTTAGTGTCAGACACACTCAAAGTGAAGAAAAATTTTGGGTAACCAAGCTATGAAATCATATATGTCAATTTGTTCCTTGATTTGTGCCAGAAAGAGTGTCTTCCACGGAGTGTTAAGCCGAACTGCATGATCTGATCAGGGATTTTGTCAGAAGGTGTTTGTTCCAAGCGGTTGCTAAGTTCAAAGATGGTTGTGGGAAAGTTGTATTCAATGGTTTTTTTATGAACACTGTGGGTATTGAATGGATATGGTGGTGCATGATGGGATTGTAAAGGTAATAGCGAAACCGTGGGTGGATTCCAAACTTGTTATCATAGTATTGAAGAAATGGGTAATCCATATTTATTCAGATCAACAAATTTAAAATGTGGTTGTTTGAACATGGCAGTTCCTTGGGGGAAAAGTGATGGAAATACCATTGAGAAAAGGCCCTCTGTGTTGTATTCATTGATAGGTGACAAACCTATAGGTGGCCAATCCATTGCATTTGTTGGTGATGAAGAAGGTGTTTGCAAGAAACCGCTGATTTGTTGAAACTATGTATTTGTATTAGGGAGAATATTAGAAAACGAGGAAGTTTGTTGGGACTTTGGCTTTGCATTGTTGGGTTGATAACAATGAACATCTACAAAGGATCAAGTAGAATCATGGGTTGTGGAGTGTGAATTTCAGAGCAAAGGGGAAACATTAGTGGGGTAAATTGGAAAAGCCATAAGTGCGGGTTGGTCAAGGTGTAAATATTTATAGTATGGGTCATGTATTATCTTGTATTCCAAGGCTACAAGAACATGGTATATAATGACAATGCAGTCATAGGATTGATGGTTGAAGGTTTTGCGAGTGACAACTGAAATGTCCAAGTATTCAACATGATGAGGAAAAAATTGGAGGATGGTTGAAATGTCTTGTGGAAATCTTATTGTATGGCCACTATATTTGTATTTTCCACCACGGGCATGGGTTATGTGCAAAATAGGGTTGATACGTGAAATGAGCATTTCTTCAACTTGTGTAAGGATCGATAGAACACGGGGTTGTTCACCGGGGTCCATGTTGTTCCAGAGGGAGTATTGGTGGACATTTTTTTGTGAATAACATATAGAACATGTTTGGTGGCCATTTACAAAGTGGAAATGAAGACTGGGTTAAGATTCTTTACATAGTGAATAGACATGGATGGATGGTAGCTTATCCATCCTTAAGCGAAAGTGGTGGTGTGCTTGAGATATGGTATTGTCATTGAAGTAATGCACGAGTGAGTTGGGTGGAGGGATGGTATTTGGGATGGTTGTGAGAGAGGTTGTTTGAGAAGTGGAAGGGTAGTCTGATAATGGATGATGGTCGACATGAACATGCGAAGTGGTAGCTTTGGTTTGCATGGAGGGGAGTAGGATTGTTTGGTTGTGCTTTGCAAAAGCATGTGTAGGATTTGAAAGTTGGCATGCTGCAGGAGTTGGAGCAGAACATGAGACTCTGCCATATGGTTGGAGAGGGCATGTTTTTTCTTTTGGTAAAGATGTCGCCTCTGTGCATTTATGCAATCTTTGTTAGCCAAATGATATGCACGTGCACGTTCTTTTTTGGTAGGAGGACACATATCCAAATTCACCTGAGGAATGAAGGCACTTGAATGTGATTAAGAAAACAAGAAACAATATGTTATATGTAAGACATGTAAAGAGAAAGGGGAATAGAAGAAGGGCAAGATTCAAAACAAGATGAACATAGGTATTGTGGAACGACATTCAAATTGCATTGTTTTTTTTCAAGGTACATAAAATATGAAAAGAATTCAAAGCATGGCAAGTGCTTGAAGAAAAAAAATGCTAATAATAAGTGTGTGTATTTGCAAAGAACGTATATATGAAAACATAGGTAGATAAATGCAATAAGTCGATTACATGTAAAGAGAAGTAGTTATTCATAAATGTACAAGATAGGAAACACTATAACAAAGCACCCTTTTAGGGGCGGTTTTGCTAACCCCCCCCCCACCCCAAAAAAGTTTTTTTAGGTCTTTAGGGGCGGTTTTTAAACCCCCCCCCTAAAAAAGTCTTGAGAATTGGACTTTTAGGGGCGATTTTTTAACCCCCCCCCAAAAGTCCAATTCTCATGACTTTTTTTTTTTTTTTGGGGGGGGGGGGGGTTGGAAAGACCCCCCTAAAGGTCATTTTCAAGTCATTTTTAAACCCTTCCCCCCTCGAAGTCATGATAATTGGACTTTTGGGGGCGGTTGTTTTAAATTCACCCCCAAAAGTCATGATAATTAGAATTTTGAGGGCGGTTGTTTAAAAGCCGCCCCCAAAAGTCATCATAATTGGGATTTTGGGGTGGTTGTTTTAAACCGCCCCTAAAAATCATGATAATTGGACTTTTGGGGGTAGTTGTTTTAAAGTCGCCCCCACAAGTCCAATTATCATGACATTTGGGGGCAGTTTTAAAACAACCACCCCCAAAAGCCCAATTATGATGACTTTTGGGGGCGGCTTTAAAACAACCGCCCCCAAAAGTCATGATTGGACTTTTGGGGGTGGTTGTTTTAAAGCCACCCCCAAAAGTCACAATAATTGGGATTTTGGGGGCAGTGGTTTTAAAGTCGCCCCCAAAAGTCATCATAATTAGGATTTTGGGAATGGTTGTTTTAAAATCGCCCCCAAAAGTACAAAGTCTCATGACTTTTAGGGGGTTTAAAAACTACCTTAAAAAGGACCTTTAGGGGGGGTCTTTCAAAAACCCTTGAAAAAATTCATGACAATTGGACTTGTGGGGGCCGTTTTAAACCCGAAAGTCATGATAATTTGGAATTTTGGGGTCGATTTTTATAAAGCCTCCCTCAAAAGTCCAATTGTCATGACTTTTTTAGGGGGGTTTGAAAGACCCCCCTAAAGGTTCTTTTCAAGGAGGTTTAAAAAAAACCCTTTAAAGTCATGAGAATTTGGACTTTTAGGGGTGGTGGTTATAAAGGCACCCTCAAAAGTCCAATTGTCATGAATTTTTTTTTGGGGGGGGTTGAAAAAACCCCCCTAAAGGTACTTTTCAAGGCGTTTAAAAAAAACCCTTAAATGTCATGATAATTGGACTTTTGGGGGCGGTTGTTTTAAAGCCACCCCCAAAAGTCCGATTGTCATGCCTTTTTTTTAGGGGGGAGGTTTGAAACACCCCCCCTAAAAGTCCTTTTCAAGATAGTTTTTAAACCCCCCCCAAAAAAAGTAGGGATTGTGTGTTTCCCTTGGGTTCCATATGTCCCCATCAATTTCATAGAGAACCCATATGGCCTAAGACATGAGCTATTGTCCTTATACCATGGCTTAGGAATTCATAACTATTTGCGAATTGTTATACCTTAAAAAATATCTCCCTTACAGGATAAATAGTTTGTATGCAAGGATTAGTTGTAGATTTGGGCCTTATGCACGACCCTTCAACCTTGGAAACTAATGTTATGATATAATACTTGAAATTTTGGCCATGTACCATGGATTATGTTTGAATTTCTTCTTCACTTTGCTTCTTAGTATGCAGCACCAAAAGGCATGATATAAAAATGGTAACATATTTCATAAAAATTCACTCTCTAATATTGAAACACCAGGAATGCGTCCATTCCCTTAGGGTGTAGTCAATGTTGACAACCATAACACGACCCAACACCCGAAAGGTGTGCACCCCTTTCCGATGTGAGCCATGTAGGCCATAATAATACTAAAGCAATCTAAAATAAAGACATGCACACTCAAACAGTCTGAAATAAAAACATGCACACTCAAGAAGTATGAAATAAAAACATGCTAGTATATTAATTCTAATAATTAGACATGCATATTCTCAGCAAGGGTTACAAAATACTTATCGGTTTGAAGATGTATTTTCTCTTCCTTTTGTGAGGAACAGGACTCCCTTCTATGAATTAACAATCCCTCGAGATTGTTACCCCAATCCCTTTCTTGTTTCATAAACAACATATGCCCTATAATTGGCCTAACTTCACAATCTCAACTGCCTTGTTTACCAACAAGTAGTTCACATGAGATGTCATCAAAATTTGCAATGGTGCTTCAACCGAAACCCATTTCCAAAGCATGGGATCCTTCCCATGGAGTTTGGATTCTGTAGGCCATAACACATCGTCTTCTTGCATGTGTTTTCTTGACACACTTATAAAATAGCCAAACAATCAACAACATTATCAATCAAATTCAAATTTGAATTTACAATTCTGTCTCCTACAGAAATTTGATTCATTTAACCATGAGTCCATGCTCATATTGCTTGGCTCTTGTAAGTGGTAGAACTCTGTCCATTATGGTTTTACACTTGCTTCCTTAACCTAGACATCCACCTACAACACGTTATCTTGATACAATTATAGATTAGCCAGACAGTCACTAACAATTATTAGCAAAATTTCAAATCTACAGTTTACCCATCCGTTTCATATAGAAACCATATTTGAGAACCATGAGATCCTTCTCACAATATCTGGATTTTGCACATGATAGATTCTAGTCTTTATTATGGACTTACCCACATTGCCATACCCAAGACATTTGTACCTGAAATCTGAAAATTTCAATCAGCCAAACACTTGGTGAGTATTTGTGCAAATAATATTTTCATTGCAACATTTACAGCAGTCACTGAAGTGATCCCGAAATTATAACCTACTATAATTCAAACACTATCATTTGTTAATATTTCAAATGCCATGAAATACAATCGTTTTATATGCATCATTATCACAATAAAATGCAATATACAATCACGTTGTCTATATGAAGTCAAATAAAACTTTCAATATTCATGATTACAAAATCATATCATTTCATGCAACTCTATCCTCCCAACAGAGCATCTCGATAGACCATCAAACATGACTACCCTTTTCGTGCAATCATTTCCCTACATCCATAGAAGCTGATGAAATGATCTCAGAATTGACAATAATTCATCATTTCATCAATTTTCTAATTGCAAGGAAACATATATATCACAACCATGCATTCACACAATGCATTTCAACATGTGCACCCACACATATGCATGCACATTCACAACAGGACCATAAGTCCTCACTTGCTTTCGTTATGATACCCATATCCAACACATACAAATGGCATGATATATTTTCATATGAATGCAATCTAAATTTTAAACAATCACATGGTATGAGGCTCATTTCCAGTATTACCCCATTCATCACCATACCATGGCGATTTGGAATTCACATAAATGCATTCAACCTTACATGCATACCATTTTATGATGATTAAAACATGGTAGAAGGTATTCTTACCCATACACTTTCAATATTTATACAATTAGTATAAATAAAACATTACCTGCATGGCTGCCATCAACATATCCGATGTTACTTTTTCAGTTGGCCTATTACCAAGGACTACATAGTCCTTCCACCAACCTCTTGATCATGGATTTGTTGCTCCAACCTTTCTTCATAAGGATGTTAGTCGTATGCAATATCATCATCAACATCTTCAACCATGTTTATGTTGTCTTTGGACTTACAACTAATACCAACAACATTAATTATCATCAACCACAATAATTATTAAAAGTGGCTCATTTCATATGTAAAACCTCACTACTTTTATCAATATGCAATATCACATTCATGCACAAGTAACTTCACATGCACTATGAATTATCTCTTAATATGCCCACTAGTGCATATGCATTTCAACTACCTAATCTCTTGCATTTCCAACATTTCTATGCCACAATTTCATATACATAAAACTCAGAAAATACAAATAGATCAGTAAGAGAACAATTGAGGAATTTTCCCCTTTCCAATTCCTCATCATAGCATGGAATTCATCTTCCACATCCTAGCCGGTCCAATTTCATGGTCTCCTTAGCAAGCACGCGAGGAATCATTAGCTATGATTTTCCCACCAAGAAGCAATTCAATACTCATACTCATGTATAACATTCTTACTTTCTACTTCCCAAGCATACAATTCTTATGCTATAAACATAAATAGTTTAAGGTGAGGAATTTGTCTCATTATCAACATTTCCCTTTGGAGATTATTCTCCAATTTTCAGCCCTATGTAGCTTTCCTTGATCACCGCAATATATCACATTGCACTAGGCTCACATTGCTTTCAGAAATTGTGGTCAAGCCCAACTTGTCCTTCCTTGGACTTCCCTGCACTTATGAGCACTGCAATTCGTTCAATTCCAACTCCCTATGGAGTCCTTCAAGGCACATTGTAGCCCTTGCACCTAATTCAAATTCTGGTTACCTTCTTGTAACTCATACTTTGGCCCAAGAAGCCCTAGTGCTGCAACCTTGGGATCTGATACCATCTGTAATGTCCCCGGTCACCTTGATTCCCTTTAGATGTGATGGGGGATAACCTTGAAACAGCCTGATAATTTTTTTTTTAAACTTATCCACAACTCTACACTTTTACAAAGCCGCAATAATCTTTAGTCCACAATACACAATCCACAAGCAGCAATCTACAAGCCACAAGTCGGGAGTCAGAGATCGGCACCCCAATGCACCACTTCAAGAATTACACCCTTGACTTCTGCAATCCATGATGTGGGAGTCGGAAAGGATAAATGACAAATACATGGCGTCGAAGAAATATGCCTCCGACTTCTGCATTCCGCAATCCGCGATGCGGTAGTCAGAAAGGAAGAACACCCAAAATTATGAGCTTCGCATAATCATGCCTCTGACTTCCACACTCCACAATCCGTGATGCGGGAGTCGGAAGTCGGAACCCAAAAATTCATAGCTCCGGGAAAATCACACCTCCAACTTCCGCACTCCACAATCCAGCTTGCAGGAGTCGGAAGTCAGAACTCCAAATTCCCAATTTCGGGAAAATTAATCCTCCGAATTCTGCACTCTGAAATCTGGCTTGTGGGAATCAGAAGTCGAAATTATGAATTCCCAACTCTGGGAGAATTACTCCTCCGACATCCGCACTCTGCAATCTGACTTGCGGGAGTCAAAAGTCGGAACTTCGAATTCCCAACTCCGAGAGAATTACTCCTCCGACTTCTGCACTTCACAATATGGCTTGCGGGAGTCGGAAGTCAGAACTCTGAATTCCCAACTCCAAGAAAATTACTCCTCCAACTTCCGCACTCCGCAATCCAGCTTGCAGGAGTCGGATCTCAGAACTCGGCCATACACCCCTGTTACTGTTGACTTCTCAGGCCGATATCTTCCTCATCCTAAGTCCATTTTTGGAAAACTTGGTACCGTTGGAAATCTCTCGACGATCCATATGCAACCACATGATCTTAGGTCACACCTAGTGACTCTAATATTGTCCTTCTTCCAACCCAAAATGTGGCCCCAAACTTCATCAAGGCCTCTTTACCACTTTGTAAGGGCTCTTATCCACTCTGTCATGTCTCCTCCCATCAATTCAGACCCTTAGAGGGAACATGAACACATCAAGGGGGTGTCTATTTCTCCCCCAAATCCATGGTTGAACCTTCTGAACCTCATGGGCCTCAACAAGACTTAGCCCTATTCATCAATGAACAAATTCATTAAAACGCATGGTTGCATATGCATAATCAAATAAACAAGGCTGAATGAAACAATAACCACACACATATCTATCATGCATTCATCATATCAATAACAATCATAAATTAGTTAAATCATTGCAGAATTAAAACACATAGAATGAACATGATATGAATCACAGAGAACACTTATTTTTCCATTGAAATCTCCAAGCCACTGGCTCTGGACTGCAACATTTCAACCCAACCATAGGTCTCTTCCCATCATGTACTCTTTTAGCACTCAGAGACCACCCTCGAGCTGGGATATGTATCCACTATGTAGGAACTAATCAGGTCCACTCACATCCTTGGTCTCATAATCATTCAAGTCATCCAGCACACAGCTGGCTCTGTCAAGCAAGTGGGAAGACAAGGACGGGTTTTCTAAGTCAATGAGCTCAACCACAGAGCTACAGGAATATCCAATTGGCCTCAAATAGTCTAGGCACCCCCATCACCTCCACTCTTAGCCTAAGTAAGGTCCCATTCTCTTCTACACAGTCCCTCGGGAACCCCTTCCCTCAGCGCTGACTCGGGAAGGTATGGCTGGTCCCGACTTCTAGATCAAGGTGAAATGAGCCCTCACTGGATCTACCATGAAGTTTGAACCCCCTGGTCTCTCTTCCACTGCGATCCTCTCTCAGATATTCCTCATTGTTGTGGCCGAAAGGATTTGTCCCACAATTGGGTTTTTGGTTATCAAAATCGAGTCTCCCAATGAATTGTTGGGCATCGCTACAACCAAATGGTTCTATCCCGCGTTGCCCTTTCGACTATCAGAGATGGGTTTTAGCATGGGTTGCAAGGCGTCCCACACTCTCCAATTTTCCCTCGGGTTCAGGTCGATGCTTCCCCCATCAAATTTAAATTCCCACCCCAATTCTGGGCGATCTTGGCCTTCCAAATGCGTCTTCATTCAAAGTCGTGATTTTTGGGTTTTCTTTCTTACTGTTGGGTTTGTGTTCCATTCCCCAAACTGAAAACTGATGCTTTTTCTCTTGATGGGTATGCGTCCCCCCTGAAAACTCATGCCTATATCCTTCACAATGGAATGGAGATGAGCGAAAAATTCCTCCCATGAGGTGGAGTGACTTATGGGTCAAGCAAATAGAGCCCATACCCTGCCTTACGAATTTCAGGGCTACCCATACTCCATCAACCTCATGAACATTTTTCTGCAGTCATCCTTACACAGTATTAAATGACAGTTAGGACAGTCAAAGGTGGGTTCCCAAGGTGACATATGGAATCCTAGGGTTCAATCCCACAACCCCCTCATTTAGTTGCATCCATATCCACCCCCTTGGTATTTTTATTACATGATATTTACATCATTTTACAATTTCCCCATGGATTACTAGCACATGGAAAGAACAATATAAATACCAGCCCTTCAAGGATGAGCATTCACTAGCGGGGCCTTGGCCTTGAGATCCACGCTAGGAATCATACATCACATATATACAATGTTTAGATTAAAATCCAATATGTCCTAAGGGTCAAAATGGGGGTATTACAATAAGGTTCCAAAAATTTATGTAGAAACAAATGGGGAAGCCATCTGGCACGGGGGCTTTGTTGGTATGGAGAGACCATACTGTCGCTTTAGCCTCTTCCTCTGAGATCCACTTTAGAAGGAGTTCATTGTCCTTGGGGAAGATAAGCAGGGGGGGGGGTGTATTCTCATAAGGATGAAGACAGAGCATGGTCTTCAACTCAATCTTCCTGAAAAAGGGCTTGAAAATGAAGAAAGGCCTCTTCTTTAATTTGATGTATAGAGGTCAATCTTTCTCCCCTGTCACTTTCAAGCTCGAGGATCGTATTTCTCCTTATCCGTTCCTTGTGTTGACATTGAAAAAAAATTGAATTTTCATCTCTGGCCTTGAGCCATAATGATGCAGGAGAATCAATGTTGAGCCAGCAATGTGATTGCGTGTTCATATATTGTATCTAGAAAACTGTTTGTTTTTCTCTTTAAGTATTTTATTAATTACAAAATATGTAACTGACTAGTGTGATCTCAGTTTTTTAGAAGAGTAGGACATAGTGGCGAGATGATACTTCCTACATGGATATGAAGCCAGAAAGGAATTTTGGTGAATAATGATGGGGACTCCATCATCGTGGAGGAGAGTTAGTTAGTTTGTTTTGTTGTTTGGCCATTCTGTTTTGGGGTCTCGAATGTATGAAAAGGGAAAAAGACAAGTGTGAGAGGGTCGGTGGTAGAGAGAGTCGTGATATATTTTTTTAAGCCTACGAGAAGAGACCAGAGGGGATATGGCCAAGTAAAGTGAGGATCGGGCCATAGGTAGCTGGTAAGAAATCTCAGAAGTAAATCAAGGTTTGCTTTAGTTTGTACAATTTAATCCTGTCGGTG
This sequence comes from Larix kaempferi, assembly GCA_027924585.1. Classification (NCBI taxonomy): domain Eukaryota; kingdom Viridiplantae; phylum Streptophyta; class Pinopsida; order Pinales; family Pinaceae; genus Larix; species Larix kaempferi. The sequence continues at coordinate 10,696,504 of BSBM01000143.1, forward strand.
GAAGAAGAGATTCATCATTTTCTGTGTATGTGTTTATGCATCTTTGTGAATGTGTTAAAGTTGTGATGAATAGCCGTTTGTTTAAAGAGTACATGTTTATTGTATAACCCTATGCATAGAGCAGTCTCCCTTTGACGAGATTGCTGAGGAAAGAATTAAATAGTTGAGTTCAATAAGTGAGAGAGAACTGGGCAAAATTTACGAGTATGAAATTCTAGTTCTAAAGGGAACAAAGTAAAACACCTTGGGAAGAATCGATTTGGAATATATTTAGAGAAGTAAAAACTGGATCATGCATTGATGGCATTGGTGCGAAGTTGAACAGCTTAGATCAAGCAAAAAGGAAGATCAACGACGGGGAAAAGATTTTGCAAAGTGAACGTGCATGGGAGTTAACATTTTCGTAAGTCGATGTGAAGTGTTCCGCATTGATCATAGATCAACGGCCGAGATCAAATCCACAAGAGATCAACGGTTGATACAACTTTCCACAGAAGGAAGAAGCTCGAAAGATAACGACGAGAGGTTGTGGAAGTCACATTGCGGGAGAGTAATTGTGGAAGGATTTTCAAGAAATCAGGAAACACGCGCCCGTAATCCACAATCCGAAAATTGTGGAAAGGAAGTTGCGGAAGTCACGTTGCAGGAGACTAATTGCGGAATGCTTTTCAAGAAATCATGAAAAGCGCACCCAGAATCTGCAAACTACGGAAAGCAAGTTGCGGAAGGGATCGTTGCGGAAGGACCATTACAAAGAGGCGACTGCGGAAGGAATGTTGTGGAAAGACGCCGCGATTGTGGAAAGAAGACATTTTCGCAAGACTATTGCGGAAAGCTAACTCTGACAACAAGAACAATGTGGAAGGCCGCAGAACCCCTCGGAAAGCCCATTTTGAAGGTAAGGGCCGCAGTTGAGAAGGACTTAGATGGTTTTTAGCTAAGTCTAGTCGTTTGATTTCAGAGAATCACGATAATTCCTAGGATGTACGGGTTGGACTAGCTTCTGTCAATCCGACCCCCATCATTTTTGGTATCAGAGTGGGAATGCTATGGAGAGGGAAAGAGGACGATCTCCATGGAAAAATGTGCTGAAGGTTGTACAACGTTGATGAAATCTGTGTTGAAATAGAGAAGAGGGAAATTGTGCCCACGAAATGAAATCTTGTTCACCTAGTGGAGAGTGGAAAGAGACACCGTGGTGGTAGTTGAGTTCCTTTGAAAGAACAAAGAGATATTTGTGTGAGAAATTGGTGGATAGATGTTTGATTGTTCAGGTGACCAAATTGAATAGAGTGAGAAGGTCTAGGACTGCTAGGTTCCAGATAAGTGGAAGAATAGGACAGTAACAACTAGAAGAAGATTACAGACTGGAACTGTAATGAAGTGATAGGAAATACCTATGTTGAGGAAGTGAGTGATGTTGATGTATATGTAACTTCAGAATGTATTTCATCTATGTATTTCATCTATATTTATTGTACCCTTATAAGAGATGTGTTATTCCTCTATAAGGAAGTGTCGTCATGTGTATTGACAAGTGTTGCAAGTGTGTGTACTTGCTGATGGGTTAGTAGCCACCATGTGTGGGGTCGGCCCTGAAATATATATTATTTTGTGGATGTACCTAGCTAGACAAGTCAGCCCCATATGGTAACTGGGAAAATAGGTTAAGTATAAATAGAGATTGGGAGATCTCTATTTGATCACTCAAAAAATCACACTTCTCTCACTCAGAAAGTGGCGCACTAGTGAGGAGGAGGATCATTTGCTACTAGGAGACTATCTTAGTGTATTTTGGTTGTACTTTGGTTGAGCCATTGCTCTCTCTATCTCTGAGGAAGTTGTGGGGTTTTTCACCTTAGGGTTTTCCCCACGGAAACTCTATGTCTCTTGTCTCTCATGCTTTTGATTATTGTGATTCTTGTCATGCTTATTATGATTGTTATGCATTGATATACTATACATGTTATTCTCTCAGTAAAGATCCTAGAGTATTGTGAATTAATGCTCAAAATTTAATAAGTGAAGGGGACTGCAAGAAGAAAATCCTAAAGAAGGAGTATTCTATACTCAAGAGGTTCTGAGGAGAAAAGAACCAGTAGATACCAAGGGGCCAAGCTTAGAGGGAATTTTTGGTGAAGTATTATTGGAAAGATGAACAAGACTTGTTCACTGCAGAAACCGAGATTGTAGTTCACAAGAAGTCCCAAGAAGTTAGAGGAGAAAGGACTCATAATTCTAGCATTGCAAAGTTGAGAAGATTGAGGTATTCTTAGAAGGTTTTCTACCTGAGGAGAGAGGTAGGACAGAGTGTGCAGAGGGAATAAGGAAATCCTAATGGATAAATCAGAAGTGAAAGAAGGTTTTTGATTAAACCCAAACAACAGTTGGAGGGTATCTCAACAAGAAGATCACAGCGTTTAAGCAGTGATGAAGGAAACCATTAGGGGTTTATAAGAGAGAGAAGTGTGTGGCAGTAGAAACTAATCATTCCAGATGAGGTTGGGATGCATGGGAACAAGTAAATGTTATCAAGAGAAGGTGGGTTGAGGGTAGAAGCCTAGAAGGAGCAAAGATGATCCAGGTGGATATTGGTGGCCATCCACCTTTCCAACTGGCTCAAAACAGTTTTATGGCAATTTTGGTATTGTACTATTTTTAGCAGTTTTTCGGGTCCTAAACTTTTGGGGCCATTTTGAGGCCCTACATGACATTTTTTGGAAATTTGGGGGGCCACATGGTTGCCTCCAACATTAATTTGTCCCTAGTCTAAAGTTGTAAATCTCGGATAGACCTTTCCAACGGGCTACTGAGCGCCCCAAACGGAGATCGTATGCAAAAGTTACGACACCGGGAAGTTGATGTACTAACTTACCCAAACGGGGCCCACATGACTTTTGGCGCTTCATCTCCTAGGGTTAGGTTTTTGGATGTCTAGGGTTTTTGAAATTCCTGTTTATTGTAAAAGGCCTTGAGAGCCTCATTGGAACCATCTTCTGGAGAAATGAGCGCAATCGTCACATCTCTTCTCAGAGATAAGCCGCCACCATTCCAGCAAGCTTGTTTTCCGCTGCATTTTACAGTTCTAGCTTATTTCCTTATTGAATAGAAAACCAGTTTTACTATATCTCTGTTATTTTGTGTTAAGCATCTGATAATAATCTGTATTCATTTCGTTCTATTCATAAAATCCGGATCAGTGGTATCAGAGCGGTCTGCTCCTTGTCGTCTTAATGCATGTCCCCAATGAGGTCAGGGTACAAAGAATTGGGTCTCGAGCTTGTTTCTCTTGAGGACAAAATCTCTCGCACGCCCAAGCGACCTCTCATGGCAGGAGAAAAGAAAGATGACGGGACAGGAGATCCTATCAAAATGTTTCTTGAGGAAGCCCTCACGCAGCAGAGGAACGAGATGATGGATAATTTCGTGCAAATCCTTCGGCGACTACCAACAAGCGACGCATCTTCCTCGAGCGGAAGCGCCGCCCCCTTCAAGGTACAAATCAACTTCGATATCCCTATATTTGAAGGACAGATAGACGCAGATGTTGTAGATAAGTGGTTGAATCTACTAGAAGGGTATTTTTCTGTCCATAACTTTTCGAATAAAGAAAAGATTACTTTTGCGCTCCTCAAAGCCGTTCCCCATGTCAAAGATTGGTGGGAAACATTCTGCGAGCAAAAGGACACAGAAGAAGCCTCATTATTTTTAGTCACGGCCACCTGGGAATCCTTCAGGGATGCTATTAAGGAACAATACTACCTTGTTGGAAGTTTTTCCAGCGAAAAAAACTACTATTGATATTCATGATGAATCAAATAGTACAAAGAAAAACTTGATTCTTCAGACGAATCATATAACATGTCTCTTGTATCCACCAGCCCACCCAAGTGCTATCAAGCTCTATTCTACGATCACACTTTTATCCATTATACCCCATATCTGCAAATATCCTCCAGATCTGGAATAACAACATATATGTATAGAAGACTATTAAACGTATCGCTAGCAATACAATCAGTCCAGAGATTACAAAAAGTATTAGTCAAAAAAATAGACTGTCCCACAGTCCAGAAGGCTATCATCTAACCATTCTTCCCAAATCAGTTTTCCTTCAATTCCAGATAAGGCTTGTTTTGAGAGATTATCAGCGAGAGAATTATGTTCTCTAAAGATATGCTCGAAACAAATATTCATAACTACCTTGTTGGAAGTTATGATGACTTGTATACCAAATAGACCACACTGCGATAAGAAAGAGACCAAGCAGTGCCAGAGTTCACAAATATCTTCCATACCTTGCGCACCAAGATGGGTATCAAAGATTCAGAGCGACATCTGGTGCTCAAGTATCGCGGTGGTTTGCATAGATACATCCAGAACAAAATGGAATTTCTGGACATCTCTTCCTTGGGCGCGACCTACCGATATGCCGTCAAAATCGAGCAGAAGCTCAAACAAAAGACGCGGCAATTTGGGCCTGGGAACCCTTCACAGCAAAAGACAGGAAAGGGCGGCCCCAACCCACAGAATAAAGGACAGAGCAAAGATGGACAGTATCAGGACAACCAATCCAAGTCGCAAGCAAAGAAGGACTCTGGAAAAACAAAGAAAGATACCGAGAAGTGGTGCAACTTCCATAAGAGCCCTTGGCATAACACTGCTGATTGCCGCTCAAAGCAGTCGCTGGTGGCCGAAGTGAAAGCATCTGAATCAGATGCGGGTTCTGACTCTGAGTCCGAACCAGAAAGGGGAAGACGGATCATTGACGTGGAACCCAGTGCCACCATTGCTACCACCAAGCTCCAGCCTGATGAAACAGACGAGCCAGAAGAAGGAGAACGCCTCTTCCATTCACAGATGTGGGTAAAAGGCACCCCGTTGCATTTCATTGTTGATAGCGGTATCCAGAAGAATCTCATCTCAGTAGAGGTCGTCAAGCGCCTGGCCCTACCAACAACTCTGCACCCACAACCCTACACCATTTGATGGCTCCACAAAGGAAGAGATCTTCGCGTCAGCCAATAGTGTCGACTGCCATACGGCATCAAGCCCTTCAAGGATGAGGTATTGTGTGATGTTGCTCCTCTCGAATTTTCAGATGTTCTTTTGGGCCAACCTTACTTATGAAAACGTCATGCGGTATATGAGTCTAGGCCTCATAGTGTTATTATTTCTTTAAACAGGAAATTGTACAGGATACCTGAGGCAGTCCCTCCTAGTGCTATTTCCTTGATCTCTGCCAAGCAATGCAGGAAGGTCATCTCTCAGACTGGGAAATTTGTCTTCTTCGTGATTCACTCTCAAAGTAAAAGAAAGATCGCAGCCACATCCTGGGCCTCCACGACCGATCTATCCACACAACAGAAGCAAGTGGATAAGGTGGTGGAAGGATACTCAGATATCTTCTCCTCTCTGACCGGGGTACCTCTGCACTGCCAGGTCAAGCATCCCATCGATCTGACCCCAGGCACACCGCTACCCAATGGGCCAGTCTATCGCCGCTCTCTGTTGGAAAACGAGGAGATCAAGAGGCAGATCCAAGAATTTCTCAACAAGGGGCACATCCATCCTTTTTCATCACCTTGTGGGAGCCCAATCATGCTGGTGCAGAAGAAAGATGGGACCTGGCAACTCTGCATTGATTACCGGGCCCTGAATAAAATCACAGTCCGTAACTGGTACCTGATTCCCCGAATTGACGACCTACTTGATCAGCTCACGGGGGCCAAATACTTCAGTAAGATTGATCTAAAGTCTGGCTACCACCAGGTCCCAATAGAACAGACATATGTATGGAAGACTGCCTTCAAGTCAAAAGAAGGTCTTTTTGAATGGCTGGTCATGCCTTTTGGTTTGACAAATTCTCCAGCAACTTTTATGAGGATGATGGACGATATCCTACGACCTTTCACCAACAATTTTGTAGTGGTGTATCTGGATGACATCCTCATCTACAACAAGACTTGGGAGGAACACTTGCAGCATATTCAGCATGTTCTGCACACCTTGTGGAAGCACAAACTATATGCAAACTTGGAAAAATGCTCCTTCGGCATGGACAGGGTCCATTACTTAGGCTACATCGTTGATTGACATGGTGTGCATGTGGATCCAGCCAAGATCCAGCTCATCCATGACTGGCCAGCCCCAACCACACTCACTGAACTTCGGAGCTTCTTGGGCCTCGCCAATTTCTATCGTCGGTTCGTGCTGGGATTCTCTCATATCGCATGGGCCCTCAGCTAAGTGACCAGGGGTGGTGGTAAGGAAAAATTTGTGTGGGACCTGTCCCAACAACAAGCCTTCGATGATTTGAAGAAGCGTTTGTGCTCATCGCTGATACTCTCATTACCGAACCTGCAACATCCCTTTGAGATCGAGATAGATGCTTCAGATTATGCTGTGGGTGTCGTTCTCACTCAACATGGCCACCCCGTGGCATATCATAGTGAGACACTATCAAATGTTGTCCGCAAGTACCCTACCTATGACAAAGAAATGTACTCCATTGTACAAGCCTGCCGCCAGTGGAGACATTACATTCTTGGGAAGGAGACAGTCATCCACACTGATCACAAGCCACTACAGTTCATGCAGACCCAAGGAAAATTGCAGAATGACCGCCATCAGAAGTGGTCAACATATTTACAGCAGTTCCACCTCAACATCAAATATAAAACAGGGAGTACCAACCGATTTGCTGACTGCCTCAGTCGACCTCCAGTCGCGGCACTTACCACAGTGCTAGACTCTTATGGCCACGAGACCTCTGGATGGCCCCACCTCTACGAGACAGACCCTGACTTCTCCACCAGCTATCAAATGCTGGGCACCAACTCAGTGGTTGCTAATTTCCATCTTTAGGATGGGTTGTTGTGTCATCTGGGCCATCTCTGCGTTCCATCAAGCGAGCATGTGAAGTTGATTTGGGAATCTCACTGTAGTCGGGTGGCAGGACACTTTGGCATCGAAAAGACAATGGCAGTGTTGCAGAAACATTTCTACTGGCCGAAACTTCGATAGGATGTTGGCAAGTATATCAAGTCCTGCACTGCTTGCGCTATTGCCAAACCGACCACTAAGAAATACGGCCTATACACCCCTCTGCCTACTCCTGACATGCCATGGGAATCCATCTCAATGGACTACATGTCGGGCCTCCCGTCCACCAAGAGGGGAAACGACTGTGTTTTCGTGGTTGTAGATCGCTTTTCCAAGATGGCAATTCTAGCCGCTTGTAAGAAGAACATCACAGCAGAAGCCACTGCCAAGCTCTTCTTTGAACGAGTATGGGTACATTTTGGGATCCCACAGACCATTATCTCAGACCGTGACAGTCGGTTTCTCAGCTCATTCTAGTCAAGCCTCTGGTCACTGCTGGATACCAAGCTCACCAAATCCACTGCCTTCCACCCCCAGACCGATGGACAAATGGAGGTCGTCAACCGGATGGTCGTACATATCTTGCGCATGTACAATTCAACATACCCCCGCACATGGGATGAGAGTCTCCCCTATGTCCAACATAGCTACAACTGAGCCCTACATAGCTCAACTGGCCACAACCCCTTTCAGGTGGGGTTGGGATTCCAACCATTGGGCCCCATGGATGTTTCACTTCCCCTTGCGACCACCTCGGCCGACTCATCCCCAGAAGCTGACAAAGCCGCCCGGTTCATTGAACGGATCTAGCATATCCATCAACAGGTTCAGGATATTCTACAGAAGTCTAATGCCAAGTACAAGCAGCGCCATGATCAACATCGGGTGCCACATAAGTTTCAGGTGGGCGACAAAGTTTGGTTGCATCTGCAGAAAGAACGCCTTACAGGGCCCCATCGAAAGCTTCGCCCACTCCGTTATGGGTCGTACACCATCATCAAGGCGGTGGGTGACAATGCTTTTGAGCTCAACATTCCTCCCTTCCTTGGTCTGCATCCAGTCTTCAACGTGGCTCTCCTTCGGCCATATTTCCCACCACTATTAGACACCTCAGAGATAGCAGAGAAGTTGACACCAACAGAGCTCAACCCTGACTGCCTACAACAAGCATCCAGTGATCATATTGCAGACACATATATCAAGGGCACTCGACATCAAAGGATCCAGCTTTATCGAGTTGTCAAAGCAGGGCAGCTCCTGCACCAAGGCAAGTGGCTCACCTGAGGCCAAAATCAGTAGAAATTTCCTCATCTGATGGGGGAACTCAATGCAATGGAGACCATTTCTTCCTAGGGAGGGAGGATTGATCTAGGTGGATATTGGTGGCCATCCACCTTTCCAACTGGCTCAAAATAGTTTTATGGCAATTTTGGTATTGTACTATTTTTAGCAGTTTTTCGAGTCCTAAACTTTCGGGGCCATTTTGAGGACCTAAATGACCTTTTTTGGAAATTTGGGGGGCCAAATGCATGTCGGAGGAAACCATTTGGCCCCAATCAAAAGTTGTAAATCTCAGATAGACCTTTCCAACGGGCTACCGAGCGCCCCAAACGGAGATCGTATGCAAAAGTTACGACCCCGGGAAGTTGATGTACTAACTTACCCAAACGGGGCCCACATGACTTTTGGCGCTTCATCTCCTAGGGTTAGGTTTTTGGATGTCTAGGGTTTTTGACATTCCTGTTTATTGTAAAAGGCCTTAAGAGCCTCATTGGAACCATTTTCTGGCGAAATGAGCGCAGCCGTCACATCTCTTCTCAGAGATAAGCCGCCACCATTCCAGCAAGCTTGTTTTCCGCTGCATTTTACAGTTCTAGCTTATTTCCTTATTGAATAGAAAACCAGTTTTACTGTATCTCTGTTATTTTGTGTTAAGCATCTGATAATAATCTGTATTCATTTCGTTCTGCTCATAAAATCTGGATCAAAAGAGGATTGCTCAAAAGGTTGCAGAAAGAGAACCAATGTTGCTAAAAGACCAAGCACAGAGGATAAGCTTGGTGAGGTAGTTGTATAGGGGTGAAAGAGAATTGTTATTACAGAGGCTTAGTGCAGCTCACAATGAGTGTGAAGAAACTCATGGAGATGGAGAAGAAGATGATTGCTGATAGTCATGGAAGAGGTCCAGAGAAAAGCCACAAAAGAGAGAGAGAAGGTGCCAAGGAAAATGGCATATGGAAGCAGATGAGTGATGAAGAGTATGATAGAGAGAAGGCTGAGATAAGGGCCCGTCTTGGAGTGTTGATGGGGCTGCTACAGAGGAATATGGAAGACCATAGATATGGTTGGGTTCTTGAGAAGAAAATAATTAAGTGGAGTTTGTTGCAGATTAGGTTGAGACACAAGACAAGTGTACAGCTGAAGGAAGAACTCAGAAGAGTTGAGTTGTAGCATAAGATATGTGATGGGGAAGAGGGTTAATTATGTGAACCAAAACAAGGATCTATTCTCAGGGAGAGTAGTGATGATAATGAAGATATGGGACTAGTTAATAGTATTAGGGATCCTTAGGGGGATGAAAATCAATTGAGAGAGATTATGTTTGAGAAAACAAAAGAGGCTATAAGGCGTTATGATTTTAAAACTGATGATTGGTGTGTGTTTGCAAGTTGTCCAAACTTAGAAGATGATAGATAGTCATTTGAAACTGTCATACAAGTAGAGGATAAAATGACTAATTGTGGTCATGTAGGTTGCTCATACATGAGAGATGAAAGACACTCCTTTGACACTGTCATGAAATTAGAGAAGAAGGTGACTATCCATAGTCATACAAGAAAGCCAGAGAAGAATTATAGTCAAGTGAAGGAATATGTTCAGTTGAATGGAATTCAGAGGGCAAGTCAAAAGAAGTTTGACAAATAATTTATTGAGCTCAAGGAAAGATTTAGTAAGCTAGAGAGACTAATTCAAGAAAGTAATGAAGATTGGTATTTTGGATGGATAGTGGGAAAGAAGAAAATACAATGGCATTCTTTGTAGCTGAAGCAAAGACAACAGTCAATGGTTTGGAAGAATGAAGAACTCAAGAAAGATGAGCTTGAGCAAATATTGACAAAGAAGGAGGGAATTCATTCATGTGAAGGTGGAATAGAGAGTTTTCTTAAGAATACTAATGGAGTTGATGCTATGAATATTAAATAGTGTACTAAATTAATCAGTAAATTATTAATTTGTTTAATTGAAGGGACATAACCCTTCTTAAGAATGCTCAAACCTTATAAAAGGTAAGCTCTTGTAAAGCGTTAAGCATCTGATCAATTCAATAATATATCTTTTTATTCAATATGGATTTCGTGTCCTAGTTTTTCTGTTGCATTTGGTATCAAAGCCGCGTTCGGCTAAGCTCCTACACTTCACACTCCATCTCAGCTCCTGCACTCCGCTCATCCTCCCATCGCTGTCCTCTTCATTTTCATGCTTCATATCCCTCTTCCCCACGCGCCTGCATTCTCTTCCCTACTGCACAACCTCACGCCCATACACCATTCCATCGAGCTCCATCCACGCCCGTGTTCCACGACCTCCTGCGCAAACTGCGTCCCCACCTGTTGCTCCAGCTCCCGTGCACTCTTCCCTCTCACTCCTGCATCCACCATCACCACCCCCTAGTGCTGCGCCCTCCTTCCTCCTGTCCTCTCCGCCATCCCATATCCACTTGACCCCCCAATCCTCCTGCCCCACACTTCTCGCTAAAACCCGGTCGCCACTCACTCCAACACCTCCACACCTCACCCTCCTCCTGCACATTTGGCTCCTCACATCTCCCTCCATCACACTCCAGTCCCCCCCCCAACACAGTGCCCTCTCCTCCCCACGCCCCACCCTCCGCCTGCGCCATACGCCCTCCCTCCTCCTTCAGGCTACGTTCCTCTCCCTCGGTCGTCACCATCCCCAACACCAGCTCCACCCAACACCGTTACTCTCCTCCCTTTGTCCATCTCCAACGACCTGCACACAATTAAACAAAAATAAATATAATATAATGATATTATTTTTTTATATTATTATTATAACTATTTTTTTTTTAAATTCTAAAGGCTCTACCAATTCAAAATAATAATAATAGTTATTACTACTATTATTATTAAATCTTAAGGTAACTCTTCACCCATAAAAATAAAAAATTGGGTCCAATTATTCACCACCATACTTAAGAAGCATGACGACGGAGTTAAAAGCTCAAATTGCGAAAATCGATAAGGATTTCCAAACTTTCAAGGAAATGATCACCAAGAGCCAAGAAGCGCTTAAGAAAGAAATTAAGGATGAAGTCATTCAGGTAATGGAGCAGAAAATAGACGACAAGTTCGACATTATGAGCAAGGAACAAAAAATGTTAGACCAAAAAGTGACTGAGAGCCAGAAAGGTATCCAGGCGATATTACAAAAAATGGATGATAAGGAAAAACATCATAAACAACATGGCTCGGATATGTCGGTTACCCCATCTTCCAATTCTGAGTCACCAAAACGCAACAGGACGAAAGGTACTCAATACCAACCATTTGTAATGTACCCACTAAGAGCAAAAATAGAAATGACGAAATATAACGGAGGAGAAGACCAATGCGTCGCTTGGTTGAATAAAGCAGAAGAGTATTTCGACATATATAACATTACAATGGATGAAGAAAAGGTCATGTATGCTTCAATGCACCTTGAAGGATATGCCTACGACTGGTATATGTGGTGGAAGGGAGACAACTTCGCATACACTTGGAACTTATTCAAGAATGGTTTCTTAAAAAGGTTTCAAGGAATCACAGAAGATGAATTCTTCTCAAAACTTACTAGATTACAACAAAGGGGAAGCGTCGAAGAATTCACGCATCAATGGGAATCCCTCGCTACCAGAGTATTTGGGCTATCTGACAAACAACGATTGGAAACCTACTTGGGGGGACTAAAACCATACATACAAAAAGAGTTAAAAATACATGACATAACGAATGTTGAGGCAGCAAGACAAAAAGCAAAAGCAGCCGAGGCCAAATTTGACAGTTTCCAATCAAATAAAGGGAAGTCATACACACAAATAAACATCCATTCAACTCCAGAGGATTATTCAAACAAATACATCCCTCCTCCTAGAAGGGACGATAGGAAGAGCCTCAAGAATCAACGAATGAGGGAAGGAAAATGTCGACGATGTGGAGACAAATGGAATCCTAAACATAAGTGTCGCCCCGAGGACAGCTCAAAGAAATTATATACTTGTGAAGCAAATGAGAATAGTGAATCAGAAGAAGAGCTAGAAGATGAAGAAAAGGAAACCACAAATATGGCAGCCGGGAAAGACGAGACCCCCAAAATCTCCCTAGCAGTCATGACGGGCATTAGTCAACCACAGACTCTCAAGTTAAAAGGGCATATAAAAAATGAGAATGTTACAGTGCTAGTAGACATTGGAAGCACTCACAACTTTCTTGATATAAGAGTGGCACGAAAACTCAAATTGTTCATACATCCAGTTCCAGACATGAAGGTGATGGTTGCAGATGGCAAGAAGATCCGAAAAATTGGAAAGTGCCACAAGGTGAGACTTTGAACTAGAATCAGAACTCTACACCTTACCATTGGGAGGAGTAGACATCGTTTTGGGAGTCCAATGGTTACAAACATTGGGAACATATTCTGCCAATCATCAAAAACATTTCATCAAGTTTAAGTGGCAAGGGAAAAATTTTAAGCTATATGGTTTTCATCCACCAAACACACAAGTAGTTTCATCTCAGCATATGGAAAAACTCATTCGAAAAGGGGCATCAGCATATGTAATACAATGTCATCAACTGGAAGGAAAAGAGGAGGAACCAAATGAGTTCAAAAAGGAAATCCAAAAATTACTCCAGAAACATGAACACATACTTCAAGACTTACCCATGCATCTACCACCAGAAAGGAGTATAGAACACATAATCGAGATTAAACCGGGGTCAAATCCTGTCAAGGTTAAACCATATAGGTATCCCCACCACCACAAAACAGAAATAGAAAGGTTGGTTCAAGATCTACTGAATTGTGGTGTCATCACCAAGAGTAGAAGCCCTTATGTAGCTCCAGTCGTACTAGTACGGAAGAAGGATGGATCGTTTAGATTATGTATAGATTATAGAGGATTAAACAAAATAACAATTAAGAACAAGTTTCCAATCCCCTTCATCGATGACATGCTGGATGAACTTCATGACGCAAAATATTTTTCGAAACTCGATTTAAGGTCACGGTACTATCAAATCAGGGTCAGATTAGAGGATATTGCAAAGACTGCTTTCCAAACTCATGAAGGACATTATGAATTCAAATTAATGCCTTTTGGGTTAACTAATGCCCCTGCCACATTCCAGGCAACTATGAATGAACTATTTCAGCCATACCTAAGGAAATTTGTGTTAGTATTCTTCGATGACATCCTTATATATAGCAAGACATGGAAATAACATTTGACGCATCTAGAAGAGGTTCTATCTCTTCTAAAGGAAAACCAGTTCTATGCAAAAAAGTCAAAATGCACATTTGGGAAGTAAGAAGTGGAGTATCTCGGTCATATAATCTCAAAGGAAGGAGTTAAGGTGGACCCAAAGGAGATCCAGGCGATGAAGGAGTGGCTTGAACCAAAGAATATTTCAAAATTGCGAGGATTTTTGGGATTAACAGGTTACTATCGAAGGTTCATCAGGAACTATGCACACGTCACTGCCCCACTAACAAATCTCCTAAAAAGAAATTCTTTTCAATGGGATGATGAAGCAAGAAGATGCTTTGAAACATTGAAACAAATTATGTCTTCAACTCCCGTTTTGGCAACACCTAATTTTGCAAAACCATTCATAATCGAATGTGATGCTTCAGGGTTTGGGATAGGAGTTGTGCTAATGCAAGAAGGTCATCCAATCGCTTTTGAAAGCAGGAAGTTGAACAAAAGAGAATACCTACAGTCTACATACAACAAGGAAATGCTTTCCATCATGCATGCATTAACTAAATGGTGACAATACCTTTTGGGAAGTAAATTCCTAATCCGAACAGATCATAATAGTCTACAACACTTATTACAGTAGAAGACATTAACAACCAAACAACAAAAGTGGATAGAGAAAATATCTACCTTCGATATGGAGATCCTACATAAAAAGGGGAAGGACAATGTAGTAGCTGATGCTTTATCAAGTAAAGATGAAAAGATACAAGTCTACACCGTATCCATGGTGATCCCAGAATTTTTGGACGAAATTCGTAAGGAATATGCCAAGAATTTAGAGGTTTGCTCCATAATTAACAACATAAATCAGTATCCGAAGTTTGAATGGAAGAATGATCTCTTATGGTACAAAGGACGTATTTACTTAAGTTCCAATTATAGTTTTAAGACCAAGGCGCTTAAAGAGTCACATGACTTCCCAGTCGCTGGTCATGCAGGATTTTTTAAAACCTACTATAATGCAAGGCAATCATTCTTTTGGAAGGGTATGCATGCCGACATTCACAAGTATGTTGCAGATTGTGACATTTTTCAGTGGAATAAAACTGAGAATATCTCAAGTCCAGGGTTACTCCATCCGTTACATATTCCAAATAAGAAATGGGAGGAAATTTCAATGGATTTCATTGAAGATCTAACCCATATCAGATGGAAAAGACAAAATACTAGTTGTGGTAGACAAGCTAACCAAATATGCACATTTTGTTGGAGTGAAGAAAAATGATTCGGCAAAAGAAACAGCCGAAGCTTTTTGTAAAAATGTCTACAAATTACATGGTTTTCTGAAGATTATAGTAAGTGATAGGGATGCCAAGTTTAAAGGGAACTTTTGGAGAGAGTTTTGCAAGCAAATTGGAATGTCTCTTAAGATGAGATCAACTTATCATCCCCAAATAGATGGACAGACAGAAGTTGTCAATAAATGCTTAGAAACCTACCTCCGTTGTTTTGTAAGTGATAAGCAAAATAAATGGTTCCAATGGCTACATCTTGCGGAATGGTGGTATAATTATACTTATCATACATCTGCAAGAATGACACCATTTCAATCCCTATATGGATATGAACCCCCAAAATGGAAGGATTTAATTACCAACCAAGCAAGAGTCACATCAGTAAATGACCATTTAGAAGAAAACCAAAAGGTTGTCCAAGTACTTAAAGAGAATTTGAATACTGCCGGGAATAGAATGAGACAACAAGAAGATCGACACCGAACAGAACAAGTATTTGAAGTTGGAGATTGGGTATTTGTAAGACTACAACCCTATAAACAATTATCACTTAAACAAGGTGGAAAAAATAAATTGGCTCCACGTTTTTATGGCCCATATCAAATCAATAAGAATATTAGTTAGGTGGCATATGCATGGAATTGCCAACTACAAGTCGCATCCACAATGTTTTTCATGTTTCATGTTTGAAAAAGATGATAGGTCAACACCAGAAGGCACAAACAATACTTCCCTTGTTAGATGAAGAAGGAAGAATCATATTCAAGCCAGAATCTATCATTGCTACTAGAGAGAAGAGATTAAGAATGCGAGTCATTAAAGAATACCTCATAAAATGGAAACAATGCTATGAATATTAAATAGTGTATTAAATTAATCAGTAAATTATTAATTTGTTTAATTGAAGGGACGTAACCCTTCTTAAGAATGCTCAAACCTTATAAAAGGCGAGCTCTTGTAAAGCGTTAAGCATCTTATCAATTCAGTAATATATCTTTTTATTCAATATGGATTTCGTGTCCTAGTTTTTCTGTTGCAGTTGATGTAAGAATCAAAGAGCATCTGATTGTGTGTTCTGGCAATGAGAGTCAGCAAGAAGAAGTGGTGATGAAGTCATCTAAAGAGACCTTAGGGCCTCATGGTTTTAAAAATAATATTTTGTGTGTGAATGCAAGATATGCTAAAGAAGGACAACCATCTCTTGTTGTCACAGAAGAAAAGAAAAGAAAAATTCTGGCTTTTCAAGAGATGAAAGGAGGTTCACAGAATCTTGTGAAGGAGGAAAAAGAGCAGTTGTTGAATGTTGTTGTGGAGGATTTTGCAAGTACTGGAAAATCACTGTGGAGTGTTAATATTGAAGATAGTCACGACAAGGGATAGTTGTTGATAGTTGTTATAGAAAGTGAAGATAGTGAAGACTCTGCAGAATTCTTGGGAGAAATTCCAAGTGAGATGGCAGATTTGTGCCATGAGTTAAGTATCTTAGAGAAGAGATTGGAGGATTCAGAACAGCAAGAGGACTTGATGACTGAACCATCAAGTGAGACCATCAGGTCTTGTGTTTTTAAATATGACAACTTATATGTGATTGCAGGCTTTGTAGGAGATAGACAGTCTTCTGGAACTGTCTTAAAGATGGATGAGAGCTATGAATCAAAGCATGATGAAGAATGCCTCTTAGATGAGGAAGGCTTGGAACTATTGCAATAGAAGGAGCTCATAAACAACTTACTTAATGGAAGAGAAGTTCAGAATGGAGAATGTGTTCTTAGAGAAGATAAGACATTTGCGTCTTAGGATAAGGAACCTGTTCCTGATGAGAACAAGGTGAAGTTGGCTTCCATAGATGGCCAACAGGAGGTTTTAGGACAGTTGTCTAAAGTTGCCATGAAGAGGAAAGAACATAATTTTATTCTGATGAAGAATGAAGAAATACTATCTCAAAGAGGTACGCCAAATAATTTAGTTAATGATGAAGAACAGTTGCGGGAGAATGTTAATACAACAATTATGGCAAAGATAGCTTATGATGATGGTTTACAGAAAGATAGTAATGAAGAGTGTAATGAGGAAGGAAGTGAGGAAGATTTGTCTCATGACAAAGAGAAGCCTGTCATAAAAAAAAACAAGCTGAATTGAATTTTGGAGTTAGTTACAGAGGAAATGAAGGACAACTACTGAAGGTTTTCAAGGAGAAAGAGAGCAGGGATGACTTTAAGAACCCCCCCAAAATTTATATGTATAAAAAATGGGCGAATCTCCCCAATATATAAGAAAACTTGAAGGCGATTTTATCAATAATATAATATGTATATATATATATTTTTGGCGAATATTTCATTTCATTATATAATGTTGTAAAATCTTGGCGAATATTTCATTTCATTATATAATGCTGTAAAATCTTGGCGAATATTTCACTTAATTATAAAAATTTGTAAAAACTAGGAGAATCTTTCACTGATTTATAAAATATAGTAAAAATTTGGTGAATCTTTTGCCAATAAGACTCAAGCTTTTGATTCTGTAGATTACTAAGGTAGTGCAACAGAAGAACATACATCGAATCTCAAATCTGGACTCTCTCGACTCCTACACTCTCGAATGAACAAGTGTATGAATGAGGCATGATGTATTTATTTATGCATTTCACAAGTAGTATTTGATCACTCACAATTAGAAGGTGTTGATGAAACATGACTACACTAACTAGATTCATGGCAAGTAGGGACTCTACTTGTTATCTCATCCTTTAATTGTCCAATGGACATGTGGGGTCATGAATCTTGACAAGCCAACAAACTGATACAATTACATGAATATCCTAGTAGCGAACCACTTCCTTTATATATAGAGATAATTCTTGGACAAATTCCAAGTTTCCAACCAATATTCTCATCAAAATTTCTTCTCTTTGGTGTCGAATGGTAGGAGAGTTGCATATTTGTCAATGAATACTTAAAATGGCTCAATCCAAACAAATTCTCCTCAGCAAGTTATAACTTCTCCCATCACTGTTTTAAAACGTCCCAATACTATAAAATCATCAATAAATTGATAAGTAACAACCCCATGCACTTCTAAATTCACCCAGTTATGAGAATAACGCCCCATGCACTTCTAAATTCACCCAGTGATGAGAAAAACACCCTAGACACTTCAATACTTGCCCCGAGCACTTCAAAATTCTCCCAAAGATGATAAAATTCCCTAAGCACTTCAATATTTTCCTTGTCACTTCTAAATTCTCCCAAGAATGATAAAAACTCCCCATGCACTTCAATATTTTTCCCAAGCACTTCAAAATTCCCTCGAAGCACTTCAATACTTACCCCATGCACTTCAAAATTTACCCAATGATGATAGAAACACACCATGCACTTCAATATCAGCCTCAGCCACTTCAAAATCTCCCAGTGATGATAAAAACACCCAGACACTTCAATATTTCCCCCAAGCACTTCAAAATTCTCCCAACAAACGTAAAAACGCCCCCACCCACTTCCATGATTTCTCAGACACTTCATTACTTGCCCCAGACACTTCAAAATTTGTCCAATGATGATAAAGATGCCCTATGCACTTCAATAGTTTCCCTATGCAAGGGAGAAAAACACCCAACAATGATATAATCACCCAGGCAATCACAAAAATGCCTCAATCCGCACAAATTTTCCCCGACAAGTGATAACTTTGCCCATCACTATTTTAAAATGTCCCAACACCATAATAGCATTCATACATTGATCGATAACAACCCCAATCACTTCTAAATTCACGCAGTGAGGAGAAAAGCCACCCATGCACTTCTAAATTCACTCGGTGATGAGAAAAATACCCCATGCACTTCTAAATTCACCCAGTGACGAGAAAAACGCCCCAAGCAATTCCATACTTGCCCTGGGCACGCCAAAATTTTATGAAATATGATAAAATTGCCCTAAGAACTTCAATATTTTCCCAAGCACTTATAAATTCTCCCAAGGCTGATAAAAACTCCCCATGCACTTCAATATCTTCCCAAAGCACTTCAAAATTTCCCCGAGTCACTTCAATACTTGCCACATGCACTTCTAAGTTGACCCAATGATGATAGAAATTCCCCATGCACTTTAATACTTGCCTCGACCACTTCAAAATTCTCCTAGCAATGATAAAAAACACAAAGACACTTCAATATTTGCCCCAGCCACTTCATAATTCTCACAGTGAAGATAAAAATTCCCCCATCCACTTATAAATTCACCCAGTGATGAGAAAAATGCACCATGCACTTTTAAATCCACCCGGTGATGAGAAAAATTCCCCACGCACTTCTAAATCCACCTATTGATGAGAAAAACATCTAGAAATCGTGTCCTCTGATGCAAATGAGAAAATCTGGAAATCTTTTGAATAATCAGTGTTAACCAAAATCAGTGCTTTTGCTATGCTATCCTTGATGCACTTAAATGAATTGTATGGTTTGTATGTTGCCCAACCTTACGAATCTGAGGAGTGTAACCTACCGTCTGTAGATTCCCATAATAATTATGGTTGGCCTCAAGATCTTGATTCTAATCGACATGTGGAGGATTGTGTGAGTAAAAATTCTTATCAAAATCCAAGCTTGGGAAATTGAAATCTTTCTGATGGCTAGAGAAAGTGTGATTTTCTTGATCACATGGAAAAGCAAAATTTAGAATCTGAAAATTGGTTGACAGATCTAGCTCATCCTGTATGCTTGTAGATGGTTGGTATGCATTACTCTGATTTCTAATGAATGCATCCTTGATATTTTACCCAATAACACTATTATTGAAAAATCCTCCATGATATTGAGTGCTACCATATGTATTGTCTTGGGGAGCAGAAACTTCCCATTTACCATTACTTGTAGCATAATCATTTGAATGCATCGACAACTTTTCCATAGTACATTGTGTTTGCACACCTTGAAATTGATTACTTTGGCTATATAAACTGGGATCATCATAAGCATAATCTCTATCAAAGACTTCGTTTACTTCAGCTTGCTTAAATGACATTAACTAATTTTGAAAAGAAGATGTTGTTGAAACTCCACTTGTATAAGTTTTCCAACCATAATCTGCCACTCGATGCCATGCCACTCTTGAGCAACTAAGTCATAGTACAATCCAGGATACTGAGGAAGGGTAGTTGATGGTATGTATCCAAAGTCGACGTGCCAAACAAGAGAATGGTGTTCTTGTTATGGCCTTGATATGTGTTGAATTATAATTCAAGATGCAGAAAAATATGTTGTAGTCTTTAACCAATAGATCATAGACTAGGCCAGGATTCTTGTCACATTAGGGCTGACATGACTTGCACCATAGTTGAAAGGACATGTTCTTCCTGCTATTTAGTTGAAAGGACCTGCTATGTAAGGACCTCATTGACTAGAACCTTTTTAATGTGGTGTTAATATTTGTAAAATAGCTGTCCAAAAAACCTACACTTTAGATTTGATGTAATCAAGAACTTCTGCCCCATCAATTGCATTCCAATGTGTAGCAGGAAGAACATGAGTGTCTATAACAACCTCATTTCCATTTATGGGTGCATTGTAGATAATCATGCCTAATCTCCCTTCCATACGAACTACTTCACCTTCCTAAACTCTTGCATTGACACCATGAAGGCAAGACACAGTCTTTCCTTCAACTTTGCAGGGATCTAGAGATCCCATGGTGCAAAATTGTCTGCAACATTATTCCCATAAAATTTGTTAAAACTCATCAGCGTAGAGAGTTGCAACTTCTTATTCCTTGAACTATTATTAATTCAAGTTTCTTCTTTGGAAATAAAATGTCATAATTGATAATGGATTATAACTCATTTGAAAAACATTAAAATTGTTAATTATGTAGCATACCCATCATTTTTTAATTTCATGCCTTCAACTGCCGATACTAGAGGATAGATTTTTTTCTTTGGTAACTAGAACTCTGATATGCTTTCTCCCTAGTATTGAAGTTTTAAACACAAATATATAGAGGCTTAAAATGATATTTCTATAATAATACAAAGGATCATATTTGTTGACTTCAATGGCCTTCACGGGGCTTCTAATGGCTTACAATTTTATGGAAGGATGGAAGTAAAAAGTTCATTAAGCAAAATATCCCTTGAAAATAACATTGTAGAGAGTAACCTTCATAGTATTTGGAACTACTCTAGTATGAATGCATGTGTTCCAGTGATTAAAAGGTCTGATAATGGTTTGAAAACCATTTGCAATGTGAATAGAGTGAAAAGGGTATAAGACTATCATCCTAATTTAGTGTCTACATATTCTAACGGTAAATTTTGTTCCCAGGGTTTTATGAGGGAGACTTATGTATATGGATTTCATATGATGAATTAAATGTGGTTTCATATGTGACTGAAAACATAAATGAATTCGAAGAAATAAGATATACTCACTATATATTTCCTGTTGTTTCTAAGAATAACACCTGAAGGAAATTGTCATTCAATGTTGCTTGTTCACATGATTATGATCCATGGTGCCATATTTGAAACTGTCCCCGGAGATGGACCACTATTTCCAGTAGAAAAAATTACTACCTTTCCTCTTTGGACTACATGGAACACTCCAACTGCCACTACATCTTGAAAATAATCATAAAGAGGAGGGTCATATATGAGAAAAACAAAGAACACATCAATTCCGTCATGTACCCAGGAATCAAATGCCGCGAGAATATATGCATCATAGCATTGAGGCCAACAGACTTTGTAGGATGCAACTCTAGCATGAGGATCTCCTCCTTTTGCAATCCCTTCCACATATCCAATTAGAGTTGTGTTTTCCACAAAATTCCCACCTTATGTAGACAAGGTATGAGTACCATGTCCATCTATATATGGTGGAGAAAGAAATCCACCCACAAAGGGATTGAAAGGCCCATTTGCAGCCTCAAATCCCTAGTTGAAGTTGTTGGCTCCAATCAATTTCCTGTTGCAAACAACACATTGGAGAGTGAATCTTTGATTCTATGAAAAATATCATGAGGTTTGCTTCCTGATCAAATACCTAATGTACAAGACACTATAGAGTGTGAAACCTTGATTCTATGAATACAAGTAATCAATGTCTTGTTTCTTTAAGAAGGTAAATCCTACAACATAGTTGGGTTCTAGCATAAAACATAAAAATAACAAGCACAAGGAGGCAGAGGATTTCCCAACATTCACGTTGGCATTGTTCTTCTCCTTAGAAATATAATGCAACAATAAGGAACAAGAACCACATTAGACTGTAAGGAATGTAGCAAGAACAAACAAAAATGCATGAGTATGTGCATGTATTATTATTGTTTTTATCGATAGAATACAAACATAAGTAAAGAAAACACAGGGAAAAAATTCACCAATTAGAAAATCCATCTATAACAATGTTGCAAACACCAGCTCGACAAAAAATCGACAGGGTTCAGAAAAAAAACATCATTTCAGAATATCTCAAGCACACATTGGCAAATATCAGCAATATTCATTTTTTTCAATTTTTTATACATCTAAAGCAATAATAACATCAAATAAACACATTTCCATATGAATATAGCAAGAAAACCGATATATAAGATATATAAGATGTCTAGTCATACATCACACATAAAAAATGAATTGTGTCTTGAATCTCGAGTCATAAAAAAATATAACAAATGTATCAAGTTGAGGTATAAAAATCAATTGGGAAGTGTTACCCCCTACTAGCATAGGGTGTGCGCTTTAAATTTTTCATGATTTCTGGGATGACCTGGGAATCAAGGAGTCATTATGGGCTAGTTGCACGATTGAGAACAACAATGAACAACAGTAAATCCAAGTCTGGATATTTTCTGGGCACTTCACCCCCGAACAACACTGAGAAGTAATCCTATGCCTGTTTTGACGTCAAATAAGCATCAAGAAACAGTTCTGATATATTCTGGGCAGATTCTTAAGGTCATGTCAGTGGAATAGGCATCAAAACTCAAATTAGGGCACAATTTGGATGGATCTATGCATTCCTACAGCTGTTTGGGCTCTTTGGACAAGACTGGACATCATTCTCAACAGTTTCTCCAAGTTCCGGGTGTAATCTGAACCCTAAAATAGAAATAGACATCATATTTTGGGTCTAATATGAGCCATATGGGGATTTCACTCAGTTTCATGGGCATGAATATCTAGTTGAGGGGTTCAAGTGCATTTAGATCATATGCTAGAGTCCATATCATGGCATTGGATACCTCCTAATTGGGATGATTACTGCTATATTCCAACTATGTTTATAGACTAGACTTGAATCACATACCTAATACTAACATAATAATATATGCTAGTTATATACTATAATACTTGTAACGAGCCTTACAGATGTTACTTGTGAGTATGAGAATTGGGCACCCTTGAGATGGATAAGCAAATCATTAATGTGAGAAAATGGGTATCAATTTTTTATAGTCACTTCATTGAGATCATGATAATAAGTAACAAGATGCCATGCACCAGATTCCTTTACAAAAATGAAGAAAGTAGAGGAACCATAAGGAGAGGAGTTAGGTTCTATATGTCTAGAGTTTAAGACATATTGAATATGTCACTCAATATCAAGAAATTCATGAGGGGCTAAATGGTATATTGGATCAATTGGAAGAGAAGATGTTGAGACAAGATCAATAGTGTGCTAGATGAAATGAATGGGGGGAAGGCCAACAGGAGGTGTAAATACATACACACAATCATCTAACAAGGGCTTCATATAGGGTGTGGAACGATGGGAGTCATTATCAATCTTAAACCATTGAGCCACACATAGTGACATGAATTTGTGAAGATTGACATGGAACACAACAACATTGTTGGACAACAAGGAAGGTGAATGGGTTAAAGAAGATGTGAGATCACAAGCCTTTCCATCTTTAAAAAATTCATAAGTGTTGTGGTGAGCATCATATAGGGAATGACGAATAATTTGGTAAGGGAACCCAGTAGTAAATATACACAATTGAGAGGAGACACATCACATTCCAAAGTATATTGAAATGCCCCAATGGAAATGGTGATAACATAATGCTCAGTGACATGTAGATGAGGAGCATATTTTGTAACCAAACCTGATATGGAGTTTGATGGTCTGTAGTGGGGAGTTGTAGATAGGAGACTAAATATCATGGGAAAATATATTTATTTGGCTACCATTATCCATAATTAGGGTGGTGATTCTAGATTTAATTTGATAATTATGAACATATAGGAAACCTAGTTGATGTTGGAAGGATTTGTTGTACATGAATGATAGTGTAGGATCTGGGGTGGTGGGATTGGGTAAAAAAGTTGGAGGACTCAAAAAATTGGTAGAAGAGTGAGATGAGGTACTAGGAATGGACTTTGATAGGAACAATAATTATAAAATTCATATCCACGTAATTTCTTCCCAAGCAAATAAATAGACCCTTGAGAAATATCAATGACAAAGTGTGAAAATTAGTGTCCAATGTTTAGCTTGGATTTAAGATATGTAGCAATTCCAGTTAAGTTTCATAGATATAGAAGATTAGGAAACAGACAGATCATACCACTATCAAGGACATAATAAATTAAAAAGTCCCTATTTTTTCCTAGGGGATTTGAATATTTACTTTGATAAGTTAGTAGGATTGGATGAAGGCTACCATAAAATGAGAACATTGTTATCTTTCTGTTTAAATGAAAACTTTCATGAGTATGGCTTAAATCTACACAAATAGTTGTTGTGACCTATTGCTTAACTCTACACAAATAAAATCTCATGTTGAAATGCTACAGTACCGTGCTTGGAGATGTGAATCAAATTGCAAGTTAAGTCACCATTTTCTCCTTTATTTTGCAAATAAACCTCAAGTGTTTTATTGACTAAATGATCTTGGATCTATTTCTTCTTTCATATCTGCATACAAAATTATCTCCTTTTTCCTAGGCAGGGACTGTTCAACCTTTTCCTTCAGCCTTCTAAGAAGAAATGGTCTAAGAATCAAATTAAGCTTTGAAATTACCTAGAAAAGTACTTCTTATCAATGCGAACAAGGGAATCTATTTACCTAGATGGGCATTTGATGTCGGTACCTGAAAAAGGGAATCTCTTTACGATTTATTTATTTATTAATTTTCTAGTTTTCAAATTTTATTTTAAGACGAACAAATATAACTTGATATTAATCAATGGATTTCAGTCTAATTTCCCTCAGTTATTAGAAGCAAGAGCTAACAGGAATGAGTACGACAAAGGACCAATAAGGATAGGAAACTTGGGATAGACTTCTTAATAAACTGTAAGAAATAGGTCTAATGACAGCATTCTATTCCTAGAAATGGAAGCAAAAAGTAAGATCTACTCTTTATTATGAAAAAAACCTGGTCAATGCTTTTTTCACTGCTAGGATACTGCACTTTTCTGAACATATAGAATCTGAGATCTCTTTATTGAGAAGTTTTATGAGTTAGTGGGGATTTATGTTCTGTTAGGGATTGTGTGGCCATTTAGGGTTAGTTCAGTGGTCTTTGGTCATGTTTATCTATTATTATTTTCTAAAGTAAAAAAGGAGAAATAATGTTGGAATCCTGGAACCAATAGGTTTTGGTAGTTTTGTGAATTTTTGAGAAATTTCTAGGAGTTTTTTGAAACAATGATAAATTGTTGAGTAGTTTCCATATGTTTGGAAACGTTGATGAGGTAGTTTGTAGTGGTTTGACATATTTCAAAATTTGGCTATGGTCTCAAGGTACGTAGTTTCATTATACAATCTACATCCTATTTGGGTTGCAAAAAGAAGGAATATTTAAAGGAGTCTATGATGTTGAACATGTATTGGAATGAATGTGGGGCAAGTAATGCACTTGAGCCTTGATTTTAGGTTTGATCAATTTCGAAAAATTAGAATTAGTCTTGTACTATTTTCTATTAATAAATTGTCATCAGTTTGCAATGAAGTTAGGTAACACCAACTACAATTGACGTCACACAATGATCTCATTCTTAGATATGGGTATAGCACCTTATGCATAGTTACTTAACTCTTATGAGCTTGAGTCAAGTCTTCCAAGTTTAATTTGGCCTTGGTTCATATCCACAATTTTGATTTGCATGTCAAACACAAATCAAATTGACATGGTGGGTTTGAAAGAAGTCAAATTGAGTGACTAGTTTGACTCATATGTCTCATGAGTGAATCTTGTTCTTATGTTCATAAACGACATTGAAAACCATAACTAATATCCAATATTGTTTCCTTTTCTATTTTTATTTCACAATAAACAACTAGTAGACTTGTTCCTTTCCTAAAATCCACGTCATTTTGTAGTATGTAGTATATTTATGTACTTTGAAATGTGTTACTACTGAAAATACCTATCATTTGAAAATTGAAAATTCTATTATAATGAAATTCATTTAAATTTAGTGTATTTTGATGTTATTTTAAGTTATCAAGCCAACATACAAGTCTTTCAAAGTTTTAGTCAACTCTTACTCTTCAATGTTGTCTAGTGACTCTTTGACTAAAGTTTGGGAACTTTGATGTGATGTTGGGGAAGGTAAATTCATATTTATTTGCACAACGAAATAATTGTGAAATTTGGGATAGGCCCTCTAGTACATGATTATGTTATATTTATTGTGAGATGAGATATGACGAGATGATTTTATTAATGTCCAACGAATGACCATAAAAGTAGGTCAATGAGATTGAAATAATACGCCTATTGTAGGTGCAAAGAGAGATTGTGAGGGCTACTCCTAGAACATTATCAAAAGTAGTAAAATATAAAGAACTAAGTTTCCAACTAAAAACTATATGTCTATAAGAGAGGAGGGTCCCAACCACCATTCATCAGTACCATGTCGGGCACAACAGTTTCCCAGCCATCATTTTCAAGTTGTGTCTTCTTATTAGAGATCACCAGCTCAAGAGTTAGGTATTTGTAATTAACTAGTAATGATGTGTTGATGCTCTTTCATCACCCTCACAGTTGGATGACCCTTGTGCCTAAGCCTTCCCTTACTCTATTTAGATAGTCTGGATTAAGTAGAAATGGGTGAGGATTAATCAACATGAGGCTCTCTACTCATGATGCAAGGTGCCCCTCTTGAGTATTCCAATATTTGGTGCAAGTTATCCACATCTAATTCAACCTTCTAAGTCTACACTACAATTTAGTTATCCACTTAGGCATGATTAAATAAGATTTCAATGCTTCTTTTATGGATTAGAAACAAAACTTAAGTTCTAACAAGTTGTCATGCAGCATAGAATTTTGATAACCCAAGGTAATTTGTCCCTGAACAAGGCAGATTTCCATGATCACAAAGAAAATAGCCATAGAAGTTTGATACCCATTACTAGGCAGAATCATCAAATTAACAAAACAAAAGGAGAAGTTTCGGGCTTTCTAAGAGAAGTAATGTTTCCAAGAACATTTTCTAAGATATCAAAAACATGGAGAAAACAATTGTTGGAGTACCAACACTCCAATAATATTTAGGAGCCATGAAAATTTGTGTAAGTCCCACTTTACTATTTAGTGTCATGTAAATTATAAGGTGACATTTAAATGATATGGTTAAGGGTTAGGTGGTTAAACCACCAGAACCACTAAAGAGTGGCAAAATATTTAATAATGTTAGACGTCACATGCTGTATGGGAAATGTATCGTTCATGCATTAGTAAGAAAGACTTCCATGTTTCCTCTCCAATATCATCTATGAATGTGTGAACCCTAAATTTTTACATAGTACCAACGCGATACTGGTCTTGACTTGCTATTGGAGTTCATGTCTAATGAGTTCATTTACACTCTCAAGGATTGAGGTCGGGACTTTTAAAAGAAAAAGAAGTCCAACTCTAACTGATATAATTTAATTTAAAAAAGAGAATAAACTAAAGTTTCTAAGGTCTGTACTTTTAGAAGGATTTCAAATAAACAATTTAGAGTAGAAAATGAGAATAATTCAAACACCATACAGATGATAAAAATAAATAATTGATATTTTTCGTTAGTTGAAACTTGAAAGATATTAAAAATTAAAGTTAGTATTTCGTGAGCACAGTGAGTGCAAATGTCAAAGATGGGATTATTGTGCAGGCAGATCTCATCAAAGGCAGCTAGGAGAGCAACAAGAGTAACACATTTTTGAAAGACTTACAACCTGCAAGAATAATTCCATACACATTGCAAGCTAGATACGTGAGATGCTTGTAAAGAAGCTAACTCTGAGAAAATAGATGCTAGTAGTATGTTGACCCATGACGAGTAGGGAAAAACACCAATAAGAGAATGACTGAATGAGCTTTGCAGATAGGATTGTAGCACCTACACATAGTGATTTCGAGGAAACATAATACAACAAATGATTTTAACGAGCATGGTAAAACGCCATTTATAGAATGACTGAATCAGTTTGGCAGACAGGAATGTAGCACCTATATACAATGATTTTGAAGCAACATAATAAAACATATGAATTTAATGCTGAGACAATAATACAGTCAACTCAGTAGACCCTACAAATATGTTGTTGCATATTGAGTTTAGGGTACAAGATTACAACATAAGTGCCCAGTGAAAGGAAAGACACCATGTAAGAAAGCAAGACAACAGACATAAAACGAGAAGGAAAGACACCATGTCAGAAAGAAAGCCAACAAACAGACAACGAGAAGGAAAGACACCATGTCAAAAAGCAATCCAGCAGATGAACAAGAATATTTATGTGATCGACATGATCCATTTTGAGTAATTCCATATGTTGACATGAATTTTCCATATGAGGGAACATTTAGAAATGATGCTTAGACATGAAGACACCAGCTAGGGCATGGTATTTGCAAGTCACATAATTCCAACGAAAATGTACTTGTTGTTTTCTATTATGAAAACCTCATAAAATTTGAGTTTCAATGATGGTGAAATGAATCATAGGTCTGAATAAAAATTAAATGATGCATATATTTGGCCACAATTATTAAAACAAAACACTCCAAAACTTAAAAGACAGTCTTCTGGAATCACCGAAAGAAATATTTTAGTTTAATCCCGTAGTCTATTTTATCTAAAAGAAGTAAGACAAAAAAATAGGTGGACTGGCATTATACCATTAATGTTGAAACCGATGAAAACTAACTGTTTTGAATAACTGTTAAAACTTAGGCGTATTCAAGCAAAGGCTACAATAGTTGGAATACTCGGTTTGATAGAATGTCAAGGTGAATCCAATTGAATCTTGCATTCAACGAAAGGATACATGAGGGTGGTAGAAATTTAATATTGTTTGAATATTGTTCAAGTGGGAGTGGTGGATTCAAGCTTCAAAATTAGGGAGACAGTAGTTCGATAGAGCATTGATGAAAGACCCAGTCTCAAAGATTAATAGAACCTGAAGACATGACATGTAACTAGATTACCTTCCTAGAAAAAAAATCACCACTATAGCTAGTTACATAGGTGTAGTCTGTAATCCTTGCATATCCATCCCCAGATCCATAGTAGAATCAAGATCTTAGGTCTCATTTGGAATGTCAATCATTGGGTCAACAAAGACTTAGATGGTTCTAGAGTCAACTCCAAACTAGATTTTAGATTTGGGTCATGTTGTGAATTTCAATTTGGAAATGTAATCTCCTAGAATGAGGCCGGTGCCCTCTAAAATAACTAGCCTCCCTCAATACCTAGATCATACCCTTATATCTTAGGAAGAGGATAAATATCTTCACATTGATCAAACAATTTATCCCAATTAAAATCCTTCCAAACCTCCTTAATTGGAATGGAATCAATGGATAAGGACTATGAAGAAAACAATTTCCATCCTCTAAAAATATAGTTTCCTATAGCATCTGCTTTGTGTTCCACTGCCCAAAATCCATCGACCAAAGCAAGGGAAAATTCTCCACACAACTCATAATTGGGTTCTTTCTTTGCATCCTTAGTTCAAGTACCTATGGCTAACTGGGAAACACAAGCTTCGTCGTCTGAAGGAGTTGCTTTTCACTTAGTTGAATATCATCTAAACTAGTGTTATAAACTTCTGCCAATAAGAAGTATATTCTATTTTCCTACAGAAGGATAATTTTTGAATGACAGTAGTTGTCATTTAATTGTGAAAGTTCAAACATTTAAAAATTCACCCCTTCTTGACTGGAAATGCAATCTCTTTGCTCAGTTGATTGATTAACATGAAAAGAATAAAGAGACATTTGTGAATAAACTCGCAGATATTTTGGACCTATGTCATAATGTTTTCACCTAGGACCAAAGGTTTTTCAAGAATGGTTGGATCATGTATAGTCTGTTATGGAAATAACATCCTAGATTTTTGTGTAAATATTTTAATTTTCTTCCTGGCAACCAAATTCTGACAACAGTTGCTATAAGAATATTCATCCATGGATATATTGGATAAAGATGGCATGTTTGTAGGGTACGATTTGAACCTCCAAACCGATATCTATTTTCTATTTGATTGGAAAAGGGCAGCATCATTTACACAAAACTGGATGTTTAAATCAATGGTGGTTATTCACTCATGTAACGCTGCTAAGTAGAAGGAGAAAACAAAAATTATGTCAATAAAAAAAGGGTCTATGCCAACAAGGATGATTATATAACAAAAGTGTACAAGGCATGAAAACTAAAGGAATGGAAGAGAAAGACTCGTGAAGGCTATGATGCCTGGATAGGTTGTGAAGAGGTTGAGGGGCCACTTGTTGTGGGAAAAGATATTGAAGGAATTGGCACATTCCTGCACACTCCATTTGCTGCCCCCGCCTACAATATCCAATTCATCTGTTTAAGACTTGAGTCCTTTATAACCAATTGAAGAAAATAATAATCATTGTGAGAGAATAAAATTACAATCAATTTGTACAGTAATCTCTAGCCACTTCAGGAAAATTCTTGAGACTGTTTTTGACATTTTTCTAAAAAGTCTAGATTAAAATCAAAAGAAGCTAAGTAACTGCTCGTCCAAACACTTGAGTTAATGCCAATTATTATTGTGTTCAATCCTTTAACACAAATATTTAGTTGAATATGTCAAGTTTTATAATGTTGTGAAGGTTTAGACCAGCAAACTATGAATAGCAAGCTCATTTCAATAGAGTTGTTGGTGAACTCAAAGCAACTGAGTTATTTTTTTACCATGTCTAAAGCCATTTTGGGTTTTCTCTATTTATCGTTTCTAATCATAAATCTCATTCTCTTGGCCACTCTTGACAGGCTTTGTGGAAAATGCTGGGTTGTCAACTCAAATTTCTACTTTTCATCTAGAAACAAATAGTCAAACAAATGTTATCAACAATACCCTTCTCACTGCTATTAAAATTCATCATCAGTCTTAAAAGTAGTGGGATAACACACACACACACAGAATACAAGACAATTACAACAAGGCTCCTCATTTGTCTACAGGCCACTGTCCCTTTAAGGCTTGTTATGGTTTTCAACTGCATGCACGTTATGAGTTGTGGGTGTGTCTTATGTTTCTTTTCATCAGAAGAAAGAACAAGGTAAAGCCTCTACTTTTACACTTGGAAAAGTTTCATCCCAAAGAAAAAACAATACTTTTGCAACACAGGGAAAATAAAAGGCATCAGATTATACACGACCTTCAAAAAGTTGGAGGTAATGTCTACATAATTTGGGTAGGAAAAGAAAAAACAATACTTTTGCAACCCGGGGAAAATGAAAGGGCATCAGATTATACATGACCTTCAAAAAGTTGGAGGTAATGTCTACATAATTTGGGCAGGCAAACAAAAAAGCAAGATCAACATTATAAACTATAGCCTTTATGTTATGGTTAAACTAAAGCCTCTAAAACAAGTTAACCAATCCCCCCACCTTGACAACCCAAATGCCCAAGCGAATCCAATATCATTCCCAACATAGTAAGTAAAAAATTAAAATGTTAAGAAGCCCAAAACAAGCCGCACCTTTTCCAGAGCCAAAAAAATGGAAACACGCAGCCTTCTGTAGAAGTGTGTCTACACGTAAATACCGAGGAGGCCTAGCCCCAATATATGATGCTGCTGCTGCAATGGTGGAAAGCTGTGGCAACTCTAGAATGAAATTCAAGCCCGATTATACCCAATGGAAACACTATGAAACCCGATTCTACCAAATCGAAACCCTGAAACCTGATTCTGTCGATATATAGGGAAGAAATCGGTCCATTATGCCCTGATGCCAGGATTTATGGATGAATTTCTTAAAAAACATTCACAAGAATGAAAATCCTGGGGCGATTGAGACTCGTATTTCGATTTACAACAAAAAAATTGGGCGAAATTTGGATTTAAAACCTCCATGGCCAGAAATTGGGGGCGAATGGAGAATTTTAGGGGAATTTGTGGAGGCTAAAATCGTTTTTCCGGGTAAATACGATTGGGCTAAGTTTGTTTGAACCATTTTTGGGGAAATAAATAATGGGATAAATTTTAATAATGAAAAAAAGAGGTTTAACATAAAATATTTGCCCACTAAATTTTCAAAACCCCCCAAAATTTTCCCATGGGCTATAATTTGCCCCTAAAATTATTCGTGAAAGAGAGATATGTTGAAGATGATGAGCAACATTGTGATGATGTTCTTGAGGAATGTCAAGTAGAAGAAGGTGAGTTGCTGGAATGTTTGGTGAAGGAACATGAGTATGAAGATGTGATTACAGTGAGTGACAGAGGAGTGTCTCGAGCTTTGATTGAGATAGAGATATATGCTAGTTTCCAAGTTCTTGGTTTATTGGATAGCACAGAAGAAAAGGTAGAGGAGTATGTTACTGCAGTCAAAGAGTTGAAGTTACTTCTTGGAAGTAAAACTGAAGTTCAGTAACAACAAGTGAACATTGCAGAGGGAGATGTCTTCAAGGATAGTAAGGATGTAAGGATGGCAGAAGAAAGCAGTCAATAGCTTAAAGGCGAATCTACAGAGTGGGATAGAGAAATTGATGAGTTGTGGAGAGCTATGAAGAGACATTCCAAGAGAATGTGCAATCCACAGGAGAAAAAGGAGGTGAGTTGTTTGAGTTCATTGACTGAAGAAGACGTTGAAAGCAAGTTTGAAGGTAGATTGCAGAACAAAGTGTGGAAGCCTGGTAAGTTAATACCAACACTGAGTGTGATGATGGCAAAGGTAGTGGACAACTACAACAGAAGGTTTGGGATCCATGAAGATGAATATTGAAGAAACATGAAGAGGAGTTCATGAATAATTTCTACCTTGGGAGTCTGATGCAGGAGCATCAATGCTGAGCCAACAATGTGATTGTGTGTTTACATGTTTTGGCTAGCAAGAGGACAAGCAGTCCTGAAGTGGGGAAGAGAATCTGTTTGTTTTTCTTTTTAAGTATTTTATTAATTACAAAATATGTAACCGACCAGTGTGATGTCAGTTTTTTAGAAGAGTAGGACATAGTGGTGAGTTGATACTCCCTACGTGGAGATCAAGCTAGATAGCCATTTTGGTGAATAATGATGGGGACTCCGTCATCGTGGAGGAGAGTTAGTTAGTTTTTTTTGTTGTTTGGCCATTCTGTTTTGGGGTCTCGAATGTATGAAAAGGAAAAAAGAAGAGTGTGAGAGGGTCTACGGTAGAGAGAGTCGGTGAGATATTTTTTTAAGCCTACGGGTAGAGACCGGGGGGGATATGGCCAAGTAAAGCGAGGATCATGCCATAGGTAGCTGGTAAGAAATCTCAAAAGTAAATCAGGGTTTGCTTTAGTTTGTACAATTTAATCCTGTCGGTGGAAGAAGAGATTCATCATTTTCTGTGTATGTGTTTATGCATCTTTGTGAATGTGTTAAAGGTGTGATGAATATCGGTTTGTTTGAAGATTCCATGTTTATTGTGTAATCATGTGCACAGAGCAGTCTTCCTTTGATGAGATTGTCAAGGGAAGAACGAAATAGTTGATTTCATTAAGTGGGAGAGAACTGGGCAGAATTTCCGAGTATGAAATTCCAATTCTAAAGGGAACAAAGTAAAACACCTTGGTAAGAATCAATTTGGAATCAATTTAGAGAAGTAAACACTAGATGATGCGTTGATGGCCTTGGTGGGAAGTTGAACATATCAGATCAAGCAAAAAGGAAGATCAATGACTGGAAAAAGAGTTCACAAAGTGAACGTGCGCAGGAGTTAACATTTCCGCAAGTCGATGTGAAGTGTTCTGCATTGATCATTATGTGTGTAATTAAAGATATATTATGCCCTTTCTTAGATTCGTTTATTATAGTATATATGGATGTAATACCCCCAATTCGACCCTTAGGATATATTATCCTTTAATGTAAATAATGTGTACATGTGATGTATGTTTTCCTAGCGTGGAGCTCAAGGCCAAGGCCCCGCTAGTAAAAGACCGAATTTTATTTAAAGGGCAATTATTTGATATTTTCATACCATGTGCTCTTAAGCCATGGAAAATTGTAATAGGATGTAAATTAGACATCATGCAATATAAAATACCAAAGCTGGCTACGGAGGCAATGAATGAGAAGGGGCCACGTGTATCCACTAGGGAGTGGTGAGGGGGCTATGGGAGTGACCCATAGGTTGCCATTTGTCATTATGTGAACCCATTGACTTCCTTAGGTGACATTAATGCCAATTGTAAGGAAGTGGTTGAGATTTCAGCCCATGACTTTGATGGAGTATGGGCAGCCCTGAAATTCGTATGGGAAGGTATGGGCTCTTTTGACTTGTCACACAAGTCACTCTACATCTTGGGGGTTGCTCCATCCTTATCCCCATTCCATTGTGGAAGTATGGGACATCTTTCTCCACCAAAAAAAAACGAGCTCCCAACAGTGAGAAAACCGAAAATCGCGACTGTGAGAGAACCCACGTTTTGGGAAGCCAAAAACGTCCCGATTTGGTATTGGACAGAGAAATCCAATGGGGGATCCATTGGTAGGAACCTTGGGGCGAATTTGGGAGCAATAGCTACCCCAAAAGCCATGGGAAAACCCAGTTTTAATGGCCCAGAAAATCAGTGACGGATTTGGGTTGTTTGTGACAGATTTGTGAGAAATCCGATTGTGGATGTATGAATAGAGGATGGGATTGCTGAGTCTAGCTTGAAGGGTATGTGGCTCTGGGATTGAGCTCAGTGGACTAGCATCCTCCTCCATCTCCTATTGCATGCTTGAGAAACCCAACCGTGTGTTGGCTTAGCATGGCTGTTTGAGTGAAACCCTGACTGTGAGTGAGCCATCTAGTTCCTCCTTAGTGGATACACAGCCCAGCTCGGGGGTGATCTCTCAGCTGAAAGAATACAAGCTGGACAGAGGTCTATGGTTGGGTGGAACGTTGCTCTCACGTAGCCAGTCGTTTGGACCATTATAATTCGAGATAAGTATTCTTGATGTTAATTCTATGCCCTGCAAGCATTTTAAATAATGATTGTTGTTTATATGTTGAATGCATGATAAAACTGTGTGCATATGTATTGTTAATTCCGCTGTGTTTATATTGAATTGAATCTGCATAGAGAAGTTTTAAAATGTTAGTTATTTATGTGCAAAAAAAAAATATTGGGGCTAAGTTTACCAAAAGCCCGGTAGGTTGTTAATGTTTCCTTCCCTGTTGTTTGATGGAGAAGGGGACGTTACAATGGATGACATCATACTGGTAGATCAACAGCCGAGATCAGATCCGCAAGAGATCGACGATTGATATAGCGTTCCGTAGAAGGAAGAATCTTGGGAGATAACGAAGAGAGGTTATGGAAGTCACGTTGCGGGAGAGTAATTGCGGAAGACTTTTCAAGAAATCACGAAACGCGTGCCCGCAATCTGCAATCTGCAAACTACAGAAAGGAAGTTGTGGAATTCACGTTGCGGGAGAGTAATTGCGGAAGGATTTTCAAGAAATCAAGAAAAGCGCACTCGCAATACGCAATCCTCAAACTGCAAAAAGAAAGTTGCGGAAGGGATCGTTGCAGAAGGACCATTGCAACGAGGCGATTGTGGAAGGACGTTGCGATTGCAGAAAGAATACGTTTCCACAAGACTATTGTGGATAGCTAACTCTGACAGGAAGAACATTGTGGAAGGCCACAGAACCTTGTGGAAAGCCCATTTTGAAGGTAAGGTGTAATACCCCAATTTTAACCCTTATAAAATATTGGATTTTAATGTAAATATTGTGTACATGAGATGTATGTTTTCCTAGTGTGGAGCTCAAGGCCAAGGCCCCGCTAGTGTATGCTCAGATTTTATTTAAAAGGAAAGTATTTGATATTTTGTTACCCATGTGATGTTAAGCCATGAAGTATTGTAAATGATGTAAATATTTAATATTTCAATAAAATACCAAAACTAGCTATGGAAGCAATGAATGAGAAGGGGCCATGTGTAATCCACTAGGGAGTGGGGTGGGAGTTGTGGGGATGAACCATACACTGCCAAATGTCATCTTGTGAACCCATTTGACTTTCCTTGCTGACATTTAATTCAGTTGTAAGGAAGTTGTTGAAGAATTTAGTCCATGGCTTCAATGGAGCATGGGCAGCCTAGAAATTTGTATGGCAGAGTATGGACTCTGTTTTCTTGTACCACAAGTCACTCTACCTCATGGGGATTGGTCATTCCTCATCCCCATTCCATTGTTGAACATCCCAGCATCAATTTTCATCCATTATGAATTCCCAGCAGTGAGCAAAAACCAGAAATCGCAACTTTGCAAGAACCCACGTTTTGAAGAGCCAAAAATGCCCAGATTTGGTATTTGATAGTGAAATCCAATGGGGGATCCATAGATATGAACCTTGGGGCAAAATTGAGAGTATTAGATACCCCGAATTCCATTGAAAAACTCAGTTTTTATATCCTAGAAATCCAGTGATGGGATGGAGTTATTTTGATGACAGAATTGTGAGAAATCCAATTGTGAATGACTGAGCAGAGGTTGGGTTTGCTTGATAAACCCAGTGAAGGCTTGAATCTCAAGGAATTAGCAGTTGGACCTTTCTATGCCCACCTTGAAGAGAACTGGAGGAAAGGGACGCCTGAGGGACTGTGTAGCAGAGAAGGGGACCTTCCTTGTGTTGGGTGAGGTAGGTATTGTGGGTGCCACACTGTTGAATTCATTTGAGATGCATGTAGCCTTGTGGTTGAGCTCATTGTCTTAGCATTTCCCTCCTCTATCCTTTTGTATGCTTGATAAACCCAACTGTGTGTTGGATTAGCATAATTGTTGAGTGAAACCATAGCTGTGAGAGAGCCCATCTAGTTCCACCTTAGTGGATACACAACCCAGCTCGTGGGTGATCTCTTAGCTGAAAGAATACAGGCTGGGCAGAGATCTATGGTTGGGTGGAACGTTTCTCTCACATAGCCAGTTGTTGGATAGCTTCTTCTCAAAGATAAGTACTCTCCATGGTTTAAATTATGATCATTATGTGTTCTACTCTGAATGTTAATTGTTCATGTTAATGAACTGAACTGATTATCTTGATGAAATTTCTATGAACATTGTGCATGGCATGAGAATGGGATTGATTCTATGTATGATTGATTCACCATCTTCTTGGGTTAAATATGTTGATGCATTCCATTCTATCTATGTGTTAATATGTTTAATTCCGCTGTATATTACAATTGTGCATTTTATTTTAATTGAAAATTTTAGTCTTATGGATTTGGTTTGAAGAATTAAACACCCCCGTGTTACAGTCATGTTCCCTCTGTGGTTTGGAATGATGGGAGGGGACGTGAGATAAGGGCCGCAATTGAGAAGGACTTATCTTGTTTCTAGCTAATTCTAGTGGTTCGATTTCAAAGCATCACGATAATTCCTGGGATGTGCGGGTTGGACTGGCTTCTTTCAATCCGCCCCCCATCACATAATCTCCTAGACTTTATTCTCCACTCCTCTTCCTATTTTCTCTCTACGCTTTGGATATTCTCTTCCAGGATTTGTTTTTTCTTAAGAGTTTCCTCAGTGATTTCATTGATTTCCATTTCCTCTTGATACACTTTCAGATTTTATTTGAGATTTTGGATATCCTTCCCGGGTCATGGAATATTTTTATCCCATTGTTTAAGGGCATTCTTGGTAGCTCTTAGTTTAGCCTCCCAGATAATTATTGGAATGCCCTTAATGAATAAATTCCACGCATTCCTTACTATCGTAAGTAATTCCTCTTTTCTCATCCAGGTGGAGAGAAACTTTAAGGGGAGGGGATCCAAGTTTTCGAGTTGCAAGAATTCTAAAAGAATCGTCTTGTGATCTGAAACGGATGATGGAAATTTTTTTGAAGAAGGGATATATTTTTTTAACAAAAAGAAATTGTTTACCAGGAACTGATCGAGTCTTGCCACAATGTGACCCAGCCTTATTCTTATGTTGTTCCAAGTGAAATTCCCTTTCCTCGGTTTTATGTTTGTGAGGTTCCAGGCTGCTTACAACTCCCTAATTTTCTTGCCAAAAGGGTCCCTGAATTTTGAGCCACCATACCTTTCTGAGGGAGAGATCATGACGTTGAAGTCCCCAACCAATATGCTACTAAGGTGAAGGACCCATTCTTTGAGGTCTTCAAAGGATCTCCAGAATTCATGTTTCTTATGATGAAGGATTGGACCATAATTCATGTTTATTCGGTATATTCAAGCTCTACCATAATCCAATTAGGACTCCTCCATACCGAGATGAGAGATAAACTCATCTTATCCCACCAAGTGGCAATACCCCCTGAGTTTCCTACAGCCCCTACTAAGCTACCTTCTCCATTTCACCACAATTTTTTCATTACACCTCTACTTTATTCTTCACTCATTTTGGTCTCTTGGATGAGAAGGATGGAGATCTATTATGTTCTTAGCATATTCCTAATAGCTTCTGACTTTGATTTTCCTCCTAACCCTCTACAATTCCAAGAGATGATTTTCATTTTTTATTTGAGTTGGTAGGGGTGTTCCTGCTCTTCTGATTCTCATTAGCTCCAAGAGTTATTTTTCCTGAAGTCGACATGATCTTTAAATGCTAATCCAAAAAGGTTTTCTTCTCTTCCGCCTTTTCTTTTTCTACTTGTTCCTCCCTATGGGTCCTATTTGAATTCCTTCCTTTCTTGCACATTGCTCCTTTCCCCTCTTATATGTATTATGATGTTTCCTCCTACATTTTATTTGACATTGATCTCGTCACAGAACTAAATGCTCCAGATCCTACCTCAACAAATGGCTTTTCAGGAAGGGTTGGCATTTGATTCTCTTCTTGTGATATTTATGTTAGAATTGGTTCTTCTTTCCTTGTTTCTTCTTGGACTTCCTCCCTTATATCCCCTTCTTCAATTGCATCCTTCTCTACAACCTAAAATATGTTTGCATAGGGCCCCAATTTGGCGAAGCATGAGGAGGCTAGGTCTGCCTCAGAGGGGATTTTCTTCCTTTTTTTGATACTACATTCCATTCACCTTCCTTATCCGCCTCTTTGTCCTGAGCTCTCTTCCTGGTACATTTCTTAGCAAAATGTATGTATTCGTGGCATATATTGCACTTGAAAGGAATCTGCTTGTATTCTATTTTCTATATGCGATTCCATTCATCCATTTTGATGTTTGTTTCCTTTGGCGGGCCTTTTCCAAGTCAACTTCTACACATCTTCTAGTGCAAGAGAAGAGGGGGGGTTTTGGATCCGCCCTGTCAATGTATTTACCAAGAGTATTATGTATTTCCTTTAAATCCTCATGCCCCCAACAATGCAGGGGAAGGTGAGGGATCTTGACCCAAACAGAAACCGCAGAAGGTATGTCACTCTCTAGGTCAAAGGAAGCATTTCACTGGTTCAAGTACATACCTCTTGGCCCAAGGAAGTATGGTCCATTGCGAAAGATAAGGTCTTTTCCTTCCTTATGCTCGAAAAGAAAAACGAAGAAACCCTTAACACAAAAGTTTTGACCACTTCACCTTTAATCAACAGTCTCCAATTCTTATTTTGCCAAACTTCTATCACTTTCGGGGATGGCCATAACCCCGTGAATTGTCCTATCATCCCTTTTCCTGAGAGAGCCAGTATCTTGCTATTTGTTGAAACCGAGGAGAATGTAACTTCAGGAGCCGCCAAAAGCTTGACGAAGCGAGAGTCCAGGTCCTTGATCATCTTGGAGGAAGTATTCGACGTCGCGAAGATAGATGAGCGGTACCGAGCAGCAAGAGCCCCCTCGGTTCAACAACCGAAGGGGGATCCATGGGAGAGGCCAAGAGCCAAAGGCCGAAGCAAACCCTAGGGGAAATCAGAAGCTATGGTTCTGAGAATGCAGTAGGTAGAAAATAGTCTCATAGATCAACAAGGGTGCCTCCTAATGAATTGGATTACCAAAAATAAAGAATAAACATGTTATTATTAATATAAGCAATATGAGCAAACATCAACTTAGCCACTTGCATCTCATTATTAACTTGACTAGCAATTTCTTATACAAATTATGATATTTACAATGTTATTATGGTATAATTTATAGAAAAACTCAATCCATTACCAAGCTTTGGGTGGAGTCTTGTGTTGCAAACCAGGATCAAACATGAAGGTATTTTGGTTATCTAAAAGAAGGGCAAGGATAAAAGGTCAAATGCAAGGGGGCAACGTTGTTATTACACTCATATAGAGTGGAGATAGGAGATAGAGGTGACTTATGATCCAAGAGAAAATATGAAATCTCTTAGTGGGGTTATTAGGAAACCAAAAAAGTTATTGCAGTGAGGGCATAAGTAGAGAAGGATTTACATAGGTAGAAAGAAACAAATCCTCGCTCGGGGATTATTGCGAGGATATGAAAAGGCAAGGGATACAAAAGAAGCACATGGTATTGGAAAAATCTATAAACCCTAGTAGGTAGGAATCTTTTGATTTATTTACTTTTTCTTTTAAAAGAAACACTTTTTACGGGTTCTATCACTAAAATTCCTTTTGTCAAATCTCAAAAGTTATTAGCATAAGCATCTACTTTTTGAGATAAGAGAAACGTGTCTAAGAAATTGTGTTGTAAAGAGTGGGTTGAAAGGAAAACATGTCCAAGTGATTGTTCACTTCAAAGTGGATTTCCTTTATTAGGTTTGAAAAGTTATTAATGTCTATATTAATTATAACGGTTATCACAATGTAGGTTTAGATTTTCACTATGTAGGATTAATAAAAATATTTTTTAATTATAATGATAATATATTACATTTAAATAAACACGTAAGCACTACCACCTTCTAATTGGTTCATAATTTTAATAACATTTTTATTTGAGATGTTTTTTTAGAATGAGTCTAAAAGATAATTTTTCATTTAAAAATGTTATAGCATTTTTTTTTTCTTCTGTTTTTTTTAATTGTTGCGAAAAATGTTATGTTTTAACTAGTCAGAATAAGAATATCAACCCATTAACTATAAACTTCACAAATATAATCATAAAGAAATACCCACACTCATGACAACAATAGACCCTTTAGGATATAAGAAGATTCGTTCCTTCAATCAACTCACCCACATTCATGTGCTAACTACATTTTCAACTCACCCACACTCATGTGCTAAAGACATTTTCAAATTTACATGTGTACAATATCTCTTAAACAAAATGAAGAGAGAACCCTAGATAATCATTTCTACATGTTCAACACTTAGCAATTCTTCTGGTAAGTTATAATTCATTAATTTGTTAGGGGGTGCTCTTTGACCTCAAAGGAAATCAAGTGACTTTTTTTGCTTGGGGAATTGGCAAGGCAACAAACAATCAAGTAAAATCCTTATTCCTTTGACAAGGTCTCCTAATATCAAAAAAATGAAATTAAAGAATATTTCAGTG
Organism: Larix kaempferi; assembly: GCA_027924585.1. Taxonomy (NCBI): domain Eukaryota; kingdom Viridiplantae; phylum Streptophyta; class Pinopsida; order Pinales; family Pinaceae; genus Larix; species Larix kaempferi. The sequence goes on from BSBM01000143.1 coordinate 10,737,987, forward strand.
TTTTGGTAGTTGAAAAATAGTTATAAGACATATGGTATTTCACTTACTCCCACATAATCAAGAGTTCAATAGATTCATTATGACATATTAGACTTGAAATGGAGGTAGGGTATGTTGCAGCATACCCTAATTCAATTAACCACAAACAAATTATGAGTTCATTTAATGTCACGGACAAGTGGAAACATAATTGCATACATCCAATAGTTAATACTTCCCATAGTGATCATCCCATTCACACAAGCATAGTGTAATGAAGCATGCAACAATGGGATAGACAAAGGCACATGGATTTAATCTCACCCAATACCATTTCAATTATGGTCTAGCAATCCCTCTCCAAGGAAATTCTACAATAGTTGTTAAACTCAAGGAAATACCACCAGGTCAGCTAAATTAGAAGACAACAAATATCTTCATCTTCCTCGAGAAGGTTCATGGTTCAATAGGGAGACTATAATGTGTTTCAACTGACAAGTCTCAACTTTGCAACATGGTTGGGACTTGATGGGTAAATTCTCGATGAGTTATGGTATAATCATCTTACTATGGATCTCTTGTGTGCCCATTTTCTTTCAATATTGAGTTTCTTACCACTTGCATTGATGGAATCCATAAGGTACCAATACCAAAGTAGCTTTGGTGGAATTCCATGGATAGTGAAAAGAGGAATTCCACTTAAAAGTGACAAGGAGTGGGGATCTGGTGCTTATCTTTCCAACTCAACTACTGGCTCTAATTTGGATAGTTGGGAGCAAGGGAGAAACATTCACAGTTTGCAAAGTGTTTAAATTGGAAAGGAAACTCTACTTCCTGGGATTCTAGAAATGATGGTTTTACACAATCACTGCAATTTACATATGTTCCCCTACGATCGTTCTAAAATACAAAAGGAAATTCAAGGTTGTAAAAGGAATAATGATGTTTGTCAAGAAAGCATCTAGCAGAGGTTATGAAGAGATGGGAAGTGTGGAGAAAAGAGTGGAAGCTAAATAATGTTAGGGAGACAAACAAAACAAGGAGATAGTTGATTCGGATGAAAGATCAACTTGACAAGCATAAGGGTAGTATATGATGTTGGAAGTAGAATATGATTGTTAAAAGTAGAAACTAGAGGACGAAGTTGTCAAGATACAAGAACTTCAAAGACAAAGGTCTCCATCTTGAATTGGAACAAAGGCCTAGATTTGAGGAACTTATGAACTTAGTCTCTCATGAAGCATATGTTGGATCACCCTAAGTGGCTACAATGGAGGAAACCACAATGGATCTATATCCTAGGACACAAGGACAACATGATTCTTCCTATTTGGATTTAGGATGAGATAGGAGGAGGCCTACAACTCATGAGATGGTTTAATTTGCTCTTAAGTTATTATGTTTTTTAAAATTTCCTTACCATTAGGACAATATGTAAGATTGTACACTAGTCATAATATGAAGTCAAGGAAGATACTAGCTAGAACAAGAAAGTATGGTGTTATTATGTTGGACATAGCCCTCCCTTTTGGGAAACTTTGGACTTCTATTTGTCTGCATTTTTCTCTGGTTGTACGGTAAGGCCACAACCCTTTTTTCATATTAATATAATCAGTGATTGTTTTTGTTAAATAAATAAAAAAAGAATAGCATATATCCATCTTAACTCTAGATTCAAATCCCTTGAGGTACAAACATTGCCTCAAATTTTGCACTCTAAGAAAGGTTTTCACCTTAAAGGATTTGATCTATTTTGGCACTTAATATATCTAGTGTAGAGATGGTTCTATGTTGGTTTATTTTATTATATTGATCCCATTTTATTTCATTGGGATTTTTATTATTATTATAATATATGGCTATAAATGCACCTTATCATTATCTGGGAATTTTGGTTGTAGACACACCTAATTTCTTTATTCTCTCATGTTCAAATTCTTTGACTTCAAACAAAAAAGAAAAACAAAAAAAAGTACCAATGAGATTTAAACATTATTATTTATTAGCATCATTAAACATGGATCTATTTCTTAATTATAGTTATGTTTATCCAATTTAAGATATATCTTAATTTTATTTAGATTGTGAATTTACATTATATATGTATTAATATTAATTTATTTATTTTAAGTTAACCTATATTTAAAGACATGACACATCTCCCCCACTGGACTATTGAAAACACATCTCGATTCAATAAGAATCATTATTTTTATTTTTATTTTTAATGTATCATGGAAGCATGTAGAACAAGGGCTGTGAATAGAAAAGTCCCTACGTTTGGAAAAAAAATGAAATGAAAATTTCAAAGAAAACTCAAAGCTCCAGCAAAAGCATTTATTGTATTTTGTGAATAAATCATAAGTGGCAAGTTTTATTAAAAGGAGTGTGTAATAAATTGAGTTCGGTGTACAAAATTGTGGATATGATTGTTTGATGTAAATATAAATATTTTTATTTTTCTTATTTTTAATATAAATATAACGGTTATTTTAGATTAGAGAGTCCCTGAAATAAAATGAAAAAATGGACAGCCTCACAATTATGATATAAAAATCCATGAGTATTTCACTTCCGATAAAAACTATGTAATACTCAATCCATTATCATTGCGAGTTAGCAAAGTACTTGAACATCATAGCCAATTAGTCAAGAAAACCAATCCGATGTGATTAATGATAAATTGGTCGTCGCCGCATATGAATTGGGTCTAGACCTCAGCGGCCATAGTTAGCCTAGATTATAGACTATATTCAAAGTTTCTATATGTAATCATTTTATTTTGTGTATTAATATTAAATATTAAATATTAAATATTAAATATGGTTATATAGTTATATATTTTAAAAAGCAAGTTAATATTATAATGATGATGATGATGATGATTAACGTCCCCTGAGACCCATTGGTCTATCAGACCTTAAGAAAAGCGAAAGGAATTACTTGTGTTTTTGTAAAATTTGATACCTATGATGGAAAAGTGTTGGCAGATGGTTTGGACAAGTCAGCATCGCAGCATCACGGATGCTGCGCAAGGCCGAAGATACCGCGGAAGGCGGAAAGCTGAGCGCAAGTGATAATATTTTATGTATTTTTGGGTCAGTCGAACCAAAGTATGCGGGTTTTTGGGTCATTTGGACCATGATAGATAGATTTTGGGTCAATTGCTTTGAAGTGTCGGTTAGGAAGTAGTTAGTAAGTGGACACACAATGTAAAGGCACAAGCCTATAAATAGACATAGGTTTGTAAGTCTTGGATCATCTCGGATCTTTATCTTTTGGAGAGCATGATTGTTGAATCTTAATATCTGAGAGATCTTGATCTGATGCTGAAGGCTGCATATTTTGTATCTGGCTTTTTGCAGAGTTAACATGATGTGGCAGAGTTATTGAGCAGAACCTTTGTGTCATTTCCATCTTTCTGTAGTAACTACATTATGCGATATGTCTTTGTGAATGGTGCAATGTTTTCTTACTACAGTTAATGCCTTACTGTTATATCTGTTTCAATGATGATTCCATGAATGTTAAGATCTGTTGAACAATGTCGCAATTATGATTCATGTCGAACTAAATGCTTAGATCTATTTCTGAAATGTTGCAATAAGTTAAGTAATCGATGCACAACATCCTCCTTCATTCGGCGGAAACATGGTTCCGTCAACTCTTCCTTGAACATCTCGGGTGAGACCTCATCTGCTCTGTAGGTGTTGCTGGATGGGGTAAAACATGTCTGGGCCGGTGCTTAGGGAGATCACGGTGGGTTGGTGTCGACAGTGCGTGAAACCCCTGTGGACTGGGTTTTTGTCAACAATGGTTTTGTTGCCGAGACCTTAGTGCGAATTGAAAGGAGGATATGTTGTGGCATCCGACACAACCGGAAATAGAAGACTGGTTTGATTAGAAGTTGCAAGAATTCGTTGAAAAAGAAAACCAGAACCCTTGATCGATGGTAGATCAGTGGGTGAAAAGGTACATTCACGATGGTCCGCACGAATATTTTTTCTGCGAGTTCCCCGTCATCTTGTTTGAGTGGTTGGAAAATTTGACCTTTCAGAAGAGGAACTTCCAAGGTGGTGAACCGACGACCTGGACCCTAGAACTGATCCAAGAGATGCAGGAAGTCGACAACAAAGCATCACGGGCTGTCAAAGTTTGGCTCGATAGCATACTGGAAGGCTATATCACTGAATTTGCGGTTGATACGAACAAATCCTATAGTGAAGCTAAAAGATATTTCTTCCGCGGACCACGGGGAAGGTTTTTGTTGTCGCTACAGTTGTCTATTAAGATGCTCATTTGCGAGAAGGGCATATTGAAGATGCATCTGGATCAATAAACACCCTGGTGGGAGGAGGCCGTGGGTACCGCGACGGTAGGGGGACGGTACATGGAATGATAAGGGGTAGATGGTTGCAGGTCATGACGAGACTATGAGGGAATCCGAGGAAGAGAGTGGTATTATAAGGGGAGGAGCAAGGTTTTGACAGGAAAAGAGGCAGAGGACAGGAGAAGGTCCTACTGCAATCGAAATGCAAGGCCACGAAGGAAGATGACACGGGACGAAGCGACCTCACAGTCCTGACAAGGATGACCAGGCTATGCCCAAGATAGAGGCAGGACCAAACCAGAATACCAACGTACCCACACCTCCGCTCACTATCTATCAACCAGTAAGAAAAAAAACTTCGACACCACCATGTTCATCAGGTCAACAGAAGTTAATTGCTAGTAGCTTAGTGACTCGGGGAAGGAAGCCCAGGATGGCGGGAGAGTATACAAAGTTACCATTGTTCCAAGGAAATGGAACGGATAATCCTGAGCAGTATTGGTTTCTATGTGAAGCAATATGGACTGTAAAGCAGATTACTGATGATAATGCCAAGAAAGGACAATTGGCGACAACCCTTTAGGGTCATGCATTAGACTAGTTCATGAAGTTTGTGCAGGTTCCTATAGGTGCTCCAAAGAAGACAATGGACTAGGTTCAAGCTGGATTGATCGTGGAGTTCAAAAAACCCAAATATGAAGTGCAGTATATTACAGAGCTAAAAGAGATTAAGTAGTATCCCAATGAAGCCGTGTGGGATTTTGACCAGCAATTCAAAATGCTGATGGCGAGTGTTATCACTAAAAGATGCACCTTGACTGCTGAAGGAGCATGGCTAGTGAAATATTAATAATATGTAAGGGATAACTGGGAATGAAAATTTATAAACAGGTAGACATTTAAGAGATCAAGCTAGGATAGAGGCTTTAACTACAGGAAATGCATCACTGTAATGTGCAGTAATAAGAAAGGGCTATGACCATGACTTTATGAAAGAAATAAATCAGGTTCTGCATCATATATATAAAGATAATTACATATGAATCATAAGAATTCTGGCATATATTAATGAGGCCATACACAGAACAAAATCCTAACAACATATAATTCAATTATTAAAAAAAAACAGGCTCATTTGATCATAATCATTTCAAAGCAACTATTTCATATTAAGAAAAATAGAATTCATACACACCCTTGCCTCAACCCTCGGCTAGAACTCTTGCCCTCTCCCTATTGAAAATGACAAACTTTATAGAAAATACAATCTGCGAGCAGTTGCAAGTGTTTAGGAGAACAAATCTCACAATAAAGCTATTGTAAGCAATCTGGGAATGCTCCTTAAAGGTTGCCTTTTAAATATGAGATTGAACCTTTTGAAATCCTGTAATTGCTAAATGCTCGATGCCTACTTCCTGAAGATATGGATTGATCCCCCTAAATTTGGATGTGCTTTTCCACTTGTTTTTAAGTTGCTAATCAACTGCCATCAAATCTGTAATTGTTCCTCCAATTGTTGCTTGAAATTAGGAAGAAATTCATGGAATCGATCCTCTGTTTCAAGATATTTGACCACCTGTCTTTTAGATCTGGGATACTGATTTTGATACCCTGTTCTTCATTTGATTGATCCTCTGCCACCTTGAAATGTGCAACTTCAACAAAAATATATGGAGAACAACAACAAAGACTTAGATTAAGTGTAACATATTCTCATCCTCAAAACCATCATTTGGATTCAATAGTCTGAGACTGATCCGTTTTCATCATTGTTAAAGACCAAGGTGTCGCCTTCCTCTATTTGCCATTATCTTCTTTTGGTACAACCATTGCAATAGTTGGATCACTATCTCTGTAATGCTCCCATTCGGATACTGTGCGAGTTGCTTGCAATTTCACCCAGTGCATAAGACTCATTTTATTCAAAGTGGAGCAACCTGTTAGTGTAAAGATATCCTTTTCTTTGATAATAGATTAAATGATTTCCAACCACCCCATCAAGTCACATATGCAACATCATCAGCTATAGGAATTAGCATTATATTGTGTTTGTTGTTGTCAATGAAATATAGTAGCAAATGCAATTGCAAATGTGTCTTTGTCTTAATGTTGTCATGGATGCTTCATGGAATTTGAATTGGCGGTGGAAAGAGGTTTAATGCAACTCAAAATGCATCGTTCTCAAATTCTGAATGATTAAGATGACACGTACACATCTAGGCTGATATCTTGACACGTGAGCAATAACCTAGCACTTAATTTGTTGTGTTGACATCTGAATTCAGCTCCCGGTGAACCCAATATTCATACTTGGGCTCTGTCGACACCTTTAAGCATTAAATAACAAAGATTTGAGTTTCACCTTTTGACATATGATGTGAACATTCTCAAGATACCTTCAAACACACTTATCTTTTGACAGATATCACTGGATGAATTCGATCTCTTGAAAAGCTTACCTTCTGGTAGGTTCGATTGATGAGACTTGACACTTGGCGTACCATGTAATTTGGACTCGAGCTCGAGCTTGAGCTATGCATTTGGTAATTTAAACATAAAGAAAATATAACCAACGAGTATCCAGTGGAGATATGAAATAATAAATGTAAACAACCATAACCTGTAGCGCAATGGCACTCATCCAATGAACTTGTGTACAAGCTCCCTCTCAACAATTGGTGATTTTGGATAAATTGTTCATTGCCTATGGCTCGAGAATACTTGTATATTTTCTGGAAATGAAGATCAAGGTCTGTGCTATTAGAATTTATAAGTTTTGAGGGAGGATGATTCTTGTGACAACAGCGAGGGTCAGCTTCGACATGAGCGTTGTCCAACACAAAGAGTGGGTCATCGCGGCATTGCTTCTGCACATTCGATTACCACTGATGCAACAGAACATTACAACACCAAGTGAAGCTCTAGAGATTTCCATGCGGTTGGAAGCTTCACCGATTAGTGAGAACGCAGCAGGTATGTCACAGATTCAGATGTAGCTGGCCAACTTGACAATACAGCTGCAAGATCTTAAGAAGGGAAAGGAATAGCATGAAGAAGTATGGTGTACGAGATGTCGAGGAGAGGGGCATACTGAGGATAATTGCCTCGAATTCCACAATTATTTGGTTTTAGGAGCACCAAACCCATTGAGTGGTGGTGGCATGTCGTGGTGTCGCATTTGTCAGGTATATGGGAATCGCCATGAGGAATGTCAATACATGCAAAAGATGGTCACAAAACCGATGAATATGTATTGTACATTCTACAAGTCAGTGGGACATGAAGACAAAGATTGTCGTGCATACGGGTTTCTTCAGGAGAGAACGTACAATGCATTCTATGTGAAGGATGACCGGCGTGCCGTACAACAAACGCAACCGCAGCCACATGTAGCCCAGCTGCTACCTCCATCGCAACAACAACCACAACATTTTATGCCGCAATATGCTCCCATGCAAATGGATTCACATCAGCCACAGTACGTTCAACAACCACAGTATGTACAGCAAGGGAAAGGCATGCTACCAAATCCTATGTAGCAATAGTTCAATCAACCACAATACCAATAGTAGGGAGGATTCCATGGAGGATATTGGGGAGGACGTGGTGGAGGATTTGGTTGCGGAGGAGGATGAGGACCTGTCCAGTGTTACAATTGCGGGACGTGGGGACACTACCAGCGATATTTCCCATAGTTGCAGACACAATGTACATTTTCTTTTGTTGTTGATCACACTATTGAAAATCGTTCGCAGTTGATTGCACGATGGCAAGTGGGAAATGTTCCACAGTTGCAGAATTAGAATCAGGCACAACAACGAGTACAAAATCAAGTGCAGCAACCGGCGTAGAACCAGAACCAGCGTCCGAATCAGAATGCTAACCAGAACGTGAACCAACTTGGGAATCCACCACTGAACCAGACCCAGGGTGCGAATATTGCGACAATATCTGCGGAACCAAGACCACAAGATGCTATTGTCGCCGTTATCACTCATGGAGGTACGACAACAAGAGAAGATAGCCCACACTCGCTCATCCGAGCGTGATGCATTCTTTCAGGTGCATTGTGCAATGGAAAAAGATCGTAGTAAGGCTATTGTTTGTGACATGCCCCCTTTTTTTATGCTTCTTCGGAGGCAGGTCCATCGTGGCAGTTTGGAACCTTGCATAATTTTTTTTTAGAGTTTTTTATAACTGGAAAGGGATCCTGATGCTCTTGCTAAGATTGAGGGACTGTTGCAATGACCATCTAGAGGATGGCAAGAGTCTGCGGTAAAATCTTTACAGAGGTGGAAGACAGGTAAGGAGATGCGCATGAACATTCAAATTGGATACTATGAAGTTGATTTGGTTATTTTGGATCTTGGTTCGGATGTCAACATCTTAACCAAGCAGACCTGGCAGAAAATGGGGAGCCCCCCATTGAGCTGGTCTTCTATACAGCTCCGGCTAGCTAATCACGCTAAGGTGACACCGATTGGGAGAGTTCCACACCTAGTGGTGGACATTGAGGGAATGAAGACATCTACTGACTTTGACGTCATTGAATTAGTTGAAGGGGGAAGCTCTTATCCCGCGTTATTGGGGATTGGATGGGCTAACGACAGCGTAGCAGTAATCAACTTTAAGAAGCGGATGATGACTTTTGAAAACCGCGATCTCAGAGTCATAGCCCCGTTGGATCCGGGTGAAGGACACAGGTACATTGAACCATTAAAGGATGAATATCCCAGCGGATGGGACCATGCATTCAATATTTCAGAATATTATATTCATCCGACTGCCAACAGTGAGCTTGGGTGGTGCAGTGACAGCTCTGCATCTTCCGACTCTGACGACGCTTTAGAAAATTGGCAGAATCGCTTACATGAGGTGTCGCTCCACAAGTGTGGGTTAGTCACGTAGTCATTATGCCGTGTTGTGACTGAAACGGTTACACTACCAGTATATGAAGGGCTTTCCGGCTTGTATGAATTTCTTGCGGCATTCGAGGAAAAGGTCTTAGAACCAAAGAGATTGCTGGTATTGGAGGAAGCACTGAAGGCTGGTCCAGCACGTTGGTGGGCGACACATAAGAATTTGATCGCAGGATGGTCGCAGTGCCGATGATTGATGATGGTTCACTTTGGCAATAGTGAAGTTTACCACACAGGGAATTATGATGGCTAGAATGACCCTGGCAGTCATTTGATGGAATGTCAGATGTTGTTGGCATTGTGACCAAGATATGAGTGGGTCCATGCCTTTGTCCATACTCTGGACGAGATGCCGCGATCATGGTATACCGCAGCTGAATTGCGAGGGGAAATTTCCACTTGGTTGGATTTGTCAGTGTGTTTAACTCATACCTTCAACTTCGCAGATGCCAACCCAAATATTCATAATGCTTTGCAGCTCATCTGCGATGTGGTTCTAAAAGTTGTTCCGGTGGCATACCATGTGGATCCGCATACGCACTGTAAGATGCGGTCCATGACAGAATGTTATAATATCACTGGTGGGAAAGAAGATGGTGATGATCCGTGGAATGTCAATATTCTAGAATCTGAAGGAATTCGCGATGTTCTAGCACTTGATGCACCAACCGATCCGATCAGTCAGCTGTTGAAGCTCCGGAAGGTTAACATTGGGACAGAGGACAGTCCAAAGTTTGTGAATGTTGGGGACTATTGGGATGATGAGATGATGGGGAAGGTCACCGACTTGATACATTAATTCCAAGACTTGTTTTCTACTAAGTTTTCTTAGATGAAAGGAATCTTGGGAGATTTAGAGGAGATGAAGATCCCATTGAAACTAGATGCCAAACCAATCAAACAACGCCCATATCGACTGAATTTGTGCCATAAGGAGAGGGTCAAGGTAGAACTTGATCACATGTTGGATGCTAGCATTATTGAACCGGTTGAGGAGTCATATTGAATCAGTCCTATGGTGGTGCAGGACAAAAAGGCCGACAAAGTGTGCATTTGTGTTGATTTATGGAAGTTGAATGATGCCTGCTAGCATGATCCCTTTCCGACCTCGTTTACTGATGAGGTGCTCGAAGGCGTGGGTGGCCAAGAAATGTACTCTTTCACGGATGGGTTCTCTAGCTATCATTAGATCAGAATCGCGAAGGAAGACTACCACAAGACAACTTTTGTGACAAAATGGGGCTTTTTTCAGTGCACAGTGATGTCGTTTGGGTTGAAGAATGCACCTGCGATATTATCACAGGTTGTTGTTGCCGCCTTTAGGGATTTCATCCAGAAGTTTTTGCAGGTATACATGGATGATTGGATATTCTATGGCTTGATCAACGATCATCTGGAAAATCTACGGTTGATGTTGGAGCATTGTCGACAACATCAGATATCGTTGAACTTGAAGAAGTGCATCTTTTGGGCACCATTTGGGATACTACTGGGTCACATTGTGTGCAAGCAGGGATTGTTGGTCAACCCAGCAAAGATTGCTCTCATTTTGAGCTTAACATCGTTGATTACTATCAAGCAGTTGAGAGTGACATTGGGACACACTGGGTATTATCGCAAAGTCATCAGGGGTTATGAAGCGATTACGGCCGCTATGGAGAAGTTATTGAAGAAAGATGCGGTATTTCAATGGAGCCCTGAATGTCAAGTTAGTTTTGAGATGTTGAAGGCTAAGATGGATTCAACGCCGATATTGGTATTTACAGACTGGATTAAGAATTCCATGTCCACGTCGATGCATCATCGATCGCGCTGGGAGTGGTGCTTGCACAACCAAGAAAGGGGGATCTGGATCACCCCATTGCTTTTGCAAGTCGCAAGTTGTCATCCGCAGAGAGGAACTATACCACTACAGAGAGGGAAAGCTTGGCAATGGTCTATGCGCTACAGAATTTTTGGCACTACTTATTGGGAGGAAACTTTAAGATGTTCACAGACCATTCTGCATTAAAATATCTGGTCAATAAGCCTATGTTGGGGGGAATATATGCCGTTGGCTACTTCTTTTCCAAGAGTTTGATTTTGAAGTGATTGTGAAGCCAGGACGTCTGAACATAGGGCCAGATCATCTATCACAGATTGAGATAGGAGAGGAGCCAACCAATATCGAAGACGGGTTGCCTGATGCTCAACTCTTTAAGGTTGAAGTAGTTGATGGCTACTATGAAGAAATCATTCAGTTTCTGGTGACAAGTACCGCTCCAGATCAGTTCACCACCGGTCAGAAGAGGCATTTGGTGGTCAAGGCTAGAGATTTACAGCTAATTGCAGGCTAGTTATACAAATTGGGCTTAGATGAGATCTTGAGGTGTTGTGTCTTGCCTCATGAGCAAGGGCAGATATTGTCAAAAGCACATGTAGGAGTAGCTGGGGGGAACTATGGCAGTCGTGCGAATGCTAGGAAGGTGCTTCGCGCGGGGCTCTGGTGTCCCACGTTGCACAATGATGCGACAGACTATGCGCAGTCCTTCGATGTTTGTCAGAGAACTGGGAATCCCTCCAGGAGGGATGGGATACCATTGATACCTCAACTAACACTGCAGCCATTTGAAAAATGGGCAGTGGATTTCATGGGACCAATCAACCCACCTAGAAAGCGCACTGGTGCAAGATACATCATCACGATGATAGATTATTTGACAAGATGGGCAGAGGCTGCACCAATCATTCATTTTTCCACTGCATCAGCCATGCATTTCTTGTTTGAAAACATTGTCACTCGATTTGGCTGCCCCAAGTTATTGATGAGTGATCAAGGAAGTCATTTTCTCAATTGCACCATCAGTGCATTGACATTGGAACTGCAAATACAACATAGGAAAAGCACGGCATATCATCTGCAGGCAAATGGCACAGTGGAAGCTTTCAACAAGATATTGGAACATGCGCTAAAAAAGGTGTGTAATGCAAACCGCGACGACTGGGATCTGAAAATCCTAGCAGTTTTATGGGCATATCGCACCACATGTAAGAGGTTGATGGGACACACACCATTCATGTTGGTATATGGGAAAGAAGCGATTATGCCTATGGAGTACATCGTTCTGAGTCTGCGTATAGTGGTAGCAACATGTATGGATGATGAAGCGGAATTAGGAGAATTTCTAGCGCAGTTAGTACAACTAGAAGAAGATTGCTTTATCGCAGGGTTCCATCAAAGTGTGGAGAAGGATCTATAGAAGGCTTGGCATGATCGCCATATAAAAAACAAACAGTTTCAGCAGGGTGACTTGGTACTATTGTATGACAGCAAGTTTATGAAACATCCAGGAAAATTGTAGATGCATTGGCTTGGTCCATATCACATCAGTAGCATAACCTCAAGAGGAGCAGTACAGTTGTAGCAGTTAGATGGAGCGATGCTCCCAAAGTTGATCAATGGAAGTAGGTTGAAGCCCTATAGGTCGGGCTTGGAGCAGTGCGATGCCTGAGTCACATCGGAATATATATATATATATATATATATATATATATATATATATATATATATATATATATATATATATATATATATATATATATATATATATATATATATATATGCAGGATGCTCGGTGGAAGGATGGCGCACTGACAGGGATAAAATGCACAAGCAGGGAGGCTTGTGTCGCAAGTTAGGAGAAGCGCTGCAACAACGACAGGGCCGCAACCGGGTCAAATCAACAATAAATGCTGAAAGTTTAAGACAGTTAATTAACAGTGCTTGTTCGAATGATGAGCATTAATGGTCGATCCGACCGATCGGATGATAGGATCGATGATGGATTGGCGTCATTAAGGAAGGATTTGGTCTGAATTAATGCGTGATTTAGTCATGATTACAAGTGATCGAGTTGGGCGCTATAAGAACAGGCCGAGGCTGGTTGGAAGGCACCTATTTGTAATGAGTGAGTTCAGCTCTCGATTGTTGAATTTTGCAAGGTTGAGTTGTGTTGCAGAGTGCAGTTGTGGTCTATTGAGAAAGTTCTTAGGTTGAGTATGCTTGAGCCATCTATTGGCATTGGGGGAATTGAGTGCAGCATGCCATGTGCACCGGATATGGTGGAGATTTCAAGTGAATTCGAGTCACCCATCATCCCTGTTAATATCGAAGAGGAGGTCAATATCGAGGAATAAGTTGCAAGCATGCCGGTGGGATCATCATCCATTGGGAAACATAAGAGGGGGGGATGCAACAAAGCTCCCTACTACTAGAGAAGGAGAGGACCCGCTCCACTTCCCAAGTGTCAGAAGGGGTCCTTGAAGCGATCCCATCGAGCTCTGGTGTTGTCGAATGTGTGGTCCGAGCAGGCGTGTTTTCTACGGATATCCTGGGATACCCACCTCCATGTCGAGCTAGTGTGCAGCCGAGCAAACCCACTAAGAATCAGCAGTATCCAATCAAGATGCCGACCATTCCACCAGGCATGAACTGCACCACCGACATCCTGTGTGTTTATGAAACTGCGGTACAATGATCATGATTTGTTAGTGGTGGAAGATGTTATGAAGGAGCCCTTTCAGCAAAAAGCAGCAAGGGAGAGTGGACCCAAGCCACCCATTGCACATGATTGGGTGTGCGGTTTGGAGAAGGCTCGTTTGTTGGGTTTGATCAACATGCCACACTTTGGGCAGTTGTTGGAAGCAAATGCCTATGTGAAACAGCTGCTGACCTGTTTTTATGGTAGCATTTTATGGTTGGACAATCTTGTCATCGTCATGGTGGACCTGATTACCAAAATCACAAGGTTGCCAAAGGATGGGGTAGACCCATTGCAATATTTTCAGGGGAAGAACAACGACAAAAATCTCACTGCAAGTTTGAGGAAGCAATATAAAATGCAGCGTGACAGATGGGCCTACTGCCTAGACACCATCAACGATCCCACAGTTAAAATTGGGGCACGGATCCTGGCTACCAAAATCGTTCGGAACAATCAACCTAATGGATGAGTCCAACTTACAGGTATCTGATAGCCTTCTCCCATAGTAAAGCGCAAGAAAGGATTGAAGAAATACACTTGTTTTGTGGGAGAAATGATTTACCTTGATTATTTAATGAAGTTGTTTTAAATATTATTCTTGTATGTTTGAAAGTGTGTTCAATAAACTAATTATATGAAAATCGAGTATGATTGACCAGGTCCAGGTACACTAAAGGACCAAACAAGCAAATCAAGTGAAGGACTGAAAGATCATGCAAAGCTCAGCACCTTTTTCCCTGATTTCTAGAGAGAAATCTTGTTTAAACAAAAATCGACAATTAGACATATAGTTAGGTTAAGCATTAGAGGCATATAAACATGGACCTCTTGGCTAGAGAGAGGGGCCTATTGCCATTTTTGAGAACCATCGTTTTATGTTTTTATACTAATGATACAATTCGTGTTACAGACTTTTACTAAACCATGAAGCTATTATTTTGAATAAAATATTTTGATGTTGCTTTCCATTTGGTGTCTATAAGTTTTCTTCACTCCTGAGTATGGGTTCGAGAGGGGCCCTCCAACACGTAAGTTAGGAGACTTTATTGTTCAGGTATTTTTCATTATGTGCTTTGTATTGACTTAATCCATATCGCATGTGAAAGCATTTTTTATGGCGTTTAAATAGCACGACTTGATTTCGGTATTAAAGCGACCATTCTAATTCTATAGCAGGTTATAGCATAGTTTGTAGTTCGGTAATATTGTTTCCATAGTCCTATAGCAGCATTCCGTCAAGACATATTTTGGCAGTTATTTTCCTATATGCGTGCATGTTTTATCAAATAGTGATCCAGATCTTGAAGCTTATGCATCTTTCCATTATTATAGTTGCTCATGAAGATTGGTTACTTTGGTTAATTGATGATGAATTCATAGAATTAGATAGTTGCATTCTGAACTTAGTTTTTGGCATTTAAATAGTTTAGATCAGATTTCCAGTTTCTGTAATTGAATCACAGTATTTGCTTCTTAAATTAGAGATCCAACTTTTGGTATTTTAGAATAGATCTTCCAAGTTTTCAGCATTTGAATTTATAGTATAGATTTACTGCTTTCTGCAAGTTAATTCTTAAAGGTATATTTACTGTTTTTAGCATTTAAATTTCTTAACATAGATTTACTGTTTTCAGCTTCTTAGCATAGGTATTTCTCATCCATAGATTAGGCAATCCCTTCACAAGTTTATTCAATTCCTTTTAGGCAAACCTTTAAACATTGATACCAACACCCAACCACGGCAAAGACTATCCTAGAAGAGCACATATAGTGCCTGCACCTCTGAAGTTTGTACGTCCCTTGGGTTGATAATTATAGTAGGCTCCTAGTCTAGTTTCCCTCATTAAGCATCCACTCTAAGATCTCACCACTTTTTGGCGTCGTTTCCAGGGAGGTGCTAAATCTTTTAGGAGACATCTTCAAAAAAAAAAAAAAAAACAACAACAACAACAACCAAAAACACCAAAAACATAATTTTTTTTTACCATGAATGCCTAGATGACAGAGAGATATATTTGGATGTTTCGTACCTGCCCGTCCTATGAGATACAACAGTTCTGATAACTCTTAATTTGAATTCCTTAACTTAGAATAAGAAACTGATTCTAGATACGACCCAAACCTAGACAACTTCTTTGTTGAATCCAGCTCAAACACCACTATGGCAGAAGAAGATGAAGAACCTAGGGAGCTGTTCACCTTTCCCATCAGTATACCTCTTGGAGATGCCAGGATGAAGAACATCAACCCTAACAATTTTCCAAACTTCCATGGTTTGACTTTAGAATACCTTGATACATTCCTGTTTGAGTTTGAGGTAGTTTGCAGATCATTTGATTACACTACTGATGCACAAAAGTTGAGGCTTTTCCCTTCTACACTGAAAGACTTATCACTTAGGTGGTTTATGAGCCTTGAAGGGAACAATATTTTTAGTTGGGATCAAATGAAACAGGCATTTCTAGAAAAATATAGGGACTACTGCAAAGCAAAGGATACAAGGGGCAAAATCTTTAGGATGCAACAAGGAGAAAGAGAATCATTAGAAGATTATGCCCAAAGATTTCAACTCAGCTACAAACGAGTCAGTCATTGCACCTTAGATCCTGAATCACTCAAACTTGTCCTTATCAGAGGTGTAAAAGAAGATAATTTTGAAGTCTTAAACCTTCTGGGAGATGGAGATATATTCCAGAAGACTTATGGCCAAATCCTACAGATCTTCAAAAACTACTCTAGATCTAGGAAAAGTAAAAATGGGACAAGGTATACACACACATTTACTAGTGGATCAGCATCTTCAGGACCAAACCTTACAAAATCTGATTTAGGAAAGCTGCTAGATTAGGATGAAATTAACCAAGCCTTGGCAGTATTATGTCCACGTTATAGAAAGAAGCATGAGAAGGGGCAGTGCACACTAAACACCATCGAAATATGTGGCCTATGCACTGATGATCACTTTATTGACAAGTGTCCTCTGTTTCCCTCCTGCAAAGATGCTATTCAAGAGCCCACAACTGAGGGTGTAATAGAACAACTCTATTTTGTGAATCAAAGGAAGAATAATTTTCCTAGATCTTACCAACCCAACAACCAACCTTACTACAATTAGGGAAATAACCAATAGAATTGGAACACTGTATCAGCCCCATGGTCATCTCAGCAAAATCCAAGTCAATGGCAGCAAAACCAACCATATCAGCAACCTTACTACCCACAATCTTACTCTTCATACCCCCCACCTTTTGCTCAACCAACCAAAAATTATGGCAATCCATACCCGTATTCATCATCGAATTAGAGAGATTCATTATAGCAGCAATAGCCACTCATCATGCCGCCACCACCCAATCAACCACCACCCATACCTCCACCAATTCCTTCCCAGCCAATTCCCAATCCTAACAACAACATGACAGGGCAGCAGCAAGCCTACAATGCTGAAATGATGCAATTTCCCACTTACGTAGTAGACACCTTGGAAATAAACGAGATTAACCTGAGGTCTAGAAAAACACTGCAAAATACACATACACATACATAGAATATCCAAGAACCCGAAGCTCATGAACAAACAACCCAACCTCATGTTCAGCATCTCGATGAACCAAACCCTCCGGAGGAAGAAATTCAACCACTCACACGAAATAGAAACCCTCCATTCCCTAAAAAGCTTGTACGAAGTACCAAAGAAGAAGAGGAAAACACAATTCTGAATGAATTGAAACACTTGAATATCCATATCCCAATCTTGCATGCCATCAGATATGTACCTATCTGCAACAAATTTATTAAAGAGAATTGTTTGAAAAGACCTGGAAGGAGAAAACTTGACCCACCAATGATCAATGTAGTGGGACAATTAGTAGATCTAATGCTAGGTATCGTTGTTAACCCCAAATATCTAGATCCAGGAAGCCCTGTTATCAACGTAAACATCAATAACAGACCGATAGACAGAAGCTTAATTGATTTGGGAGCTTCTATAAATTTAATGACCAAGGATACTATGATATACCTAGGACTCCAATCAATGGTCAGATCGACAAATACAGTACTCCTGCTAGCAGATACATCCACTGTGAGACCTGAAGGAATGTTCGAAGACATAATAATCAATATAGAATCCTGGAATACCCAGTTGATTTCATAGTAATCGAAGTAAAGAGAAAACTTAGTGGATTCCCTATAATACTGGGAAGACCATGGCTGGAAACTGCAGATGCTTACATAGGATGCAGATCATGCAACATGACAATCACTAGTGGCCAATCCAGGAAAAAAATCATGATTTATCCACCAGCCAGGAAATATTCAAACTTAGAATATCAAAACTGGACTGATGATTATAATGACACAACAAATCAGAACATATGACCTGTCCTTACAATTGATCCTGCACTATCACTAAAATCCATAGATGAAGATAGCCATTTAGATAGGTTTATCCAAAATGGATCTTCTAACAATGTTGTTCTTGAAGAATTTTTTGACTCAGACATGCAACAACAAGAAGAAGGTGAATGTTCAAACCAAAACTTAGATAAAATGTGGACAGAAGTATTATCACTGGAAGAACAATCAGCAAAGGCAAAAATAGTGGAAATTATGCCTAGAAAGACAGTCAACATCAATTCCCATCAGAAGCCAGAGCAAGAAAAGCAATTGATGAAGGTACTCACAGAACACAATAGAGATTTTGCATGGACGTATGTAGACATGAAAGGAATCCATCCTGATATCTATAAGCATTACATTTACATCAAGGAAGGTTCTATTCCTATCAGACAACCACAAAGGAGGCTAAACCCAACACTGAAGGACATAGTCAAAGCAGAACTACAAAAGTTATTAGATGTAGGGTTCATCTATCCCATCTGATAGCGAATGGGTATCACCACTGGTCATAGTCCCTAAAAAGGGAGGATTTGTGTGGACTATCGTGAGCTCAATAAAGCAACCAAGAAGGATTACTTTCCTCTCCTATTTATAGACTAGGTCCTAGATACATTAGCAGGGAAGAATTTTTTCTCATTCTTGGATGGGTTCAATGGTTACAATCAAATCCTCATTCACCCAGCTGACCAGGACAAGACAACCTTCACATTACCATGGGGCACTAATGCCTATAGAGTGCTTCCATTTGGACTCTTCAATGCCCCAGCAACCTTTCAGAGGGCAATTCTAAGTATCTTCTCTGATTTTATTAACAAACAAATGGAGTTTTACATGGATGACTTCACACCCTATGGCCAGAACTTTGACCAAGCACTAAAACATCTCGAACTGGTGTTAAAAAAATGTATTGAGATGAGCTTATGCCTCAACAACGATAAGTGCAGGATTCTCATGGAAGAAGGCATTGTGCTTGGGCACCACATTTCTCAGAGGGGAATAGAAGTTGACCAGGAAAAAGTTATAGTCATCAAAACATTGCCTCTACCTGTGAAACATAGAGATGTAAGAAGTTTCCTTGGACAAACAAAATATTATAGAAGATTCATTGAGATTTATAGCAAAATTGGTGCACCAATGTTTGATTTACTCACTAAGGACACAGAGTTCATATGGTCAAAACATTGTATGCTGTCATTTGACAAGCTAAAAGAGAAAACAATTACAGCTCCAGTGCTCCAAGGACCAAATTGGGCACTCCCATTCCACATCCACTCAAATGCATCAGATAAGGAAATTGGGTCTGTCCTTGGACAGGAAAAAGAGAAGAATCCCTATGCAATATATTATATCAGTAAAAATTTAGCAGGGGAAGAATTAAATTACACAGTTACAGAGAAGGAATTTTTGGCTGTCATACATGCCATTAACAAGTTCATGCACTATATCACTGGGTACCAAGTTTTTTTTTCATACAGACCATTCAGCCATAAGATATCTCATGAAAAAACCCAACACAAGTGCTCGAGTCATTAGATGGCTACTACTCCTCCAAGAGTTTGACATCACGATTTTAGACAAGCCAGGCAAACACAATGTGGTGGCTGACTTTCTATCTAGGATCACACATGGACAAGATAGTGAAGTGGTCAATGACAGTTTTCCAGATGAACATATCTTTTCAATATCCACAAGGAGCCCATGGTTTGCTGACATAACAAACTATCTAGTGTCTGGGAAGTTTCCAGAACATTATAGTTACAAAGAGAAGACTAAAGTAATAAGGCAAAGTGCCACATATACATGGATAGAGGGCATGCTCTTCAAACAAGGACCAGATTAGATACTCAGAAGATGCATTAGAGAGGATGAAGTGCATGACATAATGCATGCCACACACAATGAACCATGTGGAGGACACTATGCTGCAAAGAGGATAGCCCATAAGATCTTGCAAACAGGGTATTATTGGCCAACACTGCACAAAGATGCTTATGAATATGTTTCCCACTGTGATGATTGCCAAAGAATGGGGAAACCAACACAAAAAGAAGAAATTCCACCCCATCCACAAATGTCCTTGGAGGCATTCGAAAAATGGGGATTTGATTTCCTTGGTCCAATCAACCCTCAGTCAAATAAAAAAAGTTACATTCTAGTATGCACTGACTACCTTACAAAATGGATTGAGGTAGCGGCACTGGCTGCAACAAATGAAACCAACGTTGCAAAATTCTTCACTGAGCATATTTTTCACAGGTTTGGAGTACCAAGAGAACTAGTCTCTGATCAAGGCCCACAGTTTACATCAAATCTAATTGGAGACCTGCTAAAAAGAAACAATGTAAAGCACAAACAGTCCTCCTCTTATCACCCTCAATCAAATGGTCGAGCTGAGGTAACCAACAGAGAATTAGAGAGGATTTTGACAAAGACTATCCAACTCCACAAAAGGGATTGGGATGACAGACTGAGTGAGGCGATTTGGGATTAAAATACCACTTGGAAGACAACAACATGATTCACACCTTATGAACTAGTATATGGAAATAAAGTCATGCTACCAATTGAATTTGAAATAAAGTCATTAAGAATTGCAATAGAATTAAATATGGAGCTATCAGAAATACAACAAGAACGCATGTTACAATTGAATCAACTGGATGAGCATTTCCAGGAAGCACTTGCCCATACTGAAATCATCCAGCAGCAAAGAAAGAAGTGGCATGACAAGCACATAAAAGATAAAAAGTTCAAGGAAGGAGACTGGACACTACTATATGACTCCAGGTTCCATACTTTCAAGGGAAAACTAACAACTAGATGGCTTGGACCTTACATTATTGAGAGAATCTATGAAAATGGAGCTATCAAGATCACTACAATTGATGAAGAGGAGTTCCCCATGATAGTAAATGGACAATGGCTCAAAATTTACAAGAAGCCACAGTCAAAGGAGGAGTTTACATAGGTACTCTACCAGCAACAACTAATGCTGATAGAGAGCATGAAAAATCATTGAAATTCAGTTCATAGAAGAAGAAAAAATATATAGAAAAAAATGAAAAAAAAAAATGAAAAAATGAAAAATGAAAAATGATGAAAAAGATATGAAAAAAAGGGGGAAAAAATGATGAAAAAAGAGACAAAGAGACATAACATGAAGAGCAGTCCAACATTATTGCAGGGCATCATACAATCCCATGCATATAAGAATTGTATTCAAGTCAACCAACAGAAATATCAATCACTACAGTAACCAATCAAGTGAGCCTACCACGATTCAAATGAGCCTGCCATTAATCAAGCGAGGCTTCCATTATTCACACGAGCATGCACATTGCAAATAAATAAAATCAAGCGAGCCTGTCATCAACAATAAAGTGAGCCATCCACGAATTCAATGAACAAAGCAAAGGTATCAACTACTACAGAATTCAATAACTTCACGCGAGCCTGGCATCTATTCAAGAGAGCCAGCCTTGACTCCAGCAATACAAGAATGAATCAGCAACCCAATGCAAAAGCATCATCACAAAATCAAATAAAAAAAATGGCAGAAATTTCAAAAGCAGACAATACAGCGAATTCGAAAGAAACCAAGGAAAAATCAACAAGCGCACGTAACTACTGACATGACAGAATTTACTACGGACAATGCCAAATCTACTACAGAATCCGCCACACACAAAAATCGGGCCAGATCATCAACTCAGATACGTTAAAAACATAACGAGGTAATCTCTAAACATCTTTGTTTTATTTTTAAGGTCAAATCATTATCCCACAAGACATTTGTTTCTAAAAAGTTGAGGACAACTTACATCTTCGTTCGGCCGCATGGTTCAATTCAGAATGACCTCAATAAATCATGATTGACAGTTCAGTTCAAAATGACCTCAGTAAATCATGATTTCTACCTAAGTCATATCAGCCTCAATGAATCATGATTACTACCTTCATCATGTCAACAAATGATAAACCCGCATCTAGCCGCCATACTTGCAAATAATCAGAGCAAATGGGGCAAAATACAATGATGGAACGAAGTACAGGGATCGATTATGGAAAGAAATGGATAAAGCAACAAGTACAAGGAAGATGATGAGGATAAGTGCGAAAAGGAAGTATAATCTCCCAAAAGAGCCAGTTCTTGCAAATACGAATCTCGCAGAAGCTCTCCAGAAGTAAGAAACCGGAAGTTAGTGTGCTCACTCAACCAGTAACCCAATCCTCGAATCCTGTAAATCAGTCTCAACCAGTGAGGTAAAAGCCACATTCAATTTATTTTTGGTTTTGTCTGATTATAGAGGAGATTTTAAGATGACAAAAGGGTTCAAGAGAAGCGAATCAAAGGAACACAGCACTATTTATCAGAACCCGTGAATCTTAACAATCATCCGCAGTGCAAACTGGATGCCTTTCATCTTAGGATTGAAAAGATACAACACAACAGTGGCTCTAGAATTTGCAAAGAATTTAAATCATATCAAGGACGAACAGTTCGTCACCCGAGTGAAGGGGTTACGTATAAGGTTGGATGATGAATTGATTGCCAAATTCACTGGTCTACCAATGGGTTTGCATTGGAACAGAGACGATCGGGAGGAAAACAATGAAGCAAAGACAACATTTTTTGAACGAGGAGAGGTCTACGATGAAGATAAAAATGGATTCAAACGACTCTCCATGCTGGCACCATGGAATGAAATGGCTGCAATAGTCCAGAAATACATTACATGCACTGGTAGGCTAAGTTATGTCCCTATTTTTCATTTTAAAATTATGGAGTTGCTGAGGCATAGGGGTCACATTCCTTCGAACAACAACATAAGCATTCCATACTATCTGCTCCTATCTCTGGGAGAAATGAGCAATAAAGTGATTAAAGGAAAAGAGGATTCCTTAGCCCACCATGGGCTGATCAAATTGATCATCTATGAGGAATTAAAAGTGCAGATCCTAGAGCTTTCTTGGGAAGAATTCATGTTAGTATCGACTAAGGATGTTCAAAGAATGAAGGGTACACCCACATTCGGCATACACCTACCTCCTGGATTAAAGGACAAGACCACCTCTACATCAGGGAATAAGAGGAAAATTGACCTCGACAACGTGGCTGACACCTTGATGAAGATAAAGCATTCATGAGATGACTCCCCCAAAACAAAACCAGGGATTTCTACCAGTAAGCAAGGGTCGAAGAGACGAAGTAAAAGATTCACACAGGCATCCAGAATCCAAATTTCCAAGGAGGAGAAAAGGGAACCCAGCCCCCTAATTCAAAATGTGTCTGATGATGATGATGATCTTTTGGTAGACCAGGAAGATCCCACTACACCAGAAGAGTTGGATGAACAAGAAGAGCTGGATGAACAAGAAGAGCGGGATGAAGAAGAAGAGCAGGATACACAAGAAGAGCAAGACAACTTCCACGGGAACCCTTCTGAGCACAATGAAATCCCTGGGTCGTTGACCAACTCGCAGAGGCACGAGAAGAACTAGAAAAGCTCAGAGAGGAGCTGGAAATATTGAAAATTTAATCCAGAATGCAGAAAAGCCAACCAACGTCTCCCCTTTTTTCACCTGAAAAGACACAAATTCTGAAAATGCATCATGCAGAGGAGCTAAAACTAGATGAGCAGAAAAATTCAGCACCTCAAGAGAAATTGGTTGAGGCAGAAGAGGAGTTAGCCAAAAAGGACCAGGAGATTGTTCAATTGAAGGATGTTTTGGCTACTACCACTAAAATATATGATAAACTACTGGACCTCAAGCCGCCATCAGCAATTTATGTAGTTTATCTACACGAAAAATGGGGCAAATTCTAGCTCCAAAGGTTAAACCAGGGATTCCTGATAGAGATAAAATCTCCCAAAGAATTTATGGATACATCTTTAAACTCCACAGAGTTGGAGAAGGACCAGCTAAGTGAATTTTTGTTGCACAATTTTGTAGTTCCTGGCTCTCCCAACTGGTCGCCAAACCCTTACATGGGCGATTTCCAATTGAGGGCACTGTGTTCATCGATGAATCACGAAATTGAACGATCTCAGGACTACCACATTTACGTTGCAACAAAATGGAAAAACCCATTAATGGTCAGGGCAGAGCCGACTCACCCTGAAAGAATAATTTACAACCATAGGATCTTCATCCAGGATGAGGAGCTGATCCCCATTCTCCTTATGAAGCAGCGAGAGGTTGTGGCACACTTTGATGTTACTCTCCAAAGCACACACAAAGAGGTTCAGGAGTCTATTAATGAAATATGGTGCATAGTAGCAAGTGATATAAAAAGAAGAGAGCTCCACTCCCCTCTCAGACTTGAGGCTACTCTTTTCAAATCCAAAATCGACAGGGAATCCTTGATAAAGAATCAGCTCAGATGGATTGGAATGAGGCTGAATCCTGCATTTTTCCTTCCCCCGGTTATTAAGGAACAAATTAATGAGGAAGAAGAAAGGAGAGCATGGGCCATGGAGGATCAGAGCATGGGCTACTATAGGCAGGCAGGGAACCCTTAGGGTGGTAGCATGGGACATCAGGGAAGTTGTCAAAGAGCTGAACATGTCACCCAAGGATGGGTGAATCCTTCAAGTATTGGGGAGAATGATGGGTCCAAATTACAAGTATCTGATAGCATTTTTCCCATAGTAAAGTGCAAGAAAGGATTGAAGAAATACACTTGTTTTGTGGGAGAAATGATTTACCTTGACTATTTAATGAATTTGTTTTAAAGATTATTCTTGTATGTTTGAAAGCATGTTCAATAAACTAATTATATGAAAATCGAATATGATCGAGCAGGTCCAGGTACACTAAAGGACCAAACACGCAAATCAAGTGAAGGACTGAAAGATCATGCAAAGCTCAGTGCCTTTTTCCCTGATTTCTAGAGAGAACTCTTGTTCAAACAAGAATCATCAATTATACATATAGTTAGGCTAAGCATTAGAGGCATATAAATATGGACCTCTCGGCTAGCGAGAGGGGCCTGTTGCCATTTTTTAGAACCATCATTTTACGTTTTTATATTACTGATACAATTCGTGTTACAGACCTTTATTAAACCATGAAGCTACTATTTTGAATAAAAGATTTTGATGTTGCTTTTGCATTCGGCGTCTATAAGTTTTCTTCACTCCTGAGTATGGGTTCGAGAGGGCCCCTCCAACACGTAAGTGAGGAGACTTTACTGTTCAGGTATTTTTCATTATGTGCTTTGTATTGACTTAATCCATATCTCATGTCAAAGTATTTTTGATGGCATTTAAATAGCAAGATTTGATTTCTGTAGTAAAGCGACCATTCTGATTTTGTAATAGGTTATAGCACAATCTATAGTTCAATAATGTTGTTTTTGTAGTCCTGTAGCAGCATTCCACCAAGACATATTTAGACAGTTATTTTCCTGTATGCGTGCATGACTTATGAAACAGTGATCCAGATCTTGAATCTTATGCATTTTTCCATTATTATAGTTGCTCATGAAGATTGGTTACTTTGGCTAATTAATGATGAATTTGTAGCATTAGATAATTGCATTCTGAACTTATTTTTTGGCATTTAAATAGTTTAGATTAGATTTCCAGTTTCTGTAATTGAATCACAGTATTTGCTTCTTAAATTAGAGATCCAGCTTTCGGTATTTTAGAATAGATATACCAAGTTTTCAGCATTTGAATTCATAGTATAGATTTACTGCTTTCTGCAAGTTAATTCTTAAAGGTATATTTACTGTTTTCAGCATTTAAATTTCTTACCATAGATTTATTGTTTTCAGCTTCTTAGCATAGGTATTTCTCATCCATAGATTAGGCAATCCCTTCACAAGTTTATTCAATTCCTTTTAGGAAAACCTTTAAACATTGATACCAACACCCAACCACAACAAAGACTATCCTAGAAGAGCACATATAGTGCCTGCACCTCTGAAGTTTGTACATCCCCCAGGTTGATAATTAAAGTAGGCTCCTAGTCTAGCTTCCCTCATTAAGCATCCACTCTAAGAGCTCACCAACAACTAAGGAAACTCAGGGGTTGTCGCATGCGTGGAGCTCTGTGTGAAAGGCGTGCAAGTGAATTGGTCACTTTTTCTGCTCAACTAGTTGATGGAAGATGCGTTGGTGGCCAAGGCAGGACAACGTCCATTTGCATATAGTTGTTTGCTAATCTCAGTTGCGCTTGTCGCTTGGATGGAGCTCAACGATTATCAAGGAATGGAAGTGGATGTGGTGCAAGATCGCAAGGAAGCACACTACCCAAACCTGTGGTGGGTGCAGGAACCAGAGCGCATCAAGGATTGCGCCACACAGTTGTGGTTCTATTGGGAATTGCTGTAGGCGACCGTCGAGCGAGTTCCACGGCTGACTCAGAACGCTATTGAAAAGTATAAGGGTATATCCCTATTTGTGATTGGACCACATAGTATCCATGTGCAAGTGTGACGCGATAAGGATAAGCAATGGTTGCAGACCCCCTATAAGTTATCAGATGAAGACTTGGATATGATCATTGATGATTGGCCGGTTGAATGGTGAGAACTGATTGCTCACGAGGAGGAATCCATGGGGATATCATCAGATGCGCCAGTAATGGACCAACAACATCACCATGTGTCAGACCAGGAGTCATCGTAGACCCCTACGGATAACGAGCGCGAGCTTGAAGAGGGAAGAACGAAAGCACACTATGACCATGGGACAATCAGTGGGATCCCCCTGTCGTCGGAGGTGCAACTTGGACGACTACTACTAGCTATAAATAATGCAACCAATGGGGCGACTCAAGCAATGATGGTAAAGGCGGACGAAGGTTTTCATGCGATAACTTCCCGACTGGATTCCTTGTGTGGCATTGTTTTGAAGAAGGCACCTAAGGGAGCAACTATGCAGGCAGTGGGCACAATCGGCACTGAGCCGCGAGTCTAGAATGTAGAAATTACCTCGAGTGCGATTGCGACTGATGATGAGGCCCTAAAGGCTTCGCTGCAGCAGTTGGAGGCGTTGACTGTTAACATCAACATGTTGTCATCACAGACGTTGGTGTAGCTATAGGCGGTTGCCAGTCAGGAACTGGCGAATAGGTAAAACGACATTTGGAGTCAGCTCTTGCGATTGCAAGAAGGGGAAGCAGCGGTCTGTAAGGAAGTGGAGGAACTCAAGGGGAGGGCAGTAGCGGCATGGGAAGTGGCCGATGAACTTAAGGATACACCGAAGGAGATTCGGGTCTAAAAGGCTAGAGAAATAACTGAGCTAAAGAAGGAACAGGATTGGTTCACGATGGAGAAAACAACCTTGTGGAACAGTAAAGTGCGACTGGAGGAGGTCATCGCTCAAGCCTGTCAACATGTACTAGAGCCGACAGAGGCATTGGATCCGGTTAAGAGAGCGAAGAAGCTGGGGACTATCATCACCAAGTTATAGGCGGAAAATGATACCTTGAGTCATGCACTCCAGCCAGCCACACCACTAGAAGTCGTTGCAGCACGGAAGAGCGCCATCGAAGAGTTGGCGATCCAACTAGGAGATTTGGAATAGAAAGCAACCAAGATCACTGCTAAGACCGCATTGTTTCAGGGTAGTATTGTTCAAGATGAGAAACTGGAGCAGCTGACCAAGGAAATACGCGAGGCAGAAGAACAACTGGAAACACTGAAGACATCCATGCGCACAATGCCACTGACAGCGCAGGTATCCAAATTGGTAGAACTCAAAGAGTTGCAACAGGGAGTCGCCAAAGTGAAAGAACGTTAGAAGAAGCATGTTGCATAGCTGGATGAGTTTCAATACCTATGGGCACAGTTCAATGCTACGGGTGGATCTGCACTGTAGGCGATACAGGTAGGAAAGGAGAGAGTTGATGTGCACCTGGTTGATCACCCTTTAGCGCAGGAATTAACTGAGAGCCAGGAAGTCGTTGTAGAAGTCACATAGCAGGTTAGCGAAATCCGCCAGTAGTATGAAGACTTCAGGATGAAGACAAATGAGTACACCATGTCCTGTTGATGTGGCTCGAGGTTGATTCACAAGATTGTGTTGGGGGCCTGTTGGCAGGCGGTTTGGACTAGTCAGAATCGCAACATCGTGGATGCTGTGCAAGGCCGAAGATACCGCAGAAGGCAGAAAGCTGAGCGCAAGTGATAATATTTTATGTATTTTTGGGTCAGTCGAACCACAATATGTAGGTTTTTGGGTCATTTGGACCATGATAGATAGATTTTGGGTTAATTGCTTTGAAGTGTCAGTTAGGAAGTAGTTAGTAAGTGGACACACAATGTAAAGGCGTAAGCCTATAAATAGACGTAGGTTTGTAAGTGTTGGATCATCTCGGATATTTATCTTTTGGAGAGCATGATTGTTGAATCTTAATATCTGAGAGATCTTGATCTGATGTTGAAGGCTGAATATTTTGTATCTGGGTTTTTGCGGAGTTAACATGATGTGGCGGATTTATTGAGCAAAACCTTTGTGTCGTTTCCATCTTTCTGTAGTAACTACATTATGCGATATGTCTTTGTGAAAGATGCAATGTTTTCTTGCTACAGTTAATGCCTTACTGTTATATATGTTGCAATGATGATTCCATGAATGTTAAGATCTGTTGAACAATGTCGCAATTATGATTGATGTCCGACGCAAGTCGCCTTACGGAATAAGGTTCTTGCTTATCAATACACACGACACATACCATAATGCTTACGTGAACAAGGTGTAAAACAGGATGTTGGAAGTGTCTAATATTACTTCTCTGAAATCGGTTACAAATGTGGAATAACTGAAAACAAGTAACTAACTATATTCAGCCTCAGCCGTTACAATTCAGAAGTAACTATGGTGTATTCTCTATGTGTGTCGACCTCACCCTCTCCTGGTTCACCTAGAAATGCTGAGCTATGGCTCGATCTCAACTCTCTATTCTCAATCTGTGTGAATCTGCTCTCTCTGATGCACTGATTAGAAGATACCTCCAACTAATTATCCTTCTTTGTCTTGTACCCTACGTCCGTTATTCCCGAGACTACTGCAATCCATGAGACACGCATCCTCCTGTCCGTCGATCCTTCCAAATCCTGCAGACCTACTACTGACAATTCCTAGCCGTGCTGCATAGCCTCTGTCTATGCTGAATTCTGTCACGATCCCAACTACCTTCAATAACTATCATTAACTTCCTCAGTAACCTCGAATGGATACTAGGTACAGTCCTCTTGACTTTTTCTCTCTCGACCCTACTTCAATAGTCGGTCACATCTCGACCTTTCTGTCAGCTCACTTTCTTATCTCCTGTGGTTCGCTTGTCCTCCCCTTCCTCCGCGCTTGGCTCTGCCAAACCTGTTAGGTCATGGTTTGACCACTTGTCGACTAGCCGACATCACACTTCACTTATCATCCGTCGACCATATCCTGTCAACTCTTGACTTGTCGCAACATCCGCTGCGCACTTGCTCCATTCGATCGCATACCGACTTCTCCTACTCGACTTGTTGACTTTGAAAAGTCAACCTGCTATCTGCACTAGTGGTCATCGGCACTCCTGTTGGTCGGCTCCTTTTGGTCGATCAACTTCAACTGATCCACCTAGGCCCCAATGCTCCTGCATCAAACTCCCCAAGTGGAAAAGAATTCAACAGCTCCGTCAGTCTTTTGAACTCCTCTTCGGAAATCCACATCGCCTCCTGCAACTCATAATCCTTCCATCGCACAAAGTATTCCTTCTTCCGTGATTTACGTGTTCGCCCAACCTCGCATTCTTCGAGGACTTCTGCTCTCTCTTCTTTGTGTTGATATGGAATCTGGTCTGTCCAGTCGATGCTTATCACTTCCTCGCTTCCGATGCTTGACCCTTCTTCAAATTTGTACAGATATGAGACATTGAACATTGCTGAAATGTTCAAGCCATCCGGCAATTCCAACACATAAGCGTTGTCCGAAATCTTCTTCAGAATGATACATGGTCCAATCTTCTTCAGCTTCATCTTGTTGTATGTACCTGTCGGAAATATCTCCTACCGCAAATACGCATAGGCTAAGTCCCCTTCTCGGAATCACTGTAGCATCTTCTTCTTGTTGGCGCTCAACTTGTATGCCGCGTTACTCTTCTCTATGCGCTTTCGCACATTTTCATGAACTTCATGCATATGCTCTCCAAATGATTCTGCATCTGCACTTTTTCTAATTTCTGTCGGCAACTAGATCAAATCCACCACTCTGTGTGGGCTTCTCCCCTGAACAATCTGGAATGGACTCAACCCCATCGATCGATTCACAGAATTGTTGTATGCAAACTCCGCCTGTGCCAACACATTTTCCCACTACTTGGGTCTGTCGGTTGCTAAACACCTCAGAATATTTCCCAAACTTTTTTTTACCACCTCGATCTGTTTGTCCATCTGCGGATGATGCGCTAAGCTAAACTGCAACTTCATGTCCAGTTTTCTTTCATAGGGTCCTCCAAAAATGCCCCATAAACTTGGTATCCCGATCCAATGTGATACTCTTCGGTAACCCATGGAGTCTGACTATCTCTTTGAATAATAGTACAACAATCCTTGTGACATCACTTGTCTTCTTACACGGAATGAAGTGTGCCATCTTCAAAAATGTGTCAACTACAACAAATATCGAGTCGCTTCCCTGCTGGGTCTTTAGAAATCCTAACACGAAATCCATGCTACGATGCTCCCAAGGGATATCTAGTACTGGTAATGGTGTATACAACCCCGTGTTTTGACTTCTTCCTTTTTCTAACTGGCAAACTTGACATTGTCGAACCCACCTTCCAACATCCGTTGGCATTCCCGGCCAGAAATACTTTTCCTCGACTAGTGCTTTAGTCTTTTCTATGCCAAAATGTCCCGCTAACGCACCATCATGCAATTCTCGGATTAGGTTCTCTCTTACTGATCCTCTGGGAATACACAATTGAATTCCCCTGAACAGATAACCTTCTTGAACGAAATAAATCAAGTATGGAGTCCTATCGATACTCCAAGGTTCATGACAAGCTTTCCATGCTTTCATAAAATCCTTGTCGGTCTCATACTCCATCTTTATCGACTCTATTATCGTTGCCTGAAGTGTCGTTGTGTTCAGCAGTGCAACTCTCCTGCTAAATGCGTCAACAACTTTATTCAACTTTCTCGACCTATGTCCCAACATGAATGTATACCTCTGAAGTAGCTCCATCCATTTCATGTGTCGCTGATCTAATTTCGACTGAGTGTTCAAGTACCTCAGTGCTTGGTGTTCTATGTACAACACAAATTATTTGGGAAACAGATAATGCCTCCACTTCTTCAATGCTTGCATGATAGCATAAAATTCCTAGTCGTAGACCGAATACTTTTGCTTCACCCCATTCATCTTTTCACTAAAAAACGCAATGGGTCGGCCATCCTAGCTCAACACTGCTCCAATTGCCATTCCACTCGCATCACAATTGACTTGGAAAAATTTGTCAAAGTCTGGGAGCGCCAAGACTAGGCTCTTAGTGACCTTTTCCTTCAATTCATCGAAAGCTCTCTGGGCCTCGTTCGTCCACTTGAACTCACCCTTTCTCATGCATTCTATTAATGGTGCACAAATCTGGCTGAATCCCCAACTGAACTTCCGGTAGAAACTAGCAAGTCCATGGAAACTCCTTACTCTAGACGTACTTGTCGGTTTACTATTGCCTTCACCTTCTCTGGGTCCATCACCAATCCTTTACTAGAGATTACAAACCCCAAGTACACCAACTCCTTCTTCATGAAGAAACTCTTTTGCAGGTTCACCATTAGCTTCTCCTCCTGCAATCGCTGCAATACTTTTCGAATATGCTCCAAGTGTTCTACCTTGGTTCGACTGAAAATCAGAATGTCGTCTAAATAGACTATGACAAACTTTCCCAAGAATGGATTCAACACCTCATTCATCAACCTCATGAATGTGCTAGGTGCATTAGTCAACCCAAATGGCATGACTAACCACTCGTACAACCCTTCTTTTGTTTTGAATGTTGTCTTCCATTCATCTCATTCTCTGACCCTAATCTGGTGATAACCACTCATCAGGTCTATCTTTTTGAAGTATGTTGCTCCACTCAGGAAATCCATCAAGTTGTCCATTCTCGGTAGTGGAAACCGATACTTGATTGTGATCCTATTGATGGCTTTGGAGTCTGTACACATTCTCCATTCTCCACCCTTCTTCGGCATCAATACTATTGGTACTACGCATGGGCTCAGACTTTCTATGATCAACCCTCTATCCAACAACTCTTGGACTTGTTGGTTGAGTTCTTGTCCCTCCGTCAAACTCATCCTATACAGTGCTTTGTTTGGAAGACTCGACCCTAGAATCAAGTCGATCTGATGGGATATGCTCCTTGTTGACGAAAATCCCATTGGTTTCTCATCAACCATTATGTCACGAAACTCTTCAAGCAACTCCTCGATCTCGACCGGAATATCCTCCTCTCTAGTCATTCTTTCAACATATGGTCCTTTTGGAATGATCGCAAAACATCCCGACTGTTTTTCCTCTTCCACAAGGAATTCTTTCGTGGTGCTCATCAACACTCGCTTTTCCCAAAGATTGCTCTCACTGTGCTTGCTGTCGGCTTGCTCCTCCAGTCTCGGCTTAAGAGTTCTTTTCATGCCATTTTTCCATACTGTGATTGTGTTGGCTTGACCATCATAGATCATTCTCCGATCATATTTCCATGGTCTCCCTAACAACAGATGGTATGCATCCATTGGGAATACATCGCACAGTACACTGTCTTTGAATCCTTGAACTCAGAAGTTGATCAGGAACTGTCTTGTCACCTTGACATGGTGTCTCTTCTGTAACCACGACATCTTGTAGGGGTATGGGTGTTCTCGACACTTCAACCCGATCTTGTCGATGACTTCTATCGACACAATATTCTCCGTGCTTCCACCATCAACTATGGTTTTGCACCACCATTCGCCGATCCGCATCTTCATTCGAAAGATCGCCTTCCATTGTGCCGGCTCTGTCTCGTCGCATTGATCTTCCTGGATCAAGGTTCTCTGAACCGTCAGATTCCAATTCTTCTTCTTCTTCTCACCTCCATTGCTGTCGGATACCGACTCTTCCCTCTCGTCGACTTGCTCATCCTTTCGACGTCAGGGCTTCGAATCCTCTATAGCATGTAGGTTCTCTGGGCACTCATATGCCTTGTGTCCCATCCATCGACACTTGTAATAGATTATGGCTAGCCTATTAGTTCCTTTTCTGTCAGATAGACCACTTCGACTATATGCACCTCGACTGCGGTTCTCATGACCATCGCATCGGTTCTCTTGCGCTTTCTCTCTTGTCGATGTCCCTTCCACATGTAGGCTATCTTTTCGACACTTTCTTTCCTGAAACCTGCTACTTTGTCCTTTCGCGGAGACAGTCTTTGTGCTCTGACCAATCATCCTTCCCCTGGTCGCTGTGGATTTCTTCGACAGTTTCTCTTCTGCCTTCGGAGCTAACTAGTAGGCTTTGCCGACTGCTCTGAATCTTGACATGCTCAGTTCATCCTGAATAGCATATTTTAATCTGTTCACATACCTGGCAATAGCTTCTTCTCCTTCGTTGGTTTGTACTGACCAAATCGACAATCAGTAGAAATCCTCCGTGTATTCTTTCATGGTCGTCTCTTTCTGTCAAAAGTTCTGCAACTTTCTGAACAAGGAAATCACATAGTCATTCAGCAAGAACTTCCCCTTCAACTTGGCGACCATTTTGTCCCAAGACTTGATCTTCTCCTTTCCTTTCTTGACCCTGTCAGCGCGTACATTTTCCAACCACAATGAGGCATGACCCTTTAACCTCAGACACACAGTCTTAACCCGTTTAGGGTCCTCGATCTTCTCTATGTCGAAGTATTTCTCCATTTCTCTAAACCAATCGATCAAATATTTTGGTTCTAGGATTCTCGCGTATGTACACACGTCTATCTTCACTCGACCTCTCATGTCCGTCAGAAGTTTGATAAGTTTTACTTTTGGTTCCTCTATAGCCTCTTCCCGGGCTTCCACTCTTTCAACTTTCTCGTCACTATGGTCTAATGCCTCAACAATACAACCATGCCTCTGGCTTTCTTTAATCGCTGTGACTTGATTTGTTAAAGTTCGCATCGTCCTGACACATTCATCGAACATCTCACAATCCACTGTGATGGCTGTTGCGCCATGCGCTCTTCGTCCTCGGACATTAACACCTCTGTGAGCCATTTTCAACCTCTGTCGAAACTCTCACGCGTCCAATCATAACCGGACTTGAACAATTGGTGTACAACTCTACCCAACCGCAGCTGGAGCTGTCCAACTCACTTGCAGGCTCAATATCATGGACTTCTCTCAAACTCTAAGGATTCTTCTGATATGATACCAACTGACGCAAGTCAGGTTGGTATAGTCTCCTTTCTCAACCAGACTCACTTCCGGGCTCTGATACCAACTGACGCAAGTCGCCTTCCCGGAATAAGGTTCTTTCTTATCAATACACACGACACATACCACAATGCTTACATGAACAAGGTGTAAAACAGGATTCCAAAAGTGGCTTAGATTACTTCTCTGAAATCGGTTACAAATGCGGAATAACTAAAAACAAGTAACAAACTACAGTCGTCCTCAGCCATTACAATTCAGAAGTAACTATGGTGTGTTCTCTCTATGTGTCGACCTCACCCTCTCCTGGTTCACCTCGGAACGCTGAGCTATGGCTCGATCTCAACTCTCTATTCTCAATCTGTGTGACTCTGCTCTCCTTGTTGCATTGATTAGAAGATCCCTCCAACTGATTATTCTTATTCGTCTTCTACCCTGCGTACGTTGTTCCTGAGACTACTGCAATCCCTGAGACACGCATCCTCCTGTTTGTCGATCCTTCCAAATCCTGCAGACCTGCTACTAATAGTTCCCAGTCGTGCTGCCCAGCCTCTGTCCATGCTAACTTCTGTCAGGATCCCAGCTACCTGCAATAACTGTCACTAACTTCCTCAGTAACCCCGAACGGCTACTAGGTACAGGCCTCTTGATTTTTGCTCTCCCGACCCTACTTCAATAGTCAGTCACATCTCGACCTTTCTGTCGGCTCACTTTCTTATCTCTTGCGGTTCACCTATCCTCCCCTTCCTCCATGCTTGGCTCCGCCAAACCTATTAGGTCGTGGTTCTACCACTTTTCGATTACCAGAATGTAACATACCCTTTTTGCTGGAAAACATTTTGTGTTAGAAAACATTATGATAACTTTTATTGTAAAGTTTTATGTTGGACAGGTGTCCAAGGATGACTGTAATTTGCACAATATATTATTATTAAATAAATAAAATAGGAGACAAACACCTAAGAAGACTGTTGAAAGAGTGGTTACTGATCCACTGGGTGGAATGGAATCTGGGGTAGAAGGCAATGGACAAGTCGTAGCATCATGATGCAACTAACTAGTTGTTGGTATGGGGCAACTCCCTTGAAATGTTGTCATAGTGCACTAAAACATGGGACTGGAGCTTGAGGCTCATTTATTTCAAACTGACCACTAAAAGACCTAGGCATTCTATATAATAGACATCAAATTATGAACTGAGCTTCATCACTTTCTTGACGAGGAAATTTACCTTGGGGTTTTGTTGTGTTTGCACCCAAGAGATTTGATGAGGGGATATGCTATGTTGTTGATCATGTTGTGAGTCTGCCAAACTCTTATTGAGTTCAGGAGGTTGATGCTAAGTGTTGAAGGAATTTTATTTTAGGAGGTTGATGCTGAGTGTTGAAGGCATTTTACTTCAGGTGGTTGATGCTGAGTGCTGAAGGCATTTTATTTCAGGAGGTTGATGCTGCATGTTGAAGGAATTTTTGAGTGCCTTGCTTCTACACAGATTCCATCTACTTAGTGGTTTAGTAATCAGGATCGAGGGTTCAAAAGAAGTGAGCAGTTCAGCTGCTTCTTCTGGAATAGGTTGGGAGGAATGGGCCTCCTTGGGTGTTTGTCGGCCCTATCTTCAAATTACAGGTTCCATTATTTTATCTGTTTTCATATTTTAAATTCTGCTGTCTATTAACTTTTATTGTTTTATTTTATAAATTTACTTCAGTTTCTTGAGTAAGTTATGATTCTATGTAAAATTTATTTTGATTGAATATAATAGTCTCTGCATTTTTCCCCATGCAATGGATCCGCATCGTACTCTAGTACATAGATAAAAATTAGGGTAGATAGATATGATAGGAAATTTGCCAAGATGATGGAAGTACCATTCTGTATATTCTGTTAATTTTCCTACTATTAGTAATTAGTATTATTTACTGTATTTTCCTTACAGTACTGTTCTTTCTTTTATTTCATCAAATAGTAAGTTTACTATCTTAATATTATTACTGTGATTTGTATTCATTATTGAAATCATTTATGATACGTAAATAAAAGAAAATTGCATAACCTTATAGTACAGAACTAATCTGTCATTTTCAAGCTTTAAGAGAGGGTTTATAGTTTCCATATTTTTTCTTCTCAGAAGTTTACTATAGTCTACTGTTATTTTTACTACTGAATATATAGGATAGACAACCAAATGAAGTCTATTTAAGTTCTGTAAATTTTCCAAACATATAGTAGAAAAACCCTAAACCCTAACAGTCCATTTATAACCCTCATAAAAAGAACTAGCTCATCATGTCTTTATTCTAGTAACAGAATCAAATCACAATCATCATTCTGGTCATTGACCAAGGGTAATACCCTTCCAATCAAACATTCTACAACATTCTAGAATTGTTCCAAATTCTCCAATTATTGCACATTTCATCAAACATTAATAAATTCATTTTTATAACCATAAACGGTGTTACCAACTCTCGCCAAATAGCCATTATTCTTAAACCATTCCAACTCATGACAAACCATGTGACAATTGCCATAAAACTAAACATAGAATACAACTATATTCATTTGCATAATTCAACATAGTCGAAGTCTCGGTATCATATAGATGACCAAAATCAAGCCATACATGTCAATACAAATCAAACCCTAACCCTCGAACTTATAGAATGAAAACGCAAAGATTTCCTTCAAATCGACGAATTACACATAGGCCAAACTCTTCTCTAAGACAAAATGTATCCACTATTATTTATAGAAATCATAGGATTTACGATATCCAAGTCTGGAGAAACCTTCATTACAACTATTACATTTTTCATAGTTATTATCTACAGAAGAAAAGATATCAAGAAGTTCCCATTTCATTTTCATAACTATAACTTTTATTCATCAAGCATAAATGTAGAACCATATTGAGAATAGGTTGCATCTCTACATTAAGTCTGAGAATAAGAACTCTTCTCCACGACAGTTGCAGTTCACAATCAACACGGAGTTTTCCCTATGGGTCGAGCTATTATCCTCCCCATTTCTTTTACAGTTTACAAACCCTATCACGATGAATTACAAACTCTCTAATTTAAACATGAATACATAGAACAACACACATGTCGTCCATCATCCTCATCTAACTAGAGTTACAAGGCAACCTCCGAGGCTTAACGTTTGGTGTAGCCATTGCCAACCTTCTTCACCCGAACTGGAGAAGCCACGAACCTCTGCACCTACAACAACAGTAAATATGTGGTCAAAAAGACAGTTCTCTTTTAAAGAAACGAATGCAACTTAGAATAAATAACCATTACTATGTTAATGAATGATTTTTGAAAGCTACAGGAAAAGGGTCTAAAACACATTACCTTTAAATGATGGCATAGAGCCGAAAACGCCAAACAATAGCAACTGCAACTATAGCTGTAACTCACACTGTCGAATGCTGAGAAAGAGGGAAAACCCACCAGGCTAACAACCTTTAAATAGCTAAAACAATGCCGAGACCTATATCAACCAAGGTAGGCTTGGTCTCTCTATTCAAAACTTAAAACAACGTTTTAGCTGTAAGACCCACTTAAACCCTAATCAAAGGGAAGGAAAAACCACACAAGTCATCGCTTCGATTCATCCCTGAACCAAACTCCAAACTGTTAACTATGACAAGTTCTCATAACAACAGACTCGGCTCTTAAACCTTCCACAAGTCACAAGTTCAAAACGAAGGCATAATTCCTCTGGAATGCAAAACAAGAACCCTAAAAACTCTCAGCATATCGTCCAGATGCAAAACCACTACTACCAAATGCCAAGGATCACAATAAACACTTTGAACATAGTGGAGGTAGGGTGTAACCCTCATCCATCAAAACCCTACCAGATCAACGGTGGAGATCACTGGTTAGTTTCACGAAACACCAAGCAACCTACCACATTAAATGAAATATCATTACTATTGCCACGATGGAGCCAGCTCGGCTAACCATCGAGCCATTGTTTATTACAACTTATCACAGAACTGTTACACCACGAAAGTATCAGGTGCCCAAAGCTCACTACGCCATCCATGGTGGAACTCCACTAACTCGGCAGATGTATGCATTCAATGCATAGGCAGCATTTATATCTGCCAACCTGTGGCATATTAACGTTCACATTACATTATTAATTACAGTAGACATTGTATATGGTAAATCCCTGATGCACCACCCTGTCAATACATGTTAAATGTTGATAGATATATTCGTTAGGTCTGCATAGTATCACATAGGATCACACTAATGCACCCAACACACATCCCATAGAGTTGTATATTTCTAATAGTGTGATAACATTTCAATACTTATTGCAAATGGATTACAGAAATAATCTAAGGAAATGCACACACATACACTCTAATGTATAGTGTAATGAAAGTCACATCAATAAATTAAATTATCACCATTATCGTAGAGTATAGTCCCTAGGCAAGATATTAAACCATTTATACATAGAATTTCTACGAATTGCTATGGAGGAAAAAGATAGACATTCATGTATGACACAACACGAAATTCAAATATAATTCTAAGTATAAAACTAAGACACGATTGATACAGACCTTCTCTTGAATCAAATACAAGCTTATAATTTATATTAGTTAAAAATGCACTGTTTGCATCAACAATCATATTCATATATCTTTATCTTGAACGTTTTTAGTCTCAAACCAAGTTTCTCACCCGGTAGAGTGCCCAAAGTCTTATCTCTTTAAATACACAAAGAAGATTTCTAAAAAACTGATTCGGTCACTTGTCGCAACTTTAAATCCTTACCTGTAAACTGCCACAAGTACGAATTCACATGCTTTAGCATGAATGCTAAGTAAGCCTCGAGGCGTCTGTAGGACCCCTCCATCAATCAACGAAAGCACATTAGTCCAAATAGTTGAATCATCAATCATAACAACAACAATAGAATTTGCATAAGTACAACTGAGTATGAATAACATCAAGACATAAACTTGAATCATCTAGACACAAATCTTTACTATAAACTAGCATGGTATTTAGTACAATAAGATAACCTTTTATGCATTGTTCTATTCCACACACATAAAATAGGCTTTTATTGTCATGTCAAAAAATTTTAAATTTTTGTGATTTTTTTTGGGATGTTACATGTGGTATTAGAGCGCAAGTTCAAACTCTAGGCCTAATTTAGGCTCACACGCACAAACAAAAAACCAACCAGAAAGTTTATGTTACTAACTTTTGTAATTTTATTTTACTTTTGCACATAACAGATTGACCTTTAAATTGCAGGAATGGAAATACCAAAAGAGCCAGCGGAGGATAGATCTCCTCGTAATGAACGTATTAATCATAATAATTCTGAAGGAATCTATGTTGAATTAAATAATCAGTCTTCTGAAATTTTACGCACTTTACAAGATTTAAAATCTGAATTAAAAGCGGTTAAAGAAGAAAATGAAAGGATCCTTAAGGTACAGGAAGAATTACAACATAATTTAAAAATGGATTGTCATAATGATGAAAGAGGCAGAAAATCAGAAATAAAGGCTGATTCTGAAACAATGTCCCAGCACCATAAACATAAGAAAACAAGAAATGATAAAAGGAATAGTTACTCATGATTCTGAAACAATGTCCCAGCAACATAAACATAAGAAAACAAGAAATGATAAAAGGAATAGTTACTCATTCTCTAAATCTGATCCAAGTAATAATGACTTTAATTATGACATCAGTAACAATGAATGCTTCTCTAAAAAGAGAAAACATAAACATCATGAACAGATTACCGGGGATTTTAAAAAGATTAAGCCACCCAACTTTAATGGCGAAAGTGAGAAGGGTGAGACAGCAGAAGCTTGGCTGTCTGGAATGAAGAAATACTTTAATATTTACGACTACTCTTCTCAACTAAAAGCCAATATGGCTATTTACAATCTGACTGGGAAGGAAGATATTTGGTGGCAGGATCTTAAAAGAATTAAGAGTATAAAAGAAAAATAAGTAACTTGGACTATGTTTAAAAGTTTGTTTAAAAAGAAGTTTTTTTCGGAACAATATTTTGAAGATAAGTCAAAGGAGTTTTACGATTTAAAGTTGGGTACAATGAACATGAAAGAACTATGCAACAAGTTCCTTAGCTTTCTGAGGTATGTGCCCTATATGGTCGAGGAAAATCCTAAAGTGCAAAGGTTTCTCAGTTGTCTACCTTTTAATATAAAGGACCGTATCGAGTATGAACCATAAGAAACGCAAATTTTTGTTTTGATCAAAAAAAAAAAAAAAAGGAACAACTGGCTGGAAGAGCAGTAAGATAAATCATTTTGACTATAAAAAGAAGAATTTTAATCATAATTCTGGAGGTTTTAAGAAAAGTTTTAATAACAGAAATTTTCCTAATAATTACAGGAATAATCCACCTCAGAACTTTACTGCTGCAAGAAACGTACCTAACAATAATAATCACAGCAATAACAATAATAACAACAATAGGTATGCTGAACAAAAAGGACCTATGAAGTGCTATGATTGTGACGGACCACACAAGAGAGGAGATTGTCCACGCAACAGAAAGACAGTCAACAATATTCACACAGTACAAGCAGAGCCTACAGTTGGAGATGTAGCAATGGAGATGCCCAGCATTTATGCAGCATTGGAAAATCATCAAG
Organism: Larix kaempferi; assembly: GCA_027924585.1. Taxonomy (NCBI): domain Eukaryota; kingdom Viridiplantae; phylum Streptophyta; class Pinopsida; order Pinales; family Pinaceae; genus Larix; species Larix kaempferi. The sequence goes on from BSBM01000143.1 coordinate 10,779,202, forward strand.
CATACCACCAAACATCCATGGTGGAAGTTGAAGGTATGCTACAAACCAACTCTATTTCCATTTTAATAGATCCGGGTGCAAATATGAGTTATATTTCACCCGAATTAGTGAGAAATTGCAAGTTAAAGATAGAAAAATTTGACAATCCATGGTTAGTTCAGCTTGCAACTCGTACAAAAAGAAAAGTTACAGATTTTGTCAAAGATTGTGAAGTATTTCTAGGTCAACTGAAAACGCAAGTTAATTTGAATGTTTTACCATTAGGATCTTATGATTTGTTGATTGGCATGGATTGGCTTGAACATCATAGAGTTTTACTGAATTGTTATGAAAAGTCCTTTGTTTGTTTAAATAATGAAGGAAACACTGAAACTGTAAAAGGCATCTCTCGAAAGACTTTTGTAAGACATATTTATGCGTTATAAGTAAAAAGAGCTACAAGAAAAGGTTGTAAATTATTTGCTGTAAATGTTGTTAATGATGAGTGTACATCTAAAAAAGACAAATTAAAACTAGAGGATATTCCCATCCTTAGGGACTTTTCTGATGTATTCCCGGAAGAAATTCCAGGGTTACCTCCGAAAAGGGAACTTGATTTCACCATTGAGTTAGTACCCGGTGCAGTACCAAACTCGAAGGCCCCCTATAGGATGAATATTCTGGATTTAAATGAGTTAAAATATCAGTTGAAAGAATTAATAGATAAAAAATACATAAGGCCTAGTGTGTCTCCTTAGGGAGCACCAGTAATTTTTTTTTAAAAGAAGGACGGTACCATGCGTTTGTGCATTGATTACTGTTAGCTTAATAAAATGACAATTAAGAACCGATATCCCTTACCCTGCATAGATGATCTATTTGATCAAGTACGCGGAGCAGAGATATACACTAAAATTGATTTAAGGTCGGGTTATCATCAAGTCCGGATAAAAGACGAGGACATATTCAAAACTGCATTCAGAACACGTTATGGACACTACGAGTTTGTAGTTGTGCCTTTTGGACTAACCAACGCATTGGGAGTGTTCATGTGCTTAATGAACAATGTTCTGCATAAATATTTGGACAAGTTTGTAGTGGTATTCATTGATGATATTCTGGTTTACTCAAAAACTAAAGAAGAGCATGACAAACATTTAAAAATCATTTTGCAAGTACTTAGAGAACATCAGCTTTACGCTAAGTTCAGTAAATGTGATTTTTATAAAGATAAAATTCAGTATTTAGGTCATATAATTTCTAAAGATGGTATTTATGTTGATCCTGATAAGATAAAAGCAATTAATGAATGGCCTGTCCCCAAAGACATAACTGATGTACGATCATTCATGGAAATAACAGGTTATTATAGAAAGTTTATTGAAGGGTTCTGTAGAATTGCTAACGTCATCACTTCTTTGCAGAAGAAAGGGAAGAAATGCATACGGGATCAAAAGTGTCAAGAAAGTTTTAATAAGTCAAAAGAATTATTAACTACTGCACCCATCTTAAAAATTGCAAATCCCAATAAGGATTTCGTCGTATGCACGGATGCATGCAACAATGGACTTGGAAGGGTCTTAAGTCAGGAAGGTCATGTAATTGCTTTTGAGTCAAGGAAGTTAAAAATACATGAAAAGAATTTTGCAACTTATGATCTTGAGTTGGCAGTCGTGATACATGCATTAAAAATGTGCTGCCATCACTTGATTGGAAGAAAATTCATCTTAATGACAGATAATAAAGGCTTAAAGTATTTATTGGATCAAAAAAATCTTAACGCAAGGCAAGCTAGGTGGTTAGCTTTCCTTAGCGAGTATGATTTTGAGATTCATCACATTAATGGAAAGGAGAATAAGGTTGCTGATGCTTTGAGCAAAAATGCTAGATTGAGTTTTGTAGCAGCAATCAGTACTTTTAAGACTGATTTGGAAAATCAGATCAAAGACAGAATTAAGCAAGACGAAAATTACCAAAAATTACATGATAAAGTGGCTGAAAATTCATCTAAAAATTTAATAACAAATTACTGTATTAATGAAAAAGGCTTCTTAACATATAAAAACAGAATTTATGTACCTAATATTTCGAAGGTTAAGTTGTTGATTTTTGATGAAGTTCATACGAGTCCTTATTCAGGACATCCTGGTTATTAGAAAATGATAACTATGTTATGAAAAGAGTATTTTTTGCCCAACATGAAGAGTGGAGTTGTTGAATATATAACTAGATGTTTTGAATGTCAGACTATCAAAGTTGAACAACAACATCCAACTGAACTATTGCAGCCTTTACCAATTCCAGAATGGAAATGGAAAATTATAAGCATTGATTTTATTACAGGTTTGCCTAGAAATCAGAAGCAGAATGACTCAATCATGGTTGTTGTTGATAAACTTAGTAAAGTTGCTAATTTTATACCCGTTAAAACTACTTTCAAGGCTTCTAACATTGTAGATGTTTTTATGAAGCAAATTTTTCGTTTACACGGAATTCCAAAGGTAATTATTTTAGACTGGGACTCTAAGTTCACCGGAAATTTTTGGACAACACTATTTAAAGCACTAAATACTAAATTAAATTTCAACACTTATTTCCACCCACAAAATGATGGTCAAACAGAAAGGGTAAATGAGATTTTAGAAAACATGTTAAGATTGTATGTTAAAGATCATCCATCTAATTGGGAAGATTTCTTACATTTAGCAAAATTTGCCTACAATAATAATTATCAAGCATCTGCTAAATTAAGTCCATTTGAGATTTTGTATGGAAGAAAATGTTGTACTCTGATTTCTTGGGATAATACTGTAGATAGATTAATGTTAGGACCATATTTATTGAAAGAAATGGAGCTAACCGTGAAACAGGTTCAAGGTAACTTAAAGGTTGCCCAAGATCGGCAGAAAAGCTATGCTCATTTGAAACGCACTAAAAGAGAATTCCAGGTAGGAGACCATGTTTTTATAAAGGTAAAGCCCAAGAAAAGTTCTTTGAAGCTTGGGAGTTGTGCTAAACTAGCACCAAGGTATTGTGGACCATTTGAAATCTTATCAAGGATTGGAGCTGTTGCATATCAATTGGCATTGTCATATAATTTAAAAATCCACAATTTTTTTCATGTTTTTGTTTTAAATAAGTATGTGCACGATGCTACTCATGTGCTAAATTGGAATGACATGCAGGTGGAACCCGAAGGATATTTTCAGGTGGAACCGGACTATAATCTCGACCAGAGGGAAATTATGCTTCAGAATCGCACCATAGGGCAGGTAAAGGTGCAATGGAAGCACCTTAGCCCTCATGAAGCTACTTAGGAACTGGAAAGTAATATGCGGGCAGCATATCCAGTTATGTTCCATGAGGAAATTGATGATGAATAAGCAACAACAAGGACGACGTTGAGCTTAAGTGGGGATGATTGTAACATACCCCTTTTGCTGGAAAACATTTTGTGTTAGAAAAAATTATGATAACCTTTATCGTAAAGTTTTATGTTGGACAAGTGTCCAAGGATGACTTTAATTTGCACAATATATTATTATTAAATAAATAAAATAGGAGACAAACACCTAAGAGGACTATTGAAAGAGTGGTTACTAATCCACTAGGTGGAACGAAATCTGGGGTAGAAGGCAATGGACAAGTGGCAGCATCATGATGCAACTAACTAGTTGTTGGTATGGGACAACTCCCTTGAAATGTGGTCATAGTGCCCTGAAAGATGGGACTGGAGCTTGAGGCTCATTTATTTCAAACTGGCCACTAAAAGACCTAGGCAGTCTATATAATAACCATCAAATTATGAACTGAGGTTTGTCACTTTTGCTGACGAGAAAATTTACCTTGGGATTTTGCTGTGTTTGCACCCAAGAGATTTGATGAGGGGATATGCTATGTTGTTGATCATGTTGTGAGTCTTCCAAAATCTTATTGAGTTCAGGAGGTTGATGCTGAGTGCTGAAGGCATTTTATTTCAGGAGGTTGATGCTAAGTGTTGAAGGCATTTTTGAGTGCCTTGCTTCTACACAGATTCCATCTACTTAGTGGTTCAGTAATTAGGCTTGGGGGTTCACAAGAAGCCAGTAGTTGAGCTACTTCTTCTGGAATAGGTTGGAAGGAACATGCCTCCTTGGGTGTTTGTCAGCCCTATCTTCAAATTACAGGTTCCATTATTTTATTTGTTTTCATACATTTTTAAATTCTGCTGCCTAATAACTTTTATTGTTTTATTTTATAAATTTATTTTAGTTTCCTGAGTAAGTTATGATTTTGTGTAAAATTGATTTAGATTTAATATAATAGTCTCTACATTTTTCCCCATGCAATGGATCCACATCGTACTCTAGTACATAGATAAAAATTAAGGTAGATAGCTATGATAGGCAATTTGCCAAGATGATGGAAGTACCATTTTGTATATTCTGTTAATTTTCCTACTTTTAGTAATTAGTATTATTTACTGTATTTTCCTTACAGTACTGTTCTTTCTTTTATTTCATCAAATAGTAAGTTTATTGTCTTAAGATTATTACTGTGATTTGTATTCATTATTGAAATCATTTATGATACGTAAATTAAAGAAAATTGCATAACCTCATAGTACAGAACTAATCTATCATTTTCAAGCTTTAAGAGAGGGTTTATAGTTTCCATATTTTTTCTTCTCAGAAGTTTACTATAGTCTACCATTATTTTTACTACTGAATATATGGGATAGACAAGCAAATGAAGTCTAGTTAAGTTCTGTAAATTTTCCAAACATATAGTAGAAAAACCCTAAACCCTAATAGTCCATTTATAACCCTCATAAATAGAACTAGCTCATCATGTCTTTATTCTAGTAACAAAATCGAATCACAATCATCATTTTGGTCATTGACCAAGGGTAATACCCTTCCAATCAAACATTCTACAACATTCTAGAATTGTTCCAAATTGGCAAACTGTTGCACATTTCATCAAACATTTATAAATTCATTTTTATAACCATAAACAGTGTTACCAACTCTCGGCAAAAAACCATTATTCTTCAACCATTCCAACTCATGACAAACCATGTGACAATTTCCATAAAACTAAACATAGAATACAACTATATTCATTTCCATAATTCAACATAGTCGAAGTCTCGGTATCATATCGATGACCAAAATCAAGCCATACATTTTAATACAAATCAAACCCTAACCCTCGAACTTATAGAATGAAAACGCAGATATTTCCTTCAAATCGATGAATTACACACAGGCCAAACTCTTCTCTAAGACAAAATGTATCCACTATTATTTATAGAAATCATAGTATTTACGATATCCAAGTCTGGAGAAACCTTCATTACAACTATTACATTTTTCATAGTTATTATCTACAGAAGAAACGATATCAAGAAGTTCCCATTTCATTTTCATAACTATAACTTTTATTCATCAAGCATAAACGCAGAACCATATTGAGAACAAGTTGCATCTCTACATTAATTCTGAGAATAAGAACTCTTCTCTACGACAGTTGCAATTCACAATCAACACGGCTTTTTCCCTGTGGGTCGAGGTATTATCCTCCCCATTTCTTTTACAATTTACAAACCCTATCTCGACGAATTACAAACTCTCTGAGTTAAACATGAATACACAAAACAACACACATGTCGGCCATCATCCTCATCTAACTAGAGTTACAAGTCAACCTCCGAGGCTTATCAGTTGGTGTAGCCATTTCCAACCTTCTTCACCCGAACTGGAGAAGCCACGAACCTCTGCACCTGCAACAATAGTAAAGATGTGGTCAAAAAGACAGTTATCTTTTAAAGAAACGAATGCAACTTAGAATAAATAACCATTATTGTGTTAATGAATTATTTTTGAAAGCTACAGGAAAAGGGTTCAAAACACATTACCTTTAAATGATGGCATAGAGCCGAAAACGCCAAACAACAGCAACTGCAACTATAACTGTAACTCACACTGTCGAATGCTGAGAAATAGGGAAACCCCACCAGGCTAAGAACCTTTAAATAGCTAAAACAATGCCGAGACCTATATCAACCAAGGCAGGCTTGGTCTCTCTTTTCAAAACTTAAAACAATGTTGTAGCTGTAAGACCCACTTAAACCCTACTCAAAGGGAAGTAAAAACCACACAAGTCATCGCTTCGATTCATCCCTGAACCAAACTCTAAACTGTTAACTATGATGAGTTCTCATAACAACAGACTCGGCTCTTAAACCTTCCATAGGTCACGAGTTCAAAACGCAGGCATAATGCCTTTGGAATGCAAAATAGGAACCCTAAAAACTCTTAGCCTGTCAGCTAGACGCAGAGCCACTACTACCAAATTCCAAGGATCACAATAAACACATTGAACATAGTGGAGGTAGGGTGTAACCCTCATCCATCAAAACCCTTCCAGATCAACAGTGTAGATCACCGGTTAGTTTCACGAAACACCAAGCGACCTACCACATTAAATGAAATATCATTACTATTGCCATGATGGAGCCAACTCGGCTAACCATCGAGCCATTGTTTATTACAACTTATCACAGAATTGTTATGCCACGAAACTATCATGTGCCCAAAGCTCATTACGCCATCCACGGTGGAACTCCACTAACTCGGCAAATGTATGCATTCAATGCATAGGCAGCATTTATATCTGCCAACCTGTGGCATATTAACGTTCACATTACATTATTAATTACAGTAGACATTGTATATGGTAAAGTCGTGATGCACCACCCTGTCAATACATGTTAAATGTTGATAGATATGTTCGTTAGGTTTGCATAGTATCACATAGGATCACACTAATGCACACAACATACATCACATAGAGTTGTATATTTCTAATAGTGTGATAATATTTCAATACACATTGCAAATGGATTATAGAAATAATCTAAGGAAATGCACACACATACACTCTAATGTATAGTGTAATGAAAGTCATATCAATAAATTAAATTATCACCATTATCGTAGGGTATAGTCCCTAGGAAAGATATTAAACCATTTATACATAGAATTTCTACGAATTGCTATGGAGGAAAAAGATAGACATTCATGTACGACACAACATGAAATTTAAATGAAAATCAAATCTAATTCTGAGTATAAAACTGAGACACGATCGATATAGACTTTCTCTTGAATCAAATACAAGCTTATAATTTATATTAGTTAAAGATGCGCTGTTTGAATCAACAATCATATTCAGATATCTTTATCTTGAACGTTTTTAGTCGCAAACCAAGTTTCTCACTCGGTAGAGTGCCCAAAGTCTTATCTCTTTAAATACACAAAAAATATTTCTGAAAAACTGATTCGGTCACTTGTCGCAACTTTAAATCCTTACCTGTAAACTGCCACAAGTACGAATTCACATGCTTTAGCACGAATGCTAAGTAAGCCTCGGGGCGTTCGTAGGACCCCTTCATCAATCAACAAAAGAAGATTAGTCCAAATAGTTGAATCATCAATCATAACAACAACAATAGAAGTTTGCATAAGTACAGCTAAGTATGAATAACATCAAGACATAAACTTGAATCATCTAGACACAAATCTTTACTATAAACCAGCATGGTATTTAGTACAACAAGATAACCTTTTATGCATTGATCTATTCCGCACACATAAAATAGGCATTTATTGTCATGTCGAAAAATTTTAAATTTTTGTGATTTTTTTTGGGATGTTAGACCGACATCACGCTTCACCTGTCATATGTAGACCATATCCTGTTGACTCTTGACCTATCACAACATCCACTGCGCGCTTGCTCCAGTCAATTGCATACCGACTGCTCCTGCTCGAATTGTTGATTTCAATAGGTCAACCTGCTCTCTGCACCAGTGTTCATCGGCACTCCCACTGGTCGAATCCCTTAGGTCGATCAACTTCAAATGATCCACCTAGGCCCCGATGCTCCTGCATCAATGTCGAACTAAATGCTTAGATCTATTTCTGAAATGTTGCAATAAGTTATGTAATTGATGCACGACATCCTCCTTTATTCGGCGGAAACATGGTTCCGTCAACTCTCCCTTGAACATCTCGGGTGAGACCTCATCTGCTCCGCAGGTGTTGCTGGACGAGGTAAAACCTTTCTGGGCCAGTTCTCAGGGAGATCGCGGTGGGTTGGTGTCAGAAGTGCGTGGAACCCCTGTCGATTGGGTTTGTGTCAACAAAAAGTTGAGAATGAAGCGTTCCAAGGATCTCATAGTTTTGAGAAGTTAGAAGATCATGGAGATTAGAGTTGTAGCAAAGATTAGGAAATTGTGATCGAATTTGGGTGTACGTGGGGCACTCTAGAAGAAAGTGAGATTCGTCCTCAATGCTCGTGGAATCATAGAGCTGGAAAATCATTTCCTCCCATGGATTTTTAGGAATTTTCCAGCGTCTTGTTTCGCTATAAATCTCATGGGATTTCATTCTTATCTTGGATACACTAATCTTCTTCTTTGAGCTAGTTAAGACAGAGAGGTACGTTTGATCTTCTAGATTAGGATTTAATAATGACTTCCTTGTAATATCTTAACTTCATTTTACCCTTTAAATCCTTCTCGTCCCACATTCTCGCTTTGAACTTATATGTGATATTTTTTTGAGGTTGTTGATATCTTGCAAAGTGTTGTTTTCGTCGATCCCCCAATGATTTATCCAAGCCATGGCGTCTTTGTACCAACCTCTCTTGATTCGAAGATGACCTTGACTAGAATTTAAAGCAATTTTAGGATTCTTTGTTCTTCCATGTTATTTAGCTTATTCTTGTACATCATGTATCTATACATAGCGATGCTACAACCCCAAACTTCACAATCGTATAAGATAACAAGAGTGACGAGAGTTTCAAATAGGAACTTATTTTTATCCCAAATCACCAGATTTGTTGATTTACAATTGTTTTCTAGGACAACATAATCTTTCCGTCCCCTGTTAATCCTTTTCTCAATGCAATAGTTCCAGTTGAGGTTGTGATGGATATCAATTCAGAGATATTTTTAAGAGGACACTTCCTCCAAGTTGTTATTGTCATAAACAAAATTAGCATGAGTGTCTTTATGTGATTTGATTATCATAACTTTAGTTTTGTTGGTGTTAACAGACATACCCATGTTAAAGCAGAAATCCTTGAGAATCCTTAGTTGATTATCAAGGTCAGAGGGACTCCTTGCCAAAAGAAAAATATCATTGGCATAGAGAAGGATGATTCCGACTATTCCAGCTAAGGTTGTTCCTTTGCAACCTACTTCTCCTAAATAACTTTCTAGCTTATCGATGTAAATTCCAAAAAGGGTAGGGAGAGGGGGCATCCTTGTTTGATACCAATATTATAATTAATATCTTTTGACCACCCCTCAATACTCTTAAATTTGGCAATGAATTTCTCGTACAACCTTATCCCAATAGCTCTCAACTCTAAAGGAACCTTTAGGTCTTCTAATCTAATCCACAAGTTATTTCTGAGCACTGTATCAAAAGCTTTCTTAAAGTCTACAAAGCAGCAAAAGAGATTGGATTTAATATTACGACATTCTTCTGCAATTATCCTAAGAGTAATGAGGTGGTATGTGGTAGAGTGATGCTTTGTAAACCCCACCTGGCCTTTATCCCACTTGCCCTCACTTTCAATCCAAATGTTGATTTTCTTCTCCTGGATGATACCATAAAGCTTGGCAAGGAGAGGGGTAATCATAATGGTTCGATAATTAGAGGTGTTATTTTTATCGCCTTTTTTAAAGATAGGAATAATGAGGCTTTGATTCCAAGGATTAGGAAAACCCTGAGTGACCGCCAAATTGAATAGCTTGTGGATGTGAGGAATCAGAATGGTTTCCCCAATTTTTAGGATTTCAGCTTGGTAACCTTCAATGTCTTTAGATTTCCCATTTGCTAGGTGCTTGATCCCAAAGTCAATGTATTCTAATGAGAAAACTCATGTTGGTGCAAGAAGGTTTTGAGTGTTATTAATGACATTCGGGGATTCGTAGAGCCTTTGAAGATAGGAGTCCCAACCTTTCAAAGCAATCTTATTATTTTCCTGAGTTTTACTAGTTAGAATTTGTCTCCAGAACTTCTTGGGTGCCACCTTAGATAGGTGTAGAAGTTGCTCCTTCTTTTTATTTATATCATTCCTCTTTTTTCTTTTGATTAGGGATTTGTAATTTTTAGTCTTGACAATTATTAGAGACTGTTCAGTCGCTTCCTTGATGGATCTTCCAGCATTTTTGCAATCATTATCATACCAGGGATTGGTTTTCCTATTCTTTTTACCCGAAATTTCGATGGAGAACTTGTTAATGGCAGAAGAGAGGGATGTGGTGAAATTATGGTAGAGAACTTCTATATTGTATGTAGTAGAAAGAGGAAACAAGTTATTTTTTAAATCATTTATGTAGTTCTTCCTTGAATATTGTTAATCTATCCTCATCAACTTTCTCCTTTAAACCAAATATTACAAGGTTCAGAGCTCATTTGTTACATTCGTCGTCTAATTCTAGGAGCCTATTAATTTCCTCCTTAATGGGATTGATATCAACTTTACCTTCAATATTATTTAGGGTCAAGTTTTTGTTTGCTTTTTCTTCTAACTCTTTAAGCATGTTTGTCCATTTAAAATTCCCCCTTGTATCAATATCTCCTTGTTGGGTTGATTGTTTGAGTCCGTGGCTTTGTTTTTCCATTTCCTTTAATCTATACTCCATTATCTGAATCTTATTCTCCATCATTTTTAGCTTGTTGTCAATTTGTTTTAGGATATTGTTTTCAAGGGATGTGAATTTATTATCAATTATGGTATTAAGAGTATTTTGAAGCATGGATACAAATATGTTATTGAGCATGTATGTCAATTTATTTTCAAGCATGGCCTCTAACTCTTTTTGAAACTTAGCATCCCTTTCTTCTCTATTTTTCTCAAAAGAGTCAAGATGTTCACTAAGGCTTTGTAGGGTTGTGGCGCTAGGCCTCCCTTTAGTAGTTATTGTATATGCGGTGAGGTGTTCATATTTAGATGAGTATATATGCATGAGCAAAAAACTGAGAAGAAGAAGAAGAAGAAAGGAACTTGTGCACCTAGTTTTAGCAGTTCCAAAAAGGAGACAACTCTTCACCTTCGGACCTACACCTTCAAACTGCCCACCTCTTCTCCCCTTCGCTTCCCACCTTCGTTACTGCCCACCTTCACTACCTTCGTTGCTTTGTGTCTTCCCACCTTCGCTGCACCTTGCCCACCTTCGATGTTGTAGCTACTCGCTGCTCCTTTCCCACTCCACTGCTCCTTGCTGCTCATTGCTCCTTCACTGCTCCTCGCTCCTTCGCACTGCTCCTCGCTGATGCTCCTTCGCTGCTCCTTCAATGCTCCTCCTTAGCGTTGATCCTTCTCGGCTGCTCCTTCTCCTTGCTGCTCCTCGCATTGCTACTCACTTCTCCTCGCACTGCTTCTCACTGCTCCTTCTCGATGCTCGTTTTTTCTCCTCACACTGCTCCTTCATTGCTCCCTCACTGCTCCTCGCATTGTTTCTCACTTCTCCTTCGCTCGTTGTTGCTCCCTCGTTGCTGCTTCGCTCGCTACTACTCCTCGCACTACTCCTTCGCTTCTCCTCGCACTATTGCTCGTTGCTCCTTCGCTCGCTGTTGTTCCCTCGCTGCTCCTCGCATTGTGTTGATCGTTTGCTCATTGTTGTTCCCTCGCTGCTCCTTCGCTCGATGTTGCTCCTCACACTGCGTTGCTCCTTCGCTCGCAAAGTTAAGTATATAATCAATATTTCATCATGATTTAAATTTTATGTATGATGGAATAATGTTTATAAAAATGAAAATTTTAAATTAATTTAAATTATTAAAAAATTAATTAATATTCTAGATCAATAAAAACTCTAAATTTTAATATCACTCCGTCATAAGGAAAAAAACAATATTATAAAATTAAATAATATGTTTAAAAAATTAAAAAGGAAAATATATTTTTCACATCCTAAATTTCTTAACTATTAAAAAGATTCCCAACAGTAAGAAGACACGAGACTTTCAAGTAATGGAAATTTTTTATTAGGATATGGTTAGAGAAATTTGAAAACCCATTCATGTGTTGTATTTGCATCATTGTCTTGAATTTTTGTTCTTTGAAAGTGGGTAATGTAACCCCGATCTTATATTGTATCTACATCCCTTTTGTGACTAAAGTAAATGTCATGAATTTCTGCACCTTGAGGCACATTAACTTACACATATATGAACAAGCAGAAGAGATGTAGCTTAAACACATAAAAATCCACAAGGTGGTTTGGTTGGGTTGGGGTTAATGTAATTTTTAATAATACATTTATAAGCATTTTAAATTTTGTGATTAAGTTTGATTTTTCATTATTTTTCAAAGTATTGATGTAATTTCTTAAACAACTTATAAAATATATTTTAAAATATTTTTCATTGATACATAAAAATTTAGATTGTTGTGTTGATTAGATTTAGTTTGAGTGATAAAGATGAAAAGTTATATTCTTTTCATCTAGATTTAAAATTCACTTGTGACATGTTTACTCTTCGTGAGTTAATGGCTAATTAAAGATTTTTATAAGCTAATTGTTAATTTAGACTAGGAAAGTATCACCAACAATTTCATTTTCACATACATGCTAAGTGAGTGAAAATGTGGCAACCTGGAAAAAAAATGAACATAGATTACTATTCATGATCTTCTATTATAATAACAAATATATCATAGCATTTTCCTCTTTTTATTCTAAACAAACTATATGTGTTGCTTGACATCTAGAATGCGTACCTTTACTCCCCACCCCACTCTCATGAGGAAGGGGTGAAGACATGCTTCAAGAAGGTGGATGATGGGGGAGGGGATGAGTATATGTGTCACAAGTGAAGATGGATAGCAAGGGTGAGCATATGTTTATATGTGCTTCATACACTCACACATATTTACCCTCACCACAATATCTAAATCAATAGGTCCCTGTCCAGGGGATTGTTCAACGAAGAGTAAATTTCATCATTTATCATGTTTGTTGAGGAGCTATTATTATTACATGCATTAATGAATTTGTTTTTAAAAAAGAAACATGTCTATATCAAGGGATTGGATTGTTGAATGAAGAGTAAATTTCATTTATCATGTTTGTTGATGAGTTGTTATTATTAGTTTTACTGTAGGCAGAGACTATATGTTCCATGTTTGTGTATTAATTAATATAGATATTTCGTTTTTTCTAAAGATACATCAAAATTAGGCTAAAATAAGTATTTATAAATTATTTTTTGAAAAATGATGTTCACTTTTGATTGGATGAGAGGGCTTGAAGTGACAATTTTTTTCATTATCACATATTAAAAAAATTAAGAAAAATACAGAAATTACTTACCTTTATCTTAACTTTATCCTTTATATTTATTTAATATAATGGTTGACCATACAACCTAGGCTGGCCACGAATAAATAGGCATTAATACCATGCAACACATATCCATCCTCTAAGCTGCCAAGCGTAACACATGTCCATGTCCATCCTCTAAGCTGCCAAGCGTAATTTTCCTTTGCCAGTTGCAGTTTTGGTTGTATTGAACCAGAAGTATTATCAAACCTTTGAGGAAAATGGCTATTGTGGAATGCTCTGGTATCTTTTTATATGAGTTAATTTTGGAGGTAAGACAGACGTTTTCCATGAATTTTCTGCTATTTTTTTTAATGAATTCTCGGCATCCTTTGTTTCTCTTGACCTTTAGGTTTTAAGGTTTGTTGTAACTATTGTTAGCTTTGTGCGGTTGGATTTGTTAGCATGTTGATTGCAGGCAGATTGGTTTGTGATGAAATTATTGAGGGCGAGATCTTTATATATTGTATATTTAGGTAAGATTTCCCAGTGTTGCCGATTGAATCTATAGATAGAGTTGGTTTGAAAAACAAAATAACATTTTAGACTTAAATGATAATTTATGCTTTCCATACTCCTCTTAAATGTGTCCTGCTTTCGGATATTATTGACCATGTTCATGTGAAGTGATGCATAGGTTTTGGTGAAGCTTGAAAGTTTCACCATAAAGAACCTGGAAGTAGTTTCCGCCAGAGCAAAAATTTACTCTGAATTAATTTCCAGATCCAATCATCTTAATGCATCTCAGGTTATACCTCCATTTTTTGGGCAATTTGATAAGGTTATGTGCTACTTTGACAGGGTAAGTGAAGTAATCTCTGGTTGTGGCTTCAAGCCTTGACTTCCATCTCAGGGATTCAAATATGATGTTGGAAGCTGTGCTCTGAACTTTGATGATGGATGCTGACAGGAACTGTATGAGCATTGAACCATTCATGGCCGGATCAGAGCAGGCAATACATTTGATTTGAAGAGATCATAGAAAAACAATACGTCAACCAATACAGTTTATAAATGTTGTTTCTTATGTAGATTCCGCATTTGAGCGAGGAGCAGTGAAATGGTGTAACATTAGAAGTTTTGCTGAGACAATTTTCGTATAATTATTTGTTAATTACGTATATAACACAGCTTAGATATTTTAGCACATATTTATTTTCCCATAGAAGATTCACCCCACGCACAATTTAGGCTTGGAGCAGAGCATTTAAAAATACGTATTTCGGGACAGGAAACAACTGGATTTTATTTATGAAATAGACCCTATCCCGTTAGGGAGAACAACTCCTATCCTCGCTCCTTTTACAGCGTTCTCTATATTAATTCATTGCTTGGCTTACAAATATCATGCCAATGCAGTGCACCCAGTAATACTTGAAGCAAACAAACCCAGCTCTTAGTTCAGACGGACGTATTGTGAAATAGCACTTGTTGGGTGTGTGTAACAATGCATCAATACGTCTATTTTGTATCTTGAATTAGTTTTAGTACTATGATATTTATTAGGTCTAGCCATTTCTCAAATCAAAGCTTTGTTAGCAGATCTTGGCTTTGCTCAGTATTGATAATATTGAGGTTAGCGTTGGTATAAGATACAATGCGTTTCGATCTTTCGACATTCCAGTATATATTACAATGCCATTTCATCTTTCGGGCTTTCATTTTATAATTTATTTTTCTCTGGATTTGATAGCTTTGATATTGAGAGGGAGCACTGTCATGATGTGTAATTCTATATAGATTTCAAAGATTTATGGAGTGTTTGTTTACAATCTGATCTTGGAATAATCTCCAGGACTATAAAATCAAAGTGTAATTTTGTCATGTAAAATATTTACGGGGCCAAGCTATTTCTCAGATCCTACCCGATGGTTTTGTTCTTAACAATAGCAAGTTTGAAATGCACCGACCAATCTCCAGATCACAGACCAGCAATATGTCAAAATTTGCTCAGTGTTGACAATATTGTGATTGGCGTTGATAGATACAATGCGAGCACAACAAGAACAATATATTACTTACAAGAATTGAACCTGGGTGGGAAGGGTAACAAACATTCCTCCCAACCACCCAGGCTACAACCAATGGACAAAGTTTGTGTATTACTTAAAATAATATAGATATTTATTACTATATTGCAATAAAATAATTAAATATAACCTTAATCGAAAAAGCAAAAAAAACCCTTCATTCCAGACCCAATATAACTGGCCAGCTAAGTATAACTTGGCAAATAACCCAGCGTCCTATGCCTATGCATAATGAGAGTGGCTCTAAGTCTTAGAGAGAAAACTGTAAGAAAATCTGGTGCCTTTTACATTTTTGTAAAAACTTACAATTATGATATCGACTTTTTTGAATAGGCATGTGAAAATCCATTTAGAAATTTTTTTATATTATATCTTTATATATTATTTTTTTTTTAAATTAAAATAATATAGTGGAATTTTAGAAATAAGTTTTTCTTTTTTCATGAAATACTTACACTTTAAATTATAATTATAAATTAATATATATAATCAATTGTTTAATTATTTAAACACTTCTTTTAAAAATAAAATTTATATTATTCTATTCTATTTTATTTATCTCTATTTGTAATTAATAATATTCATTTTTTCTTTACGCTATGAGAAATGGGGCTTTTATTTTTTTAATTAAAGTGAGTATATGTAATGTTTATTTTTATTTGTAAGTTAATGCTATTGATGCAAGATACATGGCATTTTTGTGTAAAGATGACACTAAAACTTTTGATATGTATAATTTTAACTTGAAAAGTGATTTATATTTGCTATATATTTGGAGGGCAAAATTTTGTGTTATATAAAGACACCATTATCATATATAAGTTTGATTAAGAGATACTTCAAAAAATTGGAAAATCAACAATCATGTGTCCATGTTTATTTCAAGACATTATTCTAAATCAAAATATTACTTTTATCACTAAAACAAATTAAGAAAAATAAAAATATAACATGACTTTAAATTTGTAAATGTAACATTTAAATATTTTCTTTCTAATGAATGTACTTTAAAAAAACAAGTATTTTGCAATGGTGAATTTAACTATATATTTAAACTAATTTATTATTCTTAAAAAAATTCCTTAAACTATATATACAAGTGAGATTATGATCAATTTAAGATTAATATTTCACCAAAGAATTTACATATTGGTTAAGCAATATTTCCATGAGTGATAGCACTTGGTTTTGTATAAAATATCAAATTTCAGAATATTTCAGATTGCAGATTAGAACATTTGCAAGTGGCATGAAATTTTATATTTGCTTTTGCTAGTCGTGGAAATCTTAATGTATAAAAAAGGTATGGTAGAAATTACATATAGGATATTCATTTGCTTTTAAAATCAAGACTTGGGTTGAAAATTAGTTACAATTTATTTGAGAAGATTACTTTGTTGTTTTCCGGATTTTATGCATACAAGATATTTATTTTCCATAAAAAAATGAAAATTGGTTACAAGGTTAGCTTGTTGTTCCTGGGATTTTATGCATCATTGTCTCATCATAATATAGTTGGAAGTGTTTTCATTTTTTTTCTTCATATATAAAAGAATATATTAAATGGGGAAAATGTGTTTTTAATGTAAGTCTAAGATGCCATCTTGATTGCATCAAAGCAAAACTAAAATTAACTACCATAAAATTTTAAAGACACTGCAAATAAGGTTTTTTTAATTTCCATTGCCATATGCATTGATAAAAGCATTTTTTTGGTTTTAACTCTAAATGATAGATACTAAATAATATAATATAATATTAAAACAAAAATGAAAATGGAGATTTTGATAATTATTGATCCGGATTTATGTGGGAACGAAACAAAAGATAGCATATACATAATCATATACAAAGATATATTGCAAATAACACAATGATACAGTAAACACATATTCTATTAAATAGCAGAAATAGAACAGACTGTAAAATACAATAGCTAGAATGGTGGTAGCTATCTCTGAGAAGAGATGTGGCCGCTATGCTCATTCGTGCCAATATGAATACAAAGAGAGGCCGAAAGGGCCTATTTATCATAAGCATGAGGGAAAAAATACCAAACATCCAAAAACCTAACCCTAGAAGATGAACCGTCATAAAGTTTGCAGCCCCAAGGTGGTTAGTTGAACAGTCAACTTCCCGGGGTCATAACTTTTGCAGACGATCTCTGTTTGGGGTGCTCGGTAGCCCATTGGAAAGGTCTATCCGATATTTACAACTTTTGAATGGGCCCAAATGCATGCCGTTGGCAACCACTTGGTCCCCCGAATCGCCAAAAAATGTCGTTTAGGGCCTCAAAACGGCTCCGGAAGTTCAGGACCCGAAAAACTGCTAAAAATAGTAATTTACCAAAATTGCCAAAAGACTGTTTTGAGACAGTTAGAAGAGGTGGGCCACCCCCGATATCCACCTGGATCAATCCTCCCTCCTTAGGAAGCAATGGTCTCCATTGCGTTAAATCCCTTATCATATGTCGAGCTGTGTGTCGAGTTGAGCTCTTGGTGCGACATTTGCTGAAGCAGAAAGGTTGCCTTTCTTTGAAATCTTCAGAGGGTTGTAATTGTTGTTGCTGGCTGCACTGGAGCTGTTCAACAGTTTTGGTTGTTGTGGTATTTTGCATTAGTGTTGATGGTTTCTTTTTGGGGGAGCACCTTGAATGCGTGGCCTTGCACTGCAAAGGAACTCGAATAGGCGATGCTGCACTGAACTTCTGTTTTTCTTGTTTATGCTGAGTAGAGGGATGATGGGCAGAGGTTGTGGATGTCTCTGCGATCTGATGCTCTCCTTTAGTGGCAATTGCGAATAGGGAAAATTTCCCAGTGTGGGAGATTATCTTCCTTCCCTGCTCGTTTGGGGTAGGTGCAACTATCTCTGGTATCCGATAGAGTTGTTCTCCCAAAGTGACAATGACACTGCGAGGTCGTGATTCATATACAGCATGACGCTTCCACATATATGGTTGTCCTAAAAGAACATCACATACTTCAAGTGGGGCCACATCACATAATACCTCATCTTTGAAGGGCTTGATGCCATATGGTAGGCGACATTGGTGACTGACGCGGATCCTTCGTCCTTGGCTTAGCCATCCAATGGTGTATGGTTGTGGGTGTCGCGTTATTGGTAGCTCCAATCTCTTGATGACTTCTTCTGAGATCAGATTCTTCTGGCTGCCGCTGTCCACAACAAAGTGTAGGGGAATTCCCTTCACCCACATCTGTGAGTGGAAAAGGCGCTCCTCTACCTCCGACTCTTCAGGATCCTCTGGATGAATCTGTGTGGTGGCAACAAAGGCACTGGGTTTTGCATCAATGATCTGCTTCCCTTTTTGCGCGGCTGTGAAATTAGGTTCCGAGTCAAAATTGGAACTGGGATCTAATTCTGAAGCTTTGAACTCAGCCACCAATGACTGTTTTGAGCGACAATCATCAGTGTTGTGCCAGGGGATTTTGTGGAACTCGCACCACTTCCCGGTGTCCTTCTTTGTCTTTTCTTTACCCTTCTTCTCCTGTGGTTGGGACTAGTTGTCCTTTTCTTGCCCCGTGCTCTGGGAGCCAGAGTTTCCCTTGCCCTGCTTCTGCGCAGGTCCGAAGTCATGCTTGTTCTTTTGCTGAAATTTCTGCTCAATTTTGACAGCATATCGATAGACGGATCCGAGTGAAGAGATTCCAGGAAATCCATCTCTGTTCGGATGTATCGATGTAGGCCACTGCGATATTTCAGTACTAGGTGTCGCTCGGAGTCCTTGATACCTAGATTTGTGCGCAAGGTATGAAATTTGTTGGTGTACTCCGACACCGTTTGGTCCCTCTCTTGATGCAGAATGGTCCATTTTGTGTACTGGTCATCATAGTTTCCAACAGGGTAATATTGTTCCTTGACGGCATCCATAAAAGAGGCCCAAGTGGGATTGGAATATTCAAACAATCCAGACTCGTTTGATGAGTTTTTCTCACAATAAGTTTCCCACCAATTTTTGACATGGGGGACGGCCTTAAGGAGCGCAAAGATGATCTTTTCCCTATCGAAAAATTGGTGGACAGAGAAATACCCTTCTAGTAGATTCAACCATTTATCTAGGGCATCGGCATCGATTTGGCCTTCAAATAAAGGGATATCAAAATTAACTTGTACCTTGAAGGGAGTCGTATCTCCGAAATGGCTGCTCGTTGAGGGTGCATTTGCCGTTGTTGGCATGCGTTGAAGGATCTGGGCGAAATTATCCATCATCTCATTCCTCTGTTGCGCGAGGGCTCCTCGAGCAACAACTTGATAGGATCTACTGCTCCGTAGTCTCTCTTTTCTTCCGCCATGGGAGGCCGTTTGGGGCGGCGAGAGTGGTCTTCCCCAAGTGAAACTAGTTCGAGACTCAACTCTCTGTATCCTGACCTCGTCGGGGACATGCACCGAGAAACAATCAAAGAGCAGACCGCTCTGATACCACTGATCCGGATTTATGTGGGAACGAAACAAAAGATAGCATATACATAATCATATACAAAGATATATTGCAAATAACATAGTGATACAGTAAACGCATATTCTATTAAATAGCGGAAATAGAACAGACTGTAAAATACAATAACTCGAATGGTGGTAGCTATCTCTAAGAAGAGATGTGGCCGCTATGCTCATTCGTTCCAATATGAATACAAAGAGAGGCCGAAAGGGCCTATTTATCATAAGCATGAGGGAAAGAATCCCAAACATCCAGAAACCTAACCCTAGAAGATGAACCGTCATAAAGTTTGCGGCCCCAAGGTGGTTAGTTGAACAGTCAACTTCCCGGGGTCATAACTTTTGCAGACGATCTCCGTTTGGGGTGCTCGGTAGCCCGTTGGAAGGGTCTATCCGAGATTTACAACTTTCAGTTGGACCCAAATGTATGCCGTTGGCAACCATTTGGTCCCCCGAATCGCCAAAAAATGTCGTTTAGGGCCTCAAAACGGCTCCGGAAGTTCAGGACCCGAAAAACTGCTAAAAATAGTAATTTACCAAAATTGCCAGAAGCCTGTTTTGAGCCAGTTGGAAGAGGTGGGCCACCCCCGATATCCACCTGGATCAATTATTTCATCGCATTCTCAAATTTCTAACACATTGCTCACTTGAAGCTTTCCAAAACTTACGAAATTTGTCACAAATAAATATAATTTTTTGTTAATTTATTACATTTTAATAATAAAAATAAGATATAATAATTTTTATTAAAATCACACATAGGATTTCAAACTTGAAGAGCACACTTCTGATTTCTAAGCTCTAAGAGCATTGGATCGTTCCACGTAGTGGTATTTCAATAGTCTTCTTCAACTATTGAAATTGTTTCAACTTAATACAAATAAAGAGTTGCTTCAGTGTTTGTGCAAGTAACTAGGGAGATGCAACTTGAAGTAATTGTAAATGGCTATCTATAATACATATAATTGTAATTATTGTTTGGGTACTGTGGTCTTATAGTACATATATATCCTATTATGATCTCCACACCTTTTTTCAAAATTAGTGCACAACATTGGTATGGACAATGGGCACTCAAACCACCATCTGTGTTTCTTGCGAGCTTTTTGATTGAATCTAACGAATAATATGACAAAAATCATAGTTTTACGGTGCTCTGAGTTCAATCAATGAACTCTTCATTAATATTTTGGCCCTCTATATGTGGAAACTTAAAAATATGAAAAAAATCAACGGATCCAATGGAAATTTTCTAGTGATGTTTGGCCAGATTATAACATAGCTCATCATAATGTTCCATTATCAAGCTCACATTACATTTTTGTAAAAATAGAAATTGTATTTTTGTGGAAAATACATCTTTGTAATCTTTGTAATGTTGTTATGGTGTTTAGTACATTAAACATGTACTATGTTGTTTTTGCACCAAGTAGTATATTTTATGCACATACAAGTTATCATTGAGATCTCATATTTGGTCTCTCTACTATTCATTATGCACAATGTTGTTATGGTGTTTATGCACTATTTTGATAACTACTTGTTATGGTGTACTTACACAAGAGGGTGATAAGTAAGTTGAATTTTGAATTATCAAGGTGAACATAGATAGCAATATCTCAATGCTTCCTTTAAACTTTTAATTACTAACATCCTTTCAATGCCAACATTGAATAATCATTGCCATCAAGGATAGACTCATACTTGGTTCTTTATTGTGAGTTATGCACTATGTTTTTATAGTGTATCTAGGTTATGCGATGCAACATTTTATTTCTACAATTGGTGATATACCATGTTGCTTTTGTCATAGAGGATGTTTATGACAATTAATTTGTTAAGTTGTACTTACAAGAGAGGGTGATAAATAACTTGGATTTCCAATAATCAAGATGGTGATAAATATCATACTCTAGAGAACGCTTCATTTAATGCTGTGGAAATATTATCATTAGAACTATGGCTAATAACTATATACATTACCATATTTGGCCTTCTTATGTAGCTTCTCAACACAACGCACAAATAGTATAGTAGGAGAGAGACCATTTTCATATGTTCAATCAATGTTGAAATTTGATGGTCACCATTTCTTGTCAAAACGACAAAATATTTTCACTTCCATTTAATTTATGTTCAAACAAATTTAAATAATGTTGAACATAAAATGTTGAAAATAAATGGGTATTTACCTCAAAGCTACCAAAAACTAAAGCTTAGAAAGAGATGCACTAACCCTAGATGTTGATTTTGTTTTAAAGATGATTCTTTGGCTCTCAATATTCTAATTTATCTTTCCTACCCACTTAGTGTATTGAAAATTAAGTAAAATTACTTTATTAAAACCAATTACCAAGGTTCACTTTCCCCTTTACGATGTGGAGTTGGATGAGTCTTATACTAGAGCGATAATCACTTTTTTAACAATGGATAACAATAATTTAAAAAATGGGTTACACTACGTAATAGTTTTGCTAGATTGATACTTTAATATGATTTATTGAACATTAATTTTTTTTCGAATTCCCAAATTAATGAAATTTGACGTGCATATTCTAATGTTAATGGGATTGATTAACTTGCTTTTTTAGTTCTTTGTAATTTTTTTAAATCTAAAAGGCGGGGACTAAGCTGCACGAGCTCTTGTTATTATATATATCAATTATAGTAGTTATAATAGTGTAGATTTAGATTTGGATGGATGTAGAATTTTGTGGGTGTTAAAAAAAGTTGTTGACTTCTTAAAATTGGTTTTTTATTAGTTAAATTGATTTAAATACATTTTAATGAAATATTTTATGTTTTTATAATAATAATAGGATTTTTTTTATGTAATTTTTTTTATAATATTTAAATAAGCACATAAATATTACAAAGATTTAATAAAATATTTAAGCATTCAAAATAGGATCATCAACCTAATAGTCATAAGCCCCACATGTATAATTATGGGAGAATACTTCATGATAACACGATAATAATAAATATGTGGTGGGTGCAGAAAATTTTATTAAGAAGTCATCTAATCATGGAGCAAATTTCTCTTTTCGATGGTCTTTTTTTTTTTTGCAAAATCCAACTATGGAAAATAAAAATTGTGATAATGAAATTCTACAATTTTGTAAATTTTGATGGTGTAAATGGATTCCAAGACCCACATTTTTATTGGAACAATTTTATATTGCAATTTTAATGAATGAAACTTTTAATTCCAACTATATGTCAAAATTCTTATAGTCGAAATTACAAAAAACTTGTTGGAAACCAAGGGTTGTTTGCTACAAGATTAGCTTACTCCATTCATTAATCAAGTTGTTTGCTACAAGATTAGCTTAATCTGTTCATTAATTTCTTTTTTCTTTTTAATGGTATGTAGCATGAGAATGTCTATCAATTAGGTCTAGCCAACCAAGTGGTTGTGGGAATGGGATGAAGTGTTAGCCTCCCATGTAGGTTATATTCCTATAAGTAACATGTTGAGCTCATAATGAGTATATTGTCCAACATTTTATGGTTCAAAATTTAAGAATTAGTAAAATTCACCAAAGCTTATACACTTTAAAAAAATTATGAATACTTAAAAATTTCCTTATAATATATTAAAATTTCAAATAATAAAAAAATTATTAAATATACATAGAAAAATTTGACACCTCAATTTTATGTTGTATTTTTTATATTGTATTTGCATATTTATATGGGTAACCATTTTCTTGAAGTTTTTTATATTTTGGAAGCAAAAGACTTTAAAATTTCAAATAATTCAATTTTATGTTGTATTTTTTTATATTGTATTTACATATTTCTATGGGTAAACCATTTTCTTGAATTTTTTTATATTTTGAAAGCAAAAGACTTTAAAATTTCAAATAATGAAAAAAAAATATGAGATATGTTTAGAAAAATTTAACACCTTAATTTTTTCAATAAAAAAGACTATACTTTATATTAAATAAAAGTATGAGCAAAGAAGTATCTCAATGGAAACTGATACAATTCAGAAAACCACGACCATGTTTACACATCCAAGATGGATAGAGAGACCAATATAATCTGAAGCCTCAATTTTATGTTGTATTTGCATCCTTTATATGGGTGAAGCCATTGTCTTGAATTTGTATATTTTGAAAGTGGGTAGTGTAACCCCATTCTTATGTTGTATCTACACCCATTTCTATGGTTGAAGCCATTGTTTTAAATTTTACACATTGAAAGTGGATAAGTAGGAGAGATAAGAGTTTAGACACATAAATGAAGTTTTATGCATTTGGAAAGCAAACAAATAGAAAAGATGTTAGCTTTTTCTTCTTCAAAAGAAAAAAACAATACTTATGTCTTAAGTATATGTAAATGTTACAACGATGCAGCAAAACAAATTCCAATTACAGTGAAATACAATATATCGCTAAGAGTCCCCATACATAATATAATAGCAAGCATATAGACCCGAAAACCCAAGATAGCTAGACCAGACAATACAACACAAATTGCAAAATTGGGCCACCACCAGACCCCAAATATAAACAACATCCAAACTATAATGAGCTAATGGAATAACAAAATATCCACCAACCTACCAAAGAAAGATATCTTGTCAACACAATGGATTTCCAAGAAAGGGTCGACGATCCACGACACTCAACAAAAAGTTGAAGACATAAATCGAACCCACTGAATCCCACATCTCATGGAATAATATGAAGCAAAATGGATCCATCCCATGAACAAGAGGATCAACCAAAAATAGAGACAAGAAGCCGCATCCACACTAATAGTTACCACATATCCTATAATAAAGGCCCAACCCAAAAATATACATAAAAATGATATATGAGCCTAGATAGTATAAAATGAACCACTGCACCCCCGCAACAATATATCATTACAAAATATATGGATTCTGCAACACAAAACTAGGATGTCAAGTAAATGTCTAAACACTCATCCGCAGCCTGAATGCCATCTACCCATAAGGAGCTATATATATGACCCTCAGAAGCCTATAGTGCATGTTTTGAGAGATCATCTGCCTATATATTAAATTCCCAAAATATATGTTAAAAAGAGATGTTCATGAACTCATCAATAAGTCTTTTTGTAGCATGGATTTGTTGAAGATCCAAACAATAATTGCCAGTGAATCACCCGCCACTTGGATAATATCAAATTGTTTATATCTAACAAAATATAATAACATCCATAAGGCTAAAAGTTCACTCCAAGTATTTGTACAAGGACCACAGTTCATTTTTAGGGAATACAAGTTGTTACTAGAATTCCAAGGAACCGCTCCCGCCCCACTAATATGCGATTGATGCTGCGAGGCCCCATCGAACATGCCCTTAACCCAATCTGAACTATACACAAGAAGAACCACCTTATGAAAATTATAAGTCTTACATCCCTCTCGGAAATCCGCAACAGCCATAATGCCTACTCTAGTAACATTGGGAGGCCTTCCCTCAAAAAGAGCAAGGTTTCACTCTAGGCATGATGTTAGCTTAAATATAAAGTGAATATAAGGTGGTTGGTGGATGATGGAATTTTTAATATAATTTTTATATTTATTTTAAATTTTGTAATTAAGTTTGAATTTTAATTTTTCTATAAAGGTTTATGTAATATTTAAATTAATATAAGAGACATATTTAAAGATATTTTTCATTGATACATAATAATTTAGATCATTATGTCAATTAGGTTCACGGAAATTTTGGGGTGAAATTTATCCAATGCTTTAATTTTTTACCTTTTTTCTAAAAATAAATTGTCAATTTCTAGTTTTTTCTAATGTGATTCGCCGAAATTCCATGGGATAAATTTTTTGTATAGTAAACATTGCTGAAATTGTTTAGAAACTATATAAAATCCTTAGAAATTTGAATATTTTTACAAAAATATCGCCAAACATTTTATGTTTGGAAATTTAGGAATTAGTAAGATTCAGCAAGGTTTTACACTTTAATAAAATTATGGATCTTTAAAGTTTTCTCTAATTAGGTCTAGCTTAAGTGAAAAAGAGAAGTTATCCTCATCACCTAGGTTTAAATCTCAGTTGTGAAATATTCACTCTTTGTGAATTTATTGTTAATTGGGGATCTTTGTGAGCTGATTGTTGATTGGGATTGGTAAGGTAGCACCAACCTCATCCTCACATACTTGTTGGAGAGTGGTTGGCTGAAAACCTAGAAAAAAATGAACTTAGATCACTATGCATGATCTTCTATTATAATGGCAACTCTACCATGACTTTTTTCCTTTTTGAATCGAAACAAAGTATGTGTGTTTCTTGACATTCATATTGCACACCTTTACTCCCCACTCCCACAAGGGAGGGATGGAGATATGCTTCAAGAAGTCAGATGGTGAGGATGAGAGTGATGATGCATATGTTGGTGGGTGAATACATGCTTCGGGAAAATGGATGTTAGAAGTGAGTATGTGTATGTGTGTGGTTCACACACACATATGCATCTTCACCCTCACTACCAATCTTCCCAGTAAAACCACTTTGATAACCAACTATGCCCAAAAAATTATTTTTAAAAATGTTATATATCACACTTAGCTTTTATAATACCAATTATTTCATCTAAAGGGATGTTTGATTGGCTCTCATGAAAAATATTGGATTTCCAAGCATGAAGAGTAAGCCACTTTATTGATCAACATGAGTAATATTGGATTCCTTTCGAACTCTAACTTATTTTTAATAACTTATATTATATGTAAAAAATTATAAACAACCAGATAAATTTTGAGATGTATCTAGGAACAATTGTGTAGGTTAGTTGGTTCACTTGTCTTCTTGGTGAGGATTCATATAACTTGACACCCTTGGAGTCGAGGGATCAAAACCCCTTGCATGTGCTAAAAAGTTATCTTTATGGGGATTGGTTCTAAACTTGTAGTACAACTCTTGTGTGAGCATGCCATGTAGTTATTTTGTGATATGTTGGGTGAGACTAGTCTCATCCCCACGGGTTGTGAGGATACCTTCCTGTTCAATGGTAGGTTTAGGAGAAAAACATTTCAAAATATATAAATAAAAGCTTGTACTAGAGAACATATAGAAACATTAAGGTTCCAAATAACCTTTGAGTACATCCATAATCATTGGTTTCAGTTTACATGCCATAAAGATGAGGACTTAAAACCTCTTTGGAGTACAATAATCAATGGGTACATATGTCATCTTAAATTG
The DNA here is from genome assembly GCA_027924585.1 of Larix kaempferi. NCBI lineage: Eukaryota > Viridiplantae > Streptophyta > Pinopsida > Pinales > Pinaceae > Larix > Larix kaempferi. The sequence goes on from BSBM01000143.1 coordinate 10,806,260, forward strand.
GCTTATAAAATTGACTTGCTTGAGTTTAAGGGTTTGAATTTGCTTTATCTTAATGAATTCCATTTAGTGTTTTCATCATTGTACATGCTTCAATCAGTTAGCACCATTGGGTAATGCATATGTTTTCACAATTATTTGGTATTTATTGAAAAGTTTGTTACCCTTCTAGGTCTTAATCTTAAAATCCTATAATTCCCAACTCAAAGGGTGTAAGAGGAAGGGTACATGATCATATTTTGCATATATGTTGAAGTGACAGAGAAATGCTTTAGTCTGTTAAATTTAAAAAGGCACCACAATATCTATCTTTTCTACATGAGGTTTAGTGCCTTTGATTCCATCATTAAACATCTAAGTCTACTTTCCTTTTTTATATTAAAATGTAGCTTATTGAACACAAAAAGAGTAATGGTAATTACTGATATTTTTTTCATAGAGGATGAAGTTGGATGAAGGAGAGGTCCCTCTCTGCTCCCTTTCTCACCCTAGACTCATCCCTCAAACCTTATAGGGATTCACCCTCAAGGAATAGGAAGATGTGTGATGGTGGCCAATTTGCATGATGAGGCTCTTGGGTTAATGCTAAAAGTGGAATTTATATGCTATTAGAGAATTGTTTGGCATGTTGTCGCTTCAACTTCTTTTGGCATGGATCTATTAGTTCCTTCCCATGTGGGTTTATTGGTTCCCTAACGATCTATATTGTTAGAATCTAGATCTCTTTGGAAGCCAACTTTGGGGAGTATGGATTGTGTTCTTTAATTTTTTTACGTAACAACATTAATGATGTCATTTCGATCATGGGGTTTATGCTCCACAAGGGCTAGATTTTCTTATGTGTCTAGAGGTATTTAATGTGGTCATTTTGGTGGTCAATCATAACCTATCAACAGGTCTCTTAAAGAAACTATGTAGGGTTTCGATATGCCAATGGATATTGATAGCTAAAGTTTGATATGATTTATTTATAGTTGTCATAATGGGATTGAGGTGGCATAGGCTATGACATGAGGCCTAGAGTCTAGCAATAACTTCTCCTTTGGTAATGTAAGCTCCTTTTGAGATTTGTTCACTCAAAATCAGGTCTAATATATAATCCTTCTATGTCATACTTTATTTTTACTTAGTTTTTAATATTATTTACCCCTTACATCTCACAACCATTATTGAATTGATGAGAAATTTCCTAAACAAATTATGATATTTTTATTGTTATCAAAGTAAAATTTATATACAAACATAATCCATTACCAAACTTTGGGTGGAGTTTTGTGTTGTAGACAAGGATCAAACATGAAGGTATTTTGGTTATTTCAAAGAAGGTCAGAGATAAAAGGTCAAAGGTCAGAGATAAAAGGTCAAATGAAGGGCCAACATTGTCATCTATAGTATATAGAGGTGAATCATAAACCGTAGAAGAGAAAAGAGAAAAGATGATGAAATCCCATAGTGGGTCATTAGGAAAATAATGAATTTCGTCATGAAAAAAGGAAACCAATGAATTCATTGCGGTCAGGGAATAGTGAGAGAACGATTTAACATCTCGAAATTAAATAAGACCTTTTGGGAAATTATTGAGAGGATATGAAAAGGAAAAAGAAGCACATGGCATTATAAATGCAAGTGGAAATCTCCAAACCCTATTAGGTACCATTCTTCTTATTTTTTTATTTTAAGAAAATAGGGTTGTACTATTGAAATTCCTTTATCATGTGTGAGGAGTTATTAGAGTTATTAGCATGCACATCTACTTTTTTATAAAAGAGAAACATGTTAGATCAACAGGTCCCGGGATTGTTCAATGAAGAGTAAAGTTCATTTATCATGTTTGTTGAGGACTTACTTGTATATGTAGTATATGCATTAACTGTACTAGTTAGAGTAGTTATAACAATGTAGGTTTAGATTTTTATGGATGTTGAATTTTTGTGTGTATGAAGAAAGATGTTTACTTCTATAAATTGGGTTTTTAATTACTTAAATTGATTTAAATAAATTTAAAAAAAAAAAATTATCATTTTATTATATTAATAATGATAATAAAATATTTTTGTATTTAAATTTTTTTAACCATATTTAAAAAGTATATAAAAACTACAAATTTTCAATAAAATATTTAAACATTAGAAATGAGAACATCAAACCAATAAGTATAAATATTCATAGTGCATAAAGTGTTATCTTTTTTGAAAGATTATGGGATGGCATTATTCAACATTAGGGCAATCTTCCTTTTTTTGGATCACCCTTCGATCAGACCTCTTAGATCAGGTTGATTCTGCACCTTTTCTTTTCATCACTGCAGGAGTTTAGTTTTTTTCTTCGTGAGTATTTTTGTCTTGTTAAGTTATCCTACGTATGGGATCCCACACCACTTGGTCATGCCAACACAATGTTGTTATTTTTCTTCCTCTGTTTGTTTCGACTGTCTTTCTATGGACTAGTTATTGTATGATGTTTTGGCTAGAATGCCTAATCAAGGTGCAAAACTTGTCTGAGGACTAAACCTACACACTGTACAGAAACTCCATGTATACTTTGATTCAATGAATACCAAGTATAGCCTCTAATTTGTGGGAAAAAAAGTATAAACTTTATATGTATAATTATGGAGAATACTTCATAACAACATGACAATAATAGATCATTGGCAAGTATAGAAAAATTCCTTCCCCCAACCAACCCACCAAACCAACATTCATGTGCTAAATATATCTTCATGTTTACTAATATGTATACATTTTCTCTTAAACAAAATAAAAAGAGGAACTTATATAAATCTCTATATATTCATGCCGAATGAAGTAAATAGTAAAGTGAATTCCAATGGTAAGTTATAATTTATCAAGGTGTCATTTAACCTTAGAGTAACTTTCCCTTTTCAACAAAGTTCTTTGACTAAATCCAATAATGGAAAATAAAAATTTTGATAATGAAATTCTGTAATTTTGTAAATTTTGACAGATGGATTCGCAGATCCACATTCTCATTGGAACAACTCCATCTTGCAATTCTATAGATTAAAATGTGTAATTCCAACAATATGTCAAAAATCTTGTTGGAATTACAAAAAAAACTTGTTGGAAAATAAGGGTCGTTTGTTACAAGATTAGCTTGCTCCATTCATTAAATTGTTTTTTTTTTCTTTTTAATAGTATGTAGCATGAGAATGTGTGTCAATTGGGTCTAGTTGACTAAGTAGTTGTCAGTTTCAGTGTTATCTTCCTCATCTACGTTTTATTCTTGTAAGTGACATGTTGAGCTCATAATGAATATATTGTTGTAATGGATTCAAATCTTATGATTAACTTGTTTGTATGACTTAAAGAATTTAAGTCTTACCCTAATATCATCCTTTAAAGAGAAATAGTAAAGAGTTTACCCAAAATCATTTATTAAAAAAAAGCATGAGAATGTGTAGAAAGATATTAAATTGTGTATTTAAGACATTGGCAAAAAAAATTCATCTTACTAAATGAAACTTTTTAAATTAGAAAATTCATTTACATAATTGGTTGTGCAACATTATGTTGTAAATATGATCTAATATAATCAAATTTTTTATTAAATATTATTTTAGTTAATGTTTAAACATGGTCATATAATAGTATTTTTTATGCAATAACAAAAGGATTTCGTTTCTAGTGAAAGATTAAGAATTTATATAAATTTAAGGTATAATTAAAGTTACATTGTAATTTAAATTGTTTATATGATGTAATAAGGTTTAATTTTTTTTAAATTTTAAAGCAATTTAAATTATCAAAAAATTAATTAAAAAATTTAAATTAATAATAATAAAAAAAATTAACAGAAACGGTTATGTATTGATAATTAAAAAAAAGAGGAGTTATATAGCAAAAATCTGGATTGATTGCTCCCATGAATGCAAGACAACCATCACTCCCAGTTTGTCCTGTTCAGGTTGATAAAAAACACTATATCTGCCTATCCTATGATAGCTATAGTATCTAACGAATTGCCCAAGTAGTAGCAAACAAGAGAAATACATTTGCAGGTGTTTCCAAGTTCAAAACTTAAAACATAGAGCGTCCAGTCTTAGCAAAGTGCAGAAGCATCCTAAGCTATTAGATACAACGCTTTTAAACATCATTTGAAAAAGCTTAAACAGCAAAAAGAAGGTCAATCCTGGACCTGGTCCAACCCTATTTGTGACCGCCATTCTTGAAAGCTTCATCAGGTTCCTCTTTCTTGCTCTTTTTGGCACTGAGGTCCACGTAATTTCCATTTCCCTCCATATGCTTCTGCAGCTTCGTAATCTTTCTATTTATTTCATTGAGTTCACCTACAGTGACTTCCTGGGTTCGAGCCCTACGTGAGAAGGCCATAGCCAAAGAAGCTTCTAAGTGTTCAATTTTCCCAGCTAGCACAGACTTCTGTCCTCTAATATCTGAGATGCTTGATGAAACCAGATTGTAAAGACGAAGGAGAACGTTTTTTCACTCAAGATTCTCAGAGCGAATCATTTTGACTTGCATTTCTAACTCCTGTAGCCTATCTAGAACTTCGTCATCATGCTCATGGTTGCATTTCATTTCCTTCTCCTGAGCAAACACAACCCTATCTTGGTTGAAGCATTTCCAATTTATCTGTCATGCCCAAAGTTCTCTAAACCCGCCGAGTGACCAGGGTTTTCTAGATCCACAAAGGTTCCACTCACGTCCTCGACCTGCAAATTGCAGCAATCACCACCGAGAGGACCTCTGTCCATCAGCCCATCTCTTCCCCTTTTCGCAGAGCCTCCCTGACCTCCATGAGGGAAACCATAGCAGAGAATTCCGTCATCTTGACCTCCAGAATAGCCTCGACATTCCATTGCAAACCAGAGCTCAATTGAAAATTCAAAACATATGACGTCTGCAGAATGAGAACAAAGCTCGATTTTTCCCAATAGATAATCCGTGCCCACCTGCCAGGGCTCCTTCCATCTGTCAATCATGGTTAGAACAATTAAATCCCGCATGTGAATGAGGATTTCAAGATATAGTAGAACCGCCATATCTCCAAGGGAGATTCCCCTAATGATTGTGAAAATTTTCCTCCCGCTTCTATAGTTAAGGATTGTAGAAATCCCATGGGGAGGGGTTTAAATCCTATAGAGAGGGACTCACTAAGACCTAGGGTATCCAAGCATTATCTAGAACCTCATTATTAAAAAGAATTGAGCCATAGGGAATTCCTACTCCGATGCTTGCCAATTTGTCCGCTTGTCCATTATGCAATCTCAAGATGTGCAGGAAGTCTATATGGTGAAACTCCTTGCTGAGACAGAGCAGAATTTGGTGCATTTTTTAAGATGGTCTTTTCCTTTTCCCCACAATGTTTCTTGCATCTCGAATGATTATTAGAGAATCTCCTAATAGTGCCAGCTTTTTTATACCCAGGGAGTTGGCAATCTCGATCCCTTTAATAAGGCCGAGCCATTCAGCGTTGTTGTTGGTTTTTCTACCAATCCCCCAAGCGAATTCATTCTATTTATTTCCCTTGGAATCAAGGATCACTCCCCCCGTACCTGCCAACCCTGAATAAAAACTTTTTTTATTACTAATTTAGAATAAAATAAAAATACAACAAATTATATAACTTTTAATTTTAATATAAATAAAAAAATGTTTTTCACATACTAAATGTAATTTCTCGACCATTATAAAGATTCCAAAAACATTTAACTTTCAAATAATGCATAAATTTCCTTTAAAGTATGCGGTAAAAATTTGACACCTCAATTTATGTTGTATTTGCATCCTTTCGATGGTTGAAGCAATGAAGCCATTATATTGATTTTTTTATAATTTAACCCCATTCGTATGGTGTATACATCCTTTCCCTTTCTATGATTGAAGCCCTTGTTTTAAATATTTTACACTTTGAAAGTGGATAAGTAGGAGAGATAATAGTATAAATGAAGTTCTATGTTGGAAAAGTAGAAGAGAGGTTAGCTTAAACACATATAAAAGCCTATGGATAGTGGAATTTTCAATAATATGTTGAATATTCATTTTAAATTTTGCAATTAAGATTGAGGTTTATTTATTTCATTTATGTAACTCTCAAACTAATATATTTTATTTATGTAATTCTTAAAATAATATGGAACATATTTAAAGATGTTATTTATTAATACATAATAATTTAGATTATTAAGTTAATTAGGTCTAGTTCAAATGATAAAGATGAAAACTTATTTTTTTTATTTAGGTTTAAACTTTAGTTGTGAAATATTCACTCTCTGTGAGTTGATTGTTAATTGAGGTTTTCTGTGAGTTGATTGTTAATTGGGGTTGACAAGGTAGCATCAATCTGATTCTCACAATGTCAGAGAGTGGATGGTTGAAAACATTAAAAAAAAAGAATTTAGGAAAAAAATACAAGACTAGTCCCATCCCCAGGGGTGCGAGGATACCTTTATGTTCAATGGTGGGTTTAGGAAAAAAAAACGTTTCGAAATATATAAAATAAAAGCTTGTAAAAAACATAAAAAAACATTAAGTTTCTAAATAACCTTTGAGTAGGCCTATAATCATTGGTTTTGGTTTACATACCATAAAGATGAGGACTTAACAACCTCCTTGGACTACTATAATCAAATGGGCACATAGTTCATCTAAAATTGAATTATAAGATTGACTTGCTTGAGTTCAAGGGTTTGAAGATTGTTTTCTCTTAGTGAATTACATTTGGTGTTTTAAATCAATTGGCACCATGGGGAAATGTGCATGCTTTAATTTAGCACCATTGGGCAATGTATATGTTCTTACAATTATTGGCACCGTTAAGAAGTTTATTACCCTTCTAGGTTTTAATGTTAAAATTCCATAATTCCCAACTCAAATGGTGCAAGAGGAAGTGTACATGATCATATTTTTCCTATATGTCAAAACACTAGAAAAATTGTTAAGTGTGTTAAATTTCAAAAGACACCACAATATCTATCTTTTCTATGTGAATTTTAGTGTCTCTGGTTCCATCATCAAACATCTAAGTCTACTTTAATTTTTTATGTTAAAATGCAACTTACTAAACAAAAAAAGAGTAAAGGTAAATATCAACGATTGATATTTTCTTTGTAGAGGATGAAGTTGGATGACAGAGAAGTCCTTCTTGGCTCCCTTTCTCACATCGATTCATCCCTCAAACCCTATAGGGTTTCACCCTCAAGGAGTAAGAAGATGTGTGATGGTGGCCAATTTGCATGAGGAGGCTCTTGGATTAAGGCTAAAAGTGGAATTTATACACCTTCAGAGAATTGTTTGGCATGGTGTTGCTTCAACTCCTTTCAACATGGACCTACTAGTTCCTTCCCATGTAGATTTGTTAGTTCCCTAACGACCTATATATGTTAGAATTTAGATCTCTTTGGAAACTAGATTTGGGGGGTACAAGGTGTGTCCTTCATTATTTTCATTCAAGGACATTGATGCCATTTTGATAATGGGGATTTACGCTTCATAAGGGCTAGATTTTCTTATGTTGTTAGAGGTATTTAATGTGGTCATGTTGATGGTCAATCCTAACTTATCAATGAGTCTCTTAGAGTGACTATGTAGGGTTCCGATAGCGGATGACTATTGGTATCTAAGATAGAGTTTGATATGGTTTCTTTATGATTGAGATAATGAGACCATGGTGGCATGGACTATGACATGGGGCTTAAAGTATGGAAATAGCTTCTCCTTTGGTGATGTGTGTTATTTTTGAAATTTGGTTACCCAAAATCTCATCTAGTATATATAACTTCTATGGCATACTTGTTTTTTTCTTAGATTTTGTTATTTTATTATTGTTACTAGTTTCATCTTTATTGATAATCCTTGGATCTAAATCCCAAGGTTTATTTATTATTCATGCTCGTGGATGTTTACTTCTAAGACACACTTTTTTTTTAAATGTTTAAAAAAAACAAAAAACACATTTTATCCAAAAAAATCAATTCAAACTTGAATTAGAACAAAATCGATTCAAATTAGTTATGATGAAACTAGTTAAAATCAATCCATTTGGTTCGAAGTAGCCAAATTCTAAAAACATTTATTCAAACCTCATGGATAGTGTTTTGGAAAACCCATTATTTCACCATATACTTATATTTTGGAAAACCCATTATTTCACCATAGACTTATATATATTTTATATCGAGGAGATATTCCACATATGTGGGGATCCAAGTGACGAAAATTTATTTCTATAGACAAGAAGTTTCTTTGTCATATTGGTGTTGGTATGATGGTGGAATGGTTGTTATTATTCATGTAATGCATTGCATATTATTTTATTAATTTTGCTCATGTGAATAGTTTTATAATAATATTATTTTATTAAATAAAAAATAAAGTATAAGACAAAAATATAAATGAACTTTATATTTCAAGGTTTTGTTAATATTAATATTTTTATAATAATATTATTTATATTACGTAAAAAGTAAAGTATAAAAGAAAGATATAAATAAATTTAGTTATTTCAAGGTTAATAGAAAGTTATTTAAGTTAACTTGTGGGGGGAACTTAAATGGTAAAGATGTGAAGTTGTAATCGATTATAAATGGAAGGTTATGTGTTCAAATCCCCCCAAATTTATATGTGCATCATGGTTCAAGCCCTGTGGATGCACCTAGGGGTATAGTGGTATCAAGATTGGATCACTGGACCCAGTGTCATGCGAGTACCAGCCCAACCCCAATCATCAATTCCTCTAATAAAAAAATAAAAAATAAAAATAAACAACCATTTAAGTTAAAGTATGCGTCAAGGAAACTACCACACACATTTCACAAAAGAAATGTGCTATAAAAACTTTAATTCCAACTTTGCATTACATATATTTTACTTTGAAAGTAACAAATAAAGAAGAAAATTATTGAAAATAACTTTAAATTAACACTCCATAAACTTGAGACAATACCATTGATACAATAATAAACACCTCTAAAGCAATATACATAAAACAACCAGCATATCTTAAGAAGATATCTTTACAACAAACCTTGTTGAAGAATATACACCCCTAAGTATTCCAAACATACTCCCAACAATTACAAGAAACCTTTGTAGCTCCAAAATGTTGACAACTCCTCACACTTGATTGTAATGTGCACACAATGTATTTATTAATCCTAAATAGGAAAGTTAAATTCCTAAACAAAAAAGTACGAGCTAAGAAAAGAGTCGCATCCTAAAGGAAAGCCTATAAGACAACATTGTACGAAGGTTCACCCACATATCCTTTGTGATTGATAGATTCTAGTGTTGATTAGGTTTATCCTAAAAAGAGCAGAAGGGGATGCGATACTAATAAAAAAACATGATGTAATACTAATACAAAATTTGGAGCTTGTAAACCCAAATGAGTTTACCATACCTCCATAACCAATCTCTTCAAATGGGGCATGTAGCATGTGAGTTCAACATGTAAAGATAATTTTTTAGAATTAGTTCATGAAACTTTTGAATTATACCCTAATCAAAACACAATAGGTTAAACTTCCTTGGTAAATCTTATCTTAATCAAAACACAATAGGTTAAACTTCCTTGGTAAATCTTGTTAACGCTTTCAAGTTTTTAGTATCCTTGTGTGTTAATTTAATAGGTTAGATTTATTAATTGTTGCAAACAAAACACAATAGGTTAAACTTTCTTGGTAAATCTTATCCTAATCAAAACACAATAGGTTAAACTTCTTTGGTAAATCTTGTTAATGCTTTCAAGTTTTTAGTATCCTTGTGTGTTAATTTAATAGGTTAGATTTATTAATTGTTGCAAATTTTATTAGATATTTGGTTAGTTCCATGTTATTAAAGTTCAATTTGAAGATCCTCTAACTTAGGTACACTAAAGTATATGGACAAGTTTATTAGAGATATCATTTACGAATATAAGGATTGAAAAAATGTATCTCTTTCAACTTTTAATAAATTCTATAAGTAATTAAATTAAGGGATCCTATATTCACTTGGAAAAGTCTTTATGGTGGGAAGAGGTGTATAATGTAAGATTCAAATCTCTTTTTCAAATATTAAAGTAGATATTTACATAGCATTAATGTGAAGTTCGTAATAATAATTTTCCACTTATCAATCAAAAGTGTTTACATCCATTTAAAAACTAGCCTAAAGGTTGGCACTAATAAGAAGGAACTAATAAGAAGGATTTACTTAAGTTTTGTGTTTTGTGTGTATGTTGGCTATGTTATAGTGGAAACTTAGAGTGGTTATCATGAGGATGACCCAAGCTCAAATCATGGTGAGCTTGATCTCATTTTGTGTGGTGAATCATCAAGTATGACACGTATTTCTACTTAAATGTTGATGTTACTTCAGCATGTGTGTTGATGATGTTCAACTTTCAAATTGTTAATATAATTGTCATCAATATTGTGAATATAATTGCGATTAATATTGTCATTGTTTAATGAGTCTTTAGACCACCACATAGGACCTTAACTCAAATAAGTTATGCTTTTTATGTGTGTGAGAGAAATTGTTTAATGGATGGAAAATATGAGAAAAAGACCCATGTTATTTAAGTGATTTAGTTGAGGGCTACATAGTTTGGTACACAGCCTAAAGTTTACCCAAGGTTTTACATCGAAGGCTACATTAACACATCACTTTTACCAATTGAGCAAGCCACCCCACACACACGCATTGAATGTGAACCAATCTCTTTACAAATGGTAAGCCCATAAATAAGCTCAACCCACCCTTATACACTTAAGTGAAGAATAGAGTAGTTGGTACCTTGTTAGTAACAATTACATTAAGAATATTCGATATAATCAATAGCAAAATTTGACAAATCCCATGTGAAGGAGGAGCTTGGCCACCAAGATTTGAACCTAGATCATTATTACAGCAACCACTCCAAGTTGTTGCAAAACCACAAACCAATAGATTTTAAATTGAAGGACATAAGAGTGGGTTTTGATCCACTTATATATGCACTAATCACGAGATCATTTAATATAATCTCTCTAAGTATAACCACAAATTCGATCACTTCCTTAAAATAACCCTAAATTCTAAAAAAACCCTTAAAAAAATTAAACTCTATCCGATAATAAAAATATCTTCACTAGTAAGTCCATTGGATGTAGCTTGGGTGGTTGGGAGGAATGATTGTTACCCTCCCCACCCACATTCAATTCCTTGTAAGTGACATGTTGAGCCCTTAAATGGGCATACTTGATGCTCTTGTTGAGCCTCCTACACATCAATAATATTCAATCTCCACACATTCCTCATGGAATACCGGGGGGTTATCCATGGACGTAATGAGCACCGATCTCCAATTTCATGAACCACATCACATAGAGAGAGAGAGAGAGATGCACTAGTTACCTAGAAATCTAACTCATTTTTACATGTATGTTAAACATAAATTTAGAAAAGTTAAAACAATTATAAAATTATGATCAATTTGATTTTATATGAGCAAACACCAACTTAGCCACTTTCACCATTATTGACTTGAACTGCAATATCTTGAATAAATTATGATATTTGCATTGTTATTGGGTTACAAGGTGAATCATGATCCATAGAAAAGAAAAGATGATTAAATCCCTTAAATTTGATTTATATAATCAAACACCAACTTAGCCACTTGCATCATTATTAACTCAAACTGCAATATCTTGGATAAATTATGGTATTTGCATTGTTATTGGGTTACAAGGTGAATCGTAATCCATAGAAGAGAAAAGATGATTAAATCCCTTAGTGAATCATGATCCATAGAAGAGAAAAGATGATTAAATCCCTTGGTGGGGGACATGAAGAAACCAAATAATTCATTACAAGGCATAACCAGAGAAGGATTTTACATATGGCGAAAGAAATAAAATCCTGGAGGAGATTATTAGGAGGACATGAAAAGTCAAGAGATAAAAATAAAAACAGATTATTACGAGGAAAAAACAAAAAAATTGGCATTGTAAATGCGACTCTAAATCCTAGTAGGTACGATTCTGTTGCTTTATTTTTTTTTCTTTTAAAAGAAACATGTTTTAGGGGATGTATCACTAAAATTACTTTGTCACATCCACGGAATTATTAGTCTACGCATCTACTTTTATAAAAAGAAGAGAAACATGTCTAAGGGATTGTAATGTAAAGAGTGGCTTAAAAGAAAAACATGCCCAAGTGATTGTTCAATTCAAAGTGGATTTCCTTTATCATGTTTGAGAAGTAATTAATGTAGGTTTAGATTTTGTAATGATTTTTTGAAAAAGGAAAGGTGTTGAATTTTAAAATGGCATCCTTATGGAATATTTTATTTTTTATTATATAATAATATATTTATTTTTTATATTTAAATAAAAGAATTGAGTGAACATTTATCTTTTATATTTAGCAACATTTTCTTTAGTTAGTTGGTAAATATAAAGAAAAAAGGCCCAATTACAAAGCACATCAAGCAATTTCAGAAGCTAAGTTTTAGAGTGAAGAATATTTTAGAAGATAATTTGTTGGATCTCTTTATTGGAACTTTGAAGGATAACATCCAACATGAGGTTCTCCTTTGGGAATCTAAGTCCTTGGAGCATGCATTCAGGGTGGAAAGAAAAGTTGAAAACAAAATTATGGCAACAAGGAAGTCTACCACTTACAACTATAAAGAAGGAACTGTGGTCTCAAGTCATCCACAACCTACAAGGTTGACACCACAACAACTAGAGAAAAAAAGAGCAAAAGGGATTTGTTATAGTTGTGATAGAAAATACAGTAAGGGCCACAAGTGCACTGAGAAGAAACTATTTTACATAGATTGTGAAGCAGAGGAAGAAAATGAACAAGAAGCACCAAAAGAATAGGAATCGTCTCAAGATGAAAACATAGAAGATACTACTTCCGAAGAGATTACTCTCACCATATCCTATCATGCACTGGCTGGAATTAACACTCCTCAAACTCTCAAGATTGAAAGATATATCAAAAAGAAAAAGGTATTTGTGTTGATTGATTGTGTTGATTGATTTTGGTAGTACTCATAATTTCATTCACTGTAAATTAGCCAAAATTCTCAATTGCATTGTATATCCAGCACCAGATTTTCAACTAATGATTGCAGATGGAGAAACTATCAATTGCTCAGGAAAATGCCATAATATCAATCTCACTATGAGGGAATATGTATTGAATAGTCCAATCATTCCTATTCCGATGGGGGGTGTTGATGTTGTCTTAGGAGTTCAATGGTTACAATCATTGGGAACAATGGCTTTTAATTTTCAGAAGCTTTTCATGAAATTTTTATGGAAAGGAAAATAATATGAGCGAAAGGGTATCACAGGGAAACCAAGTAAGGTGATAAGCTCTAATGGCATGAAAAAATTGATAGAAAAGGGACATCAAGGGGTATTTGCACAATGTAATACCCCTAGAACCTTAATTAAAGTTTAATACTTTGTAATATTGTTTTTAATTATTGTTGAACAATTATTTGACCAAGTGTGGTCAAAGACACTTGTATGAGGATTTTGAATTATTATTATTATTTAATAAATAGAAATAGGAGAATCCAATCTGAAGTAGTTGTTGAAAGAGTGTTTGTTGGCCCACAAGGAGAAATGACAAGTGATGGACAAAAATCCCTTAGTGGTAAAAGCATATATTTAATACCTCAACAGGTGTAGGAGGCATCATCCCTATTTTTCAGGTCAGAACTCCAGATGGAGGTTCTAGAGCAGGAGGCTCATGATAGACCTAAGTCCTAGGCAAAGTTAAATACACATTCCCATCAGACAAGTAGGAGGATTTGATGTAAGAGGGAAAATATATTTGTTGAGTAAAGGAGTGGAACTAAGTGATTGTTCAGAACTAGTTCAGTAGTCTTTGTCCTTGTGGTCCAACGAACAGGCTTGGGGGTTTCAGAACAAGTAAAATTGGTTGTTCTCGAAGATTGGTTGGGAGGAACGACAAACTTCAGATTGGATTCGGTCTGTACATTGTTTACAGGTTATTTGTATTTTAATTGTATTCAACATTTTATTGTAGAATATTCTTTTTACCTACATATTAACTGAACTATGTTTATGTATTGAAATGACTGAAAATTGATTAATAGATGTCGTTTAGAGTGCACTAATTCCATTATTATTTACTATCATGTTCATATTTTATGCATAGAATTACTGGGTTTAGTTTATGTTATTTTACAGTTGAGTAGAATTTAATTACTGTACTGTAATAGCAATGTTAATGATTTTTACCAGTTTACATAATAGTATTTATTTTATATATAAACCTAGGGTTTATATTGAATACATAATATATCACTGTATTAAATAGACAGAGTTAATATGTCTATTATTTACATAGCAATGAAGGACCTGTTATAAAACACATAGTATCAAAGAAATAACATAACAGAGTATGCTACCACTTAGGCATTTCTATACAAAGCCAAATGGCTTGAAAATAATCACAATAATAATCAAACAAGCTCAGTATTTATATAAACAAAGTATCGTATAGATGAATCCGTAAGGCTCAAACTCGTTTTTATTTCAAGTTCAAAAGTATATAAAAATCAAACATTATTTACAAAGTCGAGACGCTGAGAAACAAAATCGTGGAACCTATAAAAACGACGTCAAAACTATAGACTGGAATAGATAACGCAACAAGCTACATAGCTAGAAATCGAAAGTGTATAAGAGCCGACAGGCTTTCTAATATATTTCAAAACAGAGTGTGAAATGTTGAAAGGCTTCATACATAATATAAAAAAATGTTAAACGACTCTGAAGGAAATTGTATGGCTTCCCTCAGCCTACGCGAATCTTGGACTAAGTGAGCAAAGGGAAAAACGTACTCATGTCGTAGATAGGTTTCAAACATGGAGTATGCTATGGGCATTTTCGCCATGGTAGAATCAAGTAGCATGCATCTTCTTTTTTTCTATAACAATGTTGTTGCGTCCATGTGACCACCTGCAAAACAAACAAAAAATGATTTCGGTTAGGGTTGTTAACCAAGAATGTAATAACCGAACAATAAACTTAACATTCAAAGTTACTTACAAGTTTATGTTATTACGGGAATGATGGGAGAGCATCACACTTCCTATGCAGAGGCATATTCTCATGATTTTCCCCGCATTCACATATTAAACAAGTTAAAACTTCTATACAAATATATATAAACTCGAAAGGAAATTTTTATCAAACCCTTACGAAAGGAATCTTGGAGTTACCTTTGGAAGTCGCAATCAATGGTTAATGCATGGAACAAAACTTCAACCCATTTTGGGTATCCTCTATTTCGCATCAAATAGCTAAAGTATTGATAACCCCACTTAAAATATTGCAAACCCTACAGGATTCGTATGAATACCTGCACAAACGATTTAGGGCCTTGTTAAAAACAAAATGTATACATTATATAAACCATGTTAATACAACTTTCAAACTATCAACAGAGCGTCAAGGAAGGGGAAAAGAACCCTTACCTTCTTTCCCAGGAAGCATGTGAAAGAACAATGCAAACCCTGGTGGTACCCAATGCCATCGTAACCATTCTGGTTCACTTAAAAATGATAACCAGAACTAGTAAGTGAGCACAAAATTCATAAGAGCTTCGTTGGGTAGAACCACGATGCTCTAGAATTCTGTTAACGATAAATAGAACTTCATAAACAAACTCTAAACTATTACGCGAAAACGCATATTCAAGCTTTGAACACAAAGTCAAGCTTCAAAAACACAGAAGTAAGCTTTGGCATATTACAGAGCTAAATAAAATAACACAGTCGAACTAAAATGAAATAATGTTGCAACCAGAGGGAAAACCCTCGTGAAGCATTATGAACACTCCATGAGGAGGTCTTAAATGCTTACCATTGCTATCAATGTCTTTAACAATATGCTATCACCGTAACGAGTCTGCAAACAAGCTTTAGAACTAGGAAAGCTCTGTGCAAAGACAATCTCTACAATGCAGCAACATAAACCAGTGTCGTGAAGGAGCAAATGGAATAACGAGCAACCTTGCTCGACATTACATTGGGAGATTAGTTACAATCTCAAGAAAATAACTTCGACGATGCACAACAATCCACGTGATGGGGCAAGTTGTTACAACCCACCTGCATAAATGCCATCACATGGCTCTACCAAACCAAATCCGCATTGGCACCTCACCGTGGTCCTGCAAAACCAATGCAAATCACAGCATTAATTAACGAAATCAATCAAATCTAGCGTAGAGACTTTATGGTTATGTTATACAACACATAAGAACCAAAGTTAAACTATGATCATAGCATAGATATCATAACAAGCATTGCAATTTTCATATAGTCGCGATACGACACATAGACATGGGATTTGATATATATATATATATATATATATATATATATATATAGGAATTGTGCATATTTTATAGGCTTCTATGGTTATGATAATACAAAGCTCGATGAGCATAATGAATGGGATTGTACATAGTTTATAAGTTATGGAACCTTATATAGTTACAAATCGTGGATTGGCTCGGCTATGGTAGCAATACCATATGTTAGACCTTCCACATAATTCTCATATATGTTAACAAAATAACAAGTTTTCATATATAACTTATTATGGTATTATTATTACCATAGTAGAAGTAGTGGTAAGTTGATAGCTTAGGATTGGCCATGGCTTGGCCATTAAGCTAGGATCATAATAATAATATTATCAAGTTCACAAGTTAAGATATATGAAATAGAAATATAAATTGTAATCATATTGGATTCACGACAGTGGTGGAGTCAATCATGATTGTAATAAAAACATATAGTCATCAAATCTAAGGTTGACACTTTATTCCGCAAACTACGTCAGTAATTATGTGACACGTAGAATACTGAAATTCATTGTATACCTTATAGTAGAGTGATGCTGAGTCGAATGACATCCTTAATGTTTTGCATAATTGTGACATAAGATTTAATGTCGTCAACATACATCTATAAAAAAAATTGAAAATTGGGTAAATTTGGGGTTGTGACACACAATTATTCTCATTAGATGTTCAAACATCTAAGTCTCATATTTCTCGGGATCTCGAAAAGGTGATTGATAAGAATTACAAGGTGTTTGAAGATATTCCAAAAGGTATTCCACATGTTTGAGATTTTGATCATGCTATTCACTTAATTCCAGGAAGTGTTCCTCCTAACATCAAACCTTACAGATACCCCTATGGACAAAAGAGTGAAATTGAGCGTATGGTGGAAGAAATGTTAGAGGTCGACATAATTAGGACTAGCCAAATTTCTTACTTTGCACCAGTGGTAATGGTACACAAAGAAAATGGATGATGACATATGTGTACAGATTATAAAGAGCTCAACAAGATCACTATTAAAGATAAATTTCCCATTCATTTCATTGATGAATTGTTTGATGAATTACATGGAGCAGTTTTCTTCACAAAGTTGGATCTTCATTCTGGATATCATCATATTAGAATGAAGGAAGAAGACATTCCAAAAAAAACATTTAGAACTCATGAAGGTCATTATGAATTTTTGGTCATGCCATTTGGTCTCACGAATGCACCTTCCACATTTCAAGGTTTGATGAATTGCATTTTCAAGCCTTTCCTTAGACAATTTTCGCTACTATTCTTTGATTATATACTAATCTATAGTAAGTCTTCGGAAGAACATGCTCAACATGTTGACAGGGTACTACAACTACTAAAGGAGCAACAACTATATGCAAAACCTTCCAAATGTTTCTTTGGGGTAAAGGAGGTAGAATATTTGGGTCATATTGTATCTCGAGAAGGTGTCAAGGTAGACTCCAACAAAATTAAAGCCATGATGGATTGGTCGATTCCCAAAACCCTAAAGAATATTCGAGGATTCTTAAGTCTAATAGGGTACTACCACAAGTTTGTTCGGAACTATGGAAGAATAGCAGCACCTCTAACAGCATTATTGAATAAAGATGCATTTTCTTGGATTACAAAGGCAACTCAATCTTTTGAACTGCTTGAGGAGGCAATGTGCAAAGCTCTTGTTTTGGCCACACCAGACATCACAAAAACATTTATTGTGGAATGTGATGCTTCAGGAAATAGCATTGGTGTTGTTTTAATGCAAGAAGGACACCCACTTGCTTTTACAAGTCATCCAATCAAGGGAAAGCACTTATAGAATCCCATTTATGAGAAGAAAATGTTGGCAATTCTAGATTCTCTTAAGAAATGGCATCCTTACCTAATAGGTAGACATTTCAAGGTCAAAACATATCATGATAGTCCTAAATACTTCTTGGAATGGAGATTATCTTCGAAAGAGCAACAAAAATGGGTAACCAAGATGTTGGGATATGAATTTGAAATTATCTATCGAAAAGGGAAACACAATGTGGTGGTAGATGGACTTTCCAGAAAATATGAAGATGTCGGGGCATTACTTTGTGCAATTTCCATTCTACAACTCGATTGGGTATTAGCTGCAAGGTAAGAATGGAAAAATTTCCTATCGATGTGGATGCTCATTTAAAAGCTACATGATGATCCAAGTGTATCAGATACTTTTGTGTGGAAAAATGATTCACTATGGTATAAGGATCGCTTATATTTATGCAAAGAATCCCAACTCAAACAAAATCTCCTCTCGGAATTACACACCTCTCCTATAGGTGGGCACTCCGGATTCCTGAAAACTTACCACGGGGTCAAGAAGGAAATTTTTGGGAAGGTCTTAAATCTGATGTTCAAAGGTTCGTGGTCGAATGCTTGGTTTTCCAACAAAATAAGGTGGCAACAGTTAATACCCCATGACTTCTACAGCCATTAGACATACCTTGCCAGTGCTGGGAAGAAGTCTCAATAAGTTTTATCACAGGTCTATCCAAGTCAAAAGGAAAGAATGTTATTATTGTGATTGTTGATAGACTCACGAAGTATGCACATTTTTGTGCACTCTCTCACCCTTTTAATGCAAGTACAGTAGCCACAACTTTCCTAGAAACAATTCAGAAATTACATGGATATCCAAATATTATTGTAAGCAACAGAGATACAATTTTCACTGGAAAATTTTGGACTGAATTGTTTTCTTGTTTCGGTACCCAATTGGCTCACAGTTCATCTTATCAGCCTCAATATGATGGGAAAACTGAGATAGTGAACACATGTTTGGAAGGATACCTTCTTTGCTTTGCATCTAATAAACAAACACAGTGGGTGAAATGGTTATCTTTGGCAGAATGGTGATACAATACTTCCTTCCATACATCATAAAAAATGTCTCCATTTATGGCACTTTATGGGTACCAACCTCCATCTATCACATCTCCCTTAAAGGGAAAATCTAAATTTGAAGCCGTGGAAGATCACATAGAGCATAGAAAAAAAGTTATCTAGATACTTAATGACAACCTAGCCATGTCAAAAAACAGGATGAAACAACAAGCTGATCAAAATCGGAGTGAAAGGAGTTTCAAAGAAGTGGATTGGGTATTTATGAGGCTACAACCTTACAAGCAGATGTCCCTCAAGAAACTAAATAAGGACAATAAATTAGCACCCAAGTTTTATGGTCCTTATAAAGTGTTGCTGAAGATTGGTACTATGGATTACACATTTGAGCTACCTTCATCTTCAAGAGTGCATCCAGTTTTCCATGTTTTTTGCTTAACGAAGGTAATAGGAGACAAGATCCCAATTCAAACAATATTTCCTGAGCTTGATGAAGAAGGAAGACTCATATTGGAGCCTGAACAAATCACTGAAACAAAGACCAAACAACTACGTAATCGAGCTATTACTGAGTACCTCATCAAATGGAAGAACCTACAAGTGGAAGATTCGACATGGGAATATGAGTCCTTCATACGGAAGCATCCACAACTAATCAAGTGTTGAGGACAACACTTGTCTAAAGGGGAGGGGAATTTTAAGACCTAAATATTGGCACATTACCCCTTATGTAGTGGCCCATTACCCCTTTATTATGGTGCATTACATATTATTGATGTCGTCTTGGGTCTATTAGTTTTTATTGTACCCCTTTGTCTCCTATATATAGGAAGGAGACCTTTTTCATTTTAGTCGTCATTGTATCTTTTCTTGTCTTTTGTACTTAGTACATTGTGTAAGGAGGTTCCTCCCTCTAAGATGATTGTTATTCATCTCAGTTCTTCAGTATTAAGTCATGGATTAATTTCTTTTGGTCCATTTCTGTTATTTTTATGTTATATCTGGGACTTGGTTGCATAACATAAATAGTGCCTTGAGAACAAATGATATTGTTCATGTATTCTTAATAAAGTAGAGTACTAGGTGAAAGACTAATTCCTTTCTTAGGTCAACCATCACCCACTGTATTCATTTCATGATAAATATGGTTGAAAGATATGTTAGTGAAGGATCCAATAAGTGCATGTATCCTTGAACACCAGTATTACAACATCAGAACCTAAATACTTAAACCACCATAAGCCCAATCTAGAATTACTTTGGAGTCTCCAAGTACCTGAATAACACCAATTCCAATGCTAGAGACAAATTTCAATAAGCCCCATAAAGCCAATAATTTTGCATGAGTGTCGATACCAGATCCACACCCAAACCAAAGATGAAAGGTATGTGCTTGTTTAATTTTAAAAGCATTGTACCCCCACAATGCCCTGATTGAGCAGCACCGTCAAAGAAACCCACGACAATGCATGGTAATAGAAAAGGGATATTCAAGATTCTACTAGTATTAAGTTTCTCTTCTTTGAAATATTTTTTAAATGGGCCCAATATTTTGTAACATGTCAGTGAGGCATCATGAAGCTTGTTATAAAAAATAACCAAATTTTTAGAACCCCAAATACCCCAACAAATAAAAATATTCAATACTTTATACTTACTTTTATTGTTAACCCATTGTTCCATATTTTCAACAAACGTCGAGGCACCCCAATAATTTGAAATGTGAAGTAAACTTGAAGCTTTCCTCCAAACTTCCAAACATAAAGAGCATTTTACAAATAAATGTTCAACATATTCTCCATGAATTTAACAAAGAGAACAAATGTTAGCTCCCATCCATCCTCTCCTAAGTAACTTATCCCAATGGAAAAATTATATTTTCCAAATAGAGCCATGAAAGGAAATTAATTTAATAGGAAGGTTCCATTTCCATAATTTCTTTGACCACCAAGAACCTATTGAAGTATTGTTTATGCTTGAAATAGCATTATAAGGAGATTTGGCACATACCTACCTATTATTTTTATTCCATGTCCATACAAGATTGTCTTATGTTTCTTCAAGACTGGAATCTTCTTGTTTAATGCTATCCATATACTTATCCCATTCTTCAACCAACAAACCTACAAGTCCCAATTACTCAACCTTCATTGAGTATTTTGTATTGTTATTAATCCTTCCCAGATTCCTAATGTCAACTATATACTTGTAGCATCTATCATGTAGGAAAGATAACAATTCTCCAGATAGCGAAATTTTTTATTTTCCCCCAATAAAAGGATCAATACTCAATAGTGCCTGTTTTCCATTGCCCACCCTCCAAGACAACCATCTACCAATCCAATGAAAGGATTTAACAAAACCATTCCAAAATATTGAAGGACTCCCAACATCATTTTTTGAAGACCTGGTCCACTCCACTACTATACCCATTTTAAAATATTTTGCTTTTAGAATTTTACTCCAAATACCAGTTCCAAATAGTCCTCTCCGGCAAATTTTTAAGCTCAAAGCAAGATTAAACCAATATAGATGCTTGATACCCCATCCTCCCATACTCTTTGGGAGGTCAATCTTATCCCACTTTGCAAGATGATTTTTCACCCCATTTGCAACACCCAACCATAAAAAATTAATAATTTTGTTTCTAACCATATGCAAAATGGATACACGGAACATTTCCAGAGAAAACCAGTATACAATAATACCAGAAAAAACAGATTCCACCAAAGTGAGACTTCCGCCCAAAGATAGCCATCTAAAGCACCAATTTCCTATTATTTTTTCTATTTTCTTGACAAACCACTTCCAAACAACTTTTAAATAATTATTGGGTTTCAACTGATATCCAAGGTATTTAAAACCATGTCCAATGGCTCAGTCCTATAAGGGAACCACATGGAGATATGAAGAAAGCTATTGTCATCCACCCCATTTCTCATAAAGCATGATTTGTTTGTGCTAATCTCCATACCAGAGGCATCACAGAAAATAACGATAATATCAGAAAAAAAAAAAAAAAAAATTCCAATCATGAACTGTACCATTACCAAACATAAGGACATCATCAACAAATAGTAAGTGAGTTATAAAATGAGTAGTAGCAATATTTAAACCTTGTATCCTACCTTCTCTCCTAGCATTACCAATTAGCCTACTTATCCTGTTAATCACAAGCAAAAAGAGGAGAGGAGATAAAGGACATCCTTGCATGAGTCCCCTGCACCCCTTTAAAAACTCAGTAGAGGAACCATTGACTAATACTGCAAATCAAGTAGATGTGACACATGCCATAATCCAATTTGTAACTTCTAGTGGGAGACCAACTTGAAGAAATATCATTCTCAGAAAATTCCAGTCCACTCTATCATAAGCCTTGACCAAATCCAGCTTAAGAATAAGGGCATCAAGCTTCTTCATTTTAACAATATGTAAGCACTCATGTGTGACACCAATAGTATCAAGTATCTACATGTTGGATAAGAATCCAAATTGTTCCTTTTATATGACCTCCATAAATTTTGGTTTAATTATGTTGGATATGATTTTGGAAATGATTTTATAAACTAGATTACACAGAGCAATGGGTTTGAAATCATTGTAATATTATGGTTTTTCACATTTAGGAATTAAAAGCTATAAAAGTGGAGTTTATAGCCCAGATACTTGACCCTGTGACCCTGACTCTTCAACCACTTCTAAAATCTCATGACCAAGTCAAAAAAAGACAAGAATAATTCTATTGTCCAAGACTCTTTGATTTTGCAAATTGTTTTAGGGTCTCTTCCACCTCATTTAAAGAAATTGGCCTTCCAATCCAAAAACCATCTTTAGTAGAGTAGAATCTAGGATATTTACTTATCACTTTAAGTTGACATGCAATATTGGTTTTACCTGTATCCATGAAAATCTTTGAGAAGTGTTCAACAACCACTCTTTCCAAATCCTTTGGGAGTTCTTTATTTCCCCTATATGTCTTTAATATCCCAAGTAGCATTATAATTCCTTCTAAAATTTGTATTTTCATGTCCTTGTGATAACCAGATAGCTCTACTCTTCAATCTCTAGGTTTCCTCCTCAATCCTTAATAATTGTTCCTTCCTAGATTCCAAATTTGCAGTTTGGTCCTTGTCCATAGGATTTTGAATTTCAAACAAATTTTCATTATAAATTTTATCCAATTCATTTCCACATCCACTAGTTCTTGCCTAAGCTATTGTTTCTTTTCTTTTTCCAATAAAATAGCTTCTTTTCTTCTTCAGATTTCTAAGTTTCTCAACTATTCTCCTCATAGTAGAGTCTTGTCCTGAAAACTCTGTGCATTCCCAATGTTTTCTAATCAGGTTCATAAATTCCTCATCTTCAAGCCAAGTATGGTTGAACTTAAAGGGATAATTATGTTTAACAAATTTCCCTTCAATTTGTACACAAATAGGAGAATGATCATATATCCCGTATTTAAAGTCCAGGATCTATATCTATCCACTGAACTAGTAATTCTATCTACAATCATGAAGCTAACAATCCTTTTCCCAACACCATTTCCACCATCCCTACCATTCTTCCAAGTAGGTCATAGTTTAGTAGGCCTAACATCCAGAAGATTAACCCCTTGAATTTGTTTTTGAAAATATTCAACTAGAGGATCAATTATGGGATTGGAACCCCAAACTTCACTTGCCAGTAATGTTAGGTTAATATATCCACCCACAATAAGATAGGATCATTTAGGATGCCACTAGATACAACACCATCCTAGTATTCTTTGCACCTAGAATATGGACCATAGCAATTGATGATACTAGAGGATCAATTATGGGATTGGAACCCCAAACTTCACTTGCCAGTAATGTTACGTTAATATCTCCACCCAAAATAAGATAGGATCATTTAGGATGCCACTAGATACAACACCATCCTAGTATTCTTTGCACCCAAAATATGGACCATAGCAATTGATGATCCTAATCTCTTTATCCAAACCCCTAACTCTTCCTTAAAATAAAATTCCTGCACAGGTATGGTAAGGCTTAAAATCAACCACTTTAGGGTTCCATATAGATAGTAATCCCCCCAATAGTCCATTTTCATCCACTACACATATCTCCCATCCAGGAAATAATTTTAGAAAAAATTCACAGGATTAACTACCAAGACACATAGTTCCATGTATCATCATGATATCTGAATTAATTAATTCAAACAATCTCTTGAGAGCATGGATTTTAGGATGACCCCCAACCATTCGAATATTGAAGGAGAACATTATCATTAAGGAGCCTTGGTCGAGGGAGCTAGTGCTTTGAGGGCCCTAGGGTCAGAAGTAGGAAAAAGGTCAGGACATGACAGATGTGCTTCATTTAGTCTAACAAAAAGGGGAATGTAAACATTAGTAAGGTCACCCATTTCATTAAGTTTCAGAGTTTCCTTTCCAGGTTTATTTTTCTTGTTTCTTTTATTCCTAATAGTGACATTGTAACATCTAATTGAATTTATGGGATTCACCAAAAGATTAGTTGTCTGTTTTTCCGAGAAAATATGAAGGGAGGTTTTAGAGAGAATATATTTAAAGGAGGGGACTTCTAAGTATCCTTGAAATCCGATAGAGAAGATCCGGGTGTGACCAAGGTCTTTCCCATATAATTATCCACAACATTTAGATTAGGGGAAAGGTGTTTCATAGAAATATGTATAGGGGCATACAAAGAGGCTTCTATTTCCAATAGAATAGAGGGAGAGGACAAGATAAACCAATTAAGAGCCCACATTGGAATTAGGATTATGACTAGACCTATCGCAACTACTAGTTCTGAATAAGTTGTATCAGACAATTCATTAACATGAGAAGGTATAGCTTCCATGGTTTCGATATCTGAGTCATTATTTTTAGTCTGAGATGTATTTTCAATATTATATAAATTTCCATAATGCTCCTTGTCTACATCTATACTCAAAGGTTTTACATCCACAATTTTCCTAGACAAGGCTTTTTTTTTCAACATCATTAATGGATTGTATATCTTCTTCAGATAGTTGGCAAAAAAATGAGGAAGAAGGGTTTCAAGCATACCGGTAAAAGATGGCTCATCATCCTTTGGAATAGTTGCAATCTTCGATAGAATAGTATGCACACTCATATCCTTCAAAACATCAACATTTTCTAAATCCACCACATCATATGTCTCATCATCAACAAAGAAACTTTAGCACACCAACTGAAAATAACCTGTCATTCAGCATCTATGGCATTGGAAAGGAATGCCCCTATAAATAATTCTTTGAATGAAGGAGTAATCGCCCAAGGAGATCTCCAATTCTATAAGCAATCCTCGAGATACATTGAATTCCACCAAAACCGTTGCCAAACGCTTATCTGAAGATATAAGAATATACTCGTCCATATACATAAACTTTCCAACTGTGTTTGCTATAGCCACCAAGGCATCCTTGGACCATGGTTGCAGGGGAAAACCTATTAATAGTAACTAGAGATGTCGAATCACTATGGGTTCTTTTAATGGTCAAATGACGGGTGCCATCTCCCAAGCTACAATAAACCCTTGTTGATATGCCAATATTTTCCTAAGACCTTCAAAACGTCATCTTCTTTAATAAATTGAAAACATATCCAACCTTTGAGCAAGAAGCTTAACTTTGGACAATACCCAAGCCATTTCTTCCAGTTCTCCGTCATCCAACCAATAATTTCCTCATAGTTTAGGGACATATATTCAAATCTCGCAACAACATCCTTCTGTGACATGCTCAAAACCCTATTCATATAAACATCACACCCAAGATTCATGTGCTCACAACCATTCTTGACCTTGAAAGCCTTACCAGCACATCGATTTTTTGCTTTAAGCCTCGACACCTTACCACTAGGATTCCAACCAAGCTTACAACCATTATAGCTAGGATAGATATCTCTTCGGGAGTCTATCGAATGAAACCCTATCTTTCCATAAACCTTGGCCTTCGACGAGAGAATAGTACCAGATTTCACAAGATCCACTCTATGTGAAGAGTGGGAAGGATCAACCTCCAACAAAACTTTGGAATGCTCAAAAGTCATATCAACTGACGATATGTCATAAGACAATAAAAGTGAATCTGATTGAAGCTTGTGGGATGAAATACCCTTGTCAAAATGCAAAACTAACGACAAAAGTACTGTATCACCTCCAATTAATGG
The DNA here is from genome assembly GCA_027924585.1 of Larix kaempferi. Classification (NCBI taxonomy): domain Eukaryota; kingdom Viridiplantae; phylum Streptophyta; class Pinopsida; order Pinales; family Pinaceae; genus Larix; species Larix kaempferi. Next base: position 10,832,675 of record BSBM01000143.1, read on the forward strand.
CTTCACATACGAGGGGGGGAGTTTGTTGTATACCCCGTCCCATCCTCTAGCCGGGAAACATGGCCCCCAATTGCCATGTAGACTGCTGAATGGGAGTCCCTACAACAAAAGCAACCTGACGAAGCTAAAGTTAAAACATAATCCCATAGAAAAATTGACCCTTCAGCAAAAAAATTCCCACTTTTTTTACATGGTTAGTACTATACCCTCAAAACCATGAAAAATTGACTCCATGGTAAGTAGATCTTCATTATCCTCCAGGCAAACCAATCTTCTCAAAAAACCATGATTAGTATTTTAAAATCATTTTAAAAAAATCTAAATTTTAATATTATTAAATTATGAAAATAAACAAATATATATATATATATATATATATATATATATAATTAAATAATATATTTAAAAAACTAAAAAAAGCAAATATATTTGTTCACACCCTAAATGGCTTAACTATTAAGAAGATTCCCCATAGTAAGAAGACATGAGATTTTCAAGTACTCCAGAATATTTTTGAGGATATGCTCAAAGAAATTTGAAACCATGTTCGTATGTTGTATTTGCGTCCTTTCTAGTTGAAGTCACTGTCTTGGATTTTTGTGCTTTGAAAGTGGGTAGTGAAACTCCATTCTTATATTATATCTACATCCCTTTTTTATGACTAAAGCAAATGTCATGAATTTTTGCACTTTGAAAGTGGATAGCTACAGAGGCTAAGAATCAGAAGCAGAAGTAAGGGTGCTTTGCTTTTCTTTTGCTTTGCTTTTCTTACCCTACTTTTCTTACCCTTATTTCTTTTGAAGAAGTGTAACACTTTTCTTACCTTTATTTCTTTTGCTTTGCTTTTCTTTCTTTTGCTTTGCTTTTCTTTTGCATTGCTTTTTCTTACCCTTATCTTCTTACCTTTACATTCTGTGTTGGTTAGCAAGTGTTGGTTAGCCATATGTATTGGTTAGCATATTTTTTTTTTATGACTAAAGCAAATGTCATGAATTTTTGCACTTTGAAAGTGGATAAGTGGGAGACACACTAGCTCATACATAAATGAAGATTCGTGCACTTTGAAAGTGGACAAGCATAAAAAAAATGCTAGCTTAAACACAGTTCACAACGTGGTTGGGTTGGGGATAGTATAATTTTTAATAATATATTTGATAATCATTTTAAATTTTGTGATTAAGTTTGATTTTCTATTATTTTTTAAATCATTGATGTAATTTTTTAAATAATTTATATAATATATTTTAAAATATTTTTCATTGATACATAAAAATTTAGATTATTGTGTTGATTAGATTTAATTTGAGAGGTAGAGAGAAGTTATATCCTCATTTTCTAGGTTTAAAATTCATTTTAATATGTTCACTCTTTGTGAAGCAATTGTTAATCAGGGTTTTTTTATAAGTTAATTGTTGATCGGGGCCAATAAGATATCAACAATTTTATTTTCACATATATTTTAAGGAAGTGGAAGTTTTAAGGGAGTGGAAGTTTAGCAACCTAGAAAAAAAATAACATAAATTGTTTACATGATATTCTATTATAATGACAAATATGATATTTTTCTCTTTTGAATCTAAACAAATTATGTGTGTTGTTTGACATCCACAATGCATACATTTACTCTCCACTTTTATGAGGGAGGGATGAAGACATGTTTGGGGAAGATTATATATATATATGTGCGTGAAGATGGATGGTAGGAATAAATATATATTTATATGTGTTTCATACATATATATCTTCATTTTCATTACAAATTTTCTTATGAATTGGATTTTCGAAAATAAACAATAAAAATGTCGATCGTGGATAATCCAAAAACTCATCTAACACTACACATCACGAAAATCTCAAATCTTTAATAAACTACTTTATTGATCAACATAATTAATATGGATAAACACCAACCTAACCATTTGCACACCATTATTGACTTGATGAAAAATTTATGATGACATTTGCAGTATTATATACCATTTATATAAAAACTCAATATGTTACCAAGCTTTGGGTGGAGTCTTGTGATGTAGACAAGGATTAAACTTCAAGGTTGAAAGAATGGCAAGGATTAAATGTCATTACAAGGCCCAACATTGTCATTACACATCATGATGATCCATGATGAAATCCCTTACTGGGGTCATTAAGGAACCGAAGAATTCATTGCGGTTAGGGAATAGCTAGGAATGATTTTACTTGTCGAAAAATTAAATAAGATTTATTGGGAAAGTGATGCAAGGATGTGAGAAAAGGCCAAGGGATAAAAAAGAAGCACATAGCATTCTAAATGCAAGTGAAATCTACAAATCTGAATGGGTAAAATTATTTTAATGGTTTACTTTTTCTTTTTAAGAAAAGAGGTTTATACTATTGAACTTCCTTTATCATGTGTGAGGAGTTATTAGTATGCACATATTTTCTTTTTCTTTGTTTCTAAAAGAGAGACATCTAGAACAACAGGTCATAGGATTGTTCAATGAAGAGTACATTTCAAATATTTTCTTTTTCTTTGTTTCTAAAAGAGAGACATCTAGAACAACAGGTCATAGGATTGTTCAATGAAGAGTACATTTCAAAATTTATCATGTTTGTTGAGTTATTATTTATGTTTCTAAAAGAGAAACATGTCTAGATCATCATGTCACATGGATGATTTAATGAAGAAACCTGTCTATATCAACATGTCAAGAGTACATTTCAAAATTGATCATGTTTGTTAAGGAGTTATTATTTATGTTTCTTAAAGAGAAACATGTCTAGATCATCATGTCACATGGATGATTTAATGAAGAAACCTATCTATATCAACATGTCATGGATTGTTTAATGAAGAGTAAATTTCATTTATCATGTTTGTTGATGAGTTATTATTATAAGTATTAATGATAGTAGTTATAATAGTGTAGATTTAGATTTAGATTTGGATGGATGTAGGATTTTTTTGTGTATGAAAGAAGTTGTTGACTTCTCAAAGTTGATTGGTTTTTTAATTAGTTAAATTAATTTAAGTAAAATTCAATTAGCATAGATTTATCCTAAACTCGGATCTATCAAGCATCAAAAGGTATCCAATTTTTTGAGGTGTTATTTTTTTAATGAATTTTTATTTGGTTTTAAATTTTTATTTTATGAGCGAATATGGATTTTTTAATTTTTTTTTATTTGGTTTCATTTTTTATTTTATGAGCCAACATATTTTTTTAATACTTTTTATTTTTGGTACATAATGTGACGGCATTACATTACGTTACGTTACACATCTCCCCCATATTGGATTGTAAGCACCTCGCTACTCTCGATGCAATAAAATCTTTTTATAATAATAATGCGATATTTTTTATGCAATTTTTTTAATGATATTTAAATAGGAAGATAAATACTACAAAGACTTAATAAAATATTTAAGGAGTCGAGATAGGAACATCAACCTAATATTCATAAGCCCCACATGTATAATTATGAAAGAATACTCCATGATAACATGACAATAATAGATCTGTGCTAGGTGTGGAAAAATTCCTTCCTCCAACCAACTAACTAACATTCATGTGCTAAATGTATCTTCACTTTACTAATATGTCACTTTCTCTTAAATAAAATAAAGAGAGGAATCTCGATAAATCTCTATATATTCATGGCATCCGATGAAGTAAATAGCAAGGTGAATCCCATGGTAAGTTATAATTTATTAAGGAGTCATCTAATCATGAAGCAAATTTCTCTTTTCAACCGGTTTTAGTTGACAAAATCCAACAATGAAAAATCAAAATTTTGATATTGAAATTCTACAATATTGTAAATTTTTCCGATGCAAATGTATTCAAAGACCCACATTCTCAATGGAACAACTGCATATTGCAATTTTAATGATTGAAACTTTTACTTCTAACAATATGTCAAAATTCTTATAGTCGGAATTATAAAAAACTTGTTGGAAACTAAGGGTTGTTTGCTACAAGATTAGCTTACTCCATTCATTAATTGGGTTGTTTGTTACAAGATTAGCTTACTCTGTTCATTAATTTGTTTTTTCCTTTTAGTGGTATATAGCATGGGAATGTGTGTCAATTAGGTTTAGTCGACTAAATGGTTGTGGGAGTGAGATGGAGTGTTAGTCTCCCCACCTAGATTCTATTCATGTAAATGGCATGTTGAACTCATAATGAATAAGTATTATAATGACTTCAAACGTTATTGTTAACTTGTCCTTGTGCTATAAAATATTTAGAACTTACCAAGTGCACCATCCTTTGCAACATCCTTTGGAAAGAAGTGTTTGGGAGTTTCCCCTAAAATCATTTACCTAGAAAACAAAGCTTGAGAATGTGTAGAAGGATATCAAATTGTGTATTTATGATATGTGAATATTTTTTAATAGTTATGGAATTTTGATCTTAGTGAGTGGAACTCTTTAAATTAGAAAATCCATTTACAACATTTCGTTATAAATTTTATCTCATATAATAAATTTAACGTTTCTATAATAAAATTAACGTTTCTATTGAGTGTTATTTTATTTAGTGTTTAGACATTATTATATAATAATATTTTTTAATGTAAATTAATCCTAGGACAAATGATATCTTTTATATGATTTCTTTTATAGTTACAGATTTAATAAGAATTTAATATAAATTTAAAGCATAATTAAAATTTTACCTTAATTTAAGCTATTTGGATGATAGAACAATGTCCAAATTTCATTAAATTTTAAATCCATTTAAACTATTAAAAAATTAATATAAATCCAAAACAATAAAAACTTTTTTATATCATTATTATAGTTTAAATTATTACAAAATTATACAATTTTTAATTTTAATATTTTACTTTTCTTTTTACAAAAATGGTTAAGTTTATATTGATAGAAGGCTACAAAAATTCAATAGAATTATACAAAAAATAATCCATCATTGTTTAGAGGTTCATATACTGTAATTTGCAAAAATAAATAAATATTTACAGTTATCTAAAAGGAGAAATTGCTATTTTAAAATATAAAACTTTCTAAATTATTGTATATTTTCACATATTGTCCAATTAGCAAAATGCAAAAATAGTTCATTTAAAACAAAGACTAAATGTTGGAATCACTATTTCTTCCCTGCTCAACATAGAGAACATCATCTTCATCTTCATCATTTTATGAACTATTCGCAGCATCTATTGAAGCATCTTCATCATTAGCGGCCTCAACATCATAAGAGTCTTCTTCTATATTTACATTTGTATCATCTTATTTAGCAGTATCATCATCCCAAGCATCACTGGACTTTTCTTCATCTTCCTCGCTGTCAGCAACAAGATTTACTTGCACACCCTCAGTTCCATCTTTTTCCATTGAGCTAGAGAGGATTTGAACTGGCCGCAACATTGAATTACCATCACCATTCTTAAAATAAAAAATTTCATAATTCTTAGAAAATCTCCCCCTATTAAATATTCATGCTTTGACACATCATTGGCTATTTCTTTCAGTTTATCATCACAGGCCCTAACAATCGCTTGCATCCCAATGAAACAAGCATCCATACTAACATTGATTTGGTGGGGAAAATTTTCAATTTGGTCCATACGATTATCTAACACCAAAGTATGAGAAACTAACTAATGAACTGCATCAATCAATCCTTCCATATGGTCATGCATCCATTTCAAATGACTGCGGAAATCCTAAATACTAGCTTGGGTTGCATTGTCTTGCTCAGAGAGATCCTCTCAATGCTTTTCAATATTTGTATTCACAAGATTAACACAATTCTAGCCAATACTATAGATACCAAAACCAAACCTACTGGGTAGGGAAAACACAACAAATGGTGCTAGGATTTCTCTCCATAATAAATAAAATACACATCCTAGCCAAAGCTTGAAACTAGAGGGTTGAAAAACCAACAATAGGACAAAACAAAGTTTCCTTTCTACCAAAGGACAAATGTAGTAGATAACTGCTAATAATAGGAACGAAAAGAAAAATCCCCAAACCAAAATAGTCCACCAAATTTTCCAGAACACCCGTATCCCAAAATTGCCAAACAAAAGAAAGTTTAGAGCCACTGTGTAATACCTGGAAGAGAGAGCACTGGAGATTGAAAAAATTGCCAAAGAAACGCCTATATCCTTGGGCTAAGAAGAAGGCAGAGGAAATCCCAACATCTCTCACCGCAATTCCAAAAGAACAGGCCCTCCAATGACTGATTCTTCCAAAACATTATAAAATAGAACCTCCCCCAAAGCTAGCAAAATACCAGACCTTGACAAAACTCCATCGCTTAGTACCGATAATACCTCCACACAAGAGAGCAGTATGATCACTATTACCAACAAACCAACTCACATTGATAACCATGGTGCCACACTTATTGAAACTGACATCACCACCATCGAAGAGTTCATTCAAATTCCCCATTTCATTTATGTCATGAAGACAAATGTCACCCTCAATCCTCCTAGAATGAAGAACATAGAGCATTATAAAGACCAAGGAACAAAACCTTAAGGAATCCAACAGTGTTGAATTGGTCCCTCATTTTCAATTAATCCTCCCCGAGGTGGATGAGTGTTAGATTAAACCTTGACTTGGTGAATGAGTCATTGAGCTAATTTTGGTTTGGGTCAAAGAAAATGATATTTGGTGGCCAATAGTATTTGGTGTCCCATGGTATTTGGTGGCCAATGGTATTTGGTGTCCCACGGTATTTAGTGGCTCGTGATATTGTCCCAAGGCATTGTATATAATGAATCCTATAAAGGACTTGGTGTATTCCATTGTAGTGTGGACTGGAGGTGAGCGGGTGAGCTCACTTGGCCTGATTGGATGGTTTTGTCCAAGGTAATGAAGATCTTCATTGGTTGGTTTTTCCCCTCATGGGATTTTCCAAGATAAATGGTTGTGTTCAATGTTGTTGTTCCTATGGTTATGATTATGGTTTTTCTCTCATTATTATGTATGCTTGCTTAAATCCTAAGAACTGGTATCAAATCATGTTGTTGGTGATCCTTGAGGCCAGATTTTTTGTACCTGAGTTTTAATTAATATGTTTCAGGGTGCATGATCGATGGTACCCGACACCCTAGAAGTTTTTGGTTCCTAGTTATAATATGATTTCCCTGGGTGCTTAGAAGCACGAAAAAAAAATTATTGTATCCCTCTTATGTGCAAAGAAGGGATGTGGCGTCAAGTTGTGGAATGAACCACTGGGATACGTACGAGAGTGGTAGGTGTACTCGTAGCCTAGCTTGATGTGGATCAGATAGGTTGAGTCTTTGATTGCGGGGGAATGTGATATGGTGTAATATTTATTTTGGGACCAAGATTGATGAACCATGTATGTGAAGGGAATTCCTATAGAACTAGCGGTTACAACGGTTGAGGACCCATGCAATCAGGTAGATGGATTCTCTTTATATGGAACAAAAGGAGGCATTGAATATGACGAGCATGTAAACATGAGATGATGTAGCAATAGATGGTGATGGTAAAGTCGCCATGTGACATGTGAAAAAAATATTATTATAATGGAGTTGAAAATTATATCACATGTAAATGGGTATATGACTGTAAGACCTAGTTAAGCATGCGTACCCCTGGTAACTCACCGGTAAATTCATGTAGACCTAGGTGATAATGGGGGAAAACAAATTGAGGGGGGTTGGTCATTATTCCAAGTCAAGTTTAAAGGGGGGATTGTTAGGTTTAACCTTGATTCGGTGAATGAGTCATTGAGCTAATCTTGGTTTGGGTAAAAAAAAATGGTATTTGGTGGCCAATAGTATTTGGTGTCCCATGGTATTTGGTGGCTAATGGTATTTGGTGTCCCATTATACTTGGTGGCCCATGGTATTGTCCCAAGGTATTGCATATAATGAAGCCTATAAAGGGCTTGATGTACTCCATTGTAATGTGGCCTGGAGGTGAGCGGATGAGCTCAGTTGGCGTAGTTGGTCGGTTTTGGCCAAGGTAGTGAAGATCTTCATTGGTTGGTTTTTTCCCTCATGGGGTTTTCCAGGATAAACGGTTGTGTCCAATGTTGTTGTTCCTATGGTTATGATTATGTTTGTTCTCTCATTATTATGTACGATTGTTTAAATCATAAGAATGAGAAGCTTGGTTAGTAAGACTGTCTGCTAACGAATTGAGATTTATTCTAACATGAAAAAATTGAATCGATTGAAATTGGGGAAGAATACCAAAAATACGGTTATGAAGGAGACCAACAATTAGATCCTTAATTTCTTAGCATTTCCTAGATTGCAAAAGGATAAGAATAAAATCACCTATCACAATTAGGGAACGAACTCCAACATCAAAAGTCAATTCCAACCCCAAGAACAAAGCAAAGCATTCCGCCTAATTATTGGTGCCATCCCCTATACCACAAGCATAGGTCTTTACTATGTTTCCTTTGGGGTAAAAAAGAACCCCTCCTGCACTTGCCACCCTAAATTTTAATATTTCACTTTAATATAAATAACTTGATTACAAAAAACATGTATGTTTTTCACATCCTAAATGTCTTAACTAGTATAAAGATTCGTGGGAGTTAGAAGGAAAGGAAAAATTTAGGGGCAAAATTTAGCTCATAGGTTAATTTTCAATCTTTAAAAAAACGATTTGCCAATTTCTTTTTTTTCTAAGTTGATTCACCTAAATTCTATGGAATGAGATTTTTTAACTATAAAAATAGTCAAAATTATCTATAAACTATATAAAATCCTTAAAAATTTAAAGCCTTTTACAAAAATATCGCCCAATATTTTATGGTTCGAAAATTAAGAATTAGTAAAAATCACTAAAACTTTTACACTTTAAAAAAAAAAATACTTAACAAATTTCCTAATTTCAAATAATATAAAAAATTCTAAAATTTGACACCTCAATGTTATGTTATATCCTTTTTTAGATGAAGCCATTGTTTTGAATTTTTTTATATTTTGAAAGTATAAAACATTAAAAATTCAAATAATGCAAAAAAAAATTGGGTATGCTTTGAAAAATTCGGCACCTCACGTTTATGTTGTATTTGCATCCTTTCTATAGGTGAAAACATCGTTTTGAATTTTTATATTTTGAAAAGGGGTAGTGTAATCCCATTCTTATGTTGTATCTACACCCTTTTCTATGGTTGAAGACATTGTTTTAATTTTGTACACTTTGAAAGTGGATAAGTGGGAGAGATAATAGTTTATACACATAAATGAAGTTCAAGTTCTGTACACTTTGGAGGTGGATAAGTAGAAGAGATGTTAGCTTAAATACATATAAAGTCTATAAAAGATGTTAGCTTAATATAAAATCCCTATAAGGTGCTGGCTGGATAATGAAATTTTTAATAATATTTTTGATATCTATTTTAAACTTTGTAATTAAGTTTGGATTTCAATTATTTAAAAAATGTGTGTAATCTTTAAATTAATATATGAGACATATTTAAAAATATTCTTCATTGATATATAAGAATTTAGATAATTATGTCAATTATTTATTTAGGTTTAGATTGGGTGAAAAAGAGGAGAAGTTATCCTCCTTGCTTGGGTTTAAATTTTAGTTGTGAAATATTCAGTATTTTGTGAGTTGATTGTTAATTGAGATTTTTGTGAGTTGATTGTTGATTGAGATTGGTAAGGTAGCAACAATCTTATTTTCACACATGTGTTAGAGAGTGGGTGGCTGAAAACATTAAAAAAAAGAACTTAGATCATTATGCATGATCTTCTATTATAATGGCAACTCTACCATGACTTTTTGTTATTTTTTAATCCAAACAAAGTAAATGTGTTTCTTGAAATTCATAATGCACACCTTTACTCCCCACCCCCATAAGGGAGGGATGGAGATATGTTTCAAGAATTTGGATGTTGAGGATGCATATGTGGGTGGGTGAAGACATGCTTTAGGAAAATGGATAATAGAAATGAGTATGCATATGTATCACCCTTACCACCAAACTTTCCAGTAAAACCATTTTGATAACCAACTATGCCCAAAATAACTCTTAAAATTGTTGTATATCACACTTAACTTTTATAATACCAATTATTTTATCTAAAGGGGTGTTTAATTGGCTCTCATGAAAATATTGGATTTCCAAAAATGAAGAGTAAGCCACTTTGTTGATGAACATGAGTAATATTGGATTCCTCTCGAACTTTAACTTGTTTTTCATAACTTATATTATATGAAAAATATTATAAACAACTAGATAAACTTGAAATGTATCTGGGAACAATTATGTAGGTTAGTTGGTTCACTTGTCTTCTTGGTGAGGATCCATTGAACTTAGCACTCTTGGAGTCGATGGATCTAAACCCCTTGAGTTTGCTAAATAGTTATCTCTATGGGGCTTGGTGCTAAACTTGCAGTGTGGCCCTTTTGTGAGCATGTCACGTAGTTATTTTTTGATATGTTGGGCCACACTATGTTAAATTTTGAGCATTAATTCACAATACCCTAGAATCTTTGCTGAGAGAATAACATATACAGTATATCAATGCATGACAAGCATCACAAGAATCAAAAGCATAAGAGACAAGAGACACAGAGTTTCTGTGGGGAAAACCCTAAGGTGAAAAACCCCACAACTTCCTCAGAGATAGAGAGAGCAATGGCTCAACCAAAGTACAACCAAAATACACTGAGATAGTATCCTAGTAGCAGATGATCCTCCTCCTCACTAGTGCACCACTTTCTGAGTGAGAGTGAGATACTTTTCCGAGTGATCTAAATAGAGATCACCTGATCTCTATTTATACTAATATGTTTGCCCAGTGACCTTATGGGGCTGACTTGTCTAGCTAGGTACATCCACATTATAATATATATTTCAGGGCCGACCCCACACATGGTGGTCTAATAACCCATCGACAAGTACACACACTTGCGACACTTGTCAATCCACATGATGACACTTCCTTATAGAGGAATGACACATCTCTTATAAGGGTACAATAAATATATATAAAATACACAGATGAAATACATTCCGAAGTTACATATACATCAACACTCCCTCTTAACTAGGAAGGTATTTCTCGACACGGATCTGCTAGACAAGTCTTCTTCCCGGGATCATCATCATCGATGCATCGTCACTGCTGCTGCTATCTCAACCAATCTATGACTCTACTCGTCATAGGAAGTTCTATAGAGCCAGTCCTTTTTCATACTGGATGTAAGCCCACTACCTGCAGGTCTTCGTCATCACTGGCCATACTGTGGAATCCTCAGGACTTATTACGTGCGTCACAAAACTTCGAAAGAGCATCCCAGGCTGTTATGAGCACACGACTCTACCTATAGGATCTCCTAGGGCCATATTATATGTGACCTCACCACAAAACCTCGCAAGAGAATCCCAGGCTGTTACGAGCACGCAGCTCTACCTATAGTATCTCCCAGGGACAGATTATATGTGGTCACCACAAAACCTCAAAAGAGCATCTGCCAGATATCCCAAGGCACGAATTACATGCCATAGGCAAAACCTCGAAAGACTATTTGCAGACCTCCCAGGGCCAGATTATATGTGGTCATGGTAAAACCTTGCAAGAGCATTCCAGGACTTATTACGGGCACACAGCCCAACCTATCGGATCTCCCAGGGACAGATTATATGCCATAGGACAAAACCTCGAAAGAGCATCTGCCAGATATCCCAGGGCACGAATTACATGCCATAGGCAAAACCTCGAAAGACTATCTGTAGATCTCCCAGGGCCAAATTATATTTCCTCCCAGAGCAAAACCTCAAAAGAGCATTTGCCAAATATCCCAGGGTACGAATTACATGCCATAGGAAAAACCTCGAAAGACTATCTACAAATATCCTAGGGCCAAATTATATGCTCATCTGCACAACCTGATCCACGGCCATAGAGTATCAACCTGATACTCACCATACATCATCCTGATGTACACATGATCATCCTAATCATCATCACTGCAACATCCTGCTGGATGTCATCTGGAGCAACATCCTGAAGCTTGTCATCCACGATCATCTTGATCATATAATGCATCTACCTGATGCATACCAAGTATCTACCTAATACATATCATCATACATGATCCACCTGATCATACAATGTATCCACCTGATACAAATACAAATACATGATACATATCACCATACATGATCCACCTGATACATATACAGATACATGGTCCAAGCATCCAACATGATGCATACAAAATACATACAAATGATCCTACTAATCATATCCAGCATCCAACATGATGCGTACATACATATACATATAAATGATCCAACTGATCATATCCAGCATCCAACATGATGCATACATATATATACATATAAATGATCCAACTGATCATATCTAGCATCCAACATGATGCATACATATAAAAATGATCCAACTGATCATACAAAGCAGAAACCAAAACATCATCCTGATGTTCATCATCCAGCGCTTACATCCACAGCCATGTGAAGGATCCTCCTTCCAACATGCTTGGAATGGCTTCAGCAAATGTGTCCATCACTTCTTCCTCGAAGTGTCCTCGATATGAAGAACGCCAAGCCTCTCTCTAAAGTACTCGAACTTCACCCTGGCTAGTAGCTTCGTCAACACATCTGCAATCTGCTCGTCCGTTGCAACATACAGGAGCTTCACAGCTCCTCTCTGCACCATATCCCTGATATAGTGATATTTGATCTCTATGTGTTTCGACCTGTCATGAAACACTGGGTTCTCGGACAGCTTCACACAACTCTGGTTATCACAAAAGATACTAGTAGCATCCAACGGGAGATCAAATAACTCAGACAGTAGCTTCCATAGCCATACTGCCTCACAACTAGCTGAACAGGCTACAACATACTCTGCCTCCGCTGTACTCAGTGCTACGCAGGACTGCTTCCTGCTAAACCAAGAGATCACACCTGATCCCATACTGAAGCAGCATCCAGATGTGCTCTTCCTATCTGCAGCACTGCCAGCCCAATCTGAATCAACATAACCCTGCAAGTTAAACTTTTGATTCGCTTCATACTCGGGCCCATAATCCACTGTACCCTTCGGGTACCTCAGAACATGCTTTACAACAACCAGGTGAACACTCCTCGGATTTGTTAGGAACTGATTCAATGTGTTCACAGCAAAGCAAATGTCTGGTCTCGTGTTCGTTAGGTACATCAAGGACCCAATCATCTGACGATACATAGAGACATCAACTGGCTCAGATGAAGCATGACATAGAAGCTTCAGATTCGATGCCATAGGTGTGGCCATGGCCTTGCAATCCATCATCCCAAATCTCTTCAGGATATCTACTGTGTACTTCCCTTGACCAAGGAAGATCCCACCTGCACTCTGTCACACCTCCATACCTAGGAAATAGTGCATCATTCCCAAATATTTCATATCGAATTCAGTAGCAAGCTTCCTCTTAGTATCTGCAATCAGTCTGTCATCTCCTGTTACAAATAAGTCATCCACATACAGGAGTAGAATCACAGGATTCCCTTCCTCAACCTTGTAGTAAAGGTTGGAATCCACTTTACTCTTGGTAAAGCCCAAACTAGATAGGAAACTGTCCATCCTACCATACCAAGTTCTGGGAGCTTGTTTCAAGCCATACAAGGCTTTCTTCAATCTGCATACATATGACTCACTGTCATGTATTTCAAAACCTAGTGGCTACTCCACATATACTTCCTCTTCAACTACACCATTCAAGAAAGCAGTCTTGACATCCATCTGGTGTATTTTCCATTTCATTGTTGCAGCCAGGGAAAGTACTATTCTGATGGAAGTATACCTGGCTATAGGTGCAAAAGTTTCTTCATAATCTATTCCCTCTTTCTGAGAGAAGCCACGAGCTATGAATCTTGCCTTGTATTTCTCTACACTACCATCTGCAGCATGCTTGATTTTGTAGATCCATTTGGAAGTCACAATAGACTTCTCTTTAGGTCTTGGGACAACATCCCAAACATCATTCTTCATTATTGATTGGTATTCCTCAACCATGGCATCCTTCCATTCTTTCTTTTCGGCTACTTCTTCATAACTGAAAGGTTCTTTGTTCATAATGTCATAGAGTAAAGCAACATAGCTGGTATGTGATCTAGTTCTCTTCTTTGCTCTATGCTCTTCTTCTGGAATGCCAAATCTTTCTGCATCTTGAATGAGCTCTCTAGCCCATGCAGGTTTCCTCTTGTGAGAGTTATCCTCACGGGGTGGATCTACAGGTTCTTGCAGATCTTCAAACTCACAAACAACTTCTAGAACTGCTTCAGTCATGGTAGTGTCTTGAAATCTAGTTTCCTTAGGTTCTTCATAAACTTCGATAGGTGTCTTCCTTGATTTGATGAATGCTGAGTTTTCATCAAATGTTACATCCCTGCTGACATCAATCTTCTTGAACCCTGGAAAGTATATTATGTAAGCCTTCGAGCTTTCACTGTAACCCACAAAGATACCCTTCTTTCCTGAAAGATCTAGTTTAGTCCTCTTTTCCTTTGGAACATGAGTGTATACTGGACAACCAAATATTCTGAGATGACTGACTTCAGGTTTCTTACCAGAAAAGACCTCTTCTGGTGTCTTGTTGTCCAATATCTTGTGGGGTGTTCTGTTCTGCACATATACAGCTGTTCTAGCTGCTTCTGCCCATAGATGCATAGGTAGATCCTGGTCATGTAGCATTGCCCTTACTACTTCCATGATAGTTATGTTCTTCCTTTCTGCAACTCCATTCTGTTGAGGATTATAAGGAGCAGTCAACTCCCTCTTAATCCCTGAATCACTACAAAGCTTCTTGAAGTCACCTGAGGTGAATTCTCCACCATTGTTGGATCTGAATGTTTTGATCTTCTTGTCAGTTTGATTCTCCATCAAGGTTTTGAATTCCTTGAATTTATCAAACACCTCATCTTTGTTCTTCAAGAAGTATACCCAAGTATTCCTGGATAATTCATCAATAAATGAGACATAGTAAACATACCCACTCAGAGAACTGGATGACATAGGACCACATACATCTGAGTGGATGATTTCCAGGATGTCTTTTGCCTTCCTTTCACTGCTTGGGAAAGCCTTCTTAATGTTCTTACCTTTTGCACATCCTTTGCAAACACCTTCATGTTTGGTCTTGATTTCAAGAAGACCCTCTACAGCCTTGCTTGCAATTGAAAGTGCTCTATAGTGCATATGAGCAAGTCTTCTATGCCAAATTTCACTTAGCTCCATAGATTCATGTACCATGGCATGTTCAGGTTGTCCCTTCAATTTATACAAACCTCCCTCTTGCTCTCCAATCACTACTGCATCATCTATGTTCTTTCCCTTTAGCCACATTAGGACTTGGCCATCCACAAATGCAACCCTCATACCTTTTGCATCCAAAGCAGAGCTGGAGTAAGTTCTTCTTGAGCCCAGGTACATAAAGGACTTCTTTCATCTTCAAAGATTTTCCCAATTCTAGGTTGTAGGAGGCTTCACCACTTCCTTTGATTGGGTATTGATAAGCATCCCCAAGTTTCACCTTATGGGGTGATTCATGTTCAGATAGATTCACAAAAGATTCCTTAAACCCAGTCATGTGTTTGGAAGCCCCACTGTCAATCAACCAATCATTACAACCATGGGAGATAGTACCTGTGAGAGCAGAGATTAGAACATACTCTTCTTCACTTCATGAGTCAACATCACTATCATCACTTTTTTCCCTAGCCTTCTTCTTTGGAGGTCTATCATCCTCGGCAGCATGAGCATGAAACTTTCTTTTGCTACCCTTCTTCTTCTTGTTGGAGTTGTTGTTATTATCCCTTTTGTTCTTGGGACAATCTGAAGCAAAGTGACCCTTCTCATTGCATGTGAAGCATCTTAGATCCTTCTTATTCTTTTGATAGGATCTCTTGTGGCGAGAGTGCTCCCTCTTGGGCTTGCTTCTTTTGGTGTGAGCTGCAAGAGCTTGATCTTCACCTCCCATCTTTTTCTCACGAGCTATAAGTCTAGCTTCTTCTTGAGAGCATTCTTCCTGCAATCTGTTGAAGGAGATCAACTTATTCCTTGCACAAATTCCTTGAATAAAGGAATCCCATGACTTGGGTAGGCCATTTAGAGTGGTCATCACCACTTCACCATTCTCCACCATTTCATCCACTGCTTCTAGTTGTTCCTTGATCTGGGAGACCCTTGAAAAATAAGATTGAATGGTTTCTCCATTCTGAAACTTTACTCTTTTCAATTGGTTCCACAGGGTCATCTTCCGATTTATGTTCTTTCCTTCAAATAGCTTGGTCAAAGAGTCAAACATCTCCTTGGATGTCTTAAGAGAAGACACATGGGGTATGAGATGGTCTTTAATAGAATCAGCAATGATTCTCTTTGCTTTGAACAAGTTATTCTTATCCAATACCTTGGCCTCTTCATCCTCTGGGATAGGGATGTCTTCTTTCACATATGACTCCAACTCATTCTCTTCCAGGATTAACCCAATCCTATACTTCCAAGCTCGGAAGTTATCATCTCCTTCAAGCTTATCCTCAAGCTTGGTGTGGTGAGACATCTTAAAGAATACTTCAAATGGAAATAGAAAAGATTTAGATCTTACCACTTGAAATGCTGAAAACTGGATCTGGTCCCAGATTAGGGTTTGTCGGAAAAACCCTAAAAATTCAAAATGTGAATTTCAAATTTATGAAAGAATAGAAAGATGTGCTTTGATGAGCTGATCAACCTGGTGCATTCAGAATTTGAGATCAGCAAATTTTTA
This sequence comes from Larix kaempferi, assembly GCA_027924585.1. Lineage (NCBI taxonomy): Eukaryota > Viridiplantae > Streptophyta > Pinopsida > Pinales > Pinaceae > Larix > Larix kaempferi. Next base: position 10,849,419 of record BSBM01000143.1, read on the forward strand.
CCCTTCAGATTTGATCTTTTGTCCTCCCGGGTTCACTAGGGAGAGCCCTGAATTAGGGTTTGAGTTTCCCGAAGATCTACCCAGCCAAAAATCTCTATCCAAAGCTCTAAACTTCGATTTTTGCAAGGAGCTTCCAGCTGTGTCTTCAGATTCCAGAAATTCCTATTTTTGTGGAAACCCTAATGTTTAGGGCCAAATCTGAAAATGCTCGGAATTGAATTCTGATTGGACAGATAGATGCGCCTTGATGAGTAGAGTCAATCTACTATACTTAATTTCCAAAATCTGTGGAGAGAAACCCAACAAACAAGAAACTCAAGTTTCCGTCATTGCAAAATGTCTTCTTCTCAGGTTAGCTCTGATACCATGTTAAATTTTGAGCATTAATTCACAATACTCTAGAATCTTTGCTGAGAGAATAACATATACAGTATATCAATGCATGACAATCACAATAAGCATCACAAGAATCAAAAGCATAAGAGACAAGAGACACATAGTTTCTGTGGGGAAAACCCTAAGGTGAAAAACCCCACAACTTCCTTAAAGATAGAGAGAGAAATGGCTCAACCAAAGTACAACCAAAATACACTGAGATAGTCTCCTAGTAGTAGATGATCCTCCTCCTCACTAGTGCGCCACTTTCTTAGTGAGAGTGAGATACTTTTCCGAGTGATCTAAATAGAGATCACCTGATCTCTATTTATACTAATCTGTTTGCCTAGTGACCTTATGGGGCCGACTTGTCTAGCTAGGTACATCCACATTATAATATATATTTCAGGGCCGACCCCACACATGGTGGTCTAATAACCCATCGGCAAGTACACACACTTGCGACACTTGTCAATCCACATGACGACACTTCCTTATAGAGGAATGACACATCTCTTATAAGGGTACAATAAATATATATAAAATACACAAATGAAATACATTCCAAAGTTACATATACATCAACAAACTAGTCTCATCCCCACGAGGTGTGAGGATACCTTCATATTCAATGGTAGGATTAGGAGAAAAATGTTTCGAAATATATAAAATAAAAGCTTATAAAGAACACATAGAAACATTAAGGTTCTAAATAACCTTTAAGTAGATCCATAATCATTGGTCTCGATTTACATGCTAGAAAGATGAGAACTTAAAAACCTCTTTGGATAATTATAATCAAATGGGTAATATAGTTCATATAAAGTTGGCTTATAAAATTGACTTGCTTGAGTTCAAGGGCTTGAAGTTTGATTTCTCTTAGTGAATTCCATTTGGTGTTTTCAACCAATTGACATCACTGGGTAATGTACATGCTTAAATAATTTGGCACCATTAGGTAATGTATATGTTTTTGCAAATACTTGGTACGTCTACTGAGAAGTTTGTTACCCTTCTAGGTCACATAATCTTAAAATCCTACAATTCCCAGCTCAAAGGGTGCAAGAGGAAGGGTACATGATCATATTTCAGCTATATCTTGAAACACTAGTGTTGTTAGGAAAAGTGTTCCTATATTAGGAGAGAGACTACCAACTTACTGGGGTAAAAGATAGACATACAAGGTTCTGCAAGTACAATTATTAATCAAAGAGATTAGGGTTTAGGAGAAAGTGTACCTTATTCAAAAGGTTGATCCAAGCTTCTCCTCTTGTTATCCAATGCAACAACTTGCAAAACAACTACAAACCTTCCTCAAACCAATTTAACTACAAATAAAAGATTGATATTCATAAGAAAATAAAACATCAAATTGTAATCAGATCTGAAACATACATGAAAAAATCAATTTGGAAAGGAAGAATGTCTGATCTTTATTAATGAATGAATCAAGTACATAAAATTATACCTTCCTTCAAGCATGGCACTTCATGAAACCAAGATTCAAGGTCTCTTTCCCCTCTTCTCCAAGGATCCCAACCTCTGGTAAGATGTGCTAGAGTTTACAAGAAACTAGGGCAAAAGTGAGGGGGATGTGAATACAAATTTTTATGTTTTTTTCAAGGTGAGGATGAAACTGAAACTCAAAGTAACACTACCAAAGCAAATGCAAAAAAAACTTTCAGATCTCCTCATTAAAACAATGAAAGCAACCATAAACCTTCATATTCTTATCACGTAAGCATGCCAAAAATTTGGAAAAGCATACACCAAAGAATTTTAGACCCAATAAAATCAAAGGACCTACTAAGAAATATGGTTTGGTAAATCTAGGTCTGCACACAAATAGTGCAATCAAGGTTCTAAAGCACAAAAAAGACACTTGAGCTTTCACTACAAAAAAAAGACCAAAAGCATAAGGAAGGGAAATAAACCAATCTAAAGAGGAAAATCACTCAAATAGATACAAATAGGGTCAAATAGACTCAATAGGTTCCAAATCCAATCAAATTGGAGCAAGTAAATTTAATTAGACTCAAATTAGGGTTAAAAACACCAAAATAGTTCACCAACCCCCAACTTGGGTAAACAAACCCCACATATTTCCAAACAAGCCCAAAATGATACAAAAAGATCGCAAACATCAAGATAAGATCAATCAAGAGAGAAGACACCACTTCCAAGGGATACTACATAGACCTAGGATCAGCAGGGACTCCAAAAACTGCAATCAAAACCCTCCAAAAAGCTCCAAAATTGGAAAAACTCATGTACAAGAGGTACCCACGACTATGAAAGGGAACATGAGCTAGGGACCCATGGGTATAAAAGGATTAAACTCAGGAATTTGTCTCAGAACCACGACTATAAGTACCATAAAGTCGCAAGTATGCAGAAAAGTCCAAACAAATTGCAAAATTCCACTAAAAAACTAAGCGAGGAAGGGTCTAACAAAGATTAATGACTGGTTCAAACATGAAATTATACTCAGACCTTCAAATATACTGGGAAAAATGGCCTTGTATACCCCAAAATAGATAGGCTTCTCCCCAACGGTACTCGTGGCTTCACCTCTTCAACAGAGGCGGGTACCCGTGAGTCTTCCTATAGGAAACTCATGCACATTTCACGTGCCCGCGAGTTTTACTTAGCTAGACTCGCGGGTATGAATACCTAGTTTTAAATGTGCTTAAAAACCTCAAAAAATTGATTAAAAACTTAAAGAAATGGATTAAATTGGTAGAGAAGGAACAGGTAGCTTACCTACAAGTGACGGAGTTCGATTTCATTTCCTGGATTGATCGCAATCGACGTTTGAAGTAAGAGGGTTTTTCTCCTTTGCTCCAATGGTAAAATGGTTTTGTGAGTTATGTTTCTAATTTGACACTATTTATACAAATTATTTTCAAATATTTACCCCCTTTATATAGTTTCAAATTCCCTTTTTAATTTTATTTAATCCTAATGACCCTTTTTTTGAGTTGTTTTAATTAGGTAAAGTTTTAAAAGGTGCTTTTCTCACTATCAGTTGCAAAAGGTGATTAATAAAAAGGTTTTTTTTTTTTTTTGACATGTCAGTTTAACTCAACACAATAGATCTATCATGTCATTTTGAATCTCCCCTGTTCATTTTTCAACTACCATTTTCTGCTAATCCATTGACGTTGATTCTATCTACAGTCCATCCATGATTTGGCATATCAAGGAACTTATACATTGTACATCATTTTTACCTAATATTAAGTTCCCCGTTTCGATGGAGTTTTTCATGCTCTTGTTAGACTCCTTAACATTAACAAGATTGCCAAGCATACTTGTCTTGTTCAAACTCATTAAAAGACTTGAACAATTATCCACTTAGATATAAGTTTACCCCTTTTCTGGATCTCTGTGGACTACTTACGAAAAATGTATACTCTAGTCATAATGATTGGAAGAGTCCTCTCTGGTACACTTTTACACTTTTTGGGTGAGGAGGCTAACTTTACGAAAAAAGTACAGTATGGAGTTCTTTTTTAAGCTTTTCAAACTCCTTAAATATGAAAACACCGGCGAGCACATACCAACTCGGGCTCGATATTAAAATCCATGAGTAGGTGTATGGAGTTTTTGTTTAAGTTTTTTATCTCCTTAAATATGAAAACACTGGCGAGCACAAACAAATCCGGGCTCGATATTAAACTCCACGGATCCGTAAACTATCCAGTATTAGTCTATCTCTTCTTCAAACTCGTTAAAAAATGAAGAAGGTCCTGAGTTTCCTTTCCATGGACTTGTTAAATTACACCTGGTTGGACTTATACCAAGTATTCTTCTCTCCCCTCTTCGAGCTTGTTTTAAAAATGAAGAAGGACTATTGAGTTTTCTTTCTTGGAATCATTAAAAATAGCAAGAAAGATATTATCGAGCTTTCTTTTCAATCTTTTCATGCTTGTTAAAATTAAGAAAATATATTCTTTAACAAAAAGAGAAAAGGGAAGGGAAATATTCTCTATTTCATTTCATTTATGGCAGCAGTCTATCCTTGAACATAGCACCTTTTTGAGTCTATCAAACAAGTTTGGGTTTTAGTTTTGGCCTTAGGATAAACCTGATCTCAAATTTTTTACTCCTCTGGCTGGTTACTCTTCCAATCATATGGAGAATCTGTTAATGTCTCCTACATTGCATATTTATATCATGGTCCCTTGTGTTCAAAGCTGCCTAAGTCACTCTTGTGCCATGCTCACTGTTCAAGTATACCACCTGTGTCGACCATTATGCAATTTCCTTGACCTCATGTGTCGGCCATTCCTTAATATCAATATGTTTCATCATGTACTCAATCCTACTCCAGATCAGATTAACCTTTGATTTTGTTTCTCCTGTTGGACGATGGAGGATTCCTTAAGGCCTCCCTTCCAACAAACTTATTCCCATTGACTTCAAATCATCTTGCTCTGGGAATGAAGTTTAGATTTTTTGGTAGTACCTTGGGGGTTGCAGTCATCAATGGCAATTTCCCTCACTATTGGGTAGTGGGAATACATCAATGTCTCCTACTCGATGGATTCTTCAGGTGTTCGACTTCAAAACCTCTTATTCACACTTGTTAGAATGTACTAGGTACCTTGGACCCCATTTTCATTATTGGTGGGTGTTCTCGCATTTGTCAACGGTTTCCACCATTGGTTAGTAATCAAACGATGTCCTCCAAGTTCGAATTCAACTCATTTATTTGCATGGTTAGGATTCGTACCTTGAGACGGTTTGGATGAAGACCTTGGGCCTATAATAGCATCATCATATCTTTGTTATTTCCCAAGCTATGCAATACTGAGCCACACCCATTCTTGGCTCTTGATGAGACATAGATCTAGTTTTTTGTTATGGCTATGATCTCCTATTTTGACATGGATCCACGATTGTATTTCAATGGCCATGCTATATACATCTTTATGTTATGTATTGGATATCATGTTCTACCATTCTAAATATCTCCTGATATCAAGATTGTAATTTCTCATTGACCTTGTTTCTTTTCAGGTACCATTTGTGATCTCATCCTGTGGTCTTTTCGCTCCTCCTCTTCCTGGATTGTAATGCATTTGAGCCATTGTTTCCCTCTAACCTCATACACCAGGGAGCATCTGTTATCGATCAAATTAGCACTTCTCCGTCTATGACCACATTGTCCTGTCGGTCACACAAAAGGACACTATGGATGGAAGAGCTTACTTGACCTTAGATGATTTGGATCTAAACTTTGAAATCCTTTCTTCAATAAACATATTTTCTATAACTATTTTGAAGCATAACTGTGGCTTTGATATCTACCAACATGTGGGTGTCTATATAGACAACCCGCGAGTATCATCTAAAATGTTGCACCCTCTAGCTGCAAGACACAATAGCCATGAGTCAGTCACTGGTTGTCTGAAGGAATACTCACGGGTATCTTTAAAAATATAGAAAAAATATATAAAAACACGAATTATGGATTAGTTAGGGCAATTATTCAAACTACCTTAACATCCCAATCCAACTTCCTTTCGAATTTTCCCTCCTAGCCTTGCCATAAATACAAGGGGAGGGGCTTGGGAGAAGGGAGCCAACTTTGGTAAAGAAATGTTGGAGGAATACTTACTCAAGAGAGAGGAGCAGGATCCCAGGGTCTGATTACAACAGTGCCAGTTGCAGGACATGTATAACTAGTTGTTATTTATGCAAATAAAATCAAAGATTTCCCTTCCAATTGCACTTGTCTTTGTGTAAACTTGATGTTTGAATCTGTCATATGAATCTATATATGAGTTTCAATTTCAATTGTTTATATTTATGTAGTCAAATTTCTTTGAGAAAGGTAGTCTAGTTGTTTGCAAGTCCATCAGTTGGAGCAGTGTAGCAATGGATCGAGAAGATTGGATTTCAAAAGCTTGGATCAACCATCGATTATCCAGGTATGAACCTCATCTTGAATCCTATTTCTTTTGCGAATGGAAGGATGTGTTGAATGTTACATGTACTTACTTTTATGTTTCTGCAATAAAATTTGATGTATGTTGGTGACCTTCATTTACTAGTCATAGGTTATTAAACTGCACAACAACTAGAATCATGGTTTAGTGTGTTAAATTTAAAAATAACAACAATATCTATATTTTCTACATGAAGTGTAGCACACATGATTCTATCATTGACCATCTAAGTCTACTTTCCCTTTTTATATTAAAATGTAGCTAATTGAACACAAAAAGTGTAATGGTAAATGTCAACGATTGATATTTTTTTCATAGAGGATGGAATTGTATGAAGGAGAGGTCCCTCTTGGTTCCCTTTCTCACCCTAGGTTCATCGCTCAAACCCTATAGGGATTCACCCTCAAGGAGTAGGAAGATGTGTGATGGTGGCTAGTTTGCATGAGGAGGCTCTTGGGTTAAGGATAAAAGTAGAATTTATATGCCATTAGAGAATTGTTTGGCATGTTGTTGCTTCAACTCCTTTTGGCATGGATCTACTAGTTTCTTCCCATGTGGGTTTGTTCGTTCCCTAACTATCTATATTTGTTAGAATCTAGATCTCTTTGGAAACCATATTTGGGGAGTACAGGTTATGTTCTTCAATGTTTTCATGTAAGGACATTGATGCCATTTTGATCCTAGGGGTTTATGCTTCACAAGGGATAGATTTGCTTATGTGGTTAAAGGATTTTACTGTGGTCATTTTGCTAACCGATCTGTCACGTCCCCTCTTGTGGACCCAATTCAAGGAAGGGAACATGATACCAATCTATGGGGCTTTCACATAATCTCATCCCATTCATTAGATTCATACAAATAAAATCTAAAGTGTGCAGATGCAAATCAAGTAAATATGCACAGTGGGATAAAATAACCATCCACACACATTTCATACTCATCCAACATATCAAAATGATCATCAAATTAAACAGTGCAGAAGTAAATACACATAGAGTGAAATACTTATCTTTGTTGAGAAATGGTCCCAAGCAACTAAGCTATGTCGCAGCAACGTTCCACCCAACCATAGGTCTCTGCCCAGCCTGTATTATTGCAACACTTAGAGACCACCCCCGAGCTGGGCATGATTTCTACAAGAAAATGGGGACATTCTTACCCATACATAACCAAATAATCACTGCATCCAATCCAAGCCAGTCCACAGTTGGGTTTATCAGGCTAAATCTGAACCCTCTTCATTTCTAGATACTTGCATCCCAGCTCAAGCCAAAGCAACGGATACCCATCTCAACCCCAACAGTCTCTTACACACAAAAAACTAAAAAACTGGGCATGGATACGCATTTCCAACAATGGGATTTACAAACAGGATGGCCATGGGTTTTTCCCAAATCGTGGGCACACCAAAACGAACTGTGGAAAAGGGGAATTCGACCACAGGGAGAAAAATCGATTTATCCCATAGGTTATGAGCATTTCAAATGGCCCAAACGGCCCCCATGAAACCCCAATTCGAGCTCCCTTCTTCCCAACAGTTCTGCAACACCAAAAACGCCCTCTTCCCAGCTAAAAACAAGGAAACACGAGAAAAACGTGGAGGGAAAACACCCAGGCAGCTCCAAAAACGTGAGAGAGGCAAAATTCGTTGATGGGTAATGGCTTGGGGAGCAATTCATGGCTCTTTAATTGCCCAACGAGCAAAACACATTTTTCCATGAAGGGTGGCTTTCCCATACTTGAATTTTGGACATCCATACCTCCCATTCCCCAAGGCATTAACTACTTCACCCAACTCTTGGGAGAAATGAATGATTGGGTACAAAATTCAACATGGGTAGTTGAGGGTTTTATGGGTTCTCTCATTGACACTTGGCTTGACTTGATTGACTCCAAGGTTTGAATGTTTCTCTCCCAATTCCTTGTAAAATCATGCCCCCATCTCTTGTTGCATTGCATAGCTAGTTGTGGGTATTTTATTAAAATGCATATTTACATGATAATTGCAATTCCATTGTGCCTGGCTAGCACGTAAACCATATGCATCAATAAATCGATGGCGGGGCCTTGGCCTTGAGCTCCTCACCATGATTTTATAACAATATTACATCATTTACATTTTAATGCAATGGGGTCAAACTAGGGACATGACACGATCATAATCTATCAATAGGTCGCTTACAAAGACTATGCAAGGTTTCCATATGTCGTTGAATATTGATAGATAAGTTAGAGTTTGATATGGTTTCTTTGTAGTTGAGATAATGGGATCGTGGTGGCCTGGGCTATGACTTAGGGCCTAAAGTATAGAAATAGCTTATCATTTGGTGATGTGATCTCCTCTAGTATATAATCTCTTTATGTCATACATTCTTTTTGCTTAGTTTTTGGTATTTTTTACCCCTTACATGTCACAATCATTATTGAATTGATGAGAAATTTCCAAAGGGTAAAATGTATATACAAACTCAATCCATAACCAAACTTTGGGTGGAGTCTTGTGGTGTAAACAAGGAGTCTTGTGGTGTAAACAAGGAGCAAACATGAAGGTATTATGGTTATGTGAAAGAAGGGCAAAGATAAAAAATCAAATGAAAGGACAACATTGTCATTACACTCGTTCATAGTAAATATAGGGGCGAATCATAAACCATAGAACAGAAAAGATGATGAAATCCCATAGTGGGGTCACTGGGAAACCAAAGAATTCATCGCGGCGAGGGAATAGCTAGAGAAAGATTTTATATGTCAAAATTAAATAAAGACCTTTCGGGAAATTATTGCGAGGATATGAAAAGGAAAAGGGTACAAAAGAAAAATCTCCAACCATAGTAGGTACAATTCTTCTAATTTATTTACTTTTTCCTAAAGAAAATGGGGTTGTACTATTGAAATTCCTTTATCATTCCTTTATCATGAGTAAGGAGTTATTAGCATGCGCATCTACTTTCTTTTTTTTCTAAAAGAGAAACATGTTGGATCAACATGTCCCATGGATTGTTCAATGAAGAGTAAATTTCATTTATCATGTTTGTTGAGGACTCATTAGTATATAAGTATATACATTAATTGCAGCAGTTATAGTGTAGATTTAGATTTGGATGTATGTTTGTGTGTATGAAGAAAGATGTTCACTTTTTGAAGTTGGGTTTTTAGAATTAAATTTTAATAAAATTATTATTTTATTATATTAATAATAATATGATTTTTTTAATTTAAAGTTTTTAATGATATTTAAATAGGTATATAAACACGACAAAGTTTTAATAAAATATTTAAGTATTTGAAATGAGAACATCAAATTCATAATCATAAGTCTTAGGAGAATATTTCATGGCAACACGAAAATAATAGATCTTTATTGGGTGTAGAAAAATTCCTTCACTAACTAACTTGCCAACATTTATGTGCTAAATATATCATCATGTTTACTAATATGTGTACACTTTCTCTTAAACAAAATAAAGAGAGGAAGCTAGATAAATATATGTATATTCATTTCTAATGAAGTAAATAGCAAGGTGAATCTCCATGGTAAGTAACAAGTTATAATTCATTAAGGTATCATTTAATCTTAGAGCAAATTTCCCTTTTCTATAGGTTCTTTGACTAAATCCAATAATGGAAAATAAAAAAATTGATAATGAATTTTGTAATTTTGTAATTTTTGATAGTGCAGATGGATTCATAGGTCCACATTCTTAGTGGAACAACTCCATATTGCAATTTTAATGATTAAAACTTCTAATTCCAACAATATGTCAAAAACCTTGTCAGAATTATAAAAACACTTGTTGGAAACTAAGGGTCGTTTGCTACAAGATTAGCTTGCTCTATTCATTAATTTGTTTTTCTTTTTAATGGTTATATGTAGCATGGGAATGTGTGTCAATTGGGTCTAATCGACCAAGTAGTTGTCGTATGGAATGTTATCCTCCCCACCTAGATTCTATTCTTGTAAGTGACATATTGGACTCATAATGAGTATATTGTTGTGATGACTTTGAGCCTTGTTGTTGACTTGTCCTTGTACCTTGAAGAATCTAAAACTTACCCTTAATACATTCTCTTAAGAAGAAGTGATCGAAAATTTACCCAAAATCATTAAAAAAAACATAAAAAAGGTGTAGAAAAATATTAAATTGTGTATTTAAAACATGTGTAATTTTTTTTAATAATTACAAAATTTCAATCTCACTATGTGAAACTTTTTAAATTAGAAAATTCATATTCATTTTGTTATAAATACTATCTAATATAATGCAAGTTTATTTTAAATGTATTTTATTTAATGTTCATATAGGATTCCTTTCTAATGAAAACTTAAGAATTTGATAGAAATTGAAGAGAGTTAAATTTTTATCTTAAAAATAATTATTTATATGATATAACGTTGCGAATTGTTTTTTCAAATTCTAAATAGATTTAAACTATTAAACAAATCCAAATTACTAAAACTTTTTTGTATCGTCAATTTAGAATAAAATGAAAATACAATAAAATTATACAACTTTTAATTTTAATATAAATAAAAAAAAAACTTTTCACATCTTAAATGTATCAACTATTATGAAGATTCCCAAAACATTCAACTTTCAAATAATGCAGAAATTTTAATAGGGTATGCATCCTTTCTATTGTTGAAGAATGAAGCCATTGTCTTGAATTTTTATACTTTGAAAGTGGGTAGTGTAACATTATTATTATATCTTTTTTTTCATGGAAAAAATATAAATAGATAAATAAAAATTATAGTTCAAAATTTTTATTAAACTTTAAATCATATTGTTAATTTAACACAAGTGCCTTACATAAAATCATCAATAGATATCAGCATTATGCTTGCATTACATAAAACATCAATTAGTCATCCCAAAAGTTTGTGCAAAACAAATTGTCCAGGTATAGTTCTACAAGAGTTTTAACATTTTGATCAACATTGAGCCTCCAAGCATAAAGTATGGAGTGACATATTTAGGCTAACAGCCTCAAAGAAATCAAAGAGTGCCCATGGGAAAAGGAATAAACCATAATGGAGGCCCTGGTAAATCATAAGACCTATGGTCAATGGCTTATCCAAAAAGTGGTCCCAGATCAAATTCCTTAATGGTGTCTTTGTCTACCTCCTAGACTTTCCCACCGCCGACCTCAAACTGTAGACCCATTTTTTATAAGAGGTCAGCTTGAACATTTCGTACATTGTAGATATGATGTATACAGACATCATCAAAAGCATCAAGTAACTTGCAAATCTCCTCAAATAATGGCTTCAGGAATATGTTCTTTGGGGATCTTTTCTCATTAAGCCAATCAATCACAAGGAGTGAGTCCCCAAAGATCTGTATAAATGAAACTCATTTTGATATGGCGAACTTCAATACCATCATAATAGCAGTCAATTCAGCCATATTGTTGTTAGTTGGTCCTATACCAACAGAAAAATTGTACCAATGACTGTCAATAATAAACAGTAATCCCCCAACACCACCTCTGCCTGACCTACCTTGGGTTGCACCATCAAAATAACACCATGCATTCGATCCTTCTCATAGGTTTATCCAGTTTGATATGAGGAAACTATTCTAGGATGGAAAGACTCTTTGAAACATAAATATTTGATGGAATAAAGGTGTCCCGGAAGACCATCTTATTGCGGGCAAGCCAAGCTCCCCAAATCATAAGAACGAGTAGTGCACTATGGGCCTTAAAAGCAATATCATTCAACCATTTTTGTTGTGCAGAGTGAATCACATCTTTCTCCCATATAAAACGAATACCAATAACTTGAGATTCATATCTCCACATTTCTATCATATATGGATAGTTGATGAACATGTGATTGGTGGATTCACCTTCAAGTATGCAAAGAGAACACCTGCTAGGGCCTACTCCAAATTTCCTAATAAGATTATCCCATACTGGTACTTTTCCTTCCATGGATAGCCACATAAATAGTTTAGCCTTGAGAGGACAATTAAAATTCAATAATTGCATATTCCACCATTCAGGAGCATGATGATCTTCTTCTTCACGAATAACTTGGTATCCAATCTTTGGAAGATACGATCTCCCCATGACATGTTTGGTCCATATAAGGGAATCCTACTCCTCCACAAGTCTAACATGACTATCCTTCAAATCTTTAATATAACAATCCCAATAAAAATTTTCTTCAATCTCAAACTCCATAACATTGGAGGGTAACCATTATTGATGTAGAGGAGTAGAATTAAGATGATCACGAATCTGATACAAAAAATGTATCCTATGTTAGTAAGAGATTCAACCATCTGATAGGGCAGTCTGTGTGCATTCTTACAACCAGTCCATGAATCTAGACCAATTCCAATACTTATGTCATTACCTACCTCCCACGATATCCAATCACTAATCGCATCAAAGGCTAAGAGATGGGCCTTCCACATAATGGACACATTCCTCATAATTTTTAAACTAGACCGGAACCATTCCAGAATAGTCTAAGGATGCATGTATTATGTATGTATAACCTTGACCCATAATCCTATGCCTTTTAAAACTCTCCAAATACCTTTTATTACCAGGGATTTTGAAAAAATCAGATCGTGCTTAAGCCCCCATCCACTAAGCTGTTTTGGGAGAGTAATCCTTTTCCAAGACACCCACTAAAAAGTTTGGCCATGAATCAACATCCCTTCCCTTTCTACGATTGAAGCCATTGTTTTAAATTGTTACACTTTGAAAGTGGATAAGTGAGAAAGATAACAGTGTGACACATAAATGAAGTTCTATTCACTTTGAAAGTGGATAAGTAGAGAGATATTAGCTTAAACACATATAAAATTAAAATCCTATAAGGTGGTTGATGGATAGTGGAATCTTCAATAATATGTTTGATATCCATTTTAAATTTTGCAATTAAGTTTGGGTTTCAATTATTTCACTTATGCAACTCTGAAAATAATATATGAAACATATTTAAAGATATTATTCATTGATACATAAGAATTTAGATTATTATGTCATTTAGGTTTAGCTAGAATGATAAAGAGGAAACGTTATTCTCCTCATTTGGGTTTAAATTTTAGTTGTGAAATATTCACTCTTTGTGAGTTTATTGTTAATTGGGGCTCTTTGTGAGCTAGTTGATTGGGGATGACAAGGTAGTAACAATATCATTAGCACATACATGTCAAATAGTGGATGGGTGAAAACACACAAAAAAAAATGAATTTAGATCACTATACATGATCTTCGACCATGATTTTTTGCTCATTTTCAATCCAAACAAAGTTTGTGTGTTTCTTGACATTCATAATACACACCTTTACTACCCACTCTCATAAGGGAGGGATGAAAACATGTTTCAAGAAAGTGGATGGTGAGGGTGAGAGTGAATATGAATATGTATGTAGGTGAAGACATGCTTGAGGAAGCTAGATAGTAGAAGTGAGAACGTGTATTTATGTGCTTCACACACACACACACAAATACATGCATCTTCACCCTCACCACCAGCCTTCCCAGTAAAGCCACTTTGATAACTAATTATTCCAAAAACAAAACTCCAAATTTTTTTCTATATCACACTTATATTTTATAATACCAATTATTTCATCTAAACAGAGTGTTTGAGGGTGTCTGATTGGCTCTCATGAAAATATTGGATTTCCAAATAGGAAGAGTAAGCCATTTTATTCATCAACATGAGCATATTGGATTCCTTTTGAACTCTAATTGTTTTTCATAGCTATATTATATGTAACAAAATGTAAACAATTACTAGATAAATTTTGAAATGTATTTGGGAACGACGATTTAGGTAATTTGCTTCACTTGTCTTCTTGGTGAGGATCCATAGAACTTTCCACTCTTCGAGTCGAGAATTCCAAACCCCTTGAGTGTGCTAGAAAATTATATGTATGAGGCTTGGTGCTAAACTTGCAGTACAACCCTGGTGTGAACACGTCATGAGATTATTTTGTGGCATGTTAGGAAAGACTAGTCCCATCCCCATAGTGTGTGAGGATACCTTTATGTTCAATGATGGGTTTAGGATAAAAAAAGTATCGAAATATATAAAATAAAAGCTTGTAAAGAACATACAAAACATTAAGTTTATAAATAAATTTTGAGTAGGTCCATAATCATTGGTCTCGGTTTACATGCCATAAAGATGAGTTCTTAACAACCTCCTTGGACTACTATAATCAAATGGGTACATAGTTCATCTAAAATTGGCTTATAAAATTGACTTGCTTGAGTTCAAGGGTTTGAAGTTTGCTTTCTCTTAGTGAATTTCATTTGGTATTCTAAATCAATTGGCATCATTAGGCTATGTACATGCTTCAATTAGTTAGCACCAATGGGAAATGCATATGGTTTTGAAATTATTGGCACCATTGAGAATTTTGTTACCCTTTTAGGTTTTAATATTATAATTCCACAATTCCCAGTTCAAAGGGTGCAAGAGGAGGGGTACATGATCGTATTTTGCCTATATGTTGAAACAATAGAAAAATTGTTAAGTACATTAAATTTCAAAAGACACAACAATATATATCTTTTCTACACGAGGTTTAGTGTCTCTGATTCCATCATCAAACATCTGATTCTACTTTAATTTTTTATGTTAAAATGCAACTTACTAAACATAAAAAGAGTCAAGGTAAATATCAACGATTGATATTTTTTCATAGAGGATGAAGTTGGATGAAGGAGAGGTCCCTCTTGGCTCCCTTACTCACACTAGATTCATCCCTCAAACCCTATACGATTTCACCCTCAAGGAGTAGGAAGATGTGAGACGGTGGCCAGTTTGCATGAGGAGGCTCTTGGGTTAAGACTAAAAGTGGAATCTATACACCTTTAGGGAATTGTTTGGCATGTTGTTTCTTGACTCCTTTAGGCATGTTGTTTCTTAATTACTTTAGGCATGGAAATACTAGTTCCTAATTCCCATGTGGATGTTTTGGTTCCCTAATGACATATATATGTTAGAATCTAGATCTCTTTGGAAACTAGATTTGGGGAGTACATGTTGTGTTCTTCAACATTTTCATGCAAGTACATTGATGCCATTTCGATCATGGGGGTTTATGCTTCACAAGGGATACATTTGCTTATGTTGTTAAAGGTATTTAATGGGTTCATTTTGATGGTCGATCCTAACCTATCAACGAGTCTCTTAGAGAAAATATGCAAGGTTTCGATAAGTCGTTGAATACTGGTAGATAAGTTAGAGTTTGATATGGTTTATTTATGGTTGAGATAATGGGACCATGGTGGTTTGGCTATGACATGGGGCTTAGATTATGGAAATAGCTTTTCCTTTAGTGAAGTGAGATTCTTTTTAGATTTTGTTACCCAAAGTCTCATCTAGTATATAAATCCTCTAAAGCATACTTGTGTTTTTTCCTAGTTTTTGTTATTTTTTACTATTGTGGGATGATTTATCATAACCCTGTTTGTTTCCTTACTTGATTTAAATTATATGTAAACAAATGTTTTATTATTTGTACTAGTGTCATGTTTGTTGATCCTTGATACTAGTGTACTCTTTGTTGATCCTTGACCTAAGTCCCAAGGTTTATTTATTATTCATGCTTTTGGATGTTTAATTTTAAGATGCAAGTTTTTGTAAAATGTTTTTTAAAAAAAATACACATTTTATCCCAAAAATAATTGTCAAGAAAGAAGTTAAAAAAAATATAAAAAAAGAGTTCATTGGTCGACATCACTAGATTAAATCAACATGACTAATTTAATGGAGATTCTTCTAAATCTTATCGATTAAACCAATATTGACTCAAATTAGTCCATTTGTGCATGAACCAACAGGTTTTCCCCTAACCAATCAATTCAGAACAAAATCGATTCAAAATAATTCATGAAAAAACTAGTTAAAACCAATCCATTTGGTTTGAACTAGCCAAATTTTAAAAACATTTATTCAAACCTCATGGATAGTCTTTTGGAAAACCAATTATATCACCATAAACTTATATATATATTATATCAAAGAGATATTCCACATATGTGGGGATCCAAGTGACAAAAATTTGTTTCTATAGACAAGAAGTTTATTTGTTGGTGTAGTGGAATGGTCTTTTTATTATTATTATTATTTTGTTAATTCTAATATTTTTATAATAATAGTATTTATATTAATTAAAAAGTAAAGTATAAAAAATATAAATAATTTTTTCTATTTCAAGGTTAATAGAAAGTCATTTAGGTTAAAGCATGCCTCAAGGGAACAACCACACACATCTCATAAAAGAAATGTGTTAAAAAAATAATTTGCAACTGTAGGGACCCCCCCGTTGTGGGGTCATCCCTAAAACTAAACTGAAACACATCTAAATAGTATAATACTGATTCCAACTTATCAATGGTAGAAAAACTAAATTACACATAAATAAATTTACCTTAAGCAAATACAAGTGGAACTTTATACATGTCATCTATTGATCGATCCCGCTTTCCTTTGCCGTCAGTTTCCTCATTGTGTCCCTCCAATTGAAGCTCGTTTAACCATAAGCGCAGCAACCGTTAGCTTCGCCACCCAACCGTAGGGTTATTCTTTCAGTCTCATAGCCACCCCTGAGCTTTGGGGTCATAGAGCTCACACACACCAATACTAGAGACTCAGAAATGGGTTTCCTCCCCACCAGAATCTCTTGCCAAACTCCAATAGCAGCAAGTCACTCTCTTTAAAAAACTTACGATAACCATATAAACATTGGGTCCCTTCCCCATTCCCCAAGCCTTCCTTAAGTAGGAAAATTCATTGTGACACATGTTGCTTCATGCAAAAATGCCTAGTTTTTAAATATTCAAATGTAATTTAGCTCACCTATCCATGTGTCAAGTTTTCTAAGAGAGTGCATCAACTTTCCTAAATTTACTCAAGTTTGTCTCCTTGATGTTCCATCGAATTTCTATTTTTGTGGGTGCATGTGGTGTTAACTAAATGCTCAAGCCTAGTATTCCATTTGCTCCTAAAATAATAATTTCTATTATTTTAAATACTAAAAATGCATTTTCATGTGCAAATGGCCTAAATGCAATTTATAAGTTTTTATGCATAATGTTTATCAATTAATCCCTTCTAGGACCTAGGTACCACACCGTTGGGTCTGTCTGTCCTTTATGCTCTTTTGTCGATATGGTACCACTCCGTCGGGTCCACTCATCCGTCGTTTCCGTTTATCGGCAAGGTACCACATCGTCGGGTCCTTGCGTCCGTCTTTTCCGTTTATCGACAAGGTACCACATAGTTGGGTTCTTCCATCGATATTCTTTCGTCGCATTTTCCTTCCAGGAACTTCATGTAGGGATTTTAGGACCCGTTACCTTCAATCCTCCGTCTACACGATATTGGAGACTAATTGCGCTAAGGAGTAACTCTGTTCTTATTGCACGCCCCCCAAATCGTACATGACTAACTCCATCATGGTCCACCTCGCGGGACCTCATGCTTCCCCTAAGAAAGCAAATCAGTGCTTCTCTACTCATGCGTGGAATTCCGTTGGAAGTAGACACTGTCCTCGTTCTTCTGTGTGTGATTTTATTTGTACTCTACGACCCTTTTATTTCCTTTGTTAGTACGTCGGCAAATGGTTTCACCTGTCGCTACACCCATGCTCAAAAGTACACATTAAGAACTCTACTCTTATTTATTGTAGGACCCCCGTTTGTGGGGTCGCCCCTAAAACTAAACTGAAACACATCTAAATAAAATAATATTGATTCCAACATATCAATGGTATAAAACTAAATTACACATAAATAATTTTACTTTTAACCAAATACAAGTGGAACCTTATACCTGTCATCCATAGATCGATCCTGCTTGCTCTTTCCATTCACTTCCACGTTGTGTCCCTCCAGTCGAAACTCGTTTAACCATAGGCGAAGAAACCGTTAGCTTCGCCACCCAACCGTAGGCTTATGCTTCCAATCGCATAGCCACCCCCGAGCTTCAGGGTCGTAGAGCTCATACACCAAAAATCTAGAGACAGAAATGGGTTTCCCCCCCACCAGCATCTCTTGCCAAACTCCAATAGAAGCAAGTCACTCACTTTACAAAAATTATGATAACCATCCAAATATTGGGTCCTTTAGCCATTTCCAAAGCCTTCCTTAAATAGGAAAATCCACTATGACACATGTCGCTTCATGTAATAATGTTTAATTTTTTATATTAAAAAGTGAATTTAGCTCACCTATCCATTTGTCAAGTTTTGTAGAGGTTGCACCAAATTTCCTAAGTTTACTCAAGTTTGTCTCCATGATGTTCATTCTAATCTCTAATTTTGTGGGTGCAAGTGGTGTTAGATAAATGCTCATGCCTAGGATTCCATTTTGCTCCTAAAATAATGATTTCTATTATTTTAAATACTAAAATGCATTTTCCTGAGCAAATGTTCTAGATGCAATTTTATATGTTTTTATGCATAATGTTTAACAGTTAATCCCTTCTAGGACCTAGGTACCACACCATTGGGCCCATCCGTCCTTTATGTTCATCTTCAACCTGGTACCACTCTGTCGAGTCCAATCATCCGTCATTTCCATTTCTCAGCAAGGTACCACATCGTCGGGTCCTTGCATCCATCATTTCCATTTCTCGGCAAGGCACCACATCGTCGGGTCCTTCTGTCGATATCCTTTTGTTCGACTTGAGGGAACTTAATGTAGGGATTTAGGATCCTTTACCTTCAATCCTTAGTCTACACGCTATTGGAGACTACTGGTACTGAGGAGTAAGTTCGTTTTTACTGCACGCCCCCAACTTGTACGTGACCAACTCCGTTGTGGTCCACATCCACAACCTCATGCTTCCCCTGAGCAAGCGGATCAATGCTTCTCTACTCATGTGTGGAATTCTGTCAGAAGTCGACATTGTCACCGTTCTCCCCGTGTGTGATTTATCCATACTCTACGACCCTTAAATTCCCTTGTGTGTCCATCGGTGAACCGTTTCACCTGTCGCTATACACATTTCTCAAAAACACATATTAATAGTCCTGTCCTCTTTCATCATAATTCAATTCATAAACCCGCTAATCATTAAGCATTTATATTTTACACATCACATCATACATTCTTCTAATTAGCAATTCATTTCGTCAACATGTACTTCTTTTTTTCTCATCACATAATTACTCATACAGCTAATCGTTATGCATCATCTATATGTACATATAACACATCTTTCACAATCAAAGCTAACTATTAAGCAACATGCAATTATTCGTTTACATCAACTATCCAATTCCACATATATCATTTAGTTCATTAATTCATTTATCGATTGTCGTCATGCACATCATCGGGTGATTCTCAATTATTAAGACACATGTCCTAACTCGAAGGGCCACTTTATTGAAGGATGTTCAGCCGGGTCACTCGACAGGTGCCCTTAAATTCCATAGTCATTCTAGGGGAATTACATACACCCCCTCTTGTATAGAACATCGTCCCGAAGTTAAATTTTGTTCTTGTACTTCTGATACTAGGCTTAACTTTTAATTTTCTATTTTCATCTTCTTGTCATTCTCTTCTATTTTTCTCCAATAATCAAGGCCCTAAGCACTAGTGGTTCTAATCGTAAGTTTTGTTTTTCATCCAATATGGTTCCAATACATCCTCATGATGCAATCGTAACTTCGCATAATATCAATCCAATAATACATTCAATAATTTCCAATCCCAACTAGATTTCCTATATCTCTTATTCATTCATAAAGGTCTGCGATGTCCAAATTATCAATAAGATGCATTGCATCAATGGCCACCCACTAGTTTATCAAAACATAACAAATCCAAGCAAGGATTCAAATCTATTTGGTTATCCTCCCTCCAAGACGAGAAAGTAAACATCATAAAATATTTGGTAAGATATAATCATGATTTTAACAATTCAGGAGAGACCCTCAAATAGTCCAAAACCCAAATTCCATAAGACTACTTCCAAATCTCTAAATGTTTTAATAATGTTGGTTCTCATTAAGATAGGATTCGAGTCATCGAATTTTTTTATTGACTTAGTCGAACATTTTAAAATTTAACTCCTAGTCCTTTCATTAGTAATATCATGTCCAGGTCAATGAACTTATCACGGCCTTATCACATTTAATCATTTCCGTTGTCACAGGACTACTTCGATAGACTCATCAAGTCGTACTACATGTCTCTTTTCTCAACTTCATCGATTTCCATCTCGAGAGCTAGTCGTCTTTCCATCATTCTATTCTAGTTTTAGTGTCGATCGTCTCCATACTTTGTTTTACTAAGATAGTCTTTATTGACTCTTTTGGTGGATTTTCCCAGTTAAGAATTCTCCAATACCATGTGACGTCAGGTTGCAGTTTTTCATTTTCGTTATCGGTCTCATCATGATGCAAAATCAAAGTGATCGTGTTCAGCTCATGACTTTGGTCACCTCAGTATCTAGTTTTTTTAATTTTGAGTTTAAATTCACTTCCTTCACAATCTGTCAAAGTCTCGTCAATCTAAGCATCATGGTGTCTTGTCAGTTAAAATTTATCAATTTCCTGTCATATAGGAATCCACGAAATACATTAACTTGATATCAAATGTAACGCTTCTCATCACTAAATAATGTAAAGGTCATAAATATATATATATATATATATAACATAACCATAATTTAAAATATTCAATTATCAATTTCTTTTCCTGTTACAAAAATACATATAACCTTTATATTATTTAAAGAAAAACATTAACTAAATTCCAATTTTAAGAGATTGAAGATCCACTTTAAATCTCATCCCTTTAACAAATCTATAATCTTTATATAGGTAAAATTATAATTTATATTTTCGATAAGTAGAATATCCACAGTGAATCTATTCTTATTCGACGAATCTATCTATGACTTTTATATATATAAACAAGACAATACCTATATTTCAAAAGAGAAAAAAGGTATGTTCACTTTTACCCAATGTAAGTCTCGATACCAAATGTAAGGCTCATAATAGTGACCCAATTTTTTATTTTATTTTTACTTTCCAAGCATTTCACCTTCAACAATCATTCCAGAAGTGCATTCACAAGGGACTCTTTCAAAGTTGGAATATAATTTAATTAAGTAATGTCTATCCTTATTCTTAAGGGTGCAATTAGACATTTCTACTATCTAGGCTACATCTTATTCTTCTTATTAATTTGATTTAGATTCTACTAAAGAGTTTTCTTTATAAGGACTAAAGTTATCACCCTTCATGAACATGATTCTACATTAAGTTACGCAATACATAACACAATTGTTTCTTCTTCAATGATGGTAACTCCGATAATAATAAGAATTATAAATATTACATCACAAAATTACTGACAGAATGTAAAACTCATCCATAACTCCTACAATACTATCACTCCTTATAAAAATGTGAAATAATACTATCACTCCCTATGAAAATGTGAAATATAAGCCCAACTTATCCTTTTCATGTAACTCATATTATCCCATAACTAATTTACAAAATATAATAATATAATATCTTTTCATATTATCTATAAAAGAATCATAAAATATATAAACAAGAAATTAACTTTTTCTCTACTTCTTGCTTTCTAATTAATGAGAATGAAATATAAGAATGCTTGTATTTTCATCTAACTCATGTAATCACATAAAGGACTTATAGAATATAATATTTCTCAACCTTTTCATAGAGTTCATATCATCACATAAATTTATTATAAATATAGTAATACATTTATCTTTTCAAACCACATAAGAAAAGAATTACAAAATATAAATAAACATTAACCTTTCCCTATAAAACATAATTCAATTTCCAAATCGACCACAACCAATTAATTTAAACTTGCACATAATCTATCAAATTTAAATTTTGACCATAGTGGAATAATTGAACCTTGCATATATATATATATATATATATATATATATATATATATATTCATATTCTTTCGTGGATAACAACTCTTCATCTCCAACTATGTTTTACTGCTAACTCACGGTTTATTATATATATATTCTTTCGTGGATAACAACTCTTCATCTCCAACTATGTTTTACTACTTAATTAACTCACGCTTTATTACTTGTACACTTAATTTATTTTATTTTATTTTTTACAAAAAATTCGTTTCAGAATTAAGATAAAGATCACTAAACTTCTTATCTTAAGTTTGATGATTTTATTTATTTATTTATTTTTCTTCTAGTTTATTTTTCGCATTTTTATAGTTATCTGCCATGAACTGTTGGCTATCCATTTATCAGCTACAAATTATTTTTAATTATTTTATTTATTTTGATTTTATAATTGTTTATTTTGAATTTTGAACAACTGCCATAAAATCAATGTGGAGAGTACACTTGTCTCATCCGCGTACAATCCTAGAAAAACTAGTCCACCCAATTTTTAAAATAAAAACCCTTATAGACGTAATTAATAAGTATAACCAACTATTTCTATATTTTTAAATATAAAGTATATCTAACCACAACACTATATATATACTTTTGAAAAACTTATATATATATATATATATATATGGAAAAACATAAATTGGACCCCCGTTTGTGGGGTCGCCCCTAAAACTAAACTAAAACACATCTAAATAAAATAATATTGATTCCAATATATTAATGGTATAAAACTAAACTACACATAAATAATTTGACTTTTAAGCAAATAAAGTGGAACCTTATACCTGACATCCGTAGCTCGATCCTGCTTGCTCTTGTCATCCGCTTCCACATTGTGTCCCTCCAGTCGAAACTCGTCTAACCATAGGCGAAGAAAGCGTTAGTTTCGCCACCCAACCGTAGGCTTATGCTTTTAGTCACATAGTCACCCCCGAGCTTCGAGGTCGTAGAGCTCACAAACCAAAAATATAGAGACTCAGAAATGCATTTCCGCCCCACCAGAATCTCTTTCCAAACTCCAATAGCAGCAAGTCACTCACTTTACAAAAATTATGATAACCATCCAAATATTGGGTCTTTTACCCATTTCCAAAGCCTTCCTTAAATAGGAAAATCCACCGCGACACATGTCACTTCATGCAATAATGTTTAATTTTTTTTATTAAAAAGTGAATTTAGCTCACCTATCCATTTGTCAAGTTTTCTAGAGAGTGCACCAACTTTCGTAAGTTTACTCAAGTTTGTTTCCATGATGTTCATTCTAATCTCTAATTTTGTGGGTGCAAGTGGTGTTAGCTAAATGCTCATGCATAGGATTCCATTTTGCTCTTAAAATAATGATTTCTATTATTTTAAATACTAAAATGCATTTTCCTGAGCAAATGTTCTAGATGCAATTTTATATGTTTTTATGCATAATGTTTAACAGTTAATCCCTTCTAGGACCTAGGTACCACACCATTGGGCCCATCCGTCCTTTATGCTCATCTTTCGATATGGTACCACTTCATCGGGTCCAATCGTTCGTTGTTTCCATTTCTCGGCAAGGTACCACATTGTCGGGTCCTTGCGTTCGTCATTTTTGTTTCTTGGCAAGGTACCACATCATCGGGTCCTTCTGTCGATATCCTTTCATTTGACTTGTGGGAACTTCATGTAGGGATTTAGGATTCATTACCTTCAATCCTCTGTCTACACGCTATTGGAGACTAATGGTGCTAAGGAGTAAGTTCGTTCTTATTGCGCGCCCCCAACTTGTACGTGACCAACTCCATTGTGGTCCACATCGCACGACCTCACGCTTCCCCTGAGTAAGCGGATCAATGCTTCTCTACTCATGCATGGAACTTTGTCGGAATCGACATCGTCGTCGTTCTCCCCGTGTGTGATTTATCCATACTCTATGACCCTTCAATTCCCTTGTGTGTCCGTCGGTGAACTGTTTCACCTATCACTACACACATTTCTCAAAAACACATATTAATAGTCATGTCCTCTTTCATCATAATTCAATTCATAAACCCACTAATCATTAAGCATTTATAGTTTACACATCACATTATACATTCTTCTAATTAGCAAGTCATTTTGTCAACATGTACTTCTTTTGTTCTCATCACATAATTACTCATACAACTAATCGTTAAGCATCATCTATATGTACATATAACACATTTTTCACAATCAAAGCCAAACATTAAGCACCATGTAATTATTTGTTTACATCAACTATCTAATTCCACATATATCATTTAGTTCATTAATTCATTTATCGATTGTCATCATGCACATCATCAGGTGATTCTCAATTATTAAGACACATCCTAACTCGAAGGGCCACTTTATTGAAGTCTGTTCAACCGGGTCACTCGATAGGTGCCCTTAAAGTCCACAGTCTTTCTAGGGGCATTACATTTATCATAATTTATTTTATAAACCGCTAGTCATTAAGCATCATAATTTATTCATAAACATCGTAATTCATCTCATAAACTTCTAATCGTTAAGCAACTAAATTTTACTCATAATATCATATATTTCGTTAATCAGTTAATCATTATGTCAACATGCATTTATTCATCAGATTTAGATGAAGTCTTCATTTCCCCAATTGTCATTCAATTCAATGTTTTTTCGTTCGTCAATAGTCGGCATGCATATTTTCAAGTGTTTCTCGATCATTAAGACATATCAAGACCCAAAATACCACTTTATCAAAGTTGTTTAGCCGGGTCGCTCAACATGTTCCCTTAAAGTCCAAAGTTGTTCTAGGGGCATTACATACACCCCCTCTTATATAGAACTTCAACCCGAAGTTAAATTTTGTTCTTGTACTTTCGATATCAAGGTTTAATTTAATTTCCTATTTTCATCTTCTTGACATTCTCTTCTATTTTTCTCAAGCAATCATTGCCATAAGCACTAGTGGTTCAGATAATTAGTTTTCTTTTTCACCAAATGAGGTTCCATATGCATTCTCAGGAATTCAATTGTATTTTCGTATAATATCGATCCACTAATACATTAGATAATTGTCAGTACCAACTAGATTTGCTATATCTTTTTTTTTTATTCACAAAGGTCTACGATGTCCAAATTTTCAACAAGCTGCATTGCGTCAATTGCCACCCAATAGTTATCAAAGCATAACAAATCCAAGCAAGGATTTAAATCTAGTTGGTTATCTTCCCTCCAAGACGAGAAGGTAAACATCATAAAATATTCGGTAAGATATAATCATGGTTTTAAAATATCAGGAGAGACCTTCAAATAGTCCAAAAACCAAATTCCATAAGACTACTTCCAAATACCTCTAAAATGTTTTAATAATGTTGGTTCTCATAAAGATAGGATTCGAGTTGTCGAAATTTAGTGACTCATTCGAACATATTGAAACTTTATCTCTTAGTCCTTTCATTGGTATCATCATGTCCAGGTTAATAAGCTTATCACGTCCTTACCTCATCAAGCTCCATCTCAAGGGTTAGTCATCTTTTCATCAAGGTTTCGATGTCAAACTCCCAAGTTTTCTTGGTTTCATCAAGATTTTTATAATTCAATGTTTATAATTACTCGATAATTAGTGATAGGGCCAATCCCCAACTCATTTGACTTTTCTTTTCTATATTCATATGTGTACAATTCTTTAGCTCAATCAATTATTCTTTTGTCTGATCCCCATGTACTTATGTAATTTTGATGGGTCCTAACAAGATACTAGTGGTATTGGATTACATAAACTACAATTCCACCCTAAGTCGGCTATAGAGTACAATCCACTTACCCATATAAATATAGAATGTATTATTCAATATACAAAATATGCCTTCTTCCAATATATATATGTAAGACATATAGTTACACATATCTAAATTACAATTCTTTTCATTCCTAATATATCAAAAATTCAATTATTCAAATGCTCATAAATTGCAATTCCTTCTAATATGACATTTACATAAAATGCAATTCCTTTCAATAGGAACATTTCTTTTCAAAAACATATAAATTGCAATGCCTTTTAATATGAACAATTGAATATATAGACTACAATTCTTTTCAATGTGGATAAGATTCACCTTTCTTTTCAATATAAAT
The DNA here is from genome assembly GCA_027924585.1 of Larix kaempferi. Lineage (NCBI taxonomy): Eukaryota > Viridiplantae > Streptophyta > Pinopsida > Pinales > Pinaceae > Larix > Larix kaempferi. The sequence goes on from BSBM01000143.1 coordinate 10,875,768, forward strand.
AAAATATATAAATTATGATTTCTTTCATGTCTATAATGTAAATAGCATGTAATATGTGCAATATATAAATATACAAATATGATTCTTTTCAAAACATATAAAATGTATGAATTACTCTTCTCTCAACATATCTATAATGCACCTACATAACATATGATCCTTAAATTTTTATAAATTATTTAAGCTAAAATCCTTTCAATGCCTCTTATCTTATTTGAAACACAACTCTTTTCATTGTATATTTCATATATACAATGTCATTCTTTCCATTATGAATAAGGATAATCCTCTAATTATCAACAAAATATGCCTTCCTTCAATATAAGACAAAAATGATGGCCATATATTTGTTTTATTTTTAGAAACTCTATACATTACTTTCCTTTGTTTCTATCCAACCTATAAATGACTAAGATATTCCTTTCAAATTTAAAAGCTTTTCAACACTTCCAATCCCCATTAATTTCCAAATTGGATCATATGTGGACAGTTTTGCTAATTGTTATGAATATATAGAATTGTAGTTGATCTTGAATATTATGAATATATAGAATTGTAGTTGATCTTGAATATTTTTAGGGTTTTTAGAATATAATATTTAAATGATAATTCCCATGAGCATAGTCTAAAATGAAGATCCTCATCGCAATTGCAATACTTATACACAATTTTAAATATGTACAATATTAAATTATGTATATTAGAATAGTTGGGTTTAAGACTGCCTGTATAGTCCATATGAACTATAGATTCCTGTGATATCTTAATTACATTTGATGACATAGATAATGTTCATCCTTATCTGGTACATAAAATGCATTCAAGGAAGAAAGATGGGCTTATAATATGTATATGTTGAGTATTTGTGAAGGTTGTCATGTCCTTCATTGACTAACGATGTAAACGTCACATTTTGGAATTTTATTTATAACATAAAATATAAACATCCTCAATATTACTTAAACTCATGTAATGAAAATATTCACAGTAAGGTCTTATGTATCGTTAGTCAAAATAGTGATTTTTTTTATAACTAAAATTATTTCATACCCCTAAACCTTAGGGCTCCCCGTATAATTCTATATCTCAAATACACACACATATATATAAACTACTTCTAGAGGATTATGTTTCCTTATGCATAACATATGTAATTATAGTTTGAACAAATAAATGGAAGAGAGTCTAGTATGATTTAATTTGTCCGTATGTAAATTCCACCAATTTCCTAGCGCTTATACATATGCAAGTATATATATATATATATATAGATATACATATACATATACTTTCTCATTTTCGTAATGCTAAATACTAATTATAATTAGATGCATGACCTATATATTGTCTAATTACATCACACTAACACTAATTAGATGCATGATATATATATATACTCTATTTCATCACACTAATTACAACTATAATTATATGAATGATGTACATATGTTCTCCATCTTCATAACATTAAAATATAACTACAATTAAATGTATATGTATGTATATCCTCTATTTTCATAACGATGATATATACAAACTACAATTTGTTACCTACTTTATATATTATCCATTTCTTAATACTATATAAATTTTAAAGTACATAACATCCCTAATCAAGGGAAGATCTTCTTCTTTTTTTACTAAAATGTTAGGACTAAATACCACACCATTTGCATTGTACGTCATATAGCTATTCCACCATGGAAAACTTAATACCTAGAAATTTTATAAGTCAAATAATTTCTTAACTATACTGCCAGATTCCACACATGGCTCATGGTAATATACATCTTTATAGATAAGTTGGAATTCTATCCCTCACAATATAACTCTTTATTTATATAAAGTAATAATACCAATGATACAAGGAAATCACACATTCATACATAAAGTATTGATAATTTACAATCCCATGTTTATATATATTTTCCATAAGGAAAATATATATCACTCTAAATAAAGAGTGATCATAAACTATCCTCAAGGGACTTCATTATATATCATAAGAGTTACATAAATTGTGTTTAAAAAATTACATATTCAAGCATAGTTATGGTTGCCTTTCCGGCTACAAAATGATCATTACATTCATTTGATCCTTTCTCTATACCATCTGTGCAAAATGGACATCTACTTGATCGTGAGTTCGACCTTTCATGTCTATAAGGCTAGGAGGGAGTGCAAGTGCTAGCTTTGACAATTTGTAGTCTTCTGAATTCAGTTCTCTGTATATATGTGTGAAGTTGACTTGTTCAAATGTTGTTATCAGTTCTTTATTAGAAAGAAAAAGGTGGTGCAGATGTGGAGCGTTGATTTGAATCTTCCCATTCGCCCAATCTATGACCATCTTGGAGTCTCCGAAAAGCTGCAAAGTCTTCAAGTTCTTTTCTGATGCAATCCTTAAGACTTCCCATAGGGCTGCAAGTTCAGCTTTACTATTGGAGGCACGACCTGGAGCGTATTTGATTTGCCACTTACTGCTATCTGAGAAATAAAAAATCCCTCTGGATCCTCCAAGGGGAGGGTCCCTCTGACTTGCTCCATCGAAGTAAGCCCAAGGATGTTCTTTATTTATTGTCGGGTATGATAGTTTCCTTTGAGTTTTTTTCTGCTGGCTTGGACTTGTGTTCTTTGGTTTTCCTTCTGTGTTGCTACCATTCATCCACATTTTGTTCCAGCAATTTTGGCTTCAAGGATATTGTAACGTTCAGACTTATGGTCGCTTTATCCAAGACACAGCCTCCAGTATCTCTGCAATCGGGCAGTCTTTGGGAGCTGAAAATATGGACTTAAAATGGTCTACTGCTACCTTAGCCTTCTCTTGAAAAGAAAAGGCATTATTCCCTTGATCATATTTAATTGTTGTTATTGTGTTGATATTCTTTCTATGCGCTGCGAACTGATGGAAGAATTTGGTGTTCCTATCTCCTTCCGTTGTCCACAGTGCCCTACTCTTTAGCCGCCATAATTGTTCTTCCTTTGCTAGGAGATCAACTCTTTTTCCTTCCAGAGCCTTCAAAGAGAGAAGCTTCTCACTGGTAAAAGTCCCGCTTGAGTTAGTGTTGTAAAGTTCCTGTAATTTGGATTCTGTCTCCTTGAGCTCTTTCTAGGAGATGGCTTCTTGTTTCCTTCCCTAATATTTTGAGAGAAATTTGATCTGTGAAAGATTGTTTAAAAATTGTTGCATGTATGTTTCCGAAGGAGAGTGGTGAAGCGACCTCCAATTATTTTTTATCATATTTCCGTAGTCTTCATTATCCAACCAGGCAGGGTTAAATTTGAAGGGGATGGATGTTTCTTTTTCGGCAAAGAAATGGAGAGAGAGATTGGTCTGTCATCGGTTTGTGGTCAAAAACTCCCCCGATTTCCATCGAAGAGCGAATAATTAAGCGAAGTTGAAGTAAATTGTCTACAATTAGGAACATGTCCAGTATTTTGGATACTGCTTGGTCCCCTCCTCAGTTGTTCCTCTAGGTTGGTTCAATTTTTGTAGGTTGTATATCCACCAAATTCTTTCCCTTGAAAAGGTTGTTGAAGAATGGGGCTAGCGAGTCGTTGCAAGCATTTTTCCCCCAAAATTCTCCTGTTCCTAGGGTTAAATTAAGGTTGTCTGCTAGGATGGGATTAGGTGATTCCAGAGCACCTGAATTGCATATAGATTCCCAGTATTCTCTTCTCCTTTAGAAAGGGCCATAGACATTGAAAAAAGATAGTTGTATCCCCAATTCTGTTGTTTTGAGAGCGGAGTTATAGGAAGTAGAGGAAAGGTGAAGTAGTTATGGGCTCTATGCGGTAATTAAACCTCTAGAGTGACCCTCTGCATCTAATGCTTTTGATTTCCAATCTTTCAAGAGGCCATTCAATACTTCTATCACTTTGTGGCCTTCCATCATTGTTTCTTGTAGTAACAGTATTTTTGGTTTCAGAGTCGTGACTATTATTTTGAGGGTGATTTGTTTGGGCCCACCCCCTATCCTGTTAGTTTTTCATCATTGAATTCAATATGATCTAGGATCTTAACTAAGAGAAAAACATGTACAGTGTATCAAACACAAGAGACAAGAGACACAAAGCATTTCACCAGGGAAAACCAAGAAGGTGAAAAACCCCGCAACTTCCTCATAGATAGAATGAGCACCAATACAAAGATCAAAAATATCAAACCCCACAACAAGAGATAGTCTCCTAGCAGCTGCTCTTCCTCCACTTGTGCGCACTCCTCCTCTCTCTCACTAATGCAAAGTGAGTGAGTGAGTGAATAGAATGAGAGAGTCTCACTCTCTATTTATACAATGACTTGACTTGCCGTTAACTCTAACTGGGCCGACCTCCCTTAGAAGAGTCTAATAACCCATTAACACTTGTCACTGGGCCGACCCCACTAGGGTGGTCTAATAACCCTTTAACCCACATGACTCATATAGGGCTGACCCCACCAAGCTGGTCTAATAACCCATCAAATATAAGTTACGACACTTACAATATAACTTGCGACACTACTCTGGGGTCTAATGCCCTGTCATACATGGGAGGATGGACCTCAATGACTTTACATGACTCAAGTAGAATAATGACTTATCAGACCCGGAGGGACAAACATCTCCGTCGGAGGTACAAAAATAGAATACAAATGGCGACACTTCCAATCGGAGGAATAAGACATCTCTGTCGGGGATACAATAAAGTACAAATGTAATACATACAATATACAAGTGAATATCTTCCGAAGTTACAAATACATCAACACTCCCTCTTCACTAGGAAGGTATTCTCTTGACACAGGTCATCAATACATATAGGAACAAGTCTTCAATTCTGGAGCTAGATCATCATCACTTGATCACAAAGCATCATCGTCACTACTGTTGTACTCGTCATCTCGATCACTATTGCTATCTCTCAATTCTTCTCGTCATAGGAAGTTCTACAGAGCCAACCCTTTTTCATGTTGGATGTAGGCCTAGCCTCCTGCAGGTCTTCATCATCTCTACAAGCATGCCATCCTGTGGAATTCTCAGGGATGATTACGTGCATCAACAAAACCTCGAAAGATCATCCCAGGACTTTTACGAGCTTACTGCTCAACCTATCAGATCTCCCAGCATCTTTTACAAGTGACCTTCACAAAACCTTAAAAGAGTATCTTGCAACCTGCAAGATCTCTAAAGAGCATCCCAAGATCTTTTCCGTGCCTAGCACAACCTCTCCGGATCTCCAGGATCTTTTACATGTGAACTCACAAAACCTTAAAAGAGTATCTTGCATCTTGTAAAATATCTAAAGAGCATCCCAGGATCGTTTCTGTGTATGGCACAACCTATCCGGATCTCCAGGATATTTTCTATGCAACCCTTGCAAAACCTTAAAACAATATCTTGCATCCTGCAATATCTCTAAAGAGCATCCCAATATCTTTTATGTGCCTGGCAAAACCTGTCCAGATCTCCAACCTGTCCACGGCCACAGAGTATCATCCTGATACTGAAGATCAACCTGATCATCCTCGCACTGAGCATCATCCTGGTGCTCAAACTCATACTGATCATCATCATACAGTACATCATCCTGACGCACATCATCATCACATGATCACCCTGATCATATACATAGCATCATCCTGATGCACATCATCTGGAGCATTGTCCTGATGCTCATCATCATCACATGATCATATACATAGCATCATCCTGATGCACATCATCTGGAGCATCATCCTGATGCTCATCATCATCACATGATCATCCTGATCATCATCATAGCATCGTCCTGATGCATATCATCTGGAGCATCATCCTGATGCTCATTACACAATGCTTACATCCACAGCCATGGGAAGGATCCTCCTACCACCATGATTGGAATGGCTCCTACAAATGTGTCCTGTCACTTCCTCCTCGAAGTATCTTATATTTGAAGAACACCAAGCCTCTCTCTAAAGTAGTCGAACTTCACTCTGGCTAGTGATTTGGTCAACACATCTGCAATCTGCTCATCTGTCGCAACATACTAGAGCTTCATTGCTCCTCTCTGCATCATATCCCTGATATAGTGATATTTGATCTCGATATGCTTCGACTTGTCATGGAACAGCGGGTTCTCTGACAAATTCACACAACTCTCGTTGTCACAATAGATACAATTAGCATCCAACTGGAGATCAAATAAATCAGTCAGTAGCTTCCTTAGCAATACTTCCTCACAACTAGCCGAACAAGCTGTGATATACTCTGCTTCGGTTTTACTTAGTGCTATGCAGGATTTCTTCCTGCTGTTGGAAGGTGGTTTGGTAGAGTGTTATCGTAGCATCTTCGATGTTGCGACAAGGCAAAAGATGGCACGAATGGCGAGATGATGATGAGAATGGCGAGGAACGGAAGATTAGTTATGTATTTTGGGTCAATTATACCGCAGAATGCGGGTTTTGGGTCATTTGGACCACATATTATGTAATGTTGAGTCAGTTATACCGCAGAATGCAGGTTTTTGGTCGGTTTTGTACCAAGTTAGTTAGCTATTGGGTCACTTGTCCAAATGTCGGTTAGGAAGTTGTTAGTAAGTGGACAAGCATTGTAATGGAGGAAGCCTATATATAGATAGGAGCCATAGGTATTGAAGGGGAAAGGGAATCAAGCTAGAACGGGAGAAAAAGCGCATGTTTGGGATGTTTCTGCGCATCTGTGAGATATTGCCGAGACCCAATCTTTGAGTCGATATTGTATCTAAGGTTTTGCAATGATAATATGATATGATGAAACTGTTATGGTGCAATGCTTGGGTTATTTCTGTTTGTTTATGGTAATGCAATGTCTCACTTCATGAATAATGCTATGTTTCCTTGATGCAATGTTGCTTTACTATTACTACTGCTGTGATAATGAATGCTGTGATTGAATAATGTGTTATGAATACATGTCAAATGTTTGAGATTCATGTTTAGTGTTGCAATAGAGTTAGTTCATATAGCCACAACCCTCCTCCTCCCTCGGAGGAAACATGGTTCCGTCTGGTCTTCCTGGACGCCTCGAGTGAGACCTCATATGCTCTGTAGGTGTTGTTGGGTGGGATACAACCTGCCCGGGATGGTGCCCAGGGAGACTACGGCATGTGTCGATAGTGAAGTGGAACCCCTATCGACTGGAGTCGCGTTGGTCAACAAATGGTTCCGTTGCTGGGACCGTGTGAAGAGTGAAAGGAGGACATGTTGTGGCACCTAACGAAGCCGGAGATACAGAGCTGGTTTGATTAGAAGTTGCGGGAGTTTGTTGAAGAAGAAAGCCGAACACGTGACTGACAGTAGATCACTGGGTGGGAAGGTATATTCACGATAGTCCGCACGAATGGTTTTTCTGTGAATTCCTAGTCCTTCTGTACAAGTGGTTGTCAAAGATGACCTTCCAGAAGAGGAATTTCCAGGGTGGTGAGCCGATGGCTTGGACCCTAGAATTGATTCAAGAGCTGCAGGAAGTCGATAATAAGGCATTGCGGGCTGTCGAAGTTTGGCTTGATAGCATCTTGGAGGGATATATCATTGAATTTGCGGTTGACACGCAGAAATCCTATAGTGAAGCTAAAATATATTTCTTCCGTGGACCAAGGGGAAGATTTCTGTTGTCGCTCCAACTTTCGATTAAGATGCTAATCTGTGAAAAGGGTATATTGAAGATGCATCTTGATCAGTAGACAGCCTGGTGGGTGGAGGCTGTGGGTACCGCAACTATTGGGGAACGATATATGGAACGGTAAGGGGTAGATGGGTGCAGACCATGAGGAGACTATGAGCGAAGCCAAGGAAGAAAGTGGTATTACAAGAGGAGGAGCAAGGTTTCAACAGCAGAAGAGGAAAAGGACAGGAGAAGGTCCTGCTGCGATCGAACTGCAAAACCGCGAAGGAAGACCACACGGGATGAAGCGACCTCACAGTCCTGACAGGGACGGCCAAGCTACACCCAGGATAGAAGCAACACCAAACCCCAGCACCAATGTACCCACACCTCTGCTCACTATGTCCCAAACAGCAAGAAATACCACTTCGACACCGCCAAGTTCATCAAGTCCACAGAAGTTAATTGGTAGTAGCACAGCGAAAGGAGGAAGGAAGCCCAGAATGGCGGGCAATGATGCTAAGTTACCGTTGTTCCACAGAAGTGCAACAGACAACCCAGAACAGTATTGGTTTTTGTGTGAAGCGGTCTGGACCATGAAACAGTTAGCCACAACTCTGCGAGGTTGTGCATTAGATTGGTTCATGAAGTTTTTTCTAGTCCCTATGGGAGCCCCAGAAAAGTCACTGGATGAGATTCGGGATGGGATGATCGCTGAATTTAGACGGCCCAAGTCCGAAGCTCAATACATCACAGAATTGAAGGAAATTAAGCAGTATCCCAATGAGACGGTATGGGATTTCGACTAGCGATTCAAGACACTGATGGCAAAGGTTAGTTTCGATATGAGCGCCATCCAACATAAAGAGTGGTTCATTACGGCACTGCTACCCCACATTCAGCTTTCGTTGATGCAACAAAACATCTTGACGCCCAGTGAGGCTCTAGAGATTGCAATGCGATTAGAGGCATCGCCGATTGGGGATAATGTAGTCGGTATGTTGCAGATACAGAAACAACTCGCTAACTTGACTATACAGTTGCAAGATTTGAAGAAGAACAAGGAACAACGCGATGAAGTATGGTGTACACAATGCCGAGGGGAAGGGCATATGAAGGACAATTGCCCGGATTTCCGTAATTATTTGGTGTTAGGTGCACCAAACCCGTTGAATGGCGGTAGCATGTCGTGCTGTCACGTTTTCCAGGTGTACGGGCACAGTCACGATAATTGCCCTTATATGCAGAAAATGGTCACAACCCCAAGAAATGTTTATTGCACATTTTGCAAGTCGGTGGGTAACGATGACAAAGATTTTCGTGCATATGGATTGCTACAAGAAAGAATGTGTGATGCATTTTACATCAAGGACGATCAGCGTACTGTACACCAACCACAACTGCAACCACAGGTAGTCCATCCACTACCTCAACCACAGATGCAGTTTGTACCACAGCAACAACCACAGCAGTTCATGCTGCAATACGCTCCAATGCAAGTAGCTCCGCAACCACCATAGTACGTCATGCAACCGCAGTATGCACCACAGGGGCAAGGCATGCAACAGAATCCTATGTAGCTACAATACCAACAGCAGGGCGGATTCCGAGGAGGATACTGGGGCAGACGCGGTGGAGGATTTGGTCGTGGAGGAGGACGAGGTGGCCATGGACCTGTTCAATGCTATCACTGTGTGGTGTGGGGGCATTATCAGCGAGACTGTCCATTACTACAGAATCAGTGTACGTTATGTTTTGTTAATGATCATATAGTTGAGAATTGTCCACAGTTGATTGCACGATGGCAGGCTGGGAACGCTCTGCACATACAGAATCAGACCCAGCCGCTGCAACCAGCCCAGAACCCAGTACAGCAACCAGTACAGAACCATCCCCGGCGACCAAATCAGAACGCAAATCCAAATGGGAACCTGCAGGGGAATCTGCAACAGACTCATATGCAGGGTGCAAATATTGCGACAATTTCTGCATAACCACGGCCATAAGATGCTTCGGTGGTTGTTGTAACTCGTGGAGGCAAAATGACTGGGGAAGAAAGCTCGTGACCAATGATTCGGTTAGCAAGCCAGAAGACGGTATAATTTGACATCGATGTTGAACAGGAGGCATTCCTTCAGGCGCGTCGCACCTTGGAGAAAGACCGTGGTAAGGCTGTTGTTTATGATATGCCACCTGTCTTTAACACTACTTCAGAGGGTGGCCCATCGACACCATCGGGAACATTGCAAAGGTTTCTTGATATTTGTCTGTTATTGGCCCAAGATCCGGCCACCCTGGTTGAGATTGAGGGATGGTTGCAGTGATTTCTGAAAGGATGACAAGAGTCGGCAGTAAACTCTTTACAGCGATGGAAGACTGGCAAGGAGATGCGAATGAACATCCATATTGGTGACTATGATGTTGATTCAATTATTCTTGATCTTGGTTCGAATGTTAACATCTTAAACAAGCAGGCATGGCAGAAAATGAGGAGTCCCCCATTGAGCTGGTCTCCTGTGCAGCTCTCGTTAGCTAACCATGCGAAAGTAACACCCATTGGGCGAGTTCCATGGCTAACAGTCGATATTGAAGGCATGAAGACTTATGCTGACTTCGATGTCATTGAAGTGGTTGAGGGAGGAAGCTCCTATCCTGCACTATTGGAGATTGGATGGTCTAACGATAGTGGAGCTGTAATCAACTTCAAGAGGCACATGATGACCTTTGAGAATCGCGATCTCAGAGTCATAGCCCTGTTGGATCCAGCTGAAGGACGCCGATATGTTGAACCTGTAAAAGATGACGATCCCACTGCATGGGACCATGCATTCAATATTTCTGAAGACTATATTCATCCCACTGCCAATGGTGAGCTGGGATGGCACAGTGAGAGCTTTGCATCTTCCGACTCTGATGATGCATTAGAACATTGGCAGAACCGCTTGCACAAAGTATCATTCCGAAAATGTGGCTTAATTACGCAATATTTATATCGTGTTACGATAGAAACAGTCACACTGCCAGTCTATGAGGGGTTGCCTGGTTTAACCAACTTTTTGACGGAATTTGAAGAACGAGTCTCAGAAACACAGTGATTGCTGGCATTGGAGGAAGCACTGAAGGCTGCTCCAGCACGCTAGTGGGAGACACACAAGAAATCCATTGATGGTTAGTCACAGTGTCGAAGGTTGATGATGGTCCGGTTCAGCGATACTGAGGTTTATCACACTGGCAAGTATGATGGCCGGAAGAATCCCAGTGATCATGTGATGGAATGCCAACGATTATGGGTAGCGCGACCCAGAGATGAGTGGGTCCATGATTTTATCCATACCTTAGATGAGATGTCGCACTCATGGTATACTGCAGCCGAGTTGCGCAGAGAAATTACAACATGGGGGGAGTTGACGGTCTGTTTCACTCATACATTCACTTTTGCAGATGCCAACCCTGATGTCAATAACGCCTTACAACTCATCCACGATGTGGTACTTCATGTTGTTCCGACGGCCTACCCTGTCGATCCACACACATACTGTCAGATGCAGTCCCTCATGGAGTGCTTCAACATCACCAATGGGCCAGAGGATGAGGATGATCCCCAGAATGCAACATTCCCGAATCTAAAGGAAGTCGCGATGTGGTCCCACCTGCTGTGCCAAGTAATCCATCCAGTGAACCATTGAAGCTTCGTAAGCTCAATATCGACACAGAGGCCACTCCCAAGTTTGAAAATGTTGGGAACTATTGGGATGACGAGATGATGAGTAAGGTCATTGTCATTGATTTACTCCATGAGTTTCAAGACTTGTTTCCTACGAAGTTTTCCGATATGAAGGGGGTCCTGGGTGATTTAGGGGAGATGCGGATTCCTTTAAAACTAGATGCTAATCCAGTCCGACATCAACCTTATCGATTGAATCCGAAACATAAGGAAAAGGTCCAGGCAGAACTTGATCGCATGTTGGATGTTGGTATTATTGAACCAGTGGAAGAGTCCAAATGGATCAGTCCTATGGTGGTGCAAGACAAGAAAACTGGTGAGGTGTGCATTTGTGTTGACTTGCGGAAGTTAAATGATGCCTGCTTGCATGACCCTTTTCCGACCCCGTTTACTGACGAAGTACTTGAAGGGGTGGGCGGCCAGGAGATGTACTCATTCACCGATGGGTTCTCTGGCTACCATCATATTCACATTGCCAAAGAAGATCACCATAAGACAACTTTCGTTACTGAATGGGGCTGCTTTCAGTACACTGTCATGTTGTTTGGTTTGAAGAATGCACCTGCGATATTCTCCCGGGTCGTTGTTGCTGCATTTAAAGACTTTATTCAGAATTTTCTGCAAGTATACATGGATGATTGGACAGTTTATGGGTTGATCCACGATCATCTGGCCAATCTGCGGTTAATGCTTGAGCACTGCCGACGGCACCATATTTCGCTGAACTTGAAGAAATGTATTTTTTGTGCACCATTTGGGATATTGTTGGGTCATATTGTGTGTAAGCAAGGATTATTGGTCGATCCGGCTAAGATTGCGCTCATTTTGGGTATGCAACCACTGACCACTGTTAAGCAGTTACGAGCGACTCTGGGGCATACGGGATATTATCACAAGTTCATCAAGGGATATGCAGCGATCACCGCCCCTATGGAGAAGTTGCTGAAGAAAGATGCGCTATTTCAATGGACTCCAAAGTGTCAAGATAGTTTCGACACACTGAAGATGAAGATGGCTTCAACACCAATACCGGTATTCTCGGATTGGAGTAAGGAGTTCCATGTACATGTGGATGTCTCATCAATTCCATTGGGAGTAGTATTGCCTTAGCCAAGCAGAGGAAATCTTTATCACCCCTTTGATTTTGCTAGTCGGAAGTTGTCATCCACTGAACACAACTACACCACCACTGAGCAGGAGGGTCTAGAAATGGTTTACGAGCTGCAAAAGTTCAGGCACTATTTGTTGGGTGGGCACTTTAAAATTTTCACTGACCATTCCGTGTTGAAATACCTAGTCAATAATCCTGTGTTGGGGGGGAAGATATGCTGCTGGCTACTTCTTTTTAAGGAGTTCGATTTTGAAGTCATTGTGAAGCCAGACCGATTGAATGTCGGTCCTAATCATCTATCACGGATTGATACAGGGGAGGAACCCACCAATATTGAAGACGAGTTTTCGAATGCACAACTATTTAAGGTTGACGTCACCGATGACTATTTTGATGACATCCTCCAGTTTCTAACAATAGGTACTGCACCCGACGAGTTCACCCCAGTCAGAAGAAGCAATTGGTCGTCAAGGTTGTATACTTCCAGCTAATTGCAGGAGAGTTGTATAAAATGGCCCTGATGAGATATTGCGCATATGTGTCGTGTCGCATGAGCAAGCGCCGATACTGGTTGAAGCACATGGAGGAGTAGAAAGAGGACACTATGGCGGTCGGGTGACCACTAGGAAGGTGTTGCATGCGGGGCTGTGGTGACCTACACTGCATAATGATCCAACAGACTATGCATGGTCCTGCGATGTTTGTCAGCAAACTGGAAAACCGTCCAAACACAATGAGATGTCGCCGATGCCTCAAATAACATTGCAATCATTCGACAAATGGGTCGTGGATCTTGTAGGACCGATCAATCCACCAGGGAAATGCATGAGTACGCGGTATATCATCACGACGACAAAGTATTTGACCCGATGGGCCGAGGAAGCACCTGTAGTTGATTGTTCCGTGGCTACGACGGTGCAATTTCTGTTTGATAACATTATCACTTGCTTCGGCTGCCCCAAGATATTACTGAGTGATCAAGGCATCGACTTTCTTAATCGCACCATCAGGGAATTGACAGAGGAGTTGCATATACAACATAAGAAGAGTACACCCTATCATCCACAGGCAAATGGCACGGTGGAGGATTTTAACAAGGTATTGGAGCATGCATTGACAAAGGTGTGTAATGCGAACCGCGACGACTGGGATCTCAAAATCCTAACAGCATTGTGGGCCTATCGCACCACATGTAAACGGCTGACAGGACAGACACTATTTAAGTTGGTGTATGGACAAGAATCAATTATGCCAATGGAGTATATTGTTCCGAGTCTACAAATTGCGCCTGTCACGGGCATGGATGATGTCGCAGCATTGAATGACCATCTGGCGCAATTGGTGCAGCTAGAGGAAGATCATTTCATCGCTGGGTTCCACCAAGGGGTCGAGAAGGATTGACAGAAGGCATGGCATGATCGCCACATAAAAAATAAACAGTTTCAGTAGGGAGACTTGGTGCTATTGTATGACAGCAAGTTTATGAAACATCCAGGGAAGTTGCAGATGCATTGGCTTGGTCCCTATCGCATCAGTAGTATTACTTCAGGAGGAGCGATTCAGTTGCAGCAGTTGGACGAGGTGATGCTCCCCAAGTTGGTAAATGGTCATAGGTTGAAGCCCTATCACACATGATTAGAACACCGCAATGCCTGAGTCGCATTGAGAAAAAAAATGATGATGTGTTGTCGGATGATTGGTGGTAGGATGTTGCACCAGCATGGCAGAAATGTGGAAGCAGAGACGCTTCTGCCGTAAATTGGGAATGGTTGGAGACACATGGCAGCGTAGCGACCGGGTCAAATCAGTAATAAACGCCAAACGTTCAAACAGTTAATTAACGACACTATTTGAATGATAGGAATTAATTGCGGATCCGACCGATCGACGGAGGATTTGTGTCATTAATACATGATTTTGGTTGACTTAATGCCTGATTTTGTGATGATTACGGTGGATTTGGTTGGATGCTATAAAAATAGATTGGAGTTGGTCAGAAGGCACCGAGAGTTCATTTTTTTTTGTAAGATTATGGCATGCTGCAGAGTATTGTTACTGGTTGGTGAGTGTTACTGTGTGTTGGGAGAAGTTGTTGGCATTATAGAGTGTTGTTGTTGAGTATAGTGAGGTATGCCAGGTGAGCTGGAGACTGTTGAGATCAGTAGTGAAGTCGACTCCCCCTTCATCCCGGCTATTGTTGAAGAAGAACCTGTGCCAGCCGTCAACCTTGAGGTCGAGGTAGCAACTATGCCGGTGGGAGAATCTGTAATTGCTAAGAAGCAACGGGGAGGTTAGCACTCGGATTCCTCTTAGACTAAGAGGGTGCTCTGATCCTCTGCTGCGACAGCAGGAAAAGCTCCGGAACAGGTGGGGCAGTCCAGTCACCCCATTCATGAGTCTGCCCCATTGGCGGGACTCTCCGCCGGTGACATCCTTGGGTATATCCCTCCAGTTCGGCCAGATTCCACCCCACGCAAGATAAACCCAAAACAGAAGTATCGTGTGAAGATGTCAGCGCTCCCGGTTGGAATGGAGTGCTCTATGGATATTGAACCGGCGTTGACGCGCTTGCGCTACGACGATCATGATATGGTGGCCTACCCCAACATTGCATCTGCCCCTTATGTGTAGGATACGCGCCCTTCCCCAACACCAACTGTACATGACTGGGCACGAGAATTGAAGCAAGTCAACTTGTTAGAGCTCATTAATATGCCACATTTCGGGCGACTAGTGAAAGTGAATGCCTGCGTAAATCAGCTCCTAGCGTGTTTTCATGGTGGGTTGTTGTGGCTGGATAGAGAAGTCTCGGTCACCATCGACTTAATTTCATCCATAACCGGTTTGCCTAAGAATGGAGTTGATCCGGTGTAGTTCATCCAGGGGAAGGCCAATGACAAGAAGCGGGCGTTGCAGTTGGCACAGAAATATGGCCTAGAAATGGATGGGCGTGGGTATCACACCAGTAGCTGCAATGATCAGGCGGTGCTCACGGGCATTAATATCATGTCCTGTAAGGTGGTTACGGGTGGTCGACCTAACCAATGCAACTCGAGCATTGTTGCATGTGCTGAGCAATGTGCAGAAGGGGTCCAAATGAATTGGTCCATGTACCTCTTGAATTAATTAATGGGGGATGCTGCGACGGTCCAATCAGGAAAGGGCGCCTTTACCTACAGTTGGTTGTTGCTGTTGATTGCTTTTGTCGCATGGAAAGATCCCGGCACGTACCAGGGCATGGACTGTCCGGCTGCAGCAGAACGACAAGGGGCGCGATATCAAAATCTATGGTATGTACGGGAGCCCGAGAGACTCCGGGATTGCTAATTGCATTTTTGGCTATATTGGGAGATGCTTTATGCTGTGGCAACACAGGTCTCGCGAATAACCGAAGAAACTGTCGTGCGGTTCAAACCTGTTATGGCATTTGCAATTCAGTCGCATACCATACATATCCATGCATGTCGTGATCCTGATCAACAATGGTTGTAGACCTCATATAAGGTGATGTCCAAATATTTGGAGGGTCCTGTGAACGAGTGGCTGGAGGAATGGAAACAAACCATGAGTCCCATCGAGATAGAAGCCGGTGGCCCACCATTGGGCTCGGATGATCAGGTATCGACCCATGATGAGTATATTCACCATGAATTAGGGCACCAATCGACCAAAACGATATCAGATGATAGCGACCGGGAGCTTGAAGAGAGTTGCTCGAAAAGGTATCAGGAGCGGGCAACGATCAGTGGATTGTCTTTGCCCGCCGAGGCACAGTTGGGCCGCCTGGTCATAGCGCTCAATACTACATCCTCTGCGGCAGTAGATAAGATGGCAAGGAAATCGGATGAAGGATTCCATGCAATCACCGCTCGATTAGAATCTTTGTATGACCTGGTTTCTGGCAAGGCACCAAAGGAAGCAACAACATCAACCTTTGACACAATCAGCATTGAGTCGCGGGTTTGAAATGTGGAGATTCCCCCGACTGTGATTGTGACCGAAGATGCGGCACTAACCACATTGCTGCAGCAACTCCACATAGTGACCATTAATGTGAATGCCTTGCCCGCGGAAGGATTGACTACTCTGCAGGCTACTACCAGCGAGGAAACGATAGACTGACTGCGGAAGATCAGCGGTATGTGTGCCCGCCTGCAGGCAAGTGAGGTTGATGCGCAACCCACCATTGAGGAATTGACTGCCAGGGTTGCTTCCACATGGAAGGAAGTGGATGACCTTGAGGTACACATTAAGGAAGAATGGGCGGAGAAGGCCCGTGAAATTGAAGGCCTGAAAAAGGAACAAGATTTCCTTATTGTGGAAAAGGCTCTCATGTGGGACGACAGTGTCCGGGTTGACCGAGTGATCACAGAAGCTTATCAACATGTCCCGGAGCCCACTGAAGAGGTAGATGTGCTCCACCAAGTGCAGCGACTGGGGGATGTTATTCTTCAGTTGCGACAGGAGAATCACAAGTTGAAGGCCCAGCTAAAATCGCATACACCTCAGGCCGAAGTGGATGAACGAAGAAGGGCACTTGAGGAAGTTGCCACTCAGATGGAGGAGCTGGAAACACATGCAACTAGGCTCACGACTGAAATGGTACAATTCTGGGGCCGCATTATTTAGGACGAGCAGGTTGAGCAGCTGACGAAGTACTGGCAGGAAGCGGAGGGACAGTTGGCCACATTGAAAGCCACAATGCGCACAATGCCACCACTGGAGCAAGTTGCTAAGTCTTAAGAGATGAAAGACTTACAACACCATGTCACCAAGGTGGACGAGCGAAAGAAGATACGCGCGGACCAGTTAGAGTAGTTCCAGGACAAGGGTAGCAAATTTATGATGTAGGCTAGTGAAGCTTTGCAGGCAATGCAGAAGTGTTGAAAGTAGGTCATGGAAAATCTTACGGATCACCCATCCACAAGGCCGTGGTCGACAGTCAGGCAGCGGCTACGAAAGACAAGGAGCTGGTGCGGACAGTTGAATAGCCGTATGAGGACTTCAAAGTACAAATGACGATGTGTACTATGTCCAGCAGTTGACGTGGCTCAAGGGCGAGCCACAATATTGTGTTGGGGGCCTGTTGGCAGGCGGTTTGGAAAAAGATGGCGCAAATGGCAAGATGATGACGTGAATGGCGAGGAGCAGAAGATTAGTTATGTATTTTGGGTCAATTATACCGTGGAATGTGGGTTTTGGGTCATTTGGACCACATATTATGTAATGTTGAGTCAGTTATACCGCAGAATGTGGGTTTTTGGTCGGTTTTGTACCAAGTTAGTTAGATATTGGGTCACTTGTCCAAATGTCGGTTAGGATGTTGTTAGTAAGTGGACAAGCATTGTAATGGCGGAAGCCTATATATAGATAGGAATCGTAGGTATTGAAGGGGAAAGGGAATCAAGCTAGAACGAGAGAAAAAGTGCATGTTTGGGATGTTTCTACGCATCTGTGAGATATTGTCGAGACCTGATCTTTGAGGAGATATTGTATCTAAGGTTTTGCAGTGATAATATTATATGATGAAATTGTTCTGGTGCAATCCCTGGGTTCTTTCTGTTTGTTTATGGTAATGTAATGTCGCACTTCATGAATAATGCTATGTTTCCTTGATGTAATGTTGCTTTACTGTTACTACTGCTGTGATAATGAATGTTGCGATTGAATAATGTGTTATGAATACATGTCAAATGTTTGAGTTTCCTATTTAGTGTTGCAATAGAGTTATTTCATATAGCCGCAACCCTCCTCCTCCCTCGGTGGAAACATGGTTCCATCTTTTCTTCCTGGACACCTCGAGTGGGACCTCATATGCTTTGTAGGTGTTGTTGGGCGGGATACAACCTGCCTGGGATGGTGCCCAAGGAGACTGCGGCATGTGTCGACAGTGAAGTGGAACCCCTATCGACTAGAGTCGCGTTGGTCAAAACCTTCTAAACCAAGAGATCACACCTGATCCCATACTGAAGCAGCACCCTGAAGTCCTCTTCTTATCTATAGCACTGCCTGCCCAATTTGAATCAACATAACCCTCCAGGTTAAACTTTTTATTTGCATCATACTTGAGCCCATAATCAACCGTACCCTTCAGGTACCTTAGAATATGCTTTACAGCAATCACGTAAACATGTCTAGGATCCGTCAGGAACTGGCTCAATGTGTTCACTGCAAAGCAAATATCTGGTCTCGTGTTCATCAGGTACATCAAGGACCCAATCCTCTGACAATACATTGTGGCATCAACCGACTCTGATGAAGCATCACTCAATAGCTTCAGGTTCGATTCCATAGGTGTGGCCACGGCCTTGCAGTCCATCATCCCGAACCGCTTCAGGATCTCTACTGCATACTTCCCTTGTTCAAGGAAGATTCCATCTGCACTCTGCCACACCTCCATACCTAGAAAGCATCATACCCAAGTCCTTCATCTCGAACTCGAAATCAAGCTTCCTCTTCGTGTCGGCAATCAACCTATCATCAACTGTCACAAACAGGTCATCCACATACAATAGGAGTATCACTGGATTTCCTTCCTCAACCTTGTAGTAAAGGTTGGAATCCGCTTTACTCTTGGTAAAGCCCAAACTAGTCAAGAAGTTGTCAATCCTGCCATACCATGTCCTGGTTTCTTATTTCAAACCATACAAGGATTTCTTCAATTTGCATACATATGACTTCCTGTCATGTGTTTCATAACCGAGTGGTTTCTCCACATACACTTCCTCTTCAACTGCACCATTTAAGAAAGTTTTCTTGACATCCATCTGGTGTATCTTCCACTTCATCACTACAGCCAGAGCAAGTACTGTTCTGATGGAAGTGTATCTGGCTACAGGTTCAAAAGTCTCTTCATAATCGATCCCTTCTTTCTGGGAGAAGCCACGAGCCACAAACCTTTCCTTGTATTTCTCTATGCTACCATCTGCAGCATGCTTGATCTTGTAGATCCACTTGGAAGTCACAACAGACTTCCCTTCTGGTCTTGGGACTACATCCCAAACATCATTCTTCATGATCGATTGGTATTCTTCGATCATGACATACTTCCATTACTGCATCCCGAATCCTGGGAAGTTCAGATTCTTCAATATCTTCAATAGGTAGTTTTCTTAAACTTCATTGTTGGAACAAATGTTGTTGAGTCTTCGTCGCTTGTTCTTCGAAACAAGTCTCTCTTGTAGGTGATGGTACACGGTTTTTCCTACAAGACAAGTTCAACTGCATGATTAGAAACATCTCATATATTTCAGAACAAATTCTTACACATAAAGACATATGTCATACAGTCATGCAATTATCTTAGCCAATGCTTCAATACAACATTTATCCATATCCCGTAACTTTCTAGATTCATTCCATCTCTACCAAAACATTGTTAAGAGTGTGCACAACTCCCAACATGTCAGCAAAGAGGTTTCATTCTAGATAAGTAGCAATGGAATGTTGTACAGTACCATATGCCACTTACCCATTACAATATTAGTAGTATCTTGTTCATTATTGCAACTTTTCTAAAATGCATAATAGACATCCTAAATCTAGGAGCATAAGCATGTACATGGCTTGACAACATCATTTAAGTAATCAAATATATAATAAATGACAATTCAAATACTTATATTTGTTTAGTTGTTGGGTGGACTCCCTCTCAATCTTTGATTCTTTGCAGGAACAACTGGAGTGTGCTCCCTCTTTATCTTTGCTTCCTTGAGTGTGCTCCCTCTTGATCTTTCCTTCCTTTATGACATCATCAGGATTATATGTCTTTGAACTTCTATCCATCCTGGACCATTATGCATGCTTAAGTGTGCACTAGTGTCATCATTGTGTCATCCTCAATATCTCATACATAATCATACATTCATTAGTAAAATCTCAATACTATCAAAACATTATGATTCTAAATAATCTTAAACATGTATGGTCATGATCATTTGATACACAGGTAATTTATCACAAGCGTTAGTATTCAAGGTTTCAGGGAGGACTTATTTTACTCATGCATATTCTTATTTGACCATAGGACTTTTCTAGTTTGTCATATCATTAATCAAACTAAGAAGCATAATATGCATAAACCTATGATTGCCCAAACTTATAACTTCGTGAATTATCAATCATACCAAGTATACTTATATAAGATCCTAACACAAGGTAGGATTCTAACTTGATATAGGAAAAACATACATGGATTATCATGCTTGCTAGTTATGTCTAACATACCCACATAATGTCTTCTTGTTCTCTTCAATGACTTGTGCTAGTAACTTGCAAATCTCATAAGTTAACCATTGTAGAACCAAATTATACATACCTCGTAAGTAGAGCTTCTATGTGATCCATGACTATGGATGAGTCTTTGTATTCATGTCACCATGGTCATATGTTCTTGATCTAGTACTTGATTTGTCTTTCTTGATGTACATTTTATGTTAGCGGAGAACATCATCCTCATACAACACCATAGTGCATTAGTACAATCATAAGTGTCATAACCCTAATCAATAAATGTCTTCTATCATTCACATACATTCATTCTTTTACTAGAGTGATAAGACAGTCTAGATTTAATCAAGATTGTTACTAACCTCAATAATATGAAGACAAAAACATTATAAACTTAATCATGAACAGATTTCAAAACATACCTGTATCTCCTCAAGTCATACCTATCGATATTGTTTGTAGTCTTCTTATGTAAGGCCTTAGCCTCATCTCCCTCTAGAACTGAAACTTCTTCACTTAAGTAGGTGTCAATTCATTCTCTTCTAGGATTAACCCAATCCACTTTGATTTGTTGAAGCTGGATCTGGAGCTGGATTAGGGTTTGTCAGAGAAACCCTAAAAATTCAAACTTTGAATTTCAAACTTCTGATTGGGTGAAAAAATGCGCCTTGCTGATATGATCAAGTTGGTATACTTCAAATTTGAAATATCCAAAATTTGACCCCTCAAAATTGACTTTGAAAGTTTCGGATCTGCAGCTTCTGTCAAATTTCGGTTTTTCGGTTTTCTGGTTTTCTCATAAAAATCCCGAACTAGGGTTTAATAGAGCCCGGGGTTCTACCCAAACAAAAAATTCAATCTTGGTCTCTAAATTTCAATTTTGATGAGGAGCATCCAACTGTGGTCTCAGATTCCAAAAATTCCAACTTTTGCAGAAACTCTAATTTCCCGCAGCAGTGACGATCCAAAAATGAAAGTGCTCAGAATACAATTCTTTTTGGACAAAAATATATGCCATATTGTTTCTGATGTATCTCTAAAATTTCGGATCCTCGGGGTCTAAAACTGTGGCCTGTGGTAGACTGCCTTGTCATATTTCCAACCCCACAGATCTGACCTCAAATGGATTCTCCATTAGAGAGATATGCCAAGTTTCACAACATGACCTATTTATGGGAAGAAACAGCATAGCAAACTTGTACGGAGTGCCACGTGTCACTTTTTCAACTTCGGCCTCTGAAAAGTGGACCTATGAAACTATAGTTCGTTCCCTAACTGACACTTTTTATGGAATTCCATTTGAAGCTTCCTATCCCGAGATATGACCTTTTTCCTAGGTCACCTATTTAGGGCTTCAATCTGGAAGAGGCAGAAACCCTAACTTGTACGGATCATATCTCAGAAAGTACAATGAATATGAGGCTGAGCTTCAGACACAAGGTACATGAACATTTCATCTTAGGCCTATTAAATTTTCAAATCCTGAACCTTTTCCAAAACTGAGTTATAGTGAAAGTTCCACGATGACTGGTTTTTATTATACCAAACCCTAGCTTCCAATTTGTTGCAAGTGCAACAAGTGCCGTAAATGCTATATAATGCCTTCCTTCAAGCTAGATATAATACCATGTTAGTTTTTCATCATTTAGTTCAATATCATCTAGGATCTTAACTGAGAGAACAACATGTACAACATATCAAACACAAGAGACAAGAGACACAAAGCATTTCACCGGGGAAAACCAAGAAGGTGAAAAACCCCGCAACTTCCTCAGACATAGAATGAGCACCAATACAAAGATCACAAATATCAAACCCCAAAACAAGAGATACTCTCCTAGTATATTCTCCTCCTCCACTTGTGCGCACTCCTCCTATATCTCACTAATGTGAAGTGAGCGAGTGAGTGAATAGAATGAGAGAGTCACACTCTCTATTTATACAATGACTTGACCTACCTTTAACTCTAACTGGGAAACCTCCTTTAGGAGAGTATAATAACCCATTACCACTTATCACTGGGCCAACCCCACTAGGGTGCTCTAATAACCCTTTAACCCACATGACTCATACAAGGAGGACCCCACCAAGGTGGTGTAATAACCCATCAAATATAAGTTATGACACTTACAATATAACTTGTGACACTACTCCGGGGTATAATGCCCTGTCATACATGGGAGGATGGACCTCAATGACTTTACATGACTCAAGTACAATAATGACTTCTCCAACCTGGAGGAACAAACATCTCTATCGGAGGTACAACAATAGAATACAAATGACGACACTTCCGATCGGAGGAATAAGACATCTCTGTCGGGGATACAATAATGTACAAATGTAATACATACAATATACAAGTGAATATCTTTCAAAGTTAAAAATACATCAACATAGCCCCCTTATGTTGAAAGAGAGGGCTAGAATTAAGCACCCTTAGAGAGGGATTTATCCACTCTAAGAGCCCTTTTGATGGTTTTTTGTTTCCCTTCCTTGATGTCTTTGGCCGCTTGAAGTTGAGCTTTGGATAAGATTAGAGATTTTCGGCCAACTTGAAGTTTAGGGGGTTGGTCCAAAGCAAGCCCACCAGATGAGACAATGGCTGGATAAGAATTCTGTCGATATTTTGAGCGTAACCTGTACTCCCTCCTGGGAGGGGAGAGGATGTTCGAAAAAGTGCTTGTAGGGGGGGAAGAGGTTTTAATGGAAGGGAGCGAGGTGGATGGAACCGCCAAAAAGGGGGTCTCAGGAAGATGCGGAAGAGGGGGGATTGAATTAGAAAAAGAAAAAAAGGGGCAGTTGGGATTTTAACAGAAATACCTTCTATAGTTGTGCCGTGTCCGGAGCTTGAGCCTTTTCCTTTGCTGGCATTGTTAGTTAAACTGCCCTTCTCCGGTGAAATTATTGTTGTGAACTCCTTTTCGCATGCCACATCCTAGATATCTCGTGGTGATGATGGAGCTGCAATTTTTGACCTGCATGCATCGTTCTTGTCATTAATAGTGTTTTCCTTTGGAGTTGATGTATCGACACTTGGAACCTTGTTCTTTTTATCCACACCATTTTGAAATAAGGTTTCGAAGCTCCAACCTGTTGTCATTCGAGTTGTTGTGGACATTCCTTTTGAAGGTGGCCAACCTTTCTGCAACAAAAGCATCTGAACGGCAGTTGCTAATAGTCCAAATGTTGGTTCCATATGCTACCCCACATATCCAGTCGAATTTCCTCGAAAAGACCATTTCTCAAATCCATCTCCACCAGGATGCGAGCGCAGCGCCTGTCTTTCTAGGTATCCCATTCTTCTTCTAGGGATATGAATTTTCCGAGTTTGTTACCAATTGCTTCCAGGAAAGATTTCTTCCAGAAGACCATAGTAAGGCCTGACAGGACGACCCAGATCTGTTGGAGGTTGTGAGGTTCGCTTTTAGCATTGAAGTTTACTGTCCACTTTTTCAGGATTAATTCGGATGGTCCCCAATGCCATCGATGATTCAGTAAGGTTGCAACAGCCTCTTCATCTCTGAATTTGAAGATAAACCATCCTCGGGGTAGGATGTGGAAGTCTGGAGTATAGCCAATCGCCGGGAGCCAATGACTATCCATCCAGGTTGAAAGTGCTTCTTTTCTTGTGAATTTTCCACAGAAACGACCTACCAGAGCGTAATTCAGATAATCCGATATTTTTGAGAGTTGGATATCCCTTCCAACAACGAGCTCAGGGTAGTTTTTCTTCAGTCTGATTCTTTTCTTTTCAGCATGTGGACGGTGGTCTGTGTTATTACGAAGCTTATCATTGTTCGTGCAGGGTAATGGCGAAGCGTGTGAGGCTGAGGCTGTTGACGCCATTGCTTCGTTGATCTTGGAGGAGAGCAACTTAAATAGTGAAGGAGAGTTAATGTGACCTAATTTGTTGCGGAACTCTTCGTCCGTACAGAAAACTGGATCTGAGTCCGAGTCCTTGAAATCCACGATATCATTATACATGGTGACCCTCACTTTGGAATAAGAGGTCTGACGATGAGAAAGGACCTATTCTTGAAAGTGGGGTTGTCAAGGGGGCTCGGGGAAGGGCTAGATCGGGGAGAACAGAGGTAAAGAACTGAAAAGGAAGAATGCAGAGGCATCACTAACTTCTCCTGCAAACCGCCATGAGAAAAACCACCGAATGAGATCCTAGGACAGGAGCCGAGACGCAGAGCTCCATCGTTCCCTTGTATCTGCCAAGTTTATATATATGTGTGAACATAATAGGATTAAAATTTCCTTTTTCCATCTATCTTCTTTCTACATTACGATTATAATTTATAATTCTATTCTATATAATGGGATTTAGAATTTATTTTTCCATTCGTCTCTTTTCTATAATACAACCATACAATTTTTAATTTATAAATCATAACTCTATTAAAAAAAAATCTAACTTGTGGATTTCGTCACTTCACCGGGTAGTGAGTGAGGCCACCAGTAGATTAAATTTTGTTTTTACGACATAGTATGTTGCAACAAAATCTTGATTGTGTCATTCCACAAGTAGGACAACACACGCTGCTTGCTGGTTGATGCCTTTACTATCTATCGCAAGCGTTTATATGGAATTTGTTTCTCGTAAGAGTTTATAGATTCGATACATCTGGGATATTTTTGTACATAATGAAACTCAAAACCCGCGATCCTTGAGTAAATTGTCTCTCTTTTCTCTTTCTTTTTTAACCTATGTTTCCCTAAAGTTGATCTATGAAATCTCATTGTTGCAAATAGCATATATAATATTAAAAGAATTACGAGTCCAAATTTCAATGTTAGTTATAAATAGTATGTAAGTATGTTTTCTTCATCATTCTAAACTAATATTATTACACCACACCAAAAATTTATATATATATATATATATATATTAACTACAAGGTTCTACACATACGATCCATCATATTTTTTACTTTATTACTTATAGATTTTACATAAAACTACAGTGTTTACCTATGCATTAAAAGGCGTCATCAATTTTTCACAAATGGAAGGATATACATGCTATTTAGCATTCTATCTCCACCCGACCGACTCTATTTATAATTAAAGTTTGGACACCCTCCCCCTCCCGGGAAAAATAGAAGAATTCAAGCTACAATTTATACTACTGAAATAAATGCCAGCGATCGCAGGAATTACTAACTCACATCATTTGTACTTAACACATGTTCCAGTAGGTGGATCTGAGAGTATGCAGTGGCTGCATGCCGATGTTAACTGCGTCCAAAAGTGTTGACATGTAAGTGTCCAGCTCCGTGAATTAGGTACGTCGGCAGCTCAAAGTGAGTGTCAGCCATCAATGATCTACACGCACCCCCAATTAGTGGAGTCTACCTGAATGGTTGACTGTAACTTTCACTAGATCACTAAATGCCCAAGCATTCACACGCATGGAGGTTGGCAGGGGTTTGTTGTGGGTAAATCCAATCGGATCAAGGTGAACAGAACCAGAACTCTAGGTTGCATAATTTTATGGTTAACCGTGATAAGTCGAAACTCACTTCCCAGGTCGAGTTTGGATTTCTACAAGTAGGGTGATTCGATCTCATTCTAAATCAAGTAAGATTAAGAGGAGACAAAATTTATTTCATCTCCCTTTGATAACAATTTTTTTTTAGGTTTTGCTGAGACGGATTGAATCTGATCTCTGGATCCCTTAAGTTTAGGCAGAAGCCTTTTCTACCAAACATTTGGCCTCCTTGAGCCCTAGATCTATTAAACTCCTCACCTCTTTTATAATTTTAGTCTTTGTAGTGGCATCGTATTTCTCAAGTTGATGTCAAATGAAGTCTTCTCAGCAACTTTCTTCTCTGCCGCAGCGGCACCAGCTCCGGTAGGTGCTTCGGGCATGACCATGCCTGCAACCGGAGATGCATATCTATTCATCCCTAATTTTAGTTTAAACAAAATGGAAAAATCGTGTCTCTCCAGTTTAGTTAAATCAAGAAGCTCATCTACTATTCTTTCCAACTTTAGTTTACTGCCACTCTCTGGTTTCTTCTGTAAATTTCCTTTAGCGGGGGTCGACAAAAATCCATGAGAAAAGCCTTCATGAAGCACCATATGCAAAAAATAGAATAAAACCTAATTCCCTAAACTTCAACCGACTTTCAAAGTTCCTTAACAGTGTGTTGTTGTACATTTTTGCCTTTATTCTTCTGATTTATTTGTCATTTCTCCACAATTCCGTGTCTTAATCCTTCAGGAAGCTTGGGGAAAATGGAATTTATTTTTTCGATGCATCAATAATCATCGGCTAATACGAGATTCCAATTTTTTTTTAATTTTGATTAGAAACTATCTCTATAACAGACTGTACTGAGAAAAAGACATCTAATTACCTGATCAAATCTGACTCGGAAAATATCGTTCTTGTAACTCTGGGGATGAGGAATTCATTGGAGGAATACACAATGCAGATTGAATGACCTTCAAAAAAGAAAAACGATAAGATCAAAATTTGTGCGGTAGAGGTTTGTCTGTGGGAAGAGGTGGAATCGGTAGATCGAGTTCTTCTCTCTCAGTCATTCCAGAAATGAAAAAAAAAATCAAAGATATGGACTATGCAAAATGAAGGTTACATAAGCGCTAGGGTTCTCATCTCACTTAAAATGGAAAACATACGGGAGGTGTAGAGTAGGCAGAGAGGAATTTATAATTATCTCACAGGAAATTTTTGCTAAAGGAAATGGCACGGCATATCCAGCAGAAGTTTAATACTCCAATCATTTTTTTTTTGCATCTAGACAATACAACGGAAACACTCTTCTAGATTCAATCAAAAGAAAGAAAAAGCAGATCTCAGATCTTGTTGAAAAATAATTCACATAGAATAAACTTGTTGTTCTGTAAAATAAATAATTCAACTAGAAATTATGGATCTTCCAGATCGCTGAGAAATCAAACGAATTGGATCTGTAATATAAATAATTCAACCAGAAATTATCTACCATTTCAAATTTTAAAATTGGAGTTCGGTGCCCTCAAGGCTCGACCCGCTCTGATATGCGGTCGTCCCTAAAACTAAACTAAAACACATCTAAATAGTATACTATTGATTCCAACTTATCAATGGTAGAAAAACTAAATTACACATAAATAAATTTGCCTTAATCAAATAGAAGTGGAACTTTATACCTGTCATCCGTCGATCGATTCCGCTTTCCATTGTCGTTTGTTTCCTCGTTGTGCCCTCCAGTTGATGATCCTTTAACCATAGGCGCAACAACTGTTACCTTCGGCACCCAACTGTAGGCTTATGCTTTCAGTCGCATAGCCACCCCTGAGCTTCGGGGTCGTAGAGCTCACACACACCAATACTAGAGACTAAGAAATGGGTTTCCCCCCACCAAAATCTCTTGCCAAACTCCAATAGCAGCAAGTCACTCTCTTTACAAAAATTACGATAACCATCCAAACATTGGGTCCCTTCCCCATTCCCTAAGCCTTCCTTAAGTAGGAAAATTCATTGCGACACATGTCGCTTCATGCAAAAATGCCTAATTTTTAAATATTAAAATGTAATTTGGCTCACCTATCCTATAAGAGAGTGCACCAACTTTCCTAAATTTACTCAAGTTTGTCTCCCTAATGTTCCATCTAATTTCTATTTTTGTGGGTGTAAGTGATGTTAACTAAATGCTCAAGCCTAGTATTCCATTTGCTCCTAAAATAATAATTTCTATTATTTTAAATACTAAAAATGCATTTTCATGTGTAAATGGCCTAAATGCAATTTATAAGTTTTTTTTCATAATGTTTATCAATTAATCCCTTCTAGTACCTAGGTATCACACCATTGGGTCCATCCTTCCTTTATGGTCTTTTTTCGATATGGTACCACTCTGTCAAGTCCACTCATCCATCGTTTCCATTTATCAACAAGATACCACATCGTTGGGTCCTTGCATCCATCTTTTTCATTTATCGACAAGGTACCACATCATCAGGTCCTTCCGCCGATATTTTTTCGTTGCATCTAACTTGTGGGAATTTCATGTAGAGATTTTAGGATCTGTTACCTTCAATCCTCCGTCTACACGCTATTGGAGACTAATGGTGCTGAGGAGTAAGTACTGAACATGCCCCCCAACTCGTACGTGACCAACTCCGTCATGGTCCGCTTCGTACAACCTCACACTTCCCTTGAGTAAGCGGATCAGTGCTTCTATACTCATGCATGGAATTCTGTTGGAATTCGACACCATCGTAGTTCTTTTGTGTGTGATTTTATTCGTACTCTATGACCCCTTTATTTCCTTTGTTAGTTCATCGGTGAATCATTTCACCTGTCGCTACACACATGCTCAAAATCACACATTAATAGCTATGCTCTTATTTATCATAATTAATTTCATAAACCACTAGTCGTTAAGCATCATAATTTAGTCATAAACATCGTAATTCATCTCATAAATTGATAATCGTTAATCAACTAAAGTTTACTCATAATATCATATATTGCATTAATCAGTTAATCATTACGTCAACATGCATTTATTCATCAGATTCAGATAAAGTCTTCATTTCCCCAATTGTCATTCAACTCATTTTTTTCGTTTGTCAATAATCCTCATGCATATCTTCAAGTGTTTCTCGATCATTAAGACATATCAAGACCCAAAAGACCGCTTTATCAAAGTTGTTCAGCCGGGTCACTTGACAGGTGCCCTTAAAGTGCACAGTCATTCTAGGGGCATTACAAACACCCCCTCTTATATAGAACTTCGTCCCAAAGTTAAATTTTGTTCTTGTACTTTCGATATTAGGCTTTACTTTAATTTCTTATTTTCATCTTCTTGTCATTCTCTTATATTTTTCTCAAACAATCATGGCCATAAGCACTAGTGGTTCAGATCATTAGTTTTCTTTTTCACCCAACGAGGTTCCATATACAGTCTAAGGAATTCAATTGTATTTTCGTATAATATCGATCCGATAATACATTCAATAATTGTCAGTCCCAACTAGATTTCCTATATCTTTTTTTTATTCACGAAGGTCTACGATGTCCAAATTTTCAACAAGCTACGTTGCGTTAATAGCCACCCAATAGTTTATCAAAGCATAACAAATCCAAGCAAGGATTTAAATCTATTTGGTTATCCTCCCTCCAAGACGAGAAGGTAAACATCATAAAATACTCGGTAAGATATAATCACGGTTTTAACATATCAGGAGAGACCTTCAAATATTCCGAAAACCAAATTCCATAAGACAACTTCCAAATACCTCTAAAATGTTTTAATAATGTTGGTTCTCAATAAGATAGGATTCGAGTTGTCGAAATTTAGTGACTCATTCAAACATATTGAAATTTTATCTCTTAGTCCTTTCATCGGTATCATCATGCCCAAGTTAATAAGCTTATCACGTCCTTACCTCATCAAGCTCCATCTCAAGGGCTAGTCGTCTTTTCATCAAGGTTTCGATGTCAAACTCCCAAGTTGTCTTGGTTTCATCAAGATTTTTATAAGTCAATGTTTATAATTACTCGATAATTAGTGATAGGGCCAATCCCCAACTCATTTGACTTTTCTTTTCTATATTCATATGTGTACAATTATTTAGCTCAAACAATTATTCTTTTGTCTGATTCCCATGTACTTATTGTTGATGTATATGTAACTTCAAAATGTATTTCATATATATTTATTGTACCCTTATAAGAGATGTGTTATTCCTCTATAAGGAAGTGTCGTCATGTGTATTGACAAGTGTCGCAAGTATGTTAACTTTTCGATGGGTTTTTAGACCACCATGTGTGGGGTCGGCCCTATTTTATGTAATATGTAATTAATGTACCTAGCTAAACAAGTCGGCCCCATAAGGATATTGGGAAAACAGGTTAAGTATAAATAGAGATCGGGAGATCTCTATTTGGATCATTCGGAAACTCACACTTCTCTCACTTAGAAAGTGGCGCACTAGTGAGGAGGAGGATCATCTACTACTAGGAGACTATCTCTGTGTATTTTGGTTGTACTTTGGTTGAGCCATTGCTCTCTCTATCTCTGAGGAAGTTGTGGGATTTTTCACCTTAGGGTTTTCCCCACGGAAGCTCTGTGTCTCTTGTCTCTCATGCTTTTGATTCTTGTGATGATTGACATGCTTGTTATGATTGATATGCATTGATATACTGTACATGTTATTCTCTCAGTAAGATCCTAGAGTAAGATCCAGTTTTTAGCAAAATAAGTGGTAAGACCTAAATCTTTTCTATTTCCATTTGAAGTACTCTTTAAAGATGTCTCACCACACCCAGCTTGAGGATAAGCTTGAAGGGGTTGATAACTTCCGAGCCTGGAAGTATAGGATTGGGTTAATCCTGGAAGAGAATGAGTTGGACTCATATATAAAAGAAGACATCCCTATCGGAGAGGATGAAGAAGCTAAGGTATTGCATAAGAAGAACTTGGTTAAGGCAAAGAGAATCATTGCCGATTCTATCAAAGACCATCTCATACCTCATGTGTCTTCTCTAAAGAAACCCAAGGAGATGTTTGACTCTCTGACCAAGTTATTTGAAGGGAAGAACATAAATCGGAAGATGACTCTATGGAATCAATTGAAAGGGGTCAAGATGTTGAATGGAGAAACCATTCAATCTTACTTCTCCAAGGTCTCTCAGATCAAGGAACAACTTGAAGCTGTGGATGAAATAGTGAATAATGGTGAAGTTGTTATGACCACTATGAATGGCCTTCCTAGGTCATGGGACTCCTTTATTCAAGGAATCTGTGCAAGAAAGAAATTGATCTCTTTCAGTAAACTGTGGGAGGAATGCTCTCAAGAAGAAGCTAGGCTTGTAGCTCGTGAAGAAAAGATGGGAGGTGAAGATCAAGCTCTCGCAACCCACGCCAAAAGAAGCAAGCCCGAGGAGCACTCTCACTACAAGAGATCCTATCATAACCAACAAAAGAATAAGAAGGATATACGATGTTTCACATGCAATGAGAAGGGTCACTTTGCTTCAGAATGTCCCAAGAACAAAAGGGATAACATCAACTCCAGCAAGAAGAAGAAGGGCAACAAAAGAAAGTTCCATGCTCATGCTGCTGAAGATGATGAACCTCCAAAGAAGAAGGCTAGGGTAGAAAGTGATGATGACTCATCAAGTGAAGAAGAGTATGTTCTAATCTCTGCTCTCACAGGTACTATCTCTCATGGCTGTAATGATTGGTTAATTGACAGTGGGGCTTCCAAACACATGATTGGGTTTAAAGAATCTTTTGTAAATCTATTTGAACATGAATCACCCCATAAAGTGAAACTTGGGGATGACTATCAATACCCCATCAAAGGAAGTGGTGAAGCCTCCTACAATCTAGATTCTGGAAAGTCTTTAAAGATGAAAGAAGTTCTTTATGTACCTGGACTCAAGAAGAATCTTCTCTCCATATCTACATTGGATGCAAAAGGCATGAGGGTTGCATTTGTAGATGGCCAAGTTTTGATGTGGCCAAAGGGTAAAACTATTAATGATGCAGTGGTGATTGGAGAGCAAGAGGGAGGATTGTATAAATTGAAGGGCCAATCTGAACATGCCATGGTACATGATTCCATGGAGCCAAGTGAACTTTGGCATAGAATACTTGCACATATGCACTACAAAGTAGTACCAATTGCAAGTAAGGTTGTAGAAGGTCTTCCTGAAATTAAGACCAAGCATGAAGGTGTTTGCAAAGGATGTGCAAAAGGTAAGAACATTAAGAATCCCTAGATACTGTATACAGATGGGATCTTCCTATTGAACTCATATGATCCCTATGTCCATAGATGGGATCTTCCTATTGAACTCATAAGATCCCATCTGTATACAGTATGTGCCAAAGTTCTACAACATTAAGAATCCCTTGCTACTGAGTACAGATGGGATCTTCCTTGGACAAGGGAAGTATACTGTAGATATCCTGAAGAGGTTCGGGATGATGGATTGCAAGGCCATGGCCACACCTATGGCATCGAATTTGAAGCTTCTATGTGATGCTTCATCTGAGCCGGTTGATGTTTCTCTGTATCGTCAGATGATTGGGTCCTTGATTTACCTGACGAACACTAGACCAGATATTTGCTTTGCCGTGAACACATTGAGCCAGTTCCTCACGGATCCGAGGAGTGTTCACTTGGTTGCTGTAAAGCATATTCTGAGGTACCTGAAGGGTACAGTTGATTATGGGCTTAGGTATGAAGCGAATCAAAAGTTTAACCTACAAGGTTATGTTGATTCAGATTGGGTAGGAAATGTTGCAGATAGGAAGAGCACATTTGGGTGCTGCTTCAGTATGGGATCGGGTGTGATCTCTTGGTTTAGCATGAATTAGTCCTGTGTAGCACTAAGTATAGCCGAGGCAGAGTATGTTGCATCTTGTTCGGCTAGTTGTGAGGCAGTATGGTTTCAGAAGCTACTGTCTGAGTTATTTGATCTCCCGTTGGATGCTACTGGTATCTTCTGTGATAACCAAAGTTGTGTGAAGCTTTCTGAGAACCCAGTGCTTCACGACAGGTCAAAACACATAGAGATCAAATATCACTATATCAGGGATATGGTGCAGAGAGGAACAGTGAAGTTCCTGTATGTTGCGATGGACGAGCAAATTGCAAATGTGTTGACAAAGCCACTAGCCAGAGTGAAGTTTGAGTACTTCAGAGAGAGGCTCGGTGTTCTCCTAATCGACGACACTTCGAGGAAGAAGTGATGGAGACATTTTCTGAAGCCATTCCAAGCATGTTGGAAGGAGGATCCTTTACATGGTTGTGGATTTAAGCGTTGGATGATGAGCATCAGGACGATGCTCCAATTATTGCTCTGTATATGCATCAGGATGATACTGGATATGATCAGTTGGATCATTTATATGTATTTTGTATATGCATCATGATTGGATGCTTGGACCATGTATCTGTATATGTATCAGGTGGATACTATGAATGATCAGGTAGATCATGTATGTTGATATATATCAGTTAGATGCATTGTGTATCTATGTATGTATCAGGTGGATACATTGTATGATTAGGTGGATCATGTATGATGATATGTATCAGGTAGATACTTGGTATGCATCAGGTGGATGCAGTGTATGACCAAGATGATCATAGATGACGAGCTTCAGGATGTTGCTCCAGATGACATGCAGCAGAATGTTGCAGTGATGATGATCAGGATGATCATGTATGCATCAGGATGATGTATGGTGAGTATCAGGTTGATACTCTATGGCCGTGGATTAGGTTGTGCAGATGAGCATATAATTTGGCCTTGGGAGATTTGCAGATAGTCCTTCGAGGTTTTTCCTATGGCATGTAATATGTCCCTAGGATATCTATAAAATGCTCTTTCGAAGTTTTGCTCTGGGAGGATATATAATTTGGCCCTGGGAGATCTGCAGATAGTCTTGCAAGGTTTTTCCTATGGCATATAATTTGGCCCTGGGATATCTGGCAGATGCTCTTTCGAGGTTTTTTCCTATGGCATATAATTCGGCCCTAGGAGATCCAATAGGTTGATTTGTGTGCTCGTAATAAGTCATGGGATTCTCTTGCAAGGTTTTGCCATGACCACATGTAATCTGTCCCTGGGAGATCCTATAGGTAGAGTTGTGTGCTCGTAACAGCCTGGGATGCTCTTGCAAGGTTTTGTGGTGAGGTCACATATAATATGGCCCTGGGAGATCCTACAGGTAGAGTCGTGTGCTTGTAACAGCCTGGGATGCTCTTGCAAGATTTTTTGATGCACGTAATAAGTCCTGAGGATTCCACAGTATGGCCAGTGATGATGAAGACCTGCAGGTGGTGGGCCTACATCCAGTATGAAAAAGGAATGGCTCTATAGAACTTCCTATGACGAGTAGATGCAGAGATTGTTTGAGATAGCAGCAGTAGTGATGATGATGATGATTCGAGGACGATGCATCGATGATGATGATCCAAAGAAGAAGACTTGTGCTAGCATATCTGTGTCGAGAAATACCTTCCTAGTTAAGAGGGAGTGTTGATGTATATGTAACTTTGGAATGTATTTCATATATATTTATTGTACCCTTATAAGAGATGTGTTATTCCTCTATAAGGAAGTGTCGTCATGTGTATTAAAAAGTGTCTCAAGTATGTTAACTTGCCGATGGGTTATTAGACCACCATGTGTGGGGTCGGCCCTATTTTATGCAATATGTAATTAATGTACCTAGCTAGACAAGTTGGCCCCATAAGGATATTGGGAAAACAGGTTAAGTATAAATATAGATCGGGAGATCTCTATTTGGATCATTCAGAAACTCACACTTCTCTCACTCAGAAAGTGGCGCACTAGTGAGAAGGAGGATCATCTTCTACTAGGAGACTATATCTGTATATTTTGGTTGTACTTTGGTTGAGACATTGCTCTCTCTATCTCTGAGGAAGTTGTGGGTTTTTTCACCCTAGTGCTTTCCCCACGGAAACTCTGTGTCTCTTGTCTCTCATGCTTTTGATTCTTGTCATGATTGACATGCTTGTTATGATTGATATGCATTGATATACTGTACATGTTATTCTCTCAGTAAGATCCTAGAGTATTGTGAATTAATGCTCAAAATTTAACACTTATGTAATTTTGATGGGTCCTAACAAGATACTGGTGGTATTGGATTACATAAACTACAATTCCACCCTAAGTCGTCTATATAGCTAGTACAATCGCCTTACCCATATAAACATAGAATGTATTATTCAATATACAAAATATGCCTTCTTCCAATATATATATATATGTAAGACATATAGATACACATATCTAAATTACAATTCTTTCCATTCCTAAAATATCAAAAATGCAATTCTTCAAATGCTCATAAATTGCAATTCCTTCTAATATGATATATATATATAATGCAATTCCTTTCAATAGGAACATTTCTTTTCAAAAACATATAAATTACAATTCCTTTTAACATGAAAAATATAATATATAGACTACGATTCTTTTCAATGTGGATCAAATTCACCTTTCTTTTCAATATAAATAAAATATATAAATTACGATTTCTTTCGTGTCTATACTGTAAATAGCATGTAATATGTGCAATATATAAATATACGAATACTATTCTTTTCAAAACATATAAAATGTATGAATGACTCTTCTCTCAATGCACCTACATAACATAGGATCCTTAATTTTTTATAAATTATTTAAACTAAAATCCTTTCAATGCCTCTTATCTTATTCGAAACACAACTCTTTTCATTATATATTTCATATATACAATGTCATTCTTTCCAATATGAATGAGGACAATCCTCTCAGTATCAACGAAATATGCCTTCCTCCAATATAAGACAAAAATTATGGTCATATATTTGTTTTATTTTTAGAAACTCTACGCATTACTTTCCTTTGTTTCTACCCAACCTACTTTCAAATTTAAAAGCTTTTCAACACTTCCAATCCCCATTAGACTTGCTTGAATTTCCATGTCCTTAATTTCCAAATTGGATCATATGTGGACGGTTTTGCTTGTTGTTATGCATATATAGAATAGTAGTTGATCTTGAATATTTGTAGAGTTTTTAGAATATAATATTTAAATGATAATTCCAATGAGCATAGTCTAAAAAGAAGATCCTCATCACAATTGCGATACTTATACACAATTAAATATGTACAATATTAAATTGATCTATATTAGAATAGTTGGGTTTAAGACTGCCTGTATAGTCCATATGAACTATGGATTCCAATGATTAGTTATATCGTACTCTTATTCTATCTTAATTACATTTGATGACATATATAATGTTCATGCTTATCTGCTACATAAAATGCATTCAAGGAAGAAAGATGGGCTTATAATAAGTATATGTTGAATATTTGTGAAGGTTGTCATGTCCTTCATTGACTAACAATGTAGATGCCACATTTTGAAATTTTATTTATAACATAAAATATAAACATTCTCAATGTCACTTAAACTCATGCAATGAAAATCTTCACAATAAGGTCTCAGGTCTCAGGTATCGCTAGTCAAAGTAGTGATTTTTTATTTTTTTTATAATTAAAATTATTTCACACTTCTAAACCTTAGGGCTCCTCGTGTAATCCTATATCTCAAATACATATACATAATTCCAGAGGATTAAGTTTCCTTATGCATAATATATGCAATTATAATTTGAACAAATAAAAGAAAGAGGATCTAGTATGATTTAATTTGTTTATATGTAAATTTCACCAATTTCCTAACACTTATACATTTGCAAGTTTCTCATTTTCATAACGCTAAATACTAATTATAATTAGATGCATGACCTATATATTCTCTAATTACATCACACTAACACTAATTAGATGCATGATATATATATAACCCATTTTTATCACACTAATTACAACTATAATTATATGCATGATGTACATATGTTCTCCATGTTCATAACATTAAAATACAACTACAATTAAATGTATATGTATGTATGTCCTCTATTTCCATAACGATGATATATACAGACTACAATTTTTTACCTACTTTATATATTCTCCATTTCTTAATACTACATAAATTTTAAAGTACATAACATCCCTTCATCCTAATCACGTGAAGATATTTTATTTTTTTTACTAAAATGTCAAGACTAAATACCACACCATTTGCATTGTACGGAAAACTTAATACCTAGAAATTTTATCAAGTCAATTAATTTTTTATCTATACTGCAATATTCCATACATAGCTCATGGTAATATACATTTTTATAGATAAGTTGAAATCCTATCCCTCACAATATAACTCTTTATTTATATAAAGTAATAATACCAATGATACAAGGAAATCACACATTCATACATAAACTATTGATAATTTACAATCCCAAGTTTATATATATGTGTGAATATAATAGGATTAAAATTTTCATTTTTCATTTATCTTCTTTCTACAGTACAATTATAATTTTTCAATTTTTAATTATGTTCTATATAATGGGATTTAGAATTTAATCCATGATATGTAGAACAGTCGATGGTGGGTGATGGTTAAGACACCCCTAAGTGGAAAGATCATCGGTTCGAAACCCTGTGGATACTAAAATCCAACCATGCTAAGGGTTGGTGCAGTCCAGGCCGGGTACGATCCCCAGGTGATTTTGACTGCTTAGATGCCCCTGGTTCGTGGTCTCTAAGCCAATAGTGAACCTTGCTAGTCAGAGGATACTACCACTTGCCAACAAAAAAAAATGGGATTTAGAATTTCTTTTTCCATTCATCTCTTTTCTATAATACAACCATATAATTTTTTATTTTTAATCATAACTCTATTAAAAAAATTCTAACTTGGATTTCGTCACTTAATCGGGTAGTGAGTGAGGCCACTAGTAGATTAATTTTTTTTTTATGACATAGCATGTTGCAACAAAATCTTTATTGCATCAGTCCGCAGGTAGGACGACACATGCTGCTTGTTGGGTGATGCCTTTACTATCTATCGCAAGAGTTTATATGGAATTCGTTTCTCGTGAGATTTTATAGATCTGATACATCTGGGATCTTTCTGTACATAATGAAACTTGGAACCCGCGCTCGTTGAGTATACTGTCTCTCTT
The DNA here is from genome assembly GCA_027924585.1 of Larix kaempferi. Taxonomy (NCBI): domain Eukaryota; kingdom Viridiplantae; phylum Streptophyta; class Pinopsida; order Pinales; family Pinaceae; genus Larix; species Larix kaempferi. Next base: position 10,914,040 of record BSBM01000143.1, read on the forward strand.
TTCTCCTTTTTTTTAACCCAGGTTTCCCTAAAGCTGATCTATGAAATTTCACTGTTGTAAATATCATATATAATATTAAAAGAATTACGAGTCCAACTTTCACGGTTAGTTATAAATACTCTGTAAGTATGTTTTCTTCATGATTCTAAACTAATATTATTACACCACACCAGAATTATATATATATATATATATATATATATACTAACTACAAGGTTCTATAGATCCAATCCATCATATTTTTTCCTTTATTACTTACAAACTTTACATAAAACTACAGTGTTTACCTATGTATTAAAAGATGTCATCGATCATTCACAAATGGAAGGATTTACATGCTATTTAGCATTCTATCTCCACCCGACTAACTCTATTTACCATTAAAGTTTGGACACCCTCCCCCTCCTGGGAAAAATAGAAGAATTCAAGCTACAAATTATTCTACAGAAAGAAATGCCAGCGATCACAGGCATTACTAACACACATCATTTGTACTTAACACATGTTCTGATAAGTGGATCTGAGAGTATGCAGTGGGTGCACGACGTGTAAGTGTCCAACTCTGTGAATTAGGTGAGTCGAAAGCTCAAAGTGAGTGCTCGACATCAATGATCTTCGTGCACCCCCCATCAGTGGAGTCTACCTACATGGTTGACCGTAACTTTCGCTGGATCACTGAATTCCCAAGGATTCACACGCGTGGAGGTCGACAAGGGTTTATTGTGGGTAAATCCGATCGGATCAATGTGAACAGAGACAGAACTCCAGGTCGCATAATTTTATGGTTATCCATGATAAGTCAAAACTCACTTCCCAGGTCGAGTTTGGATTTCTACAAGCAGGGTGACTCGATCTTATTCTAGACAAAAATTATTTCATCTCCCTTTGATCACATTTTTTTTTAGGTTTTGTTGATACAGATAAACTCTGATCTATGGATCCCTTAAGTTTAGGAAGAAGCCTTTTCTACCAAATCTTTGACCTCCTTGAGCCCTAGATCTGTGAAACTCCTCACCTCTTTTATAATTTTAGTCTTTACAGTGGCATCGTATTTCTCAAGCTTGACGTCAACTGAACTCTTCTCAGTATCTTTCTTCTGTGCCGCAGTGGAACCAGCTCCGGCAGGAGCTCTGGGCATGACCATGCTTGCCACCAAATATGCATATCTATTCATCCCTAATTTTAGTTTAAACAAAATGGAAAAATCGTGTCTCTCCAATTTAGTTAAACCGAGAAGCTCATCTGCTATTATTTCCAGCTTTTGTTTACTGCCACTCTCTGGTTTCTTCTGTAAATTTCCTTTAGAGAGCATCGACGAAAATCCAAGAGAAAATCCTTCATGAAGCGCCACAGGAAAAAAATAAAATAAAATAAAACCTAATGCCCTGAACTTCAACCGACTTTCAAAGTTCCTTAACAGTGCGTTGTTGTACATTTTTGCCTTTATTCTTCTGATTTATTCGTCATTTCTCCACAATTCCATGTCTTAATCCTTCAGGAAGCTTGGGGAAAATGGAGTTTATTTTTTCGATGCATCAATAATCGTCATACGAGATTCCAATTTTTTTTTTTAATTTGGATTAGAAACTATCTCTGTAACGGACTGTACTGAGAAAAAGACATCTAATTACCTGATCAAATCCGTCTCGAAAAACCTCGGTCGTGTAACTCTTGAGACGAGGAATGCATTGGAGGAATACACAATGAAGATTGAACGACCTTCATAATAGAAAAAATGATAAGATCAAAATTTGTGCACTACAGGTTTGTCCGTTGGAAGAGGTGGAACTGGTAGATCAAGTTCTTCTCTCTCAGTCATTCTAGAAATGAAAAAAAATCAGAGATATGGACTATGCAAAATGGAGGTTACATAAGCGTCGGGGTTCTCAGCTCGCTCGAAATGGAGAACATATGGGAGGTGTAGAGTAGGCAGAGAAGACTTTATAATTATCTCACAAGAAATTTTTGCTAAAGGAAATGGCACGACAGATCCAACAAAAGTTTAATACTCGGATCGTTTTTTTTTTCATATGGACAATACAACGGAAACACTCTTCCAGATTCAATCGGAAGAAAGCAAAAGTAGATCTTATATCTTGTTCAAAAATAATTCACATAGAATAAACTCACGGTTCTGTAAAATAAATAATTCAACCAGAAATTATGGATATGCCAAATCACTGAGAAATCAAACGAAGTGGCTCTGTAATATAAATAATTCAATCAGAAATTATCTACCATTTCAAATCTTAAAATTGGAGTCTAGTGCCCTCAAGGCTCGACCCGCTCTGATACCAAGTGTAGGGATGCCCCCCGTTGTGGGTTCGCCCCTACAACTAAACTGAAACACATCTAAATAGTATAATACTGATTCCAACTTATCAATGGTATAAAACTAAATTACACATAAATAAATTTACCTTAAGCAAATACAAGTGGAACTTTATACCTGTCATCTGTCGATCGATCCCGCTTTCCCTTGCCGTCTGTTTCCTCATTGTGTCCCTCCAGCCGAAGCTCGTTTAACCATAGGTGCAACAACCATTAACTTATCCACCCAACCGTAAGGTTATGCTTTCAGTCCCATGGCCACCCCCAAGCTTCGGGGTCGTAGAGCTCACACACACCAATACTAGAGACTCAGAAATAGGTTCCCCCCCCCACCAGAATCTCTTGCCAAAATCCAATAGCAGCAAGTCACTCTCTTTACAAAAATTACGATAACCATCCAAACATTGGGTCCCTTCCCCAATCCCCAAGCCTTCCTTAAGTAGGAAAATTCATTGCGACACATGTCGCTTCATGCAAAAATTCCTAATTTTTAAATATTCAAATGTAATTTAGCTCACCTATCCATGTGTCAAGTTTTCTAAGAGAGTGTGCCAACTTTCCTAAATTTACTCAAGTTTGTCTCCCTAATGTTCCATCTCATTTCTATTTTTGTGGGTGCAAGTGGTGTTAACTAAATGCTCAAGCCTATTATTCCATTTTCTCCTAAAATAATAATTTCTATTATTTTAAATACTAAAAATGCATTTTCATGTGCAAATGGCCTAAATGCAATTTATAAGTTTTTATGCATAATGTTTATCAATTAATCCCTTCTAGGACCTAGGTACCACACCGTTGGGTCCATTCGTCCTTTATGCTCTCTTGTTGATATGGTACCACTTCGTCGGGTCCACTCGTCCGTCATTCGTTTATCGGCAAGGTATCGCATCGTCGGGTCCTTGCGTCTATATTTTTCATTTATCGACAAGGTACCACATCGTCGGGTCTTCCGCCAATATTCTTTCGTTGCATCTGACTTGCAGTAACTTTATGTAAGGATTTTAGGATCTGTTACCTTCAATCCTCCATCTAGACGCTATTGGAGACTAATGGCACCGAGGAGTATGTCCATTCTTACTGTGCGCCCCCAACTCGTACGTGACCAACTCCGTCATGGTCCACTTCACACGACCTCACGCTTCCCCTGAGTAATCGGATCTGTGCTTCTTTACTCATGCGTGAATTCCATTGGAATTCAACACCATCGTCGTTCTTCCGTGCGTGATTTTATTCGTACTCTACGACCCCTTTATTTCCTTTGTTAGTCCGTCGGTGAATCGTTTCACCTGTCGCTACACACATCCTCAAAAGTACACATTAATAGCTATGCTCTTATTTACCATAATTTATTTTATAAACCGCTAGTTGTTAAGAATCGTAATGTATTCATAAACATGTAATTCATCTCATAAACTGCTAATCATTAAGAAACTAAAGTTTACTCATAATATCATATATTTCGTTAATCAGTTAATCATTATGTCAACATGCATTTATTCATCAAATTCAGATAAAGTCTTCATTTCCCCAATTTTCATTCAATTCATTGTTTTTCGTTCATCAATAGTCGTCATGCATGTATTCATGTGTTTCTCGATCATCGAGACATATCAAGACCCAAAAGACCACTTTATCAAATTTGTTCAGCCCGGTCACTCAACAGGTGCCCTTAAAGTCCACAATCATTCTAGGGGCATTACAACAGCTTTATATTACACAAATTTATATTTAAAAGTAACAAAATAAAGGAGAGAATTACTTAAGATAATCTCAAATTGACACTCCATAAACGTGGGATAATAACATTCATACAATTCCAAACACCTCTAAAACGATATGCAGAGTTATAATCTCCGCATAAATCATCTTTCTAATGAATCTTGTTGAATAATATACACCATTAAGTATTCCAAACATACTCCCAATAATTACAAGAAACCTTGTAGCTCCAAAAAGTTGACAACTCATCTCACATTGATTGTAGTGTGTGCACAACGCATCTATGAATCCAAATTAATCCCAAATAAGAAAGTAAAATTCCTAAAATACTATGAGATAAGAAAAGAGTCTCATCCTAAAGAAGGGCCTATATGACAACATTGTACGAAGGTTCACCCATGTATAGTTTGGGATTCATATATTCTAGCGTTGATTTGATATATCCTAAAAGGAGAACAAGGGGATGCAATATTAATACAAACGTTGGAGCTTGTAAACCCAAATGAGTTTACCATATATACATTACCAGTCTCTCTAAATGGGGTATGTAGCATGTACGCTCAACTTGCAAATATAATCTTTTAGAATTACCTCATGAAATCTTTGAATTGTACACTGATCAAAACACAATAGGCCAAACTTCCTTGGTAAATCTTATCAATGCTTCCAATTTTAGTATCCTTGTTACACAAATTTTCCCATCGAAAAATCCCTTTCTTTGCTAACCTCTTAGGGAGTAATCTTGGGAAGTGTGTAATGCCCCTGGTTTAAACCCCATTGTTTCGTTAATATAATTTTGTAAAAGACTTTGAGTACCTGTGAGGCAGAACTCATGTTGTATTTTTCTATGCTAATATAAAAATTAAACTGGAAGTGGCAAATCCAACACGCTGAATGAACATGGAATCATGTATTCACCTAGGTCACTAGGGGGGGTGTGGAATATAACCTATAAGATAAGTATGAACCTATTCAACCCTTCTTAACTTATAATTTTGATAAAACCATACTTTTTCCTAATTAATTCTTTAAACATGTTTTTGAAGTTAAAAAGGGAATTAAGAGAGAGATTAAGAGGTTAATGGAAAATTGACAAGTGTTGTTGGGTGAGCATGCAAACAACAAAAATAACGTAAAGAGGAAAAACAGAAAAGGAGTGAGAAAGGAGGAAAAATGGGAACGCAGTGGGAAGCATGAGAATGTTGTAGCGTTGAAGGAAATTGGGACTGAATGGTCGATTGGAATTGCTAGAGGAAAAAGTAATTAGTCCAGTTCAAGAGAAAAGTGTCCAATCCGTCCAAATTCTATGGAAGCTGGGTTGTTCGAGAGAACTTGTAATCCCAAGCCTGTTTTGTTGATTTTTTGGTTGTTAATTTACACTTGATTTGCCTCTAGTTGCACCTGAGAAATGGCAATGGTGTAAAAGATAATTTTAGTGGAGTTCTAAGCATAGGTGCGGTGATGGATTTCATTGTCATTATAGTTAGAATGAAACTAAGGGAAAGGATTGCATAGTTGGAATGGATTTGGTAACAAACCAGTAAATCTTGTTTTCCAAGTGAGGAAATCCTAAGAGAAACCTAGTATTGGTGAGATACTATGGTGAATGCATGAGTCTCGGCTCGGGGGTGGAATTCTGTTGAGAGATTAATGAGCAGAATTATCTACGGTCAGGTGGAGTGTGGCTGCCACGAAACCAATTGCTTATTATAAATATTTTATAGATAAGTTTAATACCTAGAAATTTTGTCTTGGTTTCTAAGATGTTATTTAATTAATTACCGGTTAAATATCTGCATGAAATCCTTGTTAAATTTCTTGAGTTTGTATACAAGGTAGGAAATCATGTTTATTTAGATTAATTCATGGGCATGAAATAATTACAATTCTAATTATGTGATATTGATTTTATGCAAGCCAGTCTGTTTTTATTTAAGTCGAAGTCGAAAATTATTTCTTGTACAAAATGCTAATTTTCCAGTTTGAAATTGTAATGTTTAATTAAATTATGTCAAAGAGCACAAGGTTTGGAAAATTTAGAGGAATGGATAAATAAGCTTGAATTTTGGTTATTTCTATTATTTTCCATTAACTTAAAGCTTTATGGCAAAAAGAAAATTGTATTACCCAGGTCTATGTGATAATGCTAGTTTTACTGTTTTACTGTGTAGTTCCCAAGTTCCATAAAATGAATATGCAACTCATTAGGAAATTAGTTGGAAAATAAATAGTTCATTAAAAATAAATGAAGTGGTCGGTAAAATTTTCCGACTAGACTTGAAAATATAAGTTGAAGCTAATTGGTAAAAGAAATAGAAATTGCTTGACATAAATATTTAATAAAGTTTCGGTGATTGAGTCGGGTTCGACCAATTTGTCTAAAGTGTTGGGTTCGACAAATTTATCTAATAGAAATAGAAATTGTTTGATATAATTATTTAATAAAGTTTTGGTGATTGAGTTGGGTTCGAACAAATTTTCTAACAGGTAAATTGAAAACCACAGACTGATTTGATTCATTGAAACCAAAGTTGTTTTGGGTTAATAAAAACCATGGACGATTTGTTTAGTTGGAGAGATTAGATGTTTAAGTCTTAATTGTATTTATCAATTAAATGACAAGCAATACCTTGAGTTAAGGCATGTTTTTAGGAACTTTGTAATGAGTGGTATTGCTGATTTGAAAACCACGGGTTAGATTGGTATAACTACAAATTTATGCTTTAGTCCAAGTTAGACATAAATGAATATGTTTGAGTTTAAGTTATATAATTCGGCCATATTTGGTAAAAGAATTAGTGAGTTAATGGACTAAGTTATTACTGTCGGTAAAATTATTTAATTTACTTAAAAGAGGTAATGCATTTAGTCAGTTGATAGAATAAATTATTACGGTTGGAAATTTTATTTTAGTTTTATAAGAGAAATGTTGAATTAATATTTCCTTGAGTTAGTGAAATGAAAATATGCATATATTTGAAAAATAATAATTTTTTCTTATCTCAAGGAAATATTTGGAATAACCGACAACTATATGTTTTAGTCGAAGTAGACTATATATTTATATTTAAAAGCTCTCTATTTTCATAATTGTCGTGTTAGTCTACAACCGACAACTATATGTTTTAGTCAAAGTAGACTATAATTTTATTTAAAAGCTCTTTATTTTCCTAATTGTCGGGTTAGTCGGCAAACAACAAGTATTTGTTTATGTCGAATTTAGGAAAGTATTTGTTTTGTCGGTCAACCAACCAACTGCATTAAATCGACTATACTCAAATATCGACCATAGTCGATGGAAGGTTTTAGTCGGTCAGTCGATGTAATGCCCCTAGAATGACTGTGGACCTTAAGGGCACCTGTTGAGTGACCCGCCTGACCAACTTCGATATAATGGTCTCTTGAGCCTTGTTATGTCTTAAAGGATTGACGAAAACCTGAAGATGGGAATGACGACAATAATTGATAAATGAATTAAGGAATAAAATTATATGTGTGGAGTGGTATAATTGATTGATTCTTGCTTAATGATTAGCCTTGATTGATCAAGTCAAATTGCAGTAGGACAGTTACAGTCCTAGCTTTGCGACTTGGGGGGACGCAACTGAGATGCGTCATAGCTTTCTGCATTTATTCTGAACTTCGGGATGAAGTTCTAAATAAGTAGGGGTGTATGCAGTGCCCCTAGACTACTAGAGACCTTGAGGGAACCTATTGAGTGACCCGACTGATTGAAACATTAATAAAATGACCCCTTGATGCTATATTGAGTATATTCATGACTATGACTGATTGTGAATCAATAAAATAATTATATATGTGTATCTAGATAGTTGATGTAAATCAATGATTACATGTTGTTTAACGATTAACTTTGATTATGAAAAATGTACATGTGAATGACGCTTAACGACTAGTTGTATGATTGATTATGTGATGAGAATGAAGAAAGTAAATATTGACGAGATGCATTTCTGATTAGATGAATGAGTAATGTTATGAGTAAACTGTAAATGCTTAAACGAAATAGCAGATTTATTAATCATATTATGATAATTGAGGACAATACTACTAATTTATGTTTGTGAGAAATGTGTGTAGCGGCAGGTGAAACGGTTCACCGACGGACACACAAGGGAATTGAAGGGTCATAGAGTACGGATAAATCACACACGGGGAGAGCGACGACGATGTCGACTTCCAACGGAATACCACGCATGAGCAGATAAGCACTGATCTGCTTGCTCATGAGGAAAGCGTGAGGGCATACAAGGTGGGCCACGATGGAGCTAGTCACGTACGAGTTGGAGAACGTGCAGTGAGAACAGACTCACTCCTCAGCGGCATTAGTCCCTAATAGCATGTAGATGGAGGATGGAAGCTAACGGCTCCTGAAATCCCTACATGAAGTTGCCGCAAGTCAAAATGAAAGGATGACAACAGAAGGGCCCGATGGTGCGGTACCCTGTCGATAATGAAAAGAGTGGACGCAAGGACCCAATGATGTGGTACCTCGCCAAGGAGTGGAAACTACGGATGACTGGACCCGACGGAGTGGTGCCATGTCGGGAAAATGAAATTAAGGAACGGGGAAGCCCAACGACGCGGCACCGGGATCCTAGAGAAAATTATTATTAAACTTAACTGCATAAAAACATATAAGTTTGCACCTAAAACATTACTTAGAAATGAATTTGAGTACTTTAGGCATTTGCACATCAATGATTACTTTGGCATTTAAATAATATTAAGTGTTATTTAGGCATTTGCACATAAAATAATATTTTGAGCATTTAAAATAATATAAATCTTTATTTGAGGAGCAAAGTAGAATCCTAAGCATGGGCACCTAGTCAACTCCACCTACACCTCAAAACTAGGAGTTAAGTAAAATATCTAGGGGACAAACATGATGAAACATAGGAATGTTGGTGCAACTCCTAGAAAAACTGACACATGGATGTGTGAGTATTATTAAATTGGAAATTTAATAAAATATGTATTTATGCATGAAGCGACATGTGTTGCATGGAATTTTCCTTTAAAAGGAAGGATTTGGGAATGGGTAAAGGACCCAGACCCTGGATAACTATCGTAATTTTCAGTTACCTCATTACTTGTTGCTATTGAGGGTTTGGCTGGAAACTTTGGTGGGGGGAATCCCAAGCTGGGTTTCTTGATTATTGTGTGTGAACCTTACGACCCAAGGCTCAGGGGAGGCCATGCGATTGAAAGCATGAGCCTATGATTGGGTGGTGAAGCTAATGGTTGCTTCGCCAATGGTTAAATGAGCTTTGTTGGAGGGATCCTACGGAAGACGCGGACGACAACGGACCAGCTGGGTCGGGTTGACAGGTTAAGGTTTGGTTTATCTTTGTTAAGTTATTCACGCTTTTTATTTTATTTTTCCAGTAACTATGATAGTTAATTTGTTTGTATGAAGTTGTTAAAGTTTCAAGTTCAGTTCAGGGGGAACCTAAAGGAGGGGTTCTACATTTGGTATCATATCCAATCGAGCCTTGAGGGCACCAGACTCGTATTTTATCCGAGGTGTTCGTCGGCGACCGTTTGGATTAGCAGCGGGATTGGAGCGGCAATCTTGGTGGATTCACATCTTCGGCAAGGGCTACTATTTACACAGGTTTGAGTTTACTTAAATGGTTATTACCGAAGTTTTATTTTGAAATTTCAAGAGATCTTAATTTTATAAATCTGAACTTTCTTTTGATTTCTGGAAATGGTACTTTTATACACAAGAAATTGTTTTTATATCAGTTTATTACAAAAATTATTCGAAACCTTAGTTATGTAGATCTAATTTCTTTGAATTGTGGAAATGAATCCTTATCTAATCTACGGGAATAATTATCATAACCCAAGTAGATCTGAATTCTAAGGACCTGTTACTGAATTAATTTGTGTGTAATTCTGGATTCTGAGAGTTGAAATTAATTAGTTCTGTGGAAGAAATTGACAATTATTCATGAGGTCGATTCTGTTTAATTTTATATACAGTCAATTGTTTCATCTCGACAACCTTGAATTAGAGTGAGATAATAATTATTTCATTTCTTATAATCATTCAACCTCGAATGGCTTAGAAACGTCTGTTGTGTACCCTTCTGTTATTTTGATCTCTATCAGTGTGTACCGGGTGATCCCAGATCGTTTGGGACTCTGCTATTTAACCTCTGCACTTAAATAGCTAAAATGTCCAGATCATGGAAGATCCGTAAGGATGATCACCAGTGCGTAAACTCCAGTGAAATCCGACCTCTGTAATCCTTCAGAGGAGGTAGTTGTTTCATCTTTTATCCGAAATCATGTTGCACCTAATTCTCAGTCCTGGACTCTGTCCACCATGCCCTGCCACTCGATTGATTTGTTTCGCCCTGATCGGGATGAATATACCCCAGCGCCATAGACTTGATTAGTAACCATATCGATTTCAGTTGTGATCTCCATTTAAATCAATACAATCTGAATCTGGATTTCATCTCTATTAATATTTTAAATTTTTGGATCTAGGGTCATTTCACACCTGCTCATAAAGCGACTATCGAACAAAGCTTTTGTATTACTGAATCTGAAGTTACATTGTTTCTCCATGATGATCCCTATTATTGGCGCCCCACCTTCTCAATTGAGAATCGAATTGGCATCCATAGATCGCTTTGTTAACAATATCTTGTGTTGAGAGAACATGCCTCTATCCTCAGCTCTGCGCAAGACGAACTCAACCCCTTTGTTGTATGTTGTATTGTTCTGCTTATGATTTTTAATTTTGTAAACCTATGTGTAGAATGAGTGGAACTATAAAACACCTACCCTGTGACCGACCCGTAGATTACTTGATCTGTGTATCGGTGTATGATTGGTTGAAGTTTCCAGTTTTGTAAAGATATGCATGATCATCAAATAGGATTTTTGTGTCACTGTTATATATATATATATATATAATACGGAGTTATGGGTGCGATTTAAAGTTCAATAGAATAAGATTCCCTTTTAAATTATGTAACTAACAAGTTACATGAAAAAAAGAAAAAGAAAAAGAAAAATTCTAAACTGCCCAAAAATTCTTGCCTCCATAATCCAGTTAATCATTAGAAGACGTTGTTTTCCTCTGGGTATCATTCAGTCCAACCGCTCTCTTACTTTAAATTTCTGAAATGTATTTTCGTCTTTATCCTGGTACACGTATAGTCTTACAGATCAGTAGAAGAAACAAAAACATTATGAATTGAAATTTCAAACCTGTAAAGAGTCTTGGCTTTTCACATATTGTTTCATTGCAAACTCATTACAAATCTCCTTTAAAAATAATAATAATTTAATATTCCCCAAAGGAACATGAGACTGGCCAGAGATCAATCAACAGTTATTTTAATTTACTCTAAATTAAAAAAAAAAATAACAGAAATTGTCTCTACAGTGAATGAAACTAAAGATCAATGATTTAAGCTTTACGAGTTCCTGATTCAATGCATGAAGCGATCTAAGCATAACTTACAGATAAATTAGAGATCTCATATCTATTTCGGCTTCCTATGATTTCGTGGAAGTGGAGACACAGATAAATTTCGGCATATTATTATTATTATTAATTTTTTTTTCATTTGATTATTGTAATTATATTGACCGAGCTACTCTATATCAACGATCAAATTTTATAACTACTTCTTGAGGAGTTAGATTAACATGGAATAGCCCGTCTATGAGATTTATACTTCCACCGAGTTTATTGGATAAATCATGTGCAAGCAATAGAATCGATGCTAAGTAAGAAGAATGGAAATAGTCAATGTTAGGGTGTTTATATTTGTTTCATCCTAACATGAAAAGGGAAGGCATGGAAAGGGAAGGCCGTATGGTGAATTAGAATGGTCAATTAGTTGAGTGTTTGAAGTTTAAAGTGTCAAGTATTTTTTTTAATTGAAAAGAAAAAGAAAAAAAAAATGTATAGGTATTTAATTTAAAAGTTATTTTTGGATTTTAATTTTATTTTGCTAGAAAATAAAAAGTTGAATAGATTTTATTTTATTTTATATTTATTATTAAATTTAAAATAGTTATTCTTTAAATGTTATTAAAGGAAAAAGAAAAAAAGAAAAAAAGAGTTGGTTATCATTGAATTATAAATTGTTACATTATTATATATAGTGGTGGGGATGGTATAAAATAGTATAACATAGTTTGTAATTTTATGTGAATTTATATGCATTGGCTAAAAGAAAGGGATTTAAAAGTGAGGGTCTCATAGTAGTTATTACTATTTTATTTTATTCTATTATTATTATTTTTAAGTAACTTTATAGAATTGTTATTGGAAGGGGTTATAATAAGTTATTATAAGTGATTAAAGGAATAAAATATTTTGAAAGGTTGGTATGTAGAATCTTGGTAATTAATTGTAGTAATATATATATATATATATATATTTTGTGAATAGAATAAAGAGAAGTATAAAGTCTTCTTCATTATATTGATAGGAATATTTTTTTTTTTATCTTGAAGGTTAAGATGTTATTACCTTATGAATGATTACAAGATGTAGAGCTACAATTATGCATTAACGTTGGATAAGTCATGTCCATTGATGATATAAAAGAGAATAAGAATCAATTTATATGTATAGGTTTATAGGTATATTTGAGATATGCATAAATGTTAAGATTATCATATGTCATGAAATATGCATCTCATAGCAGGATGTACAGTTCATAAAATTTTAGGACAAAGTTATGTTTTTGGATTTATGAATTGTATAATGATTATAAAATTATAAAAGATTGAAGTATTACAGTCCATAAGCATGTTGAGTACTCCTTTATACCCAAGATGTGCACAAAGTTTTAGTAAGTTTTAGTTCATTGCTTTTGGTGGAGAGCACGAGTGAATAATGAAGTATGATTCTTCGAGGAGAGTATGGAGAAAGTTATATGGAATGATAATAGATTGGGGAATATATAAAAATTTCTATGGAATGATAATAGAGTGAAGACTGGGAAACAAACTAGATCGTGAGAAATCAGTTACATTTTACTCACATAGAAAAGGTAATAGTTGCTTTTCTCGATGGAATGAAGGAAAATTGATCAATTTTAAATGGTAAGACACCAAGATGCTTAGATTCACGAGACTTTGACAGATTGTTGAGGAAGTGAAACAAACTTAAAATTTGAAAAGTGAGATATCAATGTTACTAGCAGGAAGAGCTAATCCCAATGACACCAATTTTCTAGCATGAAAATGTTGTTAAAAAGAATGAAAAAGTACAAACTGGACATGACCATGGAAATGGTGAATGACGAATTACTAATGGGGAAAGTTCCCCGAAAAGGTGAAATGAAGACGACTTTAGTAAAACGAAGTATGATGACGATCAACACGAAAAGTTGACCACAACGATGCTAACCACTTGACAAGATGCAACTTAAACGCAGAGATGGCGAGTCCTGATGATAGGACTCAATGAGATTATGATGACCCACACAGTTTGTGACTATTTCGAATGGGTAATAAACGTGATGAGCTCATTGACCTGGACGTGATGTTACCGATGAAAGGACTAGGAGTTATATTTTAATACATTCGACCCAGTCGCTAAGTTACGACACTTTCGTATCGAGTGGAGAATCATTTTATTAGCAATCATGGAATTGGAAGTAGTCTTTTGTGGATTGGATTTTGGAACATTTGGTAGTCGCTCTTGATTTGATAAACTTTGGGTAGCTATTGACGCAATGTAGCTTGTAGATAATTGGACATTGTAAACCTTCGTAGATGACTAAAAGGGTATAGAAAATCTAAATTTGGACTAATAATTATGAAGGTATTATTGGATTTGCATTTCGCGAAATTATGATTGAGTTCCTGAGGATGAATGGGACCATGTTGGATGAAAAAAAGAAAACTTGCGATTAGAACCACTAGTGCTTAGAGCCTTGATTGTTGGAGAAAAATAGATTATAATGTCAGAATATGAGAATATAAATTAAGATAAAGCCTAGCGTCGAAAGAACAAGAACAAAAATTAACTTCGGGACGAAGTTCTAATTAAGGGGGGGTGAATGTAATGCCCCTAGAATGACTGTGGACCTTAAGGTCACCTGTCGAGTGACCCTCCTGAACAAATTCGATATAATGGTCTCTTAAGCTTTGTTATGTCTTAAATGATTGACGAAAACCTGAAGATGGGAATGACAACAATAATTGATAAATGAATTAAGGAATTAAATTATATGTGTGGAGTGGTATAATTTATTGATTCTTGCTTAATGATTAGCCTTGATTGATCAAGTCAAATTGCAGTAGGACAGTTACAGTCCTAGCTCTACGACTTGGGGGGATGCAACTAAGATGCATCATAGCTTTCTGCATTTATTCTGAACTTCGGGATGAAGTTCTAAATAAGTAGGGGTGTATGCAGTGCCCCTAGACTACTACAGATGTTGAGGGAACCTATTGAGTGACCCGACTGATTGAAACATTAATAAAATGACCCCTTGATGCTATATTGAGTATATTCATAACTACAACTGATTGTGAATCAATAAAATAATTATATATGTTTATCTAGATAGTTGATGTAAATCAATGATTACATGTTGTTTAACGATTAACTTTGATTATGAAAAATGTACATGTGAATGACGCTTAACGACTAGTTGTATGATTGATTATGTGATGAGAACGAAGAAAGTAAATATTGACAAGATGCATTTCTGATTAGATGAATGAGTAATGTTATGAGTAAACTATAAGTGCTTAAATGAAATACCATATTTATGAATCATATTATGATAATTGAGGACAATACTACTAATTTATGTTTGTGAGAAATGTGTGTAGCGATAGGTGAAACGGTTCACCAACGGACACACAAGGGAATTGAAGGGTCGTAGAGTACGGATAAATCACACATGGGGAGAGCGACGACAATGTTGACTTTCGACGGAATACCACGCATGAGGAGATAAGCACTGATCCTCTTGCACAAGAGGAAAGCATGAGGGCATACGAGGTGGGCCACAACGGAGCTGGTCACGTACGAGTTGGGGGGCGCGCAGTGAGAACGGACTCACTCCTCATCAGCATTAGTCCCTAATAGCGTGTAGATGGACGATGGAAGCTAACAGCTCCTGAAATCCCTACATGAAGTTCCCACAAGTCAAAACGAAAGGATGATGGCAGAAGGGCCCGATGGTGCGGTACCCTGTCGATAACGAAAAGAGTGGACGCAAGGACCCAACGATGTGGTACCTTGCCAAGGAGTGGAAACTACGGATGACTGGACCCGACGGAGTGGTGCCATGTCGGGGAAATAAAATTAAGGAACGAGGAAGCCCAATGACGCGGCACCGGGATCCTAGTGAAAATGATTATTAAACTTAACTGCATAAAAACATATAAGTTTGCACCTAGAACATTACTTTGAATACTTTAGGCATTTGCACATCAATTATTACTTTGGCATTTAAATAATATTAAGTGTTATTTAGGCATTTTCACATAAAATAATATTTTGAGCATTTAAAATAATATAAATCTTTATTTTAGGAGCAAAGTAGAATCCTAAGCATGGGCACCTAGTCAACTCCACCTACACCTCAAAACTAGGAGTTAAGTAAAATATCTAGGTAACAAACATGAGAAAACTTAGGAATGTTGGTGCAACTCCTAGAAAAACTGACACATGGATGTGTGAGTATTATTAAATTGGAAATTTAATAAAATATGTATTTATGCATGAAGCGACATGTGTTGCATGGAATTTTCCTTTAAAAGGAAGGATTTGGGAATGGGTAAAGGACCCAGACCCTATATGACTATCGTAATTTTGAGTTACCTCATGACTTGCTGATATTGAGGGTTTGGATGGAAACTTTGGTGGGGGGATCCCAAGTTGATTTTCTTGATTATTGTGTGTGAACTTTATGACCCAAAGCTCAAGGGAGGCCATGCAACTGAAAGCATGAGCCTATGGTTGGGTGGCGAAGCTAACTATTGCTTCGCCAATGGTTAAACGGATTTGCTGGAGGGATCCTATGGAAGACGTGGACAACAATGGACCAGCTGGGTTGGGTTGACAGGTTAAGGTTTGGTTTATCTTTGTTAAGTTATTCACGCTTTTTATTTTATTTTTTCCAGTAACTATGATGGCTAATTTGTTTGTATGAAGTTGTTAAAGTTTCAGGTTTAGTTCAGGGGGACCCTAAAGGAGGGGTTCTACAGTCGACTAAGCTCCTTTAGCATAATTTATGAAAAATGGGTGGAATTCCTAAGAATAAACTTTATAAGAAAAGAATTGGAAATATTGTTTCTGAGCCAAATTTAGTGATGGTTGAGTAAACTTATTTAATAAAAACACCATAATTTACTATTAGTTTGGGTGTATTAATATATGTCTTAATATCTTATTTAACCTTAAACTTACTGTACAATAAGTTTT
The DNA here is from genome assembly GCA_027924585.1 of Larix kaempferi. Classification (NCBI taxonomy): domain Eukaryota; kingdom Viridiplantae; phylum Streptophyta; class Pinopsida; order Pinales; family Pinaceae; genus Larix; species Larix kaempferi. The sequence goes on from BSBM01000143.1 coordinate 10,930,544, forward strand.
GAAAGGAAAGAATAAGTTAAAGTTACCCAATTAATGGGTAGACCAATAAATATAGGCATATTAATTTAAGTTTTTAAAATATGTCTATGCTCTAAAATTGAATAGTTTTACGTGTAGTCCATAAGCAAAAGTTTTACCATGCAGTTCTTACTATGCAAGAGGTTACTATTAACTTTGCATTTGTGCATTCAACTATTTTGTATGGATTTTACGAAACAAATTTCTCATAGATTAGTCTATGTTTCTGATATTATAAGTTTTATGCATTTGATGAAAGGTTTAATGGGTCTTTTGAAAAATGTTATGCTTCCCCTATTTTATTTTATAATTAGTATGCACTATAAAATACAATTGTCGAAGGGGTGTGTTACATAGAGTACCAAAGTAGATAAGATCATTCATCATCCAAATGAAGTGGAAAGCTAAATGAAATTCTCTCCCAGTCCATTTCCAGTTAAGGTTTAATGAAATTACTTTCCAAGCCTCTCATATTCTATGCATCACAACTGAACCAACAAACTTGAAACTTTGTGGAGAAACAATAAAATTACTAATGATAACCCCCCCAACTTGTGTAAATGTTCAATAGATGTAATTATGAATCATAATAAACATTTCCAAGGCTCGTCTCCAAACAAGCGACACACAATCCACTTAGAAAATGATACTTACTCCTTGCAGTTTGATATAAATAAGATCTAACCCCTCTTGATCCTTAGAAATGATGCATATTTTCCATGAGACTAGCAAGAGGGTTCAAGCACCTCCTAACTTAGACAAAAGGAACTCCCTTAACATTTTCTATGAGAAGGAAAGATCAAAAGAAGAAGGAAACCATAAGGAGCCACAATAAATATGAAGAGCCTCCATAATCCTACTAAGAATAGTCAACTTTCCTACAAATAGAAGATCTATATATCACTAGCTCTATATTTTCTTTTGTGGTTTTTGAAGACACCATTCAAAAAATTCCACATCGAACAAAATTCCCAAGTAAGGAACAATATCACAACCCCTCATGTGTTGCAAAGAATGCGTTAACCATGAAGGTTAATCCTCAACACCAATCGATGAAAACTTTTTTTGCCATCGCTAACAATCATCCAATGAAAACAACAAAAGGAATTTCAAAAAATCCAATGCTCTTTCAATAGGACCTTGGGAAGGTTGCATAGAGGGTAGGAGTCATATGCAAAGTGGTTATTGATCATCTCACCTCTCCTTGGAACTGAAATACCTGCAATATAACCATGTTTCTTGCAACATCAATAAGGTAACCCAAGCCATTTGCAAAAAAAATTAAAGATATGGTACTAAAGGGCATATTTGATGAATCTATTTATGAACATTATCTTATATGAATGGTATCCATTAACAAAAACAAACACAAAGGCATTAGAGAAAATAGTACCAACAATAAAAACAAATCGTTGAACAAAACCAAACCAAGAGAGAATATCAGTAATGAAGGACCAATACACTTTAACCCAAACCTTATCAAAATTATTTTATTAACTAAAGAACTTACTGGCCATCATCATTTTCCAAAATATACATGCACTAAATAAACCTTGTTTGCTTTGGCATAACTTTAAGAGATGGCGCTCTTTTTATTCTAAGCAAGGACCTTAGCTAAAATCTTATAAAAAAACATTAAGTAGGGTTTATTGGTATCCACGACCCAATGGTGCCTGTTGGGCACGGCCCAAGTTAATTCATTTTTGGACAAGTCAGTTTTGGAGCTGCGAAGTCACAACGCAGCGCAGTGTCGGCAAAGTAAGAGTTACAATGCTGTGAAGTGCTAGCGCTACGGAGATCCAGTGTTGCGAAGTACCAGCGCCGCGAAGATCCAGTATGGCAGAATTTTGGACGGAAAACAATATAAGTTCTGGCAAGATCGATCGATGATCTATTTTGGGGAAGATGCTCCGAGATTCCCAGGAGGGGGGTAAGGAGTGGCGAAGAAGGAAAGCGACCAGTCGCATGAGAAAAGGCAGCACTAAGTGAACTGGGCGCACGAAACCGTTAGAGAAGGAACAATGGGATGAAAGTGACCCATAGGCATGCGCTCGGAAGAAGGGTTGAAAGCGACGTGACCACGCGCAGGTAGAAGATGCTAGAAGCCAGAGATAGCGCAGAAGGATGGCCAAGACGATGAAGTCGCTATCATAGCTTAACAGATTTTGGTTAGCGGGGTAACCGCACCATTTTGGGTACCCTAGGGTTTGCTTTAGCCCGCCATGAATGTAAAGACGTGACCTGTGGGAATGATCTATAAAAAGGGAATTTTTGTAAAGGGAAGGGTTGATCTTTTGAGGGATAATAGTTGATTGTTATTGAGTTTTGTTGATCTCTGTTGAGAGACTATTGTAAAGAGGCTCTGCAGCTGTGTGCGTAGAGGCCCATTGAAGAGAGAAGAGAGTCTGCAGCTGAGTGTGCAGACTAGAACTGTTGAACCCTTCCCAGTTATAATAAACAACAGTTCTTGTGGATGTAGCTCCCATCCTGGGGGTGAGCCACGTTAAATCTTGTGTTGTGTGATTGAATATGTGTTTGCTTTTGCTTAAATGGTTAAGTTCTTGCTTATGAGTATACGTATCTTTGCTTTCATGTGCATTCTCCATAGGAATGAATGATGGGAATAGTATGTTGAGTATTGAACATAGATGAGTGAAGGTTGAATGCACAAGTATTTCTGAACATAATGAATGCATGAGATAATTGGGTAACCACTTAAATCGTCGAAGTCTGTGTAGTGTGATTCCTTGAATCGCGGAACCGAAAATGCGCAGTTGCATCGTAGCTCATCATATTGCATAGGTCCCAAAGTATATAGCCTAATATGCTTGTTGAATGCATAATCCACAACAAGTAAAGTCTGTCGAAGATGTATGATTGTTAAAGAGGTAGCGCAATCTTCAGTTGTGTTGTCCTACCGTCAAGTAGATTTTCTAAGCCCCGCATTCCTTGTGCATGCTATCGTATAAGTAACAACCGCGAAGTAGGTGAACTTCACACAATCTCCCATTATGTCGAACCATGCATCACCCGGTTGTGGAAGCTTGATTCCGCAACCTCCCCATAACTTCACCTTGGGTGAGACCTCATTCTGCTCGCAGATTGTTGCCGAAAGGGCCGGTGAAAAGGGGGTTTTGTTGGTTCCCTGAACCGCGCAGAACCTGGGAATATCTTGAAAAGTTAAAGAATAGTATACGATCCAACAATGTCCTTGGTTGCACTCTTAGGAATTAGCATTATCAAACATTGATTCTGAAATTCATACATTCTCATTGTACAAAATACCTTGCTTGCTATGCATACCATTTACTTACAAATCACTTTCCACATTTTTTGGAAAAAATCACAAGGAAACCCATCCATACCTAGTGATTCATATTCCATTTTGGCTAGTGCCTCTAAAATTTCCTCTTCTATGATTGTTTTCCCAAGAAAGTCTCTTTCAAGGCTCTAAATTTTAGAAGGGACAACATGTTGACGACATTTGATACATGGCACTCAAATCACCCCATATTTTCTGGAATTCGACATATTAAAAATTGTTGAGATGGTGGGTTCAATTACTCATATTGCAATTTTAAGCATCTAGGTGGATTTAGAGCATGTTAGTTAGTTGAAAATCTAATCCTTAGGGTTAGGAATTGATAAATATGCTTTAACATATAACAATAGATTACTAACATGTAAATAATTAACCAGAATATTACTAGTCTAATTTCCTATCAACACAAGCATCAAATAATTGTTGATGTATTTGTAACTTTGGAAGATATTCACTTGTATATTGTATTTGTACTTTATTGTATCCCCAACGGAGATGTATTATTCCTCCGATTGGAAGTGTCGTCAGTTGTACTTGAAAGTGTCGCAAGTTATATCGTAAGTGTCATAACTTATACTTGATGGGTTATTAGACCACCTTGATGGGGTCGGCCCTGTATGAGTCATGTGGGTTAAAGGGTTATTAGACCACCCTAGTGGGGGTCGGCGCAGTCAACATTATGTTAAGTGGTTAAGTTGGGGCCGACCTAGTTAAAATTAAAAAGACAAGTGAAGTAGTGTATAAATAGAGAGTGTGTCTCTCTCATTTTACATATTGTCTCATTCACTCACTTTGCATTAGTGAGAGAGAGGAGGAGTGTGCACAAGTGGAGGAGGAGCATGTTGCTGAAGATATCTATCTCTTGGGTTTGATCATTTTGATCCTTGTATTGATTCTTATTCTATCTCTGAGGAAGTTGCGGGATTTTCCAACTTCTTGGTTTTCCCTGGTGAAATGTTTTGTGTCTTTTGTCTCTTGTCTCTTATGCTTGATATGCTGTACATGTTATTCTTTTAGTTAAGATCCTAGATCTATTGATTTAAATGATGAAAATCTAACAATAATCAATAGAATATGCAAGAAAGGAAAGAGAGAAGAGAGGACATATTTTACGTGGTAAAACCCCAAATGGGGAAACATCCATGGAAGGATGATCTTCTTATTCTTCGGGAAACTTTAAGTCTTACAATGCTTGGCACCCCCACATATGCTTTACATCACAACTTTACAATATTTGTCACAATAATTTCCATGTACCCAATGGGTCTCCTTCACCTCTATTATATATGCTAGAGGGATGGATGTTCTATCCCATAATACATGTGGGATAAGTATTTTTCCACCTCCCTTATATAAAGAATGGTAATAGGCGAATTTTACTCCATGATGCATGTGGGATAACTCATTTTTCCTAAGATAGAGAGTTATGAAGAGTATTATGCCTTATTTTCTAGGTAGGACTCATTGTGTTTACAAAATTCCTTAGCTATGTTTGTACAATAATAAATGAGACCATTAAACATCACGACAACACAATAGACATCATTACACATTCTAACAAGAATATTTTGTAGGTTGCATTGCTCATATTGCAATTTTAAGTATCTCGATGGATTTAAAGGATGTTGCATTACTCATATTGCAATTAATTTATCTAGGTTGCATTGCTCATATTGAAATTAATGTATTTATTTTAAGTTGACATGTATTAAAGACGTGACATATCTCCCTCACTAGACTATAGAAAAAACAACTTGATACAATAAAAATCATCAATTTTATTTGTCTTTTTAATGCAGTATAGAAGCATGTAGAACAAGGGTCGAGCAACAAAGTCCTTGCCCTTGAAAAAAATGAAATGAAAATTTGCAAGAAAGTTGGAAACTCATGTAAAAGCATATATTGTATTTTGTGAATAAATCATAAGAAGCAAATTTTATTAAAGGAAAAGTGTAAAAAATTGAGTTCAATGTGTATACAATTGAGGTTATAATTGTTTGATGTAAATATAAAATATTTTTATTTTAAAATTTCTTATTTTTAATATAATTATAACGGTAATTTTAGTTTAGAGAGCCCGTAGAATAAAATGAAAAAATGGATAGCCTCACAATTATGAGATAAAAATCCATATGTACTTCACTACCAATATAAACTATCTATGTAAGACTCGATCCATTATCATGCGAGTCAGCAGAGTAAATGAGCATTAAAGTCAATCAGTCAAGAAAACCCGTCTGATGTGATTAATGATAAATTGGTCACTGTCACATATGAATTGGGTCTAGACCTCAGCGGCCATAGTTAGGCCTTATCAGATCAACTCAGAAGATCCATGTATTCTTTCTTGGGAGGATTTTAGCTTTGGAGAAAGAATCGATTGACGATGCTTCCATGGAATAGTTCCCTTCTCTTATCCTACAACTACCTCGTTATACCACTTTTTTCTACATAAGTCAAAGAAGATGCTCATCGACATACCACTTTAATCCTCAATGGATTTAATGGAACCTACTTGATCTTAGAGATGGGGAATTCAGTCACGAATTCCAAATCTATGATTGCAATCACAAACCAATCAGAAATCGTGCTCGATTGTGTGCTGTAATGAATTCTCGTGCAGATGAAAATAAATGAAACACTTCCCTTGTTCACCACTACCTTCTTTTTCTCCATTGTACATCCTCCCTTTGATGCAAGTGGATATGGATTGGCCTTTATTATGACTCCCTGCACATCTCCTATGGGTTCTCTATCAGTCCAGCATCTAGGATTGCTAACATCACCAGCAACGGGAAGACATATAATCACTTGTTCGCAGTCGATTTTGATACCACCTAGAATGTGGAATTCAATGACATAGACAATAACCACATAGGTGTGGACATCAACAGCCTCATTTCTGTCCATATCGAGACCTCCAACTACTGGGATGGGAAAGGTTTCCACAAATTGAGCCTCAAGAGTGGCCAAAACATATAGGCCTATATCGATTACAATCATCTTCAAACCCACCTCAATGTTCATATTGTGGTGGCAAGCTCAGCTAGACCACAGAGGCCATTGATATCTTTGATAATAGATATACACAGTGTTCTGTAAGAGAATATTTTCGTTGGCTTTTTATCTACCATGAGAAACTTCATTGAAAACCATTACGTTCTTGCATGGAGCTTTACCACCCAAGGCACAGTCTCGCCCCTCAATGTGTCATGTATTCCTGCCTTTTCTAACATTTATTCCAAATGCCCAGGCCAAGGATTCATAGTTGGCGTCACTGTGGACACTCTGGTTCTCCTCTTTCTAGTGCTTGTGGTCTTGTTTCTCAAAAGAGCAAAGGACGAAGAAACGATAGAAGAATGGGAGGAGTGCTGGCCCCATATAATTACTTACAAAGAGTTGACAATTGTTACGAGTAGGTTTTGTGGCGAAAACATCTTTGGGCATGGGGTTTCAGCAAGGTTTACAAGGGTGTTCTTTCTAGAAGAAACCAAGAATTTGTAATGAAATGTACTAAAAAATAAGAGTCCCATTATGAGGACAATTATGAGGTATAAAACCATCTGCCTAAGAGTAATAAAAAACAAGAGGCCCATGCATTGTTATGCATTGTTGTGACTCTTTTGCAAAATAACACGTAAACTCACACTCATACATGATGTTGGTTGTGGAGCCTGATCGTCTAGACTCATAGATGATGATTCAACCATGTTTCAACCCCATGTTTGGTTATGGTCCCGGCACGATCCCCAGGGGGTCCGGGGGGCACGAGGGCCAACGGGCCCCGTCGGGGTAGTGACCTTGAGAAAGGGGGTTTGGGGACAACGCCCCCAAGTTATGGGGATTTAAGGGCATGGCCCCCGAGAAAATGTGGTTCTCCCCCGAGAAAAATTTTTGGGGTTGTTTTCGCCATAGATGTTTGGGCCCATGGTTTTGGGTAACCTGTGGTATTTTCCCATTGTATTTCCCTTATAAAAGAAAGACATTGTAACACTGCTAGGGTTGATGTATTAGGTATTATGCATTGTAAAGATCTTTGAGATCAGAAGAGAGACTATGAGAGAGTGTGCAGAGGAAGTGCAGCGGCTATGCTGCAGGTTGTATCCTTTCACTTTGCTGGACGGTATATTAATAAGGAATGGCAACTTCAGTGTGGACGTAGCCCATCTTGGGTGAACCACGATATATCTGTGTCTCTCTTGTAATGTGTATGTGTAATTATATTTTCATTTATGTTTATTGTTATTGCTCTGCGATCCTATTTTTCTAACAATTGGTATAAGAGCCAAAGGTCTATTTGGCAGATAAACCCGCAGGAAGCTAGGGTTTATGGTTCGAGTGGGAGCAATGGCAGAAGAAGGAAAGTTTAAGGTCGAGAAGCTTAATGGCCAAAACTTACAGTTATGGAAAATGCAAATGGAGGACTATCTGTACCAGAAGGATCTATTCCTGCCATTGGGAGGAAGAGAAAAGTAGTCGGCAGCCATGAAGGATGAAGAATGGGAGATTCTTGAAAGAAAGGCACTGGGGACAATACGGTTGTCCTTGGCTTCGTCGGTGGATTTCAATATCTCAAAAGAAATGACAACATAGGGGTTGATGAGCGCATTGGGTAAGCTGTATGAAAATCCCTCAACCTCCAACAAGGTATTTCTAATGAAGTGTTTATTTAATATGAAGATGTCTGAAGGTGGATCAAATCAACTAAGTTCTGTAAGTGTGAACTTTGATGATGAGGTTAGGGCTCTTCTAATCTTGTGTTCATTGCCAGAAAGTTGGAATAGCTTAGTCATGGCTGTAAGTAACTCTGTCTCTAGTTCAAACACCTTGAAATTTGATGATGTTATTGGTGTTATCCTTAGCGAGGAAATGCAAAGGAAAAGCACAGGTGAGACATCAGGTAATGCGTTGACCATGGAGAGCAGGGGAAGACAAAAGGAGAGAGGAAAGAGTCAAGGTAATCGTGGCAAGTCTAAAATGGACATATCCAAGTCCAAACTGGGAAAGATAGAGTGCTGGAACTGTGGAAAGAAAGGACATCTAAAGAAAGACTGCAGATCTCTAAAGAAGAAAGGAGATGCACATCAAGAAACTACCCAGGAAGCAAATGTAGCAGGTGATGTGTTACAAGATGCTTTGATTCTTGCATTAGATAATACTAGTGATTATGGGGTAGTAGATTCAGGGGCTTCATGTCATGCTACACCCCATAGGAAATATTTTCATGATTATGTTCCATGCGATTTTGGACATGTTTTATTGGGTGATGATGAGCCATGTAAAATTGTTGGAATGGGTAAGGTATGGATAAAAGTTAAGTATGGAACTGATTGGCTGTTGAAAGATGTAAGGCATATTCCTGCTATGAAAAGAAATCTGATCTCAACAGGACAGTTGGGAGATGGCGGTTGTCTATCTACATTTGGAGAAAAGTGGTGGAAGATCACTAAAGGATCAATGGTGATAGCAACAGGAGATAGGGTAGGTACATTGTATTTATGTCCTCGTAATACTGACCATTCTATCTCTTTAGCTTCCACAAGAACATATACAGCATTGTGGCATCATAGGCTTGGCCACAGGAGTGAGAAGGGGATGCAGATTCTCCACTCAAGGAAGTTGCTACCAGATTTGAAGCAGGTAAGTTTGGAATTCTATGAGAATTGTGTTTATGGAAAACATAAGAGAGTCAAATTTCTCAGGGTCGGGAAACAGAAGAAGAATGAAAAGTTAGAGCTTGTGCATACAGATGTATGGCAACCGGCTCAAGTACAATCTCTTGGTGGCTCTCATTATTATGTTACTTTTATTGATGATGCAACTAGAAAAACTTGGGTTTATTGCATTAGACATAAATCTGATGTGTTTGCTACTTTTAAGAAGTGGAAAGCTTTGGTTGAGAATGAGACAGGAAAAAGGTTGAAGTGTCTCAAATCTGATCATGGAGGTGAGTACTGCGGCAAGGAGTTTGATAGTTATTTTTCATACCATGGGATTCGTAGAGAGAAGACAGTCCCAAAAACACCACAAGAAAATGGTGTGTCTGAAAAGATGAACATAATGATCATGGAGCATGCAAGGTGTATGAGATTGCATGTAGGGTTGCCCTTACATTTTTGGGCGGATGCTGCAAATACTGTTGTTGATTTTATAAACAGAGGACCTTTAAGTGCTTTGGATGATGGTATTCCAGAGGAGGCAATGACAGGTAAAAAGGTAAACTACTCATTTCTGAGAATGTTTAGTTGTGAATCATTTGTCCATATTGATAAAGATAATAGAACAAAGCTTGAAGCTAAATCCAAGAAATGTACCTTTATTGGATATGGGGTTGATGATTTTGGTTATTGCTTATGGGATTATGAAAATAACAAAATCATTAAGAGTAGAGATGTGATATTCAATGAAAATGTCATGTATAAAGATCAGTTGTAGGGAAAGAAACAGGAAAAGGAAAACACATAGTACATAGTACTTGATGAAATTAAATAAAATGAAGTTCCAAAGGTGCTAGAAAATCAAGAACAACAGCAAGTGCCTGAAACTCCTGCAATTGCAAGAAGATCTACCAGGTTAAGTAGACTCCCTGAATGATAATCTCCTTCAATGTATTATTTATTGATGACTGATGTTGGTGAACCAGAGTGATATGAAGAAGCAATGCAGGTGGAAACTAGAAAGAAGTGGGAGCAAGGCATGAATGAAGAGATGGACTCATTGGTAGGAAACCAGACTTGGGATTTTGTCACCTGCCAAAATTTTTAAAATATTATTCTATTTTGCAAAATACTTTATGTTAAACTTTAATTACAATTTTTTGTAATTATGACCAAGTTTGGTCAAGGATGAATGTAATTACTGATTATTATTATTTAATAAATTAAAATAGCAGAAAAACACCCAAGGGAACTGTTAAATGAGTGTTCACTAACCCACTAGGAGGAATGGAATATGTTAGAATGTATGGGACAAATGGCAGCATTTGCACCCCACCACTAGCTGTTGGTTATGGGACAACTACCCCTAAATTTAGGGCATTATCCCCCAAGTGGGTGGAAGAGAGCATTCAGCTCATTAATGACCAATCAACCACTAAAAGGCCTAGGCAGCCTACATAAGGCAATTCAAATTGGGCAAGCATCCCCTGTCATGTCCCCCCCCCCAGTGACCTTGGTCACCACTTGGATCCTCCTATCCCTAGGGGTCTAAGTCATAATTAATTGAGTAATTAATTCATGGGGGTAATTTTTGGAGGAAAGTACACTTAGGAAATAATTAATTACTAAGTTATTTGATTAATTTTGGAAGCTGGAATTATTGTTGAGAAGTATTTTAGTATTTTAGTATTTTTATTTATTAAATACTAATAAATGTTGCCAAGTTGGATAATAAGGCTAAGAGGTCAAATTTTTGTCAAGTGGATGACTTTTCCCAAGTGGAGAATAATTCAGAATAGAAAGAAAGTCATAATGGAATTAAAAACTGGCAAAAGCTGGAGGAAAGTTGGCAAAAGCAGGAAATTCGAAAACAAATGGAAAGAATCAGGAAAAGCTGGAAAAGTTGGCAAAGGCAGAAAAGTAGAAAGTAAGTGGAATGGAAAGAAGCAGGAAAAGCACACAGTAGAGATTTAGCAACATCCAGAAAAGCAGCTAGGGCGCACTTGCCAATTCAAACTGATGGAAGTTGAGGAAAGAAAGTGGAGAAAGCACAAAAGTTTCCAAACTCATAGAGGATGCGCCCTACCTCACCCACACATGTGGTCTGGATTTCCAAGCAAGCTATCTCATCTATTTAAGCATGATTCTCACTTCAGGAAAGAACTTTTGTCATTTGGAATTTTGGTCTAAGAGCTCTGAGCCTCTCAAGTTGAGTGTTGTGCCTCAACAAACTTGCTTGGGTGATGTGCCCCAAGACTGTGTGAGTTATCCAGGAGTGTTGTGAAGGTCCAGCCAGTAATATTGCAGCCATTGATGTCCAATATAGCGCATCCATGAAGATCTAATGCCAGACTGGAGAGGAGACCACCATTGAAGAGGAACTGTAGCTAGATTTAGAGGAGGATCCTCAGCAGAAGGAGATTGTGGTGGAGGAGGTTTCCCAGGACCTCCAGTGGGATCTAGGAGTTGTTATCAGCCTATGTTGTTGGATTCCATGCCCAAAGGATGAATCCAGACTTGATCTTCCATTCCTCTCATTGCCCCAGTTCGTCCAGCTAACTTTGGAGGCGTTTTCCCTGATGGAGGTGTCTATTTGAAGGAGGACGTACCAGTGAAGACTTCCAGTAGTAGGAGCATCCAAATCAGGCCTATTCTCCAAATAGGTTCTGATATTTACATCCAAAACAGATTACTATAAAAAAAATCCTTCTCTCTCTTCATATTCTGCACCATTGTAATGTAAAATCATAGCCTGTGAGGCACCATTTTGAGAAGGGAGTTATTGAATAAGAAAAGAAGGGTTATATCATATCTATTGCAAGTCATTTCTGTTTTTATTACTGTATCAGAGCTGCTACTCATTTATAACAGAAAAATAAATTAATGGAAGTCAGTTGTCAAGTCAGATTCGGAGACTAGCTCGTTGGGTGGTTTTATTTGACTAGTTTTACTGTTCTCTTCATAAAATACAATCTGCAAATCCATTTCACTTCTTGTTTGTTGCAGTAGGCTCACAACTTAATATATTAACCATATCAGCCTTTAAAATTGAAATCTGGAAGCTTCTTCCTTGTTTTTGGGAATCCAGCAAAGTTCTTAGCCCGACAATCCTAGTTAAGCATCTGTCACCCCAATCTTTCCAAACCTTGTCCAATCTATTCCAGAATCCTTCTGAACATATCCAACCATTAATTGACTAATATTTACACTACTGAAAACTCCTTGAACCCCTACCTGTCTAGTATGCATATGCCAGATACCCAGGAAGCCTCGAAGTAGGCAAAGGATTCATTCCTTTGCTGAAAAGTGAAAGGTACTGGTACATTGTGCATAGGACACCGTAGATCTGCACTTTGACCTATTTCTGCACCAAACCCCATATAAATTCTAGAATTGAACTTTCATCCCACCATCTTCAGTCCTTAGCTAGTAAACCTCACTTACATCCTGCACCATTTGAAGAATTAAGCAGAAAATTGACTAGTGGAGTTAAAAGAAACTTGGGATCCAGTTAATATTCTTGGTAGAGAGTCCATAGGATATTACAGTGGTATCAGATCATGGTCCTTTGAACCTGCTCTTGTTGTGGTGATGAGCTCAAGAAAAACCCCTGGCACCAAAGGAAAAGGCCACCAAGACACTAGGGAAGAAGAGGTAGATTCTACTAAAGGAGAAATACAAGGGAATAGAAACATGTCTAAACAGGAAGCTAATGATGAGTTTAGACAACTATTGATTAAAATGGTTAGAGGGATAGAAAATCTAACACATACTGTAGCACAGAACGGTCATGAAATGAAATAAATACTTAGTAGACAGTTGGCACACTAAGAGGCAGAAGGGAGTACTAGTGGTTCTCACCAGGGTGAAAGAAAAACATTTGGAGAAACAATTTTTTCAAAGACTGGTCCATTCAATAGGCGTAGAGAATTTAAAATGGATCAACCTCGACAAACCATGCCTACCTTTTTTGAGGAAAATAAAGAAGCACCTGGTGCACCTGTAGCTACGTGTGAGGAGAGACATGCAGTGTACCTGACCTTGAGTGATGAGTGCAGAAGAGATCTCACCTTCAAATATTTTTCAGAGATTTACCTTAGAAATCAGCCAAGGGGATATAATAGGTAGCCAACAAACAACTTTGAGTTGAGGAATGCTGAAGGTAAGGTCCAGATACCTTACTTTGATGGGACTGCAAAATGCAATGCTAGTTCCTCGGTGCAAAAATTAGACATATACTTTTAGCTGCATCCTATGGTAGAAAAAGATGCCATCAAAATGGCAGTTTTGCATTTGGAAGGGGAGGCCAGTGATTGGTGGTTTCATGGCATGAGAACCCTTGGACATGATTTAGTTGAGTCTTATGAATATTTCACCAGGAGGTTGGTGGAAAGATTTGATAGGAAGGATCCTGAGCTGTCTTTCCGTGAGTTGGAACACTTGAAACAAACCAGCACACCAAAGGCATATATCAGAATTTCAAAAGTTGGCAATGATGGTCACTAATATATCAGAACCTAGGTTGATCTTGTTGTTCACAGAAGGATTAACAGAACCTTTGAGAGGGCTGGTTAAAGCCTATAGACCAACCACCCTGCAAGAAGCCTTGAGCAGAACTAGGGATCTGTAAGATGCAATCCCAAGAACCAGATACCCACCTAAGTTCAATCCACCTGCAAAATTTCAGAATTCTAAGCCACCTTTAAGAAATATTCTGCCCCGAATAAGAAAGAATACTCATTCCGAGATCGGGATGAGTTAAGGAGGAAAAAGCTATGTTTTTCCTGCCAAGAGCCATGGGTCCACAGGCACAAATGTGCAAAAGGAAAATCTCACTACATAGAAGTATTTTCTGAAAGTGATGAGGAGGAAATGAGTGCAAAAGCACAAGTGGAAAAACCTGCAGAAGAGGGGTATAATACAACTGAGGAACAAGAACCAGCTCAAACAGAAGCAAAATTTGCAGTTTTGAGTGGAGTACCCCACTACCACACTATGAGATTTAAGGGGGTAGTGCAAGGGTAGAAAGTTTCAGTACTAGTCGATGGGGGAGCTACACATAATTTCATTGATTCAGCCATGGTAGAGAGGAGAAAACTCCAATCTGAAAAATTTGGGGGTTTCACAGTTATTATTCCCGGTAAGAACAATACTATGCAACGCAACAGGTGGATTCCTAAGCTGCAGGTAACCATTGGAGACCATACTATAACTGATAGTTTTTACATTGTTGATGTTGCTGATACTAATGTTGTGTTGGGGGTACAATGGCTATTCTCACTTGGTGAGCATGTGGTAAATTACAGAATTCCCCAAATGTGCTTTAAAGATGTTGAAGGTAAGAAAGTGGTTTTGAGAGGTGTTAACACCTACCCAAAACAAGTGATTTATTCACATAGCATGAGATCTATTTTGAGGCATGGAGACATAGAGTGGGTTGCAAAATGCTTGATCACCACCAAAGGAACCACCATTGATGTGTCTCAACATCCTAAATATATCCAAAAACTGTTGCAAAAGCACAAAAAGGTGTTTGAGGATCTGCCACATGGAAGGCCTCCTGATAGGGGTCCTGAACATTGGATAGAGATGGAACCTAGAACTGTTCCCATAAAAACCCACCCCTACAAACAGCCCAAAAGATTCAAAGATGAAATAGAAAATACCATCAAAGAGTTGTTGGAAATGGGATTCATAAGGCCAAGCTCAGGCCCCTTTCCTTCATTGGTGGTTTTGGTCAAGAAGAAAGATGGAACAATGCGCATGTGCATTGATTACAGAGCTTTAAATAAGCAAAACCAGCAAGAACAGATATCCTATTCCAAGGATTGATGAGCTGATGGATGAGCTGCATGGAGCCAAATACTTTTCTAAAATTGACCTCCGTTCTGGTTACCACCAAATCAGAATGAGAAGTGAAGATGTGCAGAAAACTGCTTTTCGATTCCATTTTGGGCATTTTGAATTTCTGGTCATGCCTTTTGGCTTGACAAATGCACCAGCAACTTTTCAGTCCTACATGAACAGAATTTTCAGCAAAAAGCTCCATAACTTTGTCCTTGTTTTTTTTTATGACATTCTAATTTATAGCAAGACATGGGAAGAGCATTTGCAGCATTTGGATAGTGTACTAACTCTATTTGCAGAACAATCATTCTATGCCAAACTGCCAAAGTGTGAGTTTGGTATGAAGGAAATCCTCTATCTTGGCCACATCATTGGGAAAGATGGAGTCAAGGTACACTTGGAGAAGATTCAAGCCATCTTAGATTGGCCCAGCCCAAAGAATATAACTGCTCTAAGAGGGTTCATAGGCTTATGCACATATTACAGGAAATTTGTTAAGGGATTCTCCAAACTCATTTCTCCCTTGACATATCTTACTAAGAAGGGAGCTTTCTGCTGGAATGAAGAGGCTGAAAAAGCATTCAATAAAATGAAGGAAGTTATGAGCAGCTGCCCAGTCTCCTCGGGTGAGGGCATAGGAGCCATTATGATCCAGAATAGACACCTGATTTCCTATGAGAGCAGGAAGTTGCAGCCCCATGAGAGGTTGTACTCGATCTATGACAAGGAGATGTTAGCCATCATGCATGCATTGGATAAATTCAGGAAGTACTTGGTGGGAGGTAAATTTATAGTTAAGACAGACCACAACAGTTTGAGTCATTTCCTAACTCAGAAGGAGCTGAATGATAGGCAGCAAAAGTGGGTAAGCAAAATTCAATCCTATGATTTTGATATTGAATATAAGAAAGGTAAGCTGAATGTAGTTGCTGATGCACTTTCTAGGAAGCCTATTTTTTCTTTGCTGCAAGTGCCTACCGATTGGAAAGCACAACTAATTAAGGAATATGTAGAAAATCAGTTTGCTAGTGATTTGCTAGATAGAGTGAACCAGGAAGAACATTACCAGGTCATCAATGATGTCATCTATTATAAGAGTAGAATTTTTATAACTCCTGAATCTCAGCCGAAGAAGCAGATTTTGATGGCTGCCCACAATGCTCCGGTAGCAGGCCATCCTAGTATTTTCAAAACTTACAGAAAATTAAGAGAGAGGTTCACCTGGAAGGACCTCAAGGAGGATGTTCTAAAGCATGTTAGTGAGTGTACTGCATGCCAGCAGAACAAAGTTGAGCACACTCGTCTTGCAGGACTCCTACAACCTTTGCCAATCCCTGGATAGAAATGGGAGAGCATATCAATGGATTTCATCACAGGTTTTCCCAAATCCCAGGGTAAAGACAATATTTTTGTAGTAGTTGACAGATTAACCAAATTTGCTCACTTTTTTGCTATCACATCTACTATTTTTGCTAGTCAAGTTGCTGCACCTTTTTTTAGAGAAGTATTCAGATTGCATGGGCTGCCAAAAATCATAGTCAGTGATAGAGATAGTAAGTTCACCAATGCCTTTTGGCAATCTCTGTTCGAATTGGTAAATACTAATTTAAACCTTAGCACCAGCTACCATCCCCAGACCGATGGACAAACTAAAAGAGTTAACCAATGGCTGGAAGGGTACCTTAGAAACTATGTTACAGGACAGCAGAAGGCTTGGGTCAACTGGTTACATCTAGGAGAGTTCTGTTATAACACCACCTTCCACATGTCCATTGGCATGACCCCATTCAAAGATTTGTATGGGTATGAGTCTGCCACTTTTGCATATCTGGTTTTTGGAAACTGCAAGGCACAAAAGGCAAAAGATTGGCTACAAGAAGGACAGGACATCCTCAAAGCATTGAAAGAGAATTTGCAGGTTGCACAAAATCGGCAGAAAATTAATGCAGATAAGAACAGAACAGATCAAACTTTCCAGGAAGGAGACTTGGTTTATCTGAGATTGCAGCCATATAGGCAAACCACTCTTAAGACAAAGAGGGCTGAAAAATTACTGCCAAGTTTTTATGGTCCCTACAAAATAACAAGGAAAGTGGGTGAAGTAGCCTATGAGTTAGATTTGCCAGCAGAAAGCAAAATACACAATGGCTTTCATGTGTCCTGCTTGAAGAAGGCAGTGGGCCAACAGGTTAAGGTTTCAGAAATCCTGCCCCCCCCTTGATGATGAAGGACATCTGGTACTAGATCCTGAAGACATCTTGCAGACTAGGGAGAGGAAGCTGAGAAGCAGAATTATCAAAGAATACCTGGTACAATGGAAAGGTCTGCCTAGTGAGGATGCCACTTGGGAGGATGAACAGATTCTGCAGCATCCTAGTCTGAAACTACTTGAGGACAAGCAGTCTTGGGAAGGGAGGACTGTCATGTCCCCCCCCTAGTGACCTTGGTCACCACTTGGATCCTCCTATCCCTAGGGGTCTAAGTCATAATTGTTTGAGTAATTAATTCATGGGGGTAATTTTTGGAGGCAAGTTGTAATGTCCCTTATTAGGAATTTTATTAAAATTGCAATTTTCCACTTTTTTTCCCTTGTTCGACCTTTGACTAGTTTTGATCTCTAGGTCCCAAATTTGCCCCAAATGATTTCAAATCTTCTGAGAAGGTATATGAATGAGATTAGAACATAAATATGTGTTTTAAGGATGCCTTTGGACCTTTAAAATACTTCTGCAAATACTCTTTCAATTCTGGCCAATGTAGGGAACTTTACTAGTAATTTGCCTTTGACTAGTATTGGTCTCTATGTCTCAAATTGACTCCAAATGCCTTCAAATCTTCAAGAAAGGTGTATGAATGATATTAAGACTTGAATATGATGTTCAGGGATGATATATGTCCACCAAAATACCTCTGCAAACTCTCTTAAGATTCTAGACCAAGTATGCAATTTTACTAGTAATTTGGGGTTCAAATCCCCCTGGGGTAAGTATTGAAAATGGCTTCCCAAATGCCTCCAAAGCCACTCAAATTTCTGAACAGAGGTAGGGAATGTATTAAGGATGTTATTAATGTCTCATGTGCACCATTAATTGATTATTATATCTGTTCCAACCCTCTCCCATTCAACTGCAAAAATCACCAATTCGACCCTTGGGGAAATGGCACTATTTCTTCTCCCAGTGCAATTAAACTAAGTAAAAATACTTCAAATGCTCAAGTACAGTACATGAAACTTGTAAAAGACATCCATGGAAGTCCATTAATCACAAATTCATCAGAGAATCATCCATTCATTCGAAATCATCATCAATACATTGGTTCACAACAAGGTAGTGGGGAAATGGCATTGTTCTTCCATTAAAAATGAGATTTATACATTTCTACTTGGAATTTCGACCTGAAACTTTTTGGAGATGAAGAACAGAGTATTTACTTCATATTACAAAATAAATGGGGCATTAAAATCTTTCCCAAAGAGTACAATAGCTCACCAAAAACGCCCTCCCTCAAGGATCAAGAATATGCCATCAAAACTGGAAATGGTTGAAGGAGTGAGCTGCAATAGAAGAAACCATGAGCTGCCCTGTAGCTTACACCTGCAAATAAAGACTCCATTAAAGCTCCAAATGAAAGGTCTGAATGGCCTTTCCAATTACCAACTTGGATGGGAATCTTTCACCCTCGAAATTCGCTAAGGCAAGAAACTAGTCATCCACTAGCTCTCCCTCTTCACAAATGCAATTGCAAATTCTACAAATGATCAAAAGCTGGTTTAATTCTTTGTTATTGAAATTTATAAAGTTCTAATGGCCTCCATGGGTCGAATTCCTTCCAAGAGACTCATGCCAACTCAAGTTGGGAAGAGATTCCAAAGAACGCCACTTGTACAACAATTCCTAGTCTCCCACTTCCACCAAATCACATGTGGAAGCATCTTAGATGCCCTAACACCCTTGAGCGCCCTCTTGGAGTCTATTTTTAGCCCTGACATGTCATATATGTCATATGTCAGCCTTCAGGTCTGATTTGTGTCATAGGTGTCATAGCATCTTCATCATTGTTGTCATAGAGCTAGGGAATCTAGCCCAAGTGTCTCACTAGCTCCAAATTGTCTCTTCCTCTTCCATGGGAGTTACTCTTCCTCTATATTTCGACCTTGGATGAGTTATGCCATGAATAATACATTTTGGACTTCCCCAAGTATGTTACCATTCACCTTGAATTCGAATTGGTGAGAGAATGATGCCAAATGTAGTGGGGAAATCTAGCCATATGTGGGTCCCACTTCCTCCATGTGTCTTCATGATGAAATGCCACTTTGATTTTCACTTGTATATATTTATTTAGCTCCTTTATTAAATATTTATGCCATTCTAATGTTCAAACATCATTTATTATCCCCATTATTCCAAATCCCAAAGCTTCCACCCCAAACCTAGGAAACTAGTAATTTTCCTCCTTGGCAATTATTTGACCCTTAACATCAACTTTGCAAACTCTAATGAATATGGCTAATATGATTAGGCCATTGTGACCCAATACCAAATTTGGGACATGACAAATCCTCCCTTCCCAATATTGCTTGTCCTCAAGCAATTTTAAACATGGGTGTTGAAGAACCTGCTTTCTGTATAATTCTTTGAAGTTGCCATTGAATTGCCCAACCTTGAGTCTTTGAGTTTCCATGAAGATTTTAGAGAGGAACCACCATGCTTGCTGCTGCACTACTCTGATAAAAATCACTTTATTAAGTGGGGAAATCCATATCCCATACTGCTTGTTTCCCCAAAAAATTTGAAACCAATGAGATAAAAATTATTCCAGGGTCCCATTGCTTGTATTGCACCCCAATAATTAAGAGTGCTCTCCAACCCACATCATTAGTTAAGAGGATTCCTGGATCCCATTTTCTTGTATGCATCCTTCCAAACATCATGAGTACCAAATATATATCATCAAAGTACATAACAACATAATGAAAATGTACATCAAGGATATGCTTAATCAAAGAGTCATGAAGGTGCTTATACCTCCAAGCAAGTAGACCACCATTTTCCAAGTGCATACAAGCTTCAAGTGACCAATCAAATCTGCTCCAATGACATAGGTGAGGATCCCATGTCCTATAATGCTGCTCCAAAAGGATGTGATATGCATCAAAATATTCAACCATGTATTCTTTCATCCAAGAAGTGAATGAAGAATCTCCACTAAAATCTGAACCAAATAATGAGCAGAAAAAACAAGGAGACTTCAAATGACCCAAAGAAGTCTCACCCATACATCCATGAATGTGAGAATCATAAAGATGTAACAAAGTATGTGGCTGCCAACAAAAATGTTCTCCCATCATAAATCTATTCACCCAAGTGTTGGATGAAGTTCCTCTAACATAAAATGAACCCAGTGTTGAGCAAGAAAAACCATGAGTCTTCAAGTGACTCAAATCCATATCATAGGTACATCCATGTAGATGTGAATCATCATAAAGTGACAAATGATGCTGCTGCAAATGTGAATAAGAATGTGCTCCAACCATGTCATCATAAAAGTTAAATCTAGGAGTTCCATGCTCCTCATGTGGCACCATCAAAAAGAACCCTTTCACCCATACTTCATTGAGACTAATGTTGCAAAACATGGAATTGTAGGAAGTAGGAGAATGAACTAACTCACCCAAATGATCAAAAAGTGCAGAAGTTTCATCATGGGAAGGATCCATATGGGTAGCATCATGCAGCTCCTTCAAAAGTGTGAACTCTTTGTCATAGTTTGGTTCCAATGTAGAGGAATCATGCTCTTCTTTAAAAATTGCATAACCTTCATCAAGAGGCAATTCAAATTCCTCTTCCACCACATCAAGTGTTTGGATCTCTTCAAGTTCATCTTCAAACACATCAAGAACATTCAAATTTTCACATTTCTCATGATCCACCATGTCATGAGAATCCTCCAAACAATCTACCATTTGACAATCTGAAACATAGGAGGAAAAACAAGTATCTTGCAACTTTTCAAGAAGTTGCTCATTTTGAATTGTGAGCTTATGAATATCCTCATTATTCTTCAAGTATGCATCATGTAACAATTCATTAAGCTCAAACAAATGGTTTCTATCAAAAAGCAAAGACATGAAATTACCTTTGATGTGGCACATTGCTCTTTGAATCTTCTCCATGTCTTCAAGGAAGGATGTTTCCTCCAATGAAGTAGCTCTCCAACAAGAATTTGACACCAATGCTTGAGTGTCATGGAGAATGCTGAGGGACTCTTGGATCTTCTTTTCATTCATCTTTAAGGACCCTTCAAGAAAATGAGGCTCTTGCAAATGAACCTCCTCATCTTCTTCATTTTTTCTTGGACCAACTTCATGAAGCTCAAGTGGTGATGGGGAAGTTGATCTTGGTTCTTCTTCAACTGCTGCAAGGTCTTCATTATCATGCTTAATGGAACTTGGGCTTGCAGCAACACTTTCAAAAGTGATCTCTATGTCACCAACATAGAGGTGTGAGCACCCATCAATAGGTACTCCTTCATAGTTTAAGCATCCATCAGTAGATGCTCTTTGGTTCATGTCTAAGCTAGAAGGTGTCTCGAAATGATCTTCCATATTTTCAATAGAATATTCTTCACTATCTTGTGATGTCTCTTCCTTTTGCTCCTTCAAGCAAGCTGTTGCATTTTGCCCCTTGGTTTCCTTAAAATCAATAATTTTTTCCACAAGTTCGATAGAAAACAATTCGAATCCTTCCTTAATTTGCTTGGTCATATCTTCAAATATTGTTTTCATAATTTTTATATGCTCCTCACCATCATATGAGGCTCCCTTTTCATCCCTAGTCATAGTTTCCTAAAAAAATTTGCTCTTCTTCTCCTACTTTTTTTTTTTTTTTTTCTTCAACAAAAGCACTTTTGGTTTCAATATCTAATGGTGGTACCTGAATTATTGTCCTCATGAATATTATACCACATCAGGTGCCAAGATCATGCTCTGATACCACTGTAATGTCCCTTATTTGGAATTTTATTAAAATTGCAATTTTCCACTTTTTTTCCCTTGTTCGACCTTTGACTAGTTTTGATCTCTAGGTCCCAAATTTGCCCCAAATGATTTCAAATCTTCTGAGAAGGTATATGAATGAGATTAGAACATAAATATGTGTTTTAAGGATGCCTTTGGACCTTTAAAATACTTCTGCAAATACTCTTTCAATTCTGGCCAATGTAGGGAACTTTACTAGTAATTTGCCTTTGACTAGTATTGGTCTCTATGTCTCGAATTGACTCCAAATGCCTTCAAATATTCAAGAAAGGTGTATGAATGATATTAAGACTTGAATATGATGTTCAGGGATGATATATGGCCACCAAAATACCTCTGCAAACTCTCTTAAGATTCTAGACCAAGTATGCAATTTTACTAGTAATTTGGGGTTCAAATCCCCCTGGGGTAAGTATTGAAAATGGCTTCCCAAATGCCTCCAAAGCCACTCAAATTTCTGAACAGAGGTAGGGAATGTATTAAGGATGTTATTAATGTCTCATGTGCACCATTAATTGATTATTATATCTGTTCCAACCCTCTCCCATTCAACTGCAAAAATCACCAATTCGACCCTTGGGGAAATGGCACTATTTCTTCTCCCAGTGCAATTAAACTAAGTAAAAATACTTCAAATGCTCAAGTACAGTACATGAAACTTGTAAAAGACATCCATGGAAGTCCATTAATCACAAATTCATCAGAGAATCATCCATTCATTCGAAATCATCATCAATACATTGGTTCACAACAAGGTAGTGGGGAAATGGCATTGTTCTTCCATTAAAAATTAGATTTATACATTTCTACTTGGAATTTCGACCTGAAACTTTTTGGAGATGAAGAACAGAGTATTTACTTCATATTACAAAAGAAATGGGGCATTAAAATCTTTCCCAAAGAGTACAATAGCTCACCAAAAATGCCCTCCCTCAAGGATCAAGAATATGCCATCAAAACTGGAAATGGTTGAAGGAGTGAGCTGCAATAGAAGAAACCATGAGCTGCCCTGTAGCTTACACCTGCAAATAAAGACTCCATTAAAGCTCCAAATGAAAGGTCTGAATGGCCTTTCCAATTACCAACTTGGATGGGAATCTTTCACCCTCGAAATTCGCTAAGGCAAGAAACTAGTCATCCACTAGCTCTCCCTCTTCACAAATGCAATTGCAAATTCTACAAATGATCAAAAGTTGGTTTAATTCTTTGTTATTGACATTTATAAAGTTCTAATGGCCTCCATGGGTCGAATTCCTTCCAAGAGACTCATGCCAACTCAAGTTGGGAAGAGATTCCAAAGAACGCCACTTGTACAACAATTCCTAGTCTCCCACTTCCACCAAATCACATGTGGAAGCATCTTAGCTTCCCTAACACCCTTGAGCGCCCTCTTGGAGTCTATTTTTAGCCCTGACATGTCATATATGTCATATGTCAGCCTTCAGGTCTGATTTGTGTCATAGGTGTCATAGCATCTTCATCATTGTTGTCATAGAGCTAGGGAATCTAGCCCAAGTGTCTCACTAGCTCCAAATTGTCTCTTCCTCTTCCATGGGAGTTACTCTTCCTCTATATTTCGACCTTGGATGAGTTATGCCATGAATAATACCTTTTGGACTTCCCCAAGTATGTTACCATTCACCTTGAATTCGAATTGGTGAGAGAATGATGCCAAATGTAGTGGGGAAATCTAGCCATATGTGGGTCCCACTTCCTCCATGTGTCTTCATGATGAAATGCCACTTTGATTTTCACTTGTATATATTTATTTAGCTCCTTTATTAAATATTTATGCCATTCTAATGTTCAAACATCATTTATTATCCCCATTATTCCAAATCCCAAAGCTTCCACCCCAAACCTAGGAAACTAGTAATTTTCCTCCTTGGCAATTATTTGACCCTTAACATCAACTTTGCAAACTCTAATGAATATGGCTAATGTGATTAGGCCATTGTGACCCAATACCAAATTTGGGACATGACACAAGTACACTTAGGAAATAATTAATTACTAAGTTATTTGATTAATTTTGGAAGTTGGAATTATTGTTGAGAAGTATTTTAGTATTTTTATTTATTAAATACTAATAAATGCTGCCAAGTTGGATAATAAGGCTAGGAGGTCGAATTGTTGTCAAGTGGATGACTTTGCCCAAGTGGAGAATAATTCAGAATAGAAAGAAAGTCAGAATGGAATTAGAAACTGACAAAAGCTAGAGGAAAGTTGGCAAAAGCAGGAAAGTGGAAAATAAATGGAAAGAATCAGGAAAAGATGGAAAAGTTGGCATAGGCAGAAAAGTAGAAAGTAAGTGGAATGGAAAGAAGTAGGAAAAGCACACAGCAGAGATTTAGCAACATCCATAAAAGCAGCTAGGGTGCACTTGCCAATTCAGACTAATGGAAGTTAAGGAAAGAAAGTGGAGAAAGCACAAAAGTTGCCAAACTCAGAGAGGATGCGCCCTACCTCACCCACACGTGTGGTCTGGCTTTCCAAGCAAGCTATCTCATCTATTTAAGCATGATTCTCACTTCAGGAAAGAACTTTTGTCATTTGGAATTTTGGTATGAGAGCTATGAACCTCTCAAGTTGAGTGTTGTGCCTCAACAAACTTGCTTGGGTGATGTGCCCCAAGACTGTGTGAGTTATCCAGGAGTGTTGTGCAGGTCCAACCAGTAATATTGCAGCCATTGATGTCCAGTATAGCGCATCCATGAAGATCTAATACCAAACTGGAGAGGAGACCACCATTGAAGAGGAACTGTAGCTAGATTTAGAGGAGGATCCTCAGCATAAGGAGATTGTGGTAGAGGAGCTTTCCCAGGACCTCCAGTGGGATCTAGGAGTTTTTATAAGCCTATGATGTTGGCTGCCATGCCCAGAGGACGAATCCAGACTTTATCTTCCATTCCTCTCATTGCCCCAGTTCGTCCTGCTAACTTTGGAGGCGTTTTCCCTGATGGAGGTGTCTATTTGAAGGAGGACATACCAGTGAAGACTTCCAGCAGTAGGAGCATCCAAATCAGACCTATTCTCCACATAGGTTCTTATATTTACATCCAGAAAAGATTACTATAAAAAAATCCTTCTCTCTCTTCATATTCTGCACCATTGTAATGTAAAATCATAGCCTATGAGGCACCATTTTGAGAAGGGAGTTATTGAATAAGAAAAGAAGGGTTCTGTCATATCTATTGCAAGTTATTTCTATTTTCATTACTGTATCAGAGCTGCATACTCATTTATAAGAGAAAAATAAATTAATGGAAGTCAGTTGTCAAGTCAAATTCAGAGACTAGCTCGTTGGGTGGTTTTATTTGACTAGTTTTACTGTTTTCTTCATAAAATACAATCTGCAAATCCATTTCACTTCCCGTTTGTTGCAGTAGGATCACAACTTAATATATTAACCATATCAGCCTTTAAAATCGAAATCTGGAAGCTTTTGCCTTGTGTTTGGGAATCCTACAAAGTTCTTAGCCCGACAATCCTAGTTACGCATCTGTCACCCCAATATTTCCAAACCTTGTCCAATCTATTCCAAAATCCTCCTGAACATATCCATCTATTAATTGACTGATATTTACACTCTTGCAAACTCCCTGAACCCCTACCTATCTAGTATGCATATGCCAGCTACCTAGGAAGCCTCAAAGTAGGCAAAGGATTCATTCCTTTGCTAAAAAGTGAAAGGTACTGGTACATTGTGCATAGGACATCTTAGATATGCACTTTGACCTGCTACTACACCAAACCCCATATAAATTCAAGAGTTAAACTTTCATCCCACCATCTTCAGTCCTTAGCCAGTAAACCTCACTTACATCCTGCACCATTTGAAGAATTAAGCAGAAAATTGACTAGTGGAGTTAAAAGGAACTTGGGATCCAGTTAATATTCTTGGTAGACAGTCCATAGTATATTAAATCCCCTTACAATATTTTCTGCAGAAATTTTCCTCAAGTGCATCAGGTGATCACTAAGAGATTCGAATAGGGAGGCTATCTGAGAGTGCAACTATGAGTCTAGTAAATATACTGAGAAGGAAAACTATAGGTGTTGGTGCAGGTCTTTTTGACTGCTGAGTCGTGACGACTGGAAAATCTGTATTCTACTGCAAGTTGATGTACTAAGGCTTCTACAGAATCTTCCTCCTGGTGGTTCAGTGAACAGGCTTGGGGGACCTAAGGCAAGTAATTTGGTTGTCTTCAGGAGTAGGTTGGGTGGAACAGGCTCCTTGGGTGGTTTTTTCTCCTACAAATTTTCAGGTTCTATTTTTCTGTTGTTATTTCAATCAATTAAACTCTGCATTTATCAGTAAGAAATTATTCTACTTTCTAACATGAGTATGTTTTCTACATGAAATTGATATAATAGATGAAATGATTGATAAAATAATTTCTCTGCATTTTTCCCCATGCTGGTTTCTGCATCATACTCTAGTACAGGAAGTGAAATTAAGATCAGATAACTGATGGGCAGAATGCCAAGTGAATAGATAGATTGATACTGTAGTGTTCTTCTAATTTCTAACATTTACATGTTTTAAAATCAGAAACATAACAGTATATAATAAACAGTTATAGAAAGCATTCTCTTGTACTTACTTATAAAAGAAAAATAATTCATTTCTGTACAAAACTATATTTCTATTTATCACTAACCATTGTTGCAATCTATTACCATGTATTCTTTGCAAATATGTTTTGAATATCAGATGTTTCATGCATTACGTTTCAGGCTTTATTAATTATAGGTTCTAATAGTTGCAAAAACTCTTGTAATCAGAGTTTTTAAATTTAAATAATAAATAGATATTTATCTTTCATATCATAAAGTTATTTCAGCAAATATATCTCATATTCCCTTTTTACTACTAACTAGGGTTTCTTTTTCCAATTTACATCATAGTTAGAATCCAAAACATTCTATCTTGTTATCATTATGCTTTAGGATCAAATCATAATCCTTAATCTAGAAAATAAATCAATTTCATTTTATTGACAAAATCGAAATTGATCCGACGTTTGCAATACTTAGCAATTATTCAAACTTTCAGATTATAAACACATATTTACAAATTCTTTCAATCAAATAGAAATATGCATTCAACATCCTATTTACTTTTTGACCAAACCCTATGTTCATTTTATTTTCGAAACAATAACTGAAACCATAGATTCGATTCATTATCGAATTTGTTACAGTAGCAATTACTTAAACTGACTCTCGGCCATTATTCAAAACTATTGAAACATTAACACTTTTCAATATAAAACATTGTTTTAAACACAGTGTAAAACCAAGGATCGAATCCTTCAACTATTAACCTATTTCAAGTAAAGACTATAGTTCCATTTTCCATTTAGCCCAAAATTCGCGCAGTCCATCTATTCATTTCACAGAGACGTTTTTAATAACATAAAACTTGTTATCAAAACAAATTACTATTTATTTCTTCCTCGACGATTTGGGATTCCCAACATTACCATAGTAAAACATTGAAGTTTTAAAACCATAAGTGCCAAAAAAATGACGAGGGTTTATCCCTTAGGGTTTACAACTCCCAAAAATGAGATACATTTACACTAATTAATTACAGTAGACATTGCATTAACTAGACTAGCCAACACCTTAGTAGTTGGGTAGACAGCATTATTGTTCACAAATTACATTCAATGGACAAAAACCGTGCCAGAAATCCAAACACCTAGAACCTTGCTAAAGCATCATTCGTCGACCCCAACTAAACCAAGATGACCAATGAGGTAAGGAAACCACCAAGGCTTACTGGTGGAAAAGCAGAGATCCCCCATGACTCTCAAGTGAATGGTCCTCCGACAAAATCAAACCTGTCACAAAAACCACGAATGGTTAAACAAGTTAATGGAAATATATTTATGAAGGATTTTTAACAGTAATGGGTATAAGAACACTTTACCTTCACGTTGAGAAGACTCTCCTGCAAACGAGGCCAACAAAGCCACCATCCAGCTTGCAAGAGGAAGTTCCAGATCTGAGAAAACAATAAGTTTACCAAGTTCTGAGAGTCAAAACCGGTGCCATCGCTTCAACAAAGACCTTGGACAAACATCTCACAAACTCACGCAGTAAAACCAGCTATAGACTTAACCTATCAACATATTAACGACTGCAACTTTCACTACAGAGGCTCGGCTTCTTAACCTGACTTCCACTTGCAGGTTGAATACACACAGGTCACGGGTTCAAGCTCGGTGAACCTCCAACTATCAAAACCCTAGAACTCCTCGGCCTGTCGGCCTCTCCCCAAGACCATTACCTTGCAAAATGAATGCCGAGAAACATGGTTCAACGTGGTTGTAGTATGCAGTTAGGGTTTTTCCATTACAGTGTCAAGAATCACAAATCAACAGTGAAGATTGTTGCCAACCGAGTACGTTGGAAAGTGGGAAACCACTACATTTAGCACTTCAATAAATGTTACAACCACGACAATGCCAACACAGTATGCCAACGAACAACATTAAAAATAGCCCGGAGAAGGATTGTATCTCAATGAAGGATCGTATCTCAATGATGCACAGCTCGGATTCTTAACTATATCGTTCACCAGGTTTCACGTGAAGTGGATGATGTGGATGGATAACAGGACATTCCACCATAGTGTTAGACCAAATCATTAATGCCTGAATGGGACACTGTCAACCTGCAAATCATGAATTTAATACCTGTCAGCTCATCATCTTATCAATGAACTCATAGTTAAGTGCAATAACATACTATACCAATACTTAGAATAAAAACTAGGTTACATTGCATAGTTCATTTTTATGGTTAAAGTCTTAGCCATTCAAATGTTTGGTTATATAGATAATAGGATGAGGGTCGCACTTCACATAAGAACTACACACATAGGACTTGGTTAGGGTATATCCCTGTAAAATTAGTCACAGGAGATCTAATGAACAAGTAAATCAATCATAACAGATGAACATAGAAAATATGGTGTAAAACTGTGCAAAACATGCATCAGTGCTCAATATCCCAAATAAGGGTGAATAATTACAATACAATATAGTAATAACTGAGCAATTCGAATTGACTAAGAAGGTCATTCGAATTACTGAATGGAGTAGCTTGACTCCAACTAGGAGTCCTCATCATCAATCAGTGGTGGTCATCAATGCACAAGAATCAGTCATCCAGGTGTCAATCTGAGTCTAACTGAGTGTAACATGTGTAACTGAAGTGTGTAGCACTGATATAGGGAAGTGGGCTCAGTGGAGGGCGCATGGGAAGCTAACTAAAGTCAGAACAAGTCATCTAGTCAATCTGAAGGTCCAACAAAGTGAAACAGTCAGTCGGGAGTGAAATTAGCCTCAAATCAGGAAGAATCGGAGCTAACTTAGTGTAACTGAAGTGGAACTGCAGTGCTAGGTGAAGAAGTGTGCCCTTCTCTGGCAGTAGGTGAGAAGTGGGTGCCTTCCTGACTAGGAGGGCTAATTAACTGATGTAAGAAGCTCCCAAGTGCTAGAATAAGGTGGCTAAGGTGCTGGAGGCATCAACCCGGTGATTGGGATGCATGCAAAGTGCATGCAAACCCTAGAATTTGCATGCAAACCCTAATTGCATGCAAGATTCTAAAAAATATGATGTGGATATCCAAACACCCCCCCTCAAGCTAGACTATGATGTGCAAAAAATAATGTGGGGCCATGGTAACTAAGACCAAAGGTCACCCCAATACACTAATCCAAAAAATGCTGAAAATAAACTAAGTGAGGAAAGAGGGAAAACCCAGTGGGAAGAAAGCCCCCCCTCAAACTAAAGCATAATAATGGATCAATCTGTCTCCACCATGATGGAACTCACCCCCAACAGTGAACGGAGGTAAGAGAACTTCTTCTCAGTGAAGCTCTTGGTGAAGATGTCTGCAATTTGCTCATCAGTAGGGCAATATTGCAGAATGATGGTGCGATCATGCACCAACTGTCAAATGTAATGCATATGAATCTCAATGTGTTTGGTCCTCTGCCGCTGAACTGGATTTGTGGAGATCTTGATATCACTTTGATTGTCACAAAATAGGGCAGTCGAAGTAGAGCCACCAAAACCAAACTCGGAAAGAATACCCTGCAACCAAACTGCCTGAATGCAGGCATTGACTGCCCCTCGATACTCTACCTCTGCTGAAGAAAGTGCAATGGTTGCCTGCTTTTTGCTAGACCAACAAATAGCACCATGACCAATCATGAAAACATAAACGAAAGTGGACTTCCGATCAATGCTATCACTTGCCCAATCTGAATCAGTAAAACCAATGAAATCAAGCTCAAAATCTGCAGCATAATGTATGCCAAAATGTTTCGTACCTTGCACATACTGCAAGATCCGCTTGGATTCTCGCCAATGAAGCTCATGGGGCTGCTGCATATACCTTGACACGGCACTCACGGAATATGAAATATCAGGCCTTGAGTGTGTCAAATAAAGTAGTGAACCAATCAACTGTCGATACATACTGCAATCTGCAAGCGGTGTAGAATCTCCCTCCTCAAGACTGATTCCTGAGAGGAATGGGAATGGGGTTGCCTTACATTCAGCCATATTAAACTTCAATAATAGGTCGGAAGCATTTTTTGCTGAGATATAATGATCCCATCAAAATTTTGAGCTATCTCCAAGCCCAAAAAGTGACTCAGCAAGCCCAAATCGCTCATGTCAAACTCTAGATTTAAGGTAGTTTTTAGCTTGTTTATTGAAGTAAGAGTGCTACCAGTAATGAGAAGATCATCAACATAAAGTAAAATAACCAACAAATTACCTTTAACTCGCTGAAGATACACATTCGGATCAGATTTTCATCTTTGGAAATTATAAGAAAGAAGGAAGGAGTCCATCTTTGCGTACCAAGCTCTTGGGGCCTGTTTTAACCCATACAAAGATTTCTTCAATCTGCAAACTAATGATGGATCTGATGTGTAGCCCTCTGGTTGCTTCATATATACCTCTTCAGCAAGGTCTCCATGTAGAAATGCACTCTTCACATCCATGTGGTTCACTTCCCAGTGCTTGGATGCGGAAATAGCCAAAACAAGGCGGATGGAATCCATCTTTGCAACCGGTGCAAAGGTCTCAGTGTAGTCCACTCCTTGGACTTGGGAGAAACCTTTTGCCACCAACCTTGATTTGTATTTTCTAATAGAGCCATCAGCAGCAACTTTCGTGCGGTAGACCCATTTACACTTCACTAATTTTCTTCCAGGGGGAAGAGAAACTAGCTCCCATGTATTGTTATTTTGAAGAGAACTGTACTCTTCATCCATGGAACTTTGCCATCTCGGATCTAAGTGGGAAGAATAGTATGATGTGAGATCTAAAACAGTCATCAAATAACAAATCTCTGGAAGTAATGGATCAGAAATAGAAAGAGCCATACCTACTCTTTGAAAGTCTACTCTTGTTCGTCTCGGATCAGCAGGATTTCCAAGGTTCGAACTAGCAGATTGAAGAGTGTTTTGGGCCCACTTTGGTAACTGAGGAGGATCATAATGGTCGGATTCTGAACCTGATATGTCACGATCATCATGTGTTTCTAAAATATCAGAAATATCAGAACTCATACCTTCATTATCGTTGCATGGATCTTCTTCTGGTGAAGTCGGTGAAATGGCAATTTCTTCCTCAACTAGTTGCAATTCTTGAAGCGGTTCTTCAAATTGCACACTACGCTCTATGAATATCTTTTTAGATCTGATATCCATGAGTTTATATGCTTTTGATTCTTCCCCATATCCTATCAATATGCACTCAATACTTTGTGGATCCAAAGCTCGTCTCTTCTTGGAAGGAATTCTAGCCCATGCAGTAGAGCCAAAAACTCTCAAATTTGACACATCCGGTTTGTGACCAAAGAATGCTTCGAAAGGAGTCATACCTTTCACGGATGAATGTGGAACACGGTTCTGTATGTATGCAACAATATTGATTACTTCATCCCAAATATTTGCAGCCAAACCTTTTGATTCAATCATGCATGTAGCCATCTCTTTCAGTGACCGATTTTTCCTTTCTGCTACACCGTTCTGCTGGGGTGTGTAGGGAACTGTATGTTGGATCTAAATTCCGCTTTGGGCACAAAGTTGCAGCAACACGGACTTAATATATTCTCCACCATTATCAGATCTAAGAGCTTTGATATTGCTCTTAGTGGCGGTCTCAACAGAAGCCTTAAAATCCTTGAATTTTCCAAGCACTTCTGACTTGTTTTTGAGAAAAAACACCCATGTAAAGCGGGAAAAATAATCAATAAATGTCAAAACATACCTTGAACCATTTAATGACATATGGGGTAGCGGACCACTGATATCAGAATGTATCAGCCCCAAAAATGTAGAAGCTCTGCTAGCTTTGCCGCGGTCGAATCTGTGCTCAGTGTGCTTCCCAATAATGCAACCAGTGCATATTCCCTTCGAGGAACGGAGTTGTGGAAGACCATCTACCATGAAATTGTTTGATAACAGTAGTAAATACTTATCATTAAGATGTCCAAATCTTTCATGCCAAAGCCTACTAACCTCATTACCATGTGTGCGAAGAGCAGTGGGATTTGCAAGCGGAATAAAGTGTGAAAACTCATAGCATTTTGCAGTGTGGTTTGCCTTTTCGACTGCAACAAGTCTTCCACTTTTGATATCATAAATTTCAACTGTATTAGGGCTAAATGTAACTTGCTTCGGTTCACTAGTGTGTGTCATTTGATACACAGTAAGAATATTTGAAGCCAAGGAAGGCACATAGAGAACATTCTGAAAGCTTCCATGATCTACATGAATCGTACCTTTGCCCTTTGAAGAAATTTTTGAGTCATCTCCCAAATGGATGGGGATGGAGCTGTTTGGATCGAATAAAGAAAAAGAATCAATATTTTCAGCCATATGATTCGATGCACCCGAATCTATCAAGAGAGTAGTGGTCTTCAAAATAGTTGCCATGAGTGCTTGTCCTCTTTCATGATCATCATTCCTATCCTTCTTCCTTGCACCGTCAGGAAGAGTTATGTTGTTCTTTTCCAAAAGGAGGGCCATTTTATCTATAGTCTTCTTCATACATGAACTTTCGGGATGAAAGCCACGATTGCAATAAGTACATTTAGATTTTTGGTTACCTTCTTTGCCCTTTTGCTTGAACTTCGAACTGGATGGTGCATCCATTTGTTTGCCTTTCTCTCTTTGCTTGTGAGGTTCGAATTTGGGCTTCTCCTTCTTTTGCTTTCCTTTACCATTCGAGATCTTGGGTCCTTGAATATATAGGGCTGAATCTTTGGAGCTTATGGACCCCATTTGAATCAACTTATCATGCTCTTTTGTGACGGACTCAATGAAGGCATTCAAGGTAGGCATCTTCCAATTCGGGGTAGTTAGCCGACCGAATTTGAAAGTAGAGACAAATACCAAATAATCTTTACCAAGCTTGCTGAGAATGGAGAGGATCAATTGCTTATCCTCTTTGATAACTCCATTGTTCTTCAACTGCATGTTCAAGTTCTTGAATTTTGTGAAGAATTCATTAATGGTCTCGAAATTCTCAGGACTAAGGGCAATTAATTCATTCTCTAATTGAAAAGCCCTAAGCTCATCCTGCTTACCAAATAGTGTTTCAAGTTGCTCCCATAAAGCTTTTGGAGTCTTCAATCCGCTGAGATGGAAGTGAAAATCTTTGGAGATGGAGAGACAAAGAAGACCATAAGCTTCATCAAGCTTGTTGTAGTGTTTGGATCTATCTGACAAGGTGTTTGGATCCAATTCAAGACCAAGAGTGACTCGGTAGTAACCTTTTGAACATAATATGATCTCCATATCATCTTTCCAATCAAAATAATTGAATGGGGTGAGGATAGGCTTTGAAGAAGAGTATTCCATTGCTAGGAGCGAGTGCACATTGATGTAGAAATGCTTGTAAGGGCAAAGTAGCGAATGCAATTAATGGAGACAATAACCTGCAAATCACAATAAAACCAAGAACAATGAGGTCGAACAATCCACCCTTTTAGAGTTGCATCACACCTGGGATTGGAGATCAAGCAATGTTGAATAGGTCCAATGTATCAGATCCATGATTTATGTGGAAACTCAAGCTTCTGGAGTGGTATTGGAAGTATTTTCAAGCTTTGCATGCACAGGAGCGAATGCCCTTGAGATCTTTCATGCCAAAACTTTTTGTAATTTTTGAGCAAATTCACTCAAATCCTCTTGTAGAAACACCTGTAGAAAAGAGATATTGTCCCTGCAATGGCTCTGATACCATGTAAAATTAGTCACAGTAGATATAATGAACAAGTAAATCAATCACAACAGATGAACATAGAAAATATGGTGTAAAACTGTGCAAAACATGCACCAGTGCTCAATATCCCAAATAAGGGTGAATAATTACAATACAATACAGTAATAACTGATCAATTCGAATTGACTAAGAAGGTCATTCGAATTACTGAATGGAGTAGCTTGACTCCAACTAGGAGTCCTCATCATCAATCAGTGGTGGTCATCAATGCACAAGAACCAGTCATCCAGGTGTCAATCTGAGTCTAACTAAGTGTAACATGTGTAATTGAAGTGTGTAGCACTGATATAGGGAAGTGGGCTCAGTGGAGGGTGCATGGGAGGCTAACTAAATTCAGAACAAGTCATCTAGTCAATTTGGATGTCCAACGGAGTGAAACAATCAGTCGGGAGTGAAACTAGCCTCAAATCAGGGAGAATCGGAGCTAACTGAGTGTAACTGAAGTGGAACTGCAGGGGTAGGTGAATAAGTGTGCCCTTCTCTGGCAATGGGTGAGAAGTGGGCACCTTCCTGACTAGGATGGCTAATGAACTGATGTAAGAAGCTCCCGGGTGCTAGAATAAGGTGGCTAAGGTGTTGGAGGCATCAACCTGGTGACTGGGATGCATGCAAAGTGCATGCAAACCCTAGAATTTGCATGCAAACCCTAATTGCATGCAAGATCTTGAAAAAGATGATGTGGATATCCGAACACCCCCCCTCAAGCTAGACTATGATGTGCAAAAAATAATGTGGGGCCCTGGTAACTAAGACCAAAGGTCACCCCAATACAATAATCCAAAAAATGTTGAAAATAAACTAAGTGAGGAAAGAGGGAAAACCTAGTGGGAAGGGATATCGAACTGGAAAAGTCATAAACCCAGCAGTTTTGAGCTGAAAAAGAAAAATTTCAAGTTTAGGGGAAATTCTGGTTTTCAAAAGAAAAAATTTCAGAATCGGAATTTTCAAGGAAATAATCCCAGAAACAGTCAGCAGCAGAATTTTACAGCTCCAAGAAACACTCCCAATGCTACCAGAACTAATGATTAAAAGGAACCTATCAAATGTTTTGAGTTTCAAGGTCCTCATTATGCATCAGAATGCATCAAGATGAAGCAGACAGCTAACAATATTCATTCCATATAGACTGAACCTACTGTTGGAGACTTGGCAAGGGAGATGCCCAGAATTAATGTAGCACTCGACAACAGGCAAACAGATCATCAAGTCCCTATGGTAGAGATTGAAGGTATGCTACAAAATCATCCTGTTACTATTTTGATTGATCCAGGTGCTAGCTTAAGTTATATATCACCAGATATTGTAGAAATTTTTAAATTGAAAACGGAAAAATTCAGTAAATCTTGGTTAGTTAGACTAGCAACAGGAACAAAAAGGAAAGTATCTGATTTTATTGAAAGTTGTGCTTTAACCATAAATCAGTTGGAGACACAAACCAAGTTGAATGTTTTACCTTTAGGATCCTATGATATTATAATCGGAATGGACTGGTTAGAAGCCCATCATGTCATTCTGAATTGTTATGAGAAAAGTTTTACATGTTTAAATGATGAAGGAGAAACTGTAGAAGTAAAAGGTATTCCAAGAAAGACATCCCTTAGATAGATTTCAGCCATGCAAGTAAAGAGGGCAATTAGAAAAGGATGTCAATTGTTTGCAGTAAATGTAGTAAATGATGAGTTTATTTGTAAAGAGGACAAACTGAAACTAGAAGACATACCTGT
The DNA here is from genome assembly GCA_027924585.1 of Larix kaempferi. NCBI lineage: Eukaryota > Viridiplantae > Streptophyta > Pinopsida > Pinales > Pinaceae > Larix > Larix kaempferi. The sequence goes on from BSBM01000143.1 coordinate 10,966,481, forward strand.
CCTAAAAGATTTCAAAGATATTTTTCCTGAGGAGATTCCAGGATTACCTCCTAAGAGAGATTTAGACTTTACCATCGAGTTAATACCAAGAGCAGTACCAAATTCTAAAGCTCCATATAGGATGAATATACTGAAATTAAATGAGTTGAAATCACAGTTGAAGGAATTGATTGATAAAAACTATATAAGACCCAGTGTGTCTCCTTGGGGAGCACCTATTATATTTGTTAAGAAGAAAGATGGTACCTTAATACTGTGCATAGATTATCGTCAGCTGAATAATATGACAATCAAGAATCGATATTTGTTTCCCCAGATAGACGATCTATTTGATCAGCTACGTGGAGCAACGATATTTTCAAAGATTGAGTTAAGATCAGGATATCATCAAGTACGTGTGAAGGATGAGGATATTTTCAAAACAGCCTTGGGTGAAAACGTGAAGGTGGGTAACACTTTCGTGAGAAACGAGTGGGAAATCGTCTTAGCGGAAATTATTCGGCCGAATAATTTACATTATTCGGCCGAATAATTTACATTATTCGGCCGAATAATTTAAATTATTCGGCCGAATAATGAAAAGGTTATTCGGCCGAATAACCATGAACAGTTCTCCGTCCAGCCTAACAGAGATCCTTGAAATGTGTGCAAACAGTTGCCGGACGGAAAAAAAATTTTGGCAATAGTTTATTCGGCCGAATAATTATTCGGCCCGAACAATTAATCGGTCGAACAATTACTCGGCCAAACAATTATTCGGCCGATTAATTGTTCGGCCGATTAATTGTTCGGCCGAATAATTATTCGGCCGATTAATTGTTCGGCCGAACTATTTTTCTGCATAAAAGCACAGCATCGGCTGCCATTTGGCATTCTTTGCTGTAAATTTGCTGGACCCCGCAGCGGGCCCAAATCGCCTCTGTCGCCACCTTGCCGCTATCCGACGACCCGCCTGCTGACGCTCCGCGAACTGCTGCTACAGTTCGCCACCATCCTGTTTCCCCACGACTAGCTGTTGCTGCCTGTCTTGTTGATGCCCGTCGGCTATACGGTTGATAGCTCGTCGCCTACGTTCGCCACCCTGCTGTGTGCCGACGACTCGCTGATGCCCTGCGATCTGTTGCTGCTCGTCGGCTTTACGGTAGATAGTTTTTCGGTTTGTTGGCTGGTTCATGCTCTTTCTTGTTGGGTGTAGCTCGTCGTCAGTTACGCTTTGGGTGGCAGGTTGCCCGTTTGTTTTGCTGCGTGGAGGCGGTTGCGGTTTTGTTTGCAGGCTTCAAATTTGTCATTTAGTTGCGTTTTTTTCATAGTTGTGTTGTTTTGATTCTGGCTGTGTATGTGATATGTTTAGTTGATGACATTTTTTTCTGCTTGGTGAAGGAATAAGTTTCGTGGAGCGTTGGTGGAACGAATAATAGCGGTGTCGTTTGGATACAGGTATGTCGCATATTCTGCCCATTAGTTTGTGGCATTAGAAAAAAATTAAAAAAAATCTGTTATGGCTGTTAAAATTAGAAGTTTTAACTTTTTTATAATCAATGTTGATTTTAGAGATTATTTTATGTGCATGAACAGGGTCCATCTACTCTGCACATGAACTCTGTTCATGAGCAGAGTCCATGTAGTCTGCACATGAACTCTGTTCATGAGCAGAGTCCATGTACTCTGCACATGAACTCTGGTCATGAGCAGAGTCCATGGACTCTGCACATGAACTCTGTTCATGAGCAGAGTCCATGGACTCTGCACATGAACTCTGTTCATGAGCAGAGTCCATGGACTCTGCTCATGACTCTGTTCATGAGCAGAGTCCATGGACTCTGTTCATGAGCAGAGTCCATGGACTCTGCTCATGACTCTGTTCATGAGCAGAGTTTATGGACTCTAAGAGGTTAATGAACTGTTCATGAAGTGTACCACAAGAGTATTAAACCTTTGTAGTAATTTAAGCCTGCTTGTATTCGAAGGCAAACAAGTATATTCAGGTTATGCTCGTAAATAATATCCATAAGTTTATGTTAGGCATAGTCGTGCATGCCGTGCTAGGTATTAAACCTTAATAAGGTAGTATTAATAGTTTATTACAGGATAAGCTGTATTACGACCATGTTATATTTAATTAGCCTGATTCTAATCCTCGTTATTATGCCTCGTTATTATGCTTGTAATTTAATTATTAATACCGAAGCACATCTATATTACCTGGAAAGCTAATCTGGTTAAAAGTAATGCTCTTTACTGTGCCTGGTTTAATCCGAGTAAGCTTATTTCTGGTTAATAAGAGCCTATAATATTTTAATTAATGTGGCAGGAAATTGTAATTGACTAATCACTTCACCATTAACACTGTATAATGAACACAGTCCATGGACTCTGCTCATGAACTCTATTAATGAGCAGAGTCCATGGACTCTATAATAGATATATTTACCCTAAGCATAGCTAGGTCCACTATTTTACAAATTAATAGAGTTGTTTTGCTTAAATGTTTTATGTATTTAACGTTCAATTTGGTGTATAAATAGAAACATGTTTTATTTGCCGAGAGATAATATAATGGGGTAGAGCAGAGTTCATGAACTCTGCTCATGAACTCTGTTCATGAGTAGAGTTCATGAATTCTGCTCATGAACAAAATTCTGCTCATGAATAGAACTTTGCTCATGAACAGAACTCTGCTCATGTTATGGTCTTTTTTATATATAAAAATGGTAAGATATTTTTTATATCAAACAACATAACGTGTATTTGTCTTATTCTTATGGAATGCAACGCCATGGCTTCTTTATATAAATGGATATTTAAACCCTAAACTTGAATGAGTATCATATTAAGTTTCCCTTAAAAGTTCTATGTTCTTAGGTATTTTTTTTATAAAAATGAAGGAATGTTTGTTTATTGAGATATAGAACAAAAACATAAGTGATCAGTGAAAAATTTGGAAGATTATTGTGTACTATTACAATTAAATGATTATAAGATGATTATTGATGTTATGTTTATGGTGCAATAGTGTTCTTAGAGCTAGAAGAGGAACTTACGAAAGAAAATAATTATAATATTTTAGGTGGCTCTAAATTTTGTATGCAGATTTTTAAGAGATGCTTTTAAGTTTGTAGAATGAACATGTACAATTTCAATGTGTGGAAGTTGTTTTATCATAAATATAAATTAGAAATCTCTTAATAAGTGGATATATATGTTATACTAATTTAGCCAGCTCTACATTTTGTATGCAGGTCCTTAATAGATATGTTTTTAAGTTTGTAGAGTTAACATGTACAACTTTAGTGTGTGTAAATTGTATTATTATAAATATGAGCTAGAATTCTCTTAATAAGAATATATATATATGTTTAGTGAGATGTTTGTTCATTGACATATGTATTTCAACCATATTTGTTGGATTAAAAGTTATTAAGGTTATTATACTACTTCAATTAATCATGTTATGACTTATATTTGATAATGAAATGATTATTAGATATATCTTTATGCTGCAATATTAGTGATGGTAAGGAATTTTAGGTAATTAATTAGAGTTAGGAGGGGGACTTACATTTTGTATTTTTTTATCAAATATTGGCTTAATGTTTGTAGAATAGTCATGTACAATTACAATATGTTAATGTTTGTGTAAATTTAGAAGTTATATCAAATGGAAAGAGAGTCTTCGAGGGGAAAGCGTAGGAGGTCATCACAATCCTCAGGAATTGGTGTTCCAGTTGGTAGTCGAAGGTTGTCGAATTCACCGAGAGGTTCGAGTTTATTGCATGGGTCCCAGTCATTTGATCATCAACAAGTTCGAAGGGGTACACATGATTCTCCTTCATCTTCTGTGGGAGAGCGTCGATCTCAACCTTCTATTGGTATGAACATTAATGTTTAATAAAGTATAAATTGTATTTTTTTGTGTTTTGAAGTTATGGACAAGGTTAATTCTTGACTATGGCTATATTTGAAGCAGAGCGACATTCAGAAGATGTGCGTAATTCGATGGAGCGAGGGGGAAATCAAGATAGGATTGTAGATGATGAAATAGGTGTGGGTGGAGAGCAAGGTCCTGAAGATCCTCCTAGAGCTAGGACAACATATGTTCCACTAGATGAGGGGTGTACACCCATATCAACTTATCCATCTGATTTACCTGATGAGCTTCCATGGCAAGGTGTTGTGCAACAAACTATTCTTGAAAGTTGTAGATCCCATTATGACAGGTTGAACAATGATTTTTGTTCTTTGGATCTCCCTCTAGAGAGCCGACAAAGTCTAGAGATTGTTTTGGCGTCTTTGCAGAAATTCATTGATGCATATGAGGAACTTGGACCAACTACAAATAGTTTTGTTCATTTGATGCGGATGCGAAGGGACCAAGTTATGGGTCCAGATAAGTGGGAGGTTGTGAAGGAGAGAGTCACTAGAGAACAAGCCAATTCAATGTTCAATTTCAAAGAAGGCCTTAAGCGAAAAATGTTGAAAGTGCAATATTTCAAGCATCCTCAAATTGCACATTTAATATATGATCGATTTCTTGCAGCTTATGGTCGATTGCCTTGGAACGATGAGGTTCCTAATTATTTTGCTAGATTTTTTTATGCAGAGTTTTTTTTAGGTATGAAGCCTAACTATACTGATGTTCCCTCTGACTTTTATGGAGCCGGAAAGGGTAGAATATATAATCGAAAAGGTGCTCTCAGAGACCCTACCACTATACAACCTCCACCTGAGATACCTCGTCCACCAAGGGTTGTGGCTTTAAGATCAGAGATGGAGACAACATCTCAACTAGGGACAGTTGGAAGGGAATCGGTAGGTGATGGTTTAGCTTCAGCTCTTGCTGGAGTAGAAGTCGGTTTGGTGCGAGAGAGGGCTCGTGTTATTCTTCGTCAGAGTTTTGTCTACAAGACGAATGACGAGGTAGATGCATTGAGCATTGATGATCTCAGGGCTTATGCTAAGTCTTGTCGAGATATAGCTTCAGATGTGTTATCCAATGACACATCGAGCATGGGAGAGGTTTGTTGATTATGCTATGACAATCTATTTGATTTTTTTTAATCATTTTGAATTGAATTTTTTGCTACATGGGAATAAATATATTAAGCAAATGTATTTTGTCTGCAGTTTACGTCAATGTTAAATGCAAATAATTTTCGAGTCTCCAGTAGTCAAAATCGAGAGCATCCTAGTCAAAATGAAGAGCGCTTAGGAGAGGTATTTTAATTATAATATTTAAGATTGAACATGATATTTTTTTTGTTTGCTTGAATTTTAATAAATATCAATGTATCTTATTGTTAATTTGACTTATTTATGCAGGTTTCATTAGATTCCAACTTTTTAGATGATTTACCATCTCTTGTGAGCTAATGATTTTAATTTTTTTGTTTTGGTTTTAAGTTAATTGCTTAATTTATTATTTGTATCTACTATGTTTTATTTATTAACAAAATTTAAATTTTAGGGAAGAGACCATTTAGAAATTGGGGGCGAAGATGTGGGGTCTCTAATGAATGCAGATATTGCCACTGAGGTAATTTTGTTGAATTAGAAATGATCTTTGATATATAAGTTTAATGTTTTATATTTTTTTGATTTATTTGAAAATTGTTTTTGTACATGTTGCAGCTTGGCTCTTTGAGGTCCTTTGGAGCTAAAGGAAAGTCTCTAGGGGAAAAAAGTGGTGGACATGCATCCAAAGAATTTGATGTATGATTTTTTTAATAATTGAATTGTTTTGTAGATGAGTTTAATATCTTAATATTTTGAATTTAGTTTAAAATTGTTTAAATAATTTATGATCTAAATTTATAATTTGTTTTTTTGTGTATTGTAGGTGGAGTTGAGTCCCAGGGAAGGTCCTAGTGGAAAATAGTGGAAAGATATTGGTCTAGATGGATAGTGGTTCAGACTTTATTGTTTTTGTTGATATATATATTTTTTAGTTGTTTTGAACATGGAGGGCATTTATTTTTTGATTATATATACATGTACATTGAATTCACATGTTCATCAACTTTTTTTTGGATTATATACATGAGTACATGTCTATTATTTCTCATTTGGTAAATGTTTAGAATATGTTTTGCATGAATGTTTAAAGTGTTTTGATAATATTTATAATATGTTTTGCATGAATGTTTAAAATGTTTTTATAGGTGTAATCCAAGGTTAGGAAATGTTGAATGATGAGAATGAATGTTATGAAGTTAGAAAATGTTGAATGATGAAAATGAATGTTGAATGTTAGGAATGTTTAAAATGTTATTCCAAGTTGGGAAATGTTCAATGTTGAGAATGAATGTTATGTTAAGAATCAATGTTGAGAAAAAATGAATGGGAGGTGTTAGAGAAAAAAGAATGTTGGGAAAGAATGAATGGGAGGTGTTATGGAAAAAGGAATGTTTTTATAGGTGTAATCCAAGGTTAGGAAATGTTGAATGATGAGAATGAATGTTATGACTTGCTAGAAAATGTTGAATGATGAGAATGAATGTTGAATGTTAGGAATGTTATGACTTGTTAGAAAATGTTGAATGATGAGAATGAGTGTTATGACTTGTTAGAAAATGTTGAATGATGAGAATGAATGTTGAATGTTAGGAATGTTTAAAATGTTATTCTAAGTTGGGAAATGTTATTCTAAGTTTAAAATGTTAAAATGTTATTCTAATTTGGGAAATGTTAAATGTTAGGAATGTTTAATATATGTTAAAATTTTTGATAGAAACATGGATGAATTAGGAAGTTTAAAAGCAAATATATGTTAAGATCAAATTTTGATATAATGGATTTTTAATTAATTTAATTTTTATTTTCAATTTTCAGGTATATTTGATGCGGCTGAAATCATGGCAAATGGGGGTAACGGTTTTTTTGTTTTTTAATCATAAGCGAAGGTTCCAGGATTGTGAAGTTTGTGCTAGATTAGAGCAATGATTTTAAACAACAATTTGACGGATTTTCGTTCATTTGTTGTAAATAATCATTTCTTTAATTTAGCATAAGCTTCACAATCCTGGAATCCTTGCTTGTGATTAAAAATCAAATGATCGTTATCTCCATTTGCCATGATTTCAGTTATGTGAATTTGCACAAGCGATATTTTAAATTAAAGATATGGGAAGGAGAACTTGGTGACAATTTTAAGACATCTATTTAAGATCATATTTATGGTGAAGTATGTATTAAAAAAACATGTTCGATGGAATTAAAATAATACAAAATTTAATAGGTCTTTTTGTGATTTTTCGTTAGTATCAATCAACCAAAAGTAAAAATTCGGGGCGGAGTGGGGATAGCCACATCCGTTATCTCATCCCTTAGTGGTCTAATAGACATATGGGGACCCGAATAAAGTAATTTTGAATTTTCAAATTATATTTGAATTCATTTTTAAGCATGTGAAAGTACAACCATTTAAGTTTTTATGTTAGTTGTCATTCAAGAAAATATTCATAAAATCTCAATGAAAAAATATACTGTGCACAACAATTTTGATAATTGGACAAAAAATATATTGCACACAACAATTGACATGGACAAAAATATAGATCAATTTATTTTTGATATGTAGTTAAAAACATCGCAATGGAATACCATCTTCAACTATCCGTTCATGGTCACATATGGATAGTTTCCATTTTTTGGTTTTTAATTGTTTTTTTTATGGAACTTGTATCAATTTTATTCGAGATGCACATACTAAATGACTATATTGACAACATATAACATCGGGCTCATAATCTTGAAAGTAGACATAATTTTTAGTCATGTGTGTCTGTTGAAAAAAGTAGCCTTTTAAAATGATGGATCATCTTTCGTATGTAAATCCGTTGTCGTTGTAGTCCTCCAATAACTTCATTTTTCCTTCAGTGCATCGCATCAAATAATATTTGACATTTTCGTTGTTGTCTACAGGTGCAATCACAGCGAAAACATCTCCTGTGCAAGTTATGATTGGTGTTAGTGTATTTAAATGAATTAAATTGACTACTTATGGCGATGGATTAGAATGAACAATTGATTAAAAAGTCAAAAACAAGTTTATTACCTTCTCTTACGAGATCTGAAATTCTATCGCCATCAGACGATATTGCTATTTCTTCTGATTCTAATTCTTCAACACTTGCTAGAGGCATTTTTCCTTTTGGATTAATCTCTGTGTGTCTCCAAGCTTTTACGTAGTTGTTTGTTATGTTTTCACAAACTTCTGTAGACTCGACATTTTCAATGCAAATATGACAAAAGCATGATTGCTTTCTACTGTCAAATGCAAACACGTTGTGAAATGATTTTGTTTGAATAGAGTGAAGATCTCTAGTTCCATGTATGGTGCTAGCGTCATATGGTATTGATCTATTTATATCTTGGATCCCAACAAGCCAAAAAAACCTACACAATAAATAGTGTACATGTGTACTTAAATGTTAGTATATACATTTTTTTAAATTTTAAGAAATAATATAAATTAAAAAATAGTGGACATACCTGCGCACGTCTTTTGATTGTTGATTATAATCATGGCTTAGATTTAATTGACACCATTGGACAACCTCTGCAGCTGAATGAAATCGTGCTGAATAATAGTTCATTTGCCATCTTCGAAGTGCTCTTTTCACGCATGCTCCTGCACCATCATGCTCACCTTTTCCATGCCCAGTTTCAAAGAAATTCCAGCGATGTTTAATGTTCAGCGCTTTATGAAGTCGACATAACCAAAAAAATGATCGGGAAGATTTAAATTGACCCGCACATCCATCAGACCATATCCAATGCTCTTTGAATTTGACTTCGCGTTTTTTCAGTGATTCATAGAAAATATTTTCTATACAATGTTGGACAAAATGTGTGTCGTGTGTACGATCATCGCTGATATAGAAGTGATATTCTTTAATCACATCTCGATTGTCACATGTGCTTTCAATGCCATCGACATCCTGTTGAGAATGTCTATATACGACATGGACAAATATCGAAACTTGGTCAGAGTGATAGTATTCACTCTGTATTTCTTTTTGTGCAGCAAATGTATAGTTTTCAGCAAAATCAACCACCGACAAAATTGTTCCGGGCGGAAAAATTTCACGAGACTGTTTGAATTGAAGATCTTGCCATCGTGCTCTATGTGAATGCTGGGTGTATTTATAAATTTCGCTTTCAAATTTTTTGAGAAAATCTGTGACGCATATCTTGTCTTCTAGCAAATCAATTCTTTTGGAATGTGAATCACTAGAACTTGTACTATAGTTGATGTATTCGTATCTCTTCCAATCAACATTTACATTTGACAACGATTGATCATTGTCGATAGGGTATTTATTGTGGAATAACACCAAATTTCCACAATGATGACAATGTTTTCCATTGACACATTTCTTTGAATAAAATACTTCATCGTGATTTCTCTCACATAAAATTTGAGATATGAATTCACGTATCGTTGGCGGAGGTGGTGAATTTGTCCAAAACATTTTACCAAATTCAAAAAACGTATCATAATATAACTGAAATTGCACATGATAACGGCAACAACATGTATCACGTATATTTATAGGTCGAACATACCATGGTTTTTGTTGCACAAATGTAGTGATTGATATATTAATTCCACGATGATCTTCCTTGAATTTATTGAACAATTGTACTTGTGTCATGTCCATTATATGTTTTGGTTGGCTTTCATATACATTTCGTGATATTCTTTTGCGTATCACATCTCTTGCATTTGGTGAAACTCGAGCATGTTCCAACCAATATTCTCGTACAATATCTTTAACCCCTGCTCCTAATCTATCTTTGTAAGGTTGTCTACAAATAATTGCCCAACAAGCAAGTTCATTATTTTCATCTATTTGCATTCTGAATTTGCTATGTTTGTATAATGTTTTTCTTGATGTTCCAACTGCTTTTGCTAGTTCTGTTGTCAAACGCTTTGTTTAGTACTAGCTGAAAGAATTGCTGTATGAATTGCTTTACGTGCAGCACTGATATCTTTCTTCTTGGATTTTCCAAATTTTTTTATTGCATCGCCTATATTTTCCATCACATTTTGTTTCAATTTAGACTCTTTTGTTACTTTGTGAATACCCAATAACGATGTAGCACCTTCTAATTTCTTGGACACTAATAAACATCTCAAAATTTGTGCTTGTCCTGCTATTGAGTAATCTTTGAGAACTTCATCATAAAATTTTGTAGCACGATATCGTGCAACATGTATTGGTAGTTTTTCTCCATATTTGTCGCAATCAATGTCTTCTAACATTTCATCATCAATAGTAAAAGTACCTATACATCAAGTTAAATTTAATTTAACATATATCAAAAAATAAAATTCATTATAAAAAAATGAATTTGGAAAATATATGATATATACATACCAGGTTCAATTTCTGGATTTTGAACTTGATCTTCAATATTGATTTCATCGACATTAGCATGTAAATCACTATTTACATCTTCTACAATGTTCTTTTCAACTTCAATTTGTTCTTCTTGTACTCTATTTTCAATTTCCATTTCTTCAACATTGTCATGTAAATCTGTATTTATATCTTCAATAGTTCTCTCTTCCGTTTTAGCAACCCTTTGTTTTTTGGCAATATATCTGAGTTTTTGTTTCTCTCTATTATCATCATCATCACGTTTACGATCATCTTTTCTTTTACGATTTCTCTTATTGCCCATGGTTGTTTAATCTATAGACGATAAATTAAAGAATCATGTTACTTTATAGTAAAAACAAATAAATTAAGATTTAAAAACATTTACGGAATTTATAAAAACATGAACTGAAATTTACTTTACCTTTTAAAAATTTTGTAAGAGTCTTTTGAAGAAGATTTCTTTGGAATTAACTTTCCTTTGAAAAAATTCTCTGAACAAAAATCTTCTTTGGAAAATAATAAAAACACCTTGTGCCAAGGAAGAAAATAAAACACCTTGTAAATAAATCTTTGTTGTAAAATTCATTCCAATAATACTTTTTTGAAAAAATATCTACGAAAAAAACCACTAGAAAAAAATACTTTCAATAAAAACTTATTTATAAATATATCTGGGAAAAAATCATTGTAAAAAAACAACTCTTTGAAAAAAACCCAATTTCAAAGAAATAAGAAGTACAAAATTACCTTGTAAAAAATCCTTTGCAAAATAAGATAACTATTTGAAAAAACTCCTTTCAAATAAATAAGAAGTGCAAAACTACTTTGGAAAAAAATCATTTGCAAAATACCTTAGCAAAACAACTATTTGAAAAAACCTCTTTCAATTAAATAAAAAGTGCAAAGCTACTTTGAAAAAAGAACCTCCTTGCAAAGAACCTCCTTGCAAACATGTCTAAGAAAAGAAATATTTTGAAAAAACTCCTTGCAAATATCCCTTAAAAAAAACACTTTCAATGTGTTTTGGAAAAAAGAAGAAGAAACATACTTTGTAAAAATCTCTTTTTCAAAAAAATGTTTTCTTTGCAAATATACAACAAGAAAATAAATATTTGGAAAAAACTTCTTGCAAATATGCCTTAGAAAAAAAATTTCTTCAATGTGCCTTTGGAAAAAAGAAGAAACATACCTTGTAAAAACCTCCTTTTGCAAAAAATGTCTTCTTTGTAAAAATGCAATAAAAAAGAGATATGTTGGAAAAACTCCTTCAATGTGCCTTTTGTAAAAAAGAAGAAGACATAGTTTGTAAAAACCTCTTTTTGCAAAAAATGTCTTCTTTGTAAAAATGCAATAAGAAAAGAGATAGTTTGGAAAAACTCCTTGCAAATATGCCTTGGAAAAAAAAACTCCTTCAATGTGCCTTTTGTAAAGAAGAAGAAGAAACATAGCTTGTAAAAACCTTATTTTGCAAAAAATGTCTTCTTTGTAAAAATGCAACAAGAAAAGAGATAGTTTGGAAAAACTCCTTGCAAATATGCCTTAGAAAAAAAAACTCCTTCAATGTGCCTTTTGTAAAGAAGAAGAAGAAACATACCTTGTAAAAACCTCCTTTTGCAAAAATTATATCCTCCTTCCGAAATTGGTTTGACAAAAAAATGCGAAGTTCAAACATGCGAAAATAATGAATTAACTTTACGTTTATTTATATGAGTATAAATTTTTATTTTTATTTTTTTTCCGGCCGACGTAATTTTTTTTCCGTTTAGTTATTCGGCCGAATAACCTTCGTTATAAGTTACGGCGCCGTTACGGAAAAAATTTATTCGGCCGAATAATTATTCGGCCGAATAATTATTCGGCTGAATAATCTCTGAAACATGACCGATTCAGATCTCTGCAAAATTTTCAGGTTTCTCCATTTTCGGAAGGAGAAAACCACCTCTTACACAACAAAACGAATGTCGGACTTCATACCAGTAGATTCATCATTGAATCTACTTTACGAGGGTATAAATTTTGTTGTATATAGATAAGAACTGATATTTTTTAAGTTTTATATTTGTAACATGTGTCGAGTTATGATTCAGCTCTTTAAAAAAACAGCGAAAAGAAAAATCCATAACTTTGTAAATACAACACCAAAAAAATCGAAGAAAATGTGGGTCGATTCATTGACGTGTCTACTTCAAAAGGGTGGTCGTAGATTTTTTGATTTTATAGCGGGTTGAGAGAAAAGTGGTGCAACAAAAAGGTTGTTGAAAATCGACTGAGTTTCCCCATAGATCGACTTTAAAAAAATATAATAATTAATATAGAGGTCCATTGGATGCAAACTTATAGTCACGCGTTAGTACATTGTGTGTAGATTGTCGTAGCATTTTCAGTTTTTGCAAAACACAAGTCTAACAATGATTTTAGTGGTGCAACAAATCATAACTCTTTTGTAGTCTTTTCATTTTATAAGAACACACTGTCAAACATTTGCGAAATCGACATATCAAATCTTAATAAAAAAAATTGAAAAAATTATGAGTAGAAAGCTAACATAATTCTACAAAAGTTTTCTTTTTACGGCAAAGTGAAATTTTAAATAAAAATATCACTTTTGTTCCCCCGAAGTTGGAAGACATGAAAAAAACAGAATTATTTTCTCACGAGACCCCCCAAAATAGACACCCATCTTCATTTTTTCACCCCCTTTAGAAATCGATATGGACATTATGAGTTCGTAGTCATGCCATTTGGCTTGACTAATGCTCCGGCTGTATTTATGTGTTTGATGAACAATATTCTGCACAAATACTTAGATAAGTTTGCTATTGTGTTCATAGACGACATTTTATGTATTCTAAAAGAAAAGAAGAGCATGACGAACATCTACATATTATCTTACAAGTTCTGAGAAACCATCAACTATACGCTAAGTTTAGTAAGTGTGACTTTCACAAAGACAAAATTCAGTATCTAGGACACATAATTTCTAAGGAAGGAATCTCGGTTGACCCCAATAAGATAAAAGCCATTAATGATTGGTTGGTTCCTAAGGATGTGTCGGATGTAAGATCATTTATGGGTATTATTGGATATTACAAAAAATTTATAAAGGATTTTCAAAAATTGCAAACCCCATAACCTCCTTACAGAAGAAAGGGAAGAAATTTGTGTGGGATCAGAAATGTTCAGACAGTTTTAAGAAGCTAAAGGAATTATTAACTACAACACCTATTCTGAGAATAGCAGATCCTAATAAGGATTTTATAGTATGTACCGATGCATGTAATGATGGACTCGGTGGAGTCCTAACACAAGAGGGACATGTTGTTGCATACGAATCTAGAAAGCTGAAAATACATGAGAAGAACTGCTCTACTTATGATTTAGAGTTATTAGCAGTAATTCACGCTTTAAAAATGTGGCGTCACCACCTTATTGGCAGAAAATTTACCTTGTTGACAGATAACATGGGTCTGAAATATTTATTAGATCACACAAATCTAAATGCTAGACAAGCTAAATGGTTAACTTTTCTAAGTGAATATGATTTCGAAATTCAGCATATTAAAGGGAAAGAGAACAAGGTTGTTGATGCATTAAGTTGTAAATCAAAACTGAATTTTATTTCAACCATTAGTACTTACTCAATAGATTTAGAAAATCAGATCCTTAAAAGGAGTGAAACAGATGAAGAATACAGAAAATTACAAGAAAAGACAGCAAATAACAATTATGAAAATTCTATGGCAGATTGCAGTCTAAAGGAAAATGGATTGTTATTATACAAAAACAGATTGTATGTACCCAACATACCAGAAATAAAAATTCTGATTTTAAATGAGATGCACAAAAGCCATTACTCCAGTCATCCAGGTTATCAGAAAACCATCACTAGGCTACGGAAAGAGTACTATTGGCCAAGAATGAAGGATGAAGTAGCAGAGTACATAGCTAAGTGTTTGGACTATCAAAAAGTGAAGGTTGAACATCAACATCCGGCTGGACTGTTGTAGCCATTGCCTATACCTAGCTAGAAATAGGAAGTGATAAGCATATATTTTATTACCGGACTACCCAAAAATCAGAAACAAAATGACTATATCGTTGTGGTAGTAGATAAACTCAACAAGGCTGCACACTTTATATCTGTGAAAACTACTCATAAGGCTCCAAACATTGCAGAAATATTCATGAAGAAAATTTTTCGATTACATGGTATACCGAAAGTGATAATTTTAGATCGTGACTCTAAGTTTACTGGAAACGTTTGGAGGTATTTGTTTAAAGGGTTGAATACAACCTTAAACTTCAGCACAGCATTTCATCCACAAACGGATGGACAGAAAGAAAGAGTGAATCAGGTATTGGAAGACTTGCTGAGAATGTATGTTAAGGATCAGCTTGGTAAGTGGGAAGACTAGTTGCATTTAGCAGAATTTGCATATAATAACCATTATCATGCATCAGCCAGGCTTATCCCTTTTGAAATTCTTTATGGTAGGAAATGTGATACACTTGTTTCTTGGAATGATCCAGTAAATAGAGTTATTTTAGGACCTGAATTGTTGCAGGAGTTAGAACTAATTGTGAAACAGGTACAAAGAAATCTTAAAGCTGCCCAAGATAGGTAAATGAGTCAAGCATATCTTAAAAGGACTCATAAAAAGTTCCAGGTTGGTGAACATGTTTTCCTCAAGGTAAGACCAAAAAAGAGTTCATTGAAATTGGGAAGTTGTGCCAAGTTGGCACCCAGGTATTGTGGTCTTTTCAAAATATTGTCAAAGGTTGGACCAGTGGCATACCAACTGGCTTTGCCACCAAATTTAAAGATACAAAATGTTTTTCATATATCATTTTTAAAGAAGTATGTACATGATGCTACTCATGTTGTAAATTGGAATGATTTACAGGTGGGACAAGACAGCGATTTTTAGGTGGAACCGGACTGTATCCTCGAAAGGATGGAAACTCTACTCTGGAATTGCATCATTGGGCAGGTAAAGGTGCAATGGAAGCACCTTAGCCAAGAAGAGGAAACCTGGGAGTTGGAGAGTAGTATGCGGGCATCATACCCAACTCTGTTTCAAAAACACTCAGAGGGTGATTAAGCAACATCGAGGACGATGTTGAGACTTAAAGGGGGGTGTATGTCACCTACCCAAATTTTGAGAATATTATTCTATTTTGCAAAATACTTTATGTTAAGTTTTAATTACAAACTTTTGTAATTATGACCAAGTTTGGTCAAGGATGAATGTAATTACTGATTATTATTATTTAATAAATTAAAATAGGAAACAAACACCCAAGGGAACTGTTAAATGAGTGTTCACTGACCCACTAGGAGGAATGGAAGCTGTTAGAAGGTATGGGACAAATGGCAGCATTTGCACTCCACCACTAGCTGTTGGTTATGGGACAACTACCCCTAAATTTGTGGCATTATCCCCCAGGTGGGTGGAAGAAAGCATTCAGCTCATTAATGACCAATTAACCACTAAAAGGCCTAGGCAACCTACATAAGCCAATTCGAATTGTGCAGGTGGCCCCTTACAATATTTTCTACAGAAATATTCCTCAAGTGCATCAGGTGATCACTGAGAGATTCAAATAGGGAGGCGATGTGAGAGTGCAACTGTGAATCTACTAAATATACTGAGAAGTCAAACTAGAGGTGCTGGTGCAAGTCTTTTTGACTGTTGAGTCTTGATGATTGGAAAATCTATATTCTACTGCAAGTTGATGTACTAAGGCTTCTACAGAATCTTCCTCCTGGTGGTTTAGTGAATAGGCTCGGGGGTCCTAAGGCAAGTAAGTTGGCTGTCTTCAGGAGTAGGTTGGGTGGAACAGGCTCCTTAGGTGGTTTGTTCTCCTACAAATTATCAGGTTCAATTTTTCTGTTGTTATTTCAGTCAATTAAACTCTGCATTTATCAGTAAGAAATTATTCTACTTTCTAACCTAAGTATGTTTTCTACATGAAATTGATATAATAGATGAAATGATTGGTAAAATGACTTCTCTGCATTTTTTCCCATGTTGGTTTCTGGATCGTACTCTAGTACAGGAAGTGAAATTAAGATCAGATAACTGATGGGCAGAATGCCAAGTGAATAGATAGATTGATACTATAGTGTTCTTCTAATTTCTAACATTTACATGTTTTAAACTCAGAAACATAACAATATATAATAAAAAGTTATAGAAAGCATTCTCTTGTACTTACTTATAAAAGAAAAACAATTCATTTCTGAATAGAACTATATTTCTATTTATCACTAACCATTGTTGCAATCTATTACCATGTATTCTTTGCAAAGATATTTTGAATATCAAATGTTTCATGCATTACATTTCAGGCTTTATTAATTCTAGGTTCTAACAGTTGCAAAAAGTCTTGTAATCAGAGTTATTAAATTTAAATAATAAACAGATATTTATCTTTCATGTCATAAAGTTATTTCAGCAAATATATCTCATATTCTCTTTTTACTACTAACTAGGGTTTCTTTTTCCAAGTTACATCATAGTTAGAATCCAAAACATTCTATCTTGTTATCATTATGTTTTAGGATCAAATCAGAATCCTTAATCTAGAAAATTTAAATCAATTTCATTTTATTGATAGAATCGAAATTGATCCGATGTTTGCAATACTTAGCAATTATTCAAACTTTCATATTATAAACACATATTTACAAATTCTTTTAATCAAATAAAATACGCATTCAACATCCTATTTACTTTTTGACCAAACACTATGTTCATTTTATTTTCGAAACAGTAACTGAAACCATAGATTCGATTCATTATCGAATTTGTTACAGTAGCAATTACTTAAACTGACTCTCGGCCATTATTCAAAACTATTGAACATTAACACTTTTCAATATAAAACATTGTTTTAAACACATTGTAAAGCCAAGGATCGAATCCTTCAACTATTAACCTGTTTCAAGTAAATACTATAGTTCCATTTTCCATTCAACCCAAAATTAGCGTAGTCCATCTATTCGTTTCACAGAGACATTTTTAATAACATAAAACTTGTTATCAAAACAAATTACTATCTATTTCTTCATCAACGATTTGGGATTCCCAACATTACATAGTAAAACATTGAAGTTTTAGAACCGTAAGTGCCAAACAAAATGATGAGGGTTTATCCCTTAGGGTTTACAACTTCAAAAAATGAGATACATTTCCACTAATAAATTACAGTAGACATTTCATTAACTAGACTAGCCAACACCTTAGTAGTTGGGCAGACAACATTACTGTTCACAAATTACATTCAATGGACAAAAACCATGCTAGAAATCCAAACACCTCGAACCTTGTTAAAACATCATTCGTCGACCCCAACTGAACAAGGATGAACAACGAGGTAAGGAAACCACTGAGGCTTACCGGTGGACAAGCAGATCTGCCCCATGACTCTCAAGTGAATGGTCCTCCGACGAAAGCAAACCTGTCACAAAAACCACGAATGGTTAAACAAGTTACTGGATATATATTTATGAAGGCTTTTTAACAGTAATGGGTAGAAGAACACTTTACCTTCGCATTGAGAAGACTCTCCTGCAAACAAGGCCAACAAAGCCACCATCCAGCTTGGAAGAGGAAGTTCCAGATCTGAGAAAACAATAAGTTTACCAAGTTTTGAGAGTCAAAATCGGCGCCATCGCTTCAACAAAGACCTTGGACAAACATCTCACAAACTCACGCAGTAAAACCAGCTACAGACTTAACCTATCAACATATTAACTACTGCAACTTTCACTACAGAGGCTCAGCTTCTTAACATGACTTCCACTTGCAGGTTGAATACACACAGGTCACGGGTTCGAGCTTGGTGAACCTCCAACTATCAAAACCCTAGAACTCCTCGGCCTATCGGCCTCTCCCCAAGACCATTACCTTGCAAAATGAATTCCGAGAAACATGGTTCAACATGGTTGTAGTATGTAGTTAGGGTTTTTCCATTACAATCTCAAGAATCACAAATCAACGGTGAATATTGTTGCCAACCGAGTACGTTGGAAAGTGGGCAACCACTACATTTAACACTTCAATAAATGTTACAACCACGACAATGCCAACACGGTATGCCAACGAACAACATTATAAATATCCCAGAGAAGGATCGTATCTCAACAATGCACAGCTCGGATTCTTAACTATATCATTCACCAGGTTTCACGTGAAGTGGATGATGTGGATGGACAACAGGACATTCCACCATAGTGTTAGACCAAATCATTAATGCCTGAATGGGACACTGTCAACCTACAAATCGTGAATTTAATACCTATCAGCTCATCATCTTATCAACGAACTCGTAGTTAAGTGCAATAACATACTATATCAATACTTAGAATAAAAACTAGGTTACATTGCATAGTTCATTTTTATAGTTAAAGTCTTAGCCATTCAAATGTTTGTTTATATAGATAATAGGATGAGGGTCGCACTTCACTTAAGAACTACACACATAGGACTTGGTTAGGGTATATCCCTTGGTCCTTGTATTATTTGTTAGATATAATCAATATTTTGTAGAATCATACCTTATTACACAGTACCAATATTATATTCATAAAGGGTTTAAATCTACATTATGACCTTTGAGAATAGGATTTCGTAGGTAACATCATAATAGATGTGTTACATTCACTCACTGCTATATGCATTTAAAGATGGAAAGTTTAGGAGCTTTTATATGATATTCAATTGGACCAGGATACTATAGTTGGAATTATTGTATATGCCAAATAATTCCCAAGTCAATTTATATGATGGTATTGAAACGACAAAATAAAAATAGTATCACTTTAATAATTGACGACCGTAACCTAGTATTTATACTCCATAAATTCCTAAGCACAAGTAATTCCTATTTGATGATTCAACCAATGAATGTATTCAGAATATCAATCATTCTAACTTTCGCATTTTGTATTTCTTTAGCCAAATAGAACATCTAGAATAGACATAGATCCATACCTGAAACAAGGGAAGAACTTATAAATTCTACCAACATTGACAGCTATTTGTAAAACTTAAATACTCTTAACACTTGTTTTGTCGCATTCTCTTACCTGAATTCTGCGCAAGAGGAACAGGAACCAATGCTTTAGCTAAACATAGCTATGTAAGCCTCAGGGACCTCGTAGGACCCCTTTCATCACTATCCAAAAACAAAATCGTTAGCACATTGTTAAGAAAACATAAACACATGAATTTCGAATGATTGTTAACAAGCAGAACTAATGACATAAGCATGTTAAAAGAAGTATGTCGTGTTGTTGTCATTTCAAATATCTTTAGTTATGAAACTCAGTAATTAATATGTTTCCTGTATTAATGACATATTAATTCAAGGCTGTCTTGTCAAGCTTTTATTATTTCCGCAATCGCAATTTATGTTACATTTAATGCTATTATAAAAAATTTAAAATTTTATGAAAATACTGGGATGTTATAGATTTGGTTCAGTTGTCTGCTGGTAAAAGAGCATTGCAGAAAAAATGGATTTACAGGTTGAAGGAATAAGAAGGAGGTAAGAAGAGGTACAAGGTCGGACTTGTTGTAAAGGGGTTTGCACAGAAGAAAGGTATATATTTTGATGAAATATTTTCTCCTGTTGTTAAGATGACTTCAATTAGGACTATCTTAAGTCTAGTGGCGGTAGAAGATTTGCATCTTGAACAATTAGATGTAAAAACAACCTTTCTCCATGGGGATTTGGAGGAAGAGATATATATGCAGCAGCCACAAGGGTATGAGGTCAAAAGGAAGGAGGATTTGGTATACAGGTTAAAGAAGAGCTTGTATGGCTTGAAGCAAGCTCCAAGGCAATGGTATTTAAAATTTGACAGGTTTATGACAAAACAAGTTATAGTAGATGTCATTCTGACCACTGTTTTTATTTCAAGAAGCTAGACAATGAAATATATATTATCTTGTTATTGTATGTGGATGACATGCTTGTTGCAGAGTCTAACATGCAAGATATAAATGTACTCAAAAGGAAGCTATCTAATTCATTTGCGATGAAGGATTTGGGTGCTGCAAAGCAAATCCTTGGTATGAGAATAACGAGAGATAGGAAAAATCACAAATTGACATTGTCTCAGAGTGAGTACATACAAAAGGTGTTGGAGAGGTTCAAAATGCAGAATGCAAAACCAGTTAGTACACCTTTGACCAGCCATTTCAGTCTAAGTAAGGAAATGTGTCCCAAGACATAGGAAGAGACAGAATACATGTCCAAGATTCCCTATCAATCAGCAGTTGGCAGCTTGATGTATGACATGGTGTGCACAAGACCAGATATTGCACAAGCAATGGTAGTTGTGAGCAGATATATGAACAATCCATGTAAAGAATGTTGGAAGGCAGTACAGTGGATTCTCAGGTATTTGAGAAGTACTACCACTCATGCATTATGTTTTGGAGGTTCAAACACTATTCTACAGGGATATGTTGATGCAGATATGGCAGGTGATAAAGATAGCAGGAGGAGCACCACAGGGTATGTGTTAACTGTAGGTGGAACAGCTATAAGTTGGATTTCTAATGCAGAAGGTTGTTGCACTTTCAACAACGGAAGCAGAGTATGTTGATGTTACAGAGGCTAGTAAAGAGATGATTTGGTTGCAGAGGTTTATGGAGGAATTCGGTAAGAAGCAGAAGGATAGGAGGTTGTATAGTGACATCCAGAGTGCCATTCATCTTGCAAATAACTCATCATTCCATTCCAGGACTAAACATATACATCTCAAGTACCATTTCATACGCTCTGTTCTGGAAGATGAACTGTTGAAGCTGGAAAAGATACATACTAGCTAGAATCCTGTAGACATGTTCGCAAAGGTAGTGACCAGAGAGAAATTGAGTTCCTGCTCGGTTTCAGTTGGTCTTCTAGCATGAAGGTGAAGATGATAAATTTTCCAAGTCCAAGTCCAACAGCGGTGGAGTTGCTGTGATCAGTCTCCAAGTGGGATATTGTTCGTTGTGGAGCCTGATCTTCCAGTCTCATAGATGATGATTTAGTCATGTTTGGTTATGATCCTGGTATGATCCCCAGGGGGTCCGTGGGTAGTTCCCCGAAGAAAGGGGGTTTGGGGGCAACGCCCCCAAGTTATGGGGGTTCAAGAGCAGAGCCCCCGAGAAAAATTTTGGGGGTTGTTTTCGCCAACAGTTTTCGGGCCCATGGTTTTGGGTAACCCGTGGTATTTTCCCATTGTATTTCTCTTATAAAATAAAGACATTGTAACACGGCTAGGGTTGATGTATTAGGTATTATGCATTGTAAAGATCTTTGAGATCGGAAGAGAGACTGTGAGAGAGTGTGGAGAGGAAGTGCAGCGGCTGTGCTGCAGGTTGTATCCCTTCACTTTGCTGGACGGTATAATAATAAGGACTGGCAACTTCAGTGTGGACATAGCCCATCTTGGGTGTGTCTCTTTTGTGATGTTGATTATATTGGCATTTTTGTTTATTGTTATTGCTCTGCGATCCTGTTTTTTTAACACATGGAAACTCCTTCTTTCCAATCATGGAAGGGAATCAACAAAAACATGGAAGGAAATCAACAAAAAGAAGGAACCCGTGACCAACTTTTCTTCTTAACTTCTGGAAAGTTTCCATACATGAGTGTTAGGAATATATTTTTTTATTTTTTATTATCAATTTATTTAATCTTCATTTAAATGGTATAAAGACAATCATGTTTGAAAAAAATTCCTTTAGAGAAAAAAAAAAACCAACCTAAAACTTTAGTTACCATTTTAATCATTTTGAAATATTAAATTTATTTGCTTCAGATTAATGAAAAAAAAGGTATAAACACAAGAACTGATAATATTAAATTTAAGTATTTGTAATATACATAAATTTTTAAAAATAATTGTGAAAGTTTAAATGAAACTTTGTTTAAAGTTGAAAATTTATTTACATAATTATGTGTGAGCGAAATGTTTTGTTTAAAAATTTATCCAATATATTCAAAGTTTTTATATATGATTATTTTATTGTGTAAATTAATATTAAATATTGTTATATAATTATATATTTTAAAAAGTAAGTTAATATTATAACAAGTGAAATTAGCAGCAAAGTTGCTTATTACTGCCGCTTAAAAACAAAAAAAATTAGCAATAAAATTAATCTATAAATAAATAGTAATAAAATTGTTGCCCTTGGAAAATCATGGTGTTAGCTAATCATAAAACAAGAAATTTAATTTTAAAATATTTAATAAAATAATTTTCATTTTCAAAATATTAAATTTAATATACAATTATTAAAAAAACATTTAAAAATATAATAGTTTTAAAAATTATTATGATGTAGTAGTTAAGTTGGAGTAAATATGGTAGTTAATAAGAAATATTATTATTAAAAAAATGAATTATTTGAAGATTTTGAAATTTACATGAATACAGTACTCCATCCTAATCAACAAAAACTTTGGATTTGTATAACTTAATTATATTTATAGTATAAGCTTAATTTTTATAAATTTATTATCAATATAAATTTGACATGATGTGTTTAGTACCAAGTGGCAGTGTGCATGATGCATCTTATTATGTTTGGTGAAGGACATTAATATCACATCACATGGAGATGAGAAACAACATTATCAATAACTTCGAAAAATGTGTCAATTAAAGAAATATCAATATTTCTAAAGTAATTTTAAAAAATACAATAATAATATTGAAAAGTAGTTTTAAAAAATACAAAATCCTTTATGCAGTGATAATCTAATCTTGATTTTGAATCAGGTTACCTATTTAATTGAAGAGGTTTTAAAACCTATACATATGTTTGTCGTATAAGCATGGGTGACACTCTCCTATGCGTGCCACGACCTATATTTCTTGGTGGATTTTGGATTCTAAAGAGTATGGAACCCTAACCGAAATAGACCAGACCAAACTGGACTTGCAACCTTTACTTCATTACATGCTTTATTGTTGACCATCTAATCAACTTTTACCCTTTTCCCCTCATTGACAACAATGGATTGTGGATTATTTTATGTACACCTTCAGGGTTAACATTTAAGATCATAGTTACTAATGAAGTGTAGTTGTAGTTGTAAGTTGTAAACCACAATTTCTATTACTTGGAATCTTATTATCAACAACAATAAAATGTTTGATGTGTATTTCATAACTTTTGAACTAGGCATAATAAAGGTATTTGAAGACTAAAATCAACCATAATCTTATTACTCATTTGAATAATCAAATAATTTATTGTGTTATTACTAATTACTTATAAAATAAATTCTAGGAATTACTAATTACTTATAAAAATTTAATGTAAGTATTTAATTATTAATATCCATTGAAATAAATTCTAGGAATTATTAATTACTCATAAAATTTTAATGCTGAAATAGTGATGGACAGCTTTTGTATATATAAAAGTAATTTTAATCCCTAAACTATTGTATTATTAAAAGATAGAGATAATCTAATAGTGAAAACTGAAAAATAAACAATGCACTTAACTTTTATTATATTTCAGTAATAATAAAAAGTATTTTTCTTTTTCATGTTAAATTATCTTCAAAGAATTTAAATTACTATGAAAAATTTATCTGATTTTTTTTCAAATTTCCACTCTGAATTCCATTTCTATCTCAACTTTTTTTTAATTTAATCGATAGTATAAGATCCAACCTCTCACAAATTGTTTCTCTAATCGACGCTTTCGATATTTTGTCGTGGCATATTAAGTGAGCATTGATTATATTGACAACAGTAATTTCAAAAAAATGAATGGTTTTCAATTAGCCACTAGCTCTTCCAAAAAATAATAAATAAATGCGTAATTAATTCGCATTTTCGTGAGATGCAAGCACGACCACAAGTTCTACAAGCCTTCCCTACGGCTTTTTGCAGGTTGCCAGAATTTGTCCAGTTGTCAATTTTTTAAAATAAACAAAATTTAAAAAATTTAAATTAATTTTTTAATCTGATAATTACTCCTTACAACAGGGGTATTTAGTCATTCCATTGTACTTAACCAATGAAAATTTAGAAATAACCAATTTTAAAAATTTGAAAATAAATTTTCTATTTTTATAATATTAAATTAAATACAAAATTATCATATAACATTTGAAAACTATATAAAAATTGTGTTAATTAATAAAAAGTCAAACTTGTTTGAATAGCAACTGATTGCTATATTATATGTCTTCCACAGTAATAATAAAATACTTTTTATTTAATTTTAATAAAAAGAATTAGATATAATCAATATTTCTATCATAATTTTATGTATGATGGAATAATGTTTATAAAGATTTTGTTAAATTTTAAATAAATTTAAATTATCAAAAAGTTAATTTAAATTCTAGATCAATAAAAACTTTAGATTTTTTTTCACATAAAAAAAATCCGCTTAATGTTATTCTTTCAATGTTAGTCTTTCAAATTAAAGAAAGCAATTTGTTCTTACATAGTATCTTCCTTCTATCGATCAAAAATTGTTGTTTATATACAAATCCATTCAGCCTTCATTTCTAAAAGATTCGCAATCCTTTAACCAACAAAACAAAAGAGATCCAAAGTTAGAGTTGTTTACTCGATCATAAACAAATTAACTATGTTTTACACGGAGTTTTTAAAACTATGTTTGTTAGAAACAAAATTATACAGTCTTCCATAAGTATAAAGTAAGTCTTCCATAAGTATAAAGTATGATTTCAAAAGATATAAATAGTGCCTTGATAACAAATGATATTCTTCATGTATTCTTCATAAAGTAGAGTACCAAGTGAAAGACTAATGCCTTTCTTAGGTAGACCATCACCCACTGTATTTATTTCACGATAAATATGCTTGAAAGATATGTTAGTGAAGGATCCAATAAGTGTATGTATCCTTGAACACTAGTATTGCAAAATTAGAACATGAATACTTGAGCCACCAGAAGCCCAATCTAGAATGACTTTGGATTCTCCAAGTACTTGAATAACATCAATTCCAATGCTAGAGGCAAATTTCAATAAGCCCCGTAAATCCAATAATTATGCACGAGTGTTGGTACCAGATCCACACCCCAACCAAAGATGAAAGGTAGGTGCTTATTTAATTTTAAAATTATTCTATCCCCATAATGTGTTGATTGAGAAGCGTCGTCAAAGAAACCTACAATAATGTATGGTAATAGAAAAAGGATATTCAAGATTCTACTAGTATTAAGTTTCTCTTCTTTGAAATATTTTTTGAATGGGCCCAATATTTTGTAACATGTTAGTGAGGCATCCTAAAGCTTGTTATAAAAAATAACCGAATTTCTAGAACCCCAAATACCCCAACATATAAAAATAGTTTATTATTTATACTTGCTCCTATTGTTAACCCATTGTTCCATATTTTCAACAAACATCGAGGCACCCCAATATATTGAAATGTGAAGTAAACCTGAAACTTTCCTCCAGAATTCCAAACCGAATGAGCATTTTACAAATCAATTTTCAATAGATTCTCCTTCAATTTGACAAAGAGGACAAATAGGTCCCATCCATCCTCTCCTAAGTAACTTATCCCAAGTCAAAATTCTATTTTCCAGATAGAGCCATGAAAAACATTTTAATTTAATAGGAAGGTTCCATTTCCATAATTTCTTTGACCACCAAGAACCTATCGAAGTATTGTTTATGCTTGAAATAGCATCATAAGAAGATTTGGCACATACCTGCCTATTATTTTTATTCCATGTCCATACAATATTGTCTTATGTTTCTTCAAGCCTGACATCTGTTTGTTTAATGCTATCAATATACTTATCCCATTCTTCAACCAACAAACTACAAGTCCCAATTCCTCAACCTTCATCGAGTATTCTGTATTTCTATTAATCCTTCCAAGATTCCTAATGTCAACTACATACTCGTAGCCTCTATCATGTAGGAAAGATAACAATTCTCTAGATAGAAAAAAAATTCTTCTCCCCCAATAAAAGGATCAATACCGAACATCACATGTATTCCATTTCCCACCCTCCAAGACAACCATCTACCAATCCAATGAAAGGATTTAACAAAACCATTCCAAAATATTGAAGTACTCCCAACATTTTTTTTGAAGACCTTATCCACTCCACTACTGTAGCCTTTTTTAAATATTTTGCTTTTAGAATTTTACTCCAAAGACCAGTGCCAAATAGTCCTTTGCGGTATCTTTTTAAGATCAAAGAAACTTTAAACCAATATAGATTCTTGATACCCCATCCTCCCATACTCTTTGGGAGGGAAATCTTATCCCACTTTGCAAGATGAATTTTCACCCCATTTGCAGCACCCAACCATAAAAAATTAATAATTTTGTTTCTAACCATATGCAAAATGGATACAGGAAACATTGCCAGAGAAAACCAGTATACAAGAATACCAGAAAAAATAGATTTCACCAAAGTGAGCCCGCCACCCAATCTAAAGCACCAATTTCCTATTATTTTTTCTATTTTCTTGGCAAATCACTTCCAATCAACTTTTAAATAATTATTGGGTTTCAATTGATATCCAAGGTATTTAAAACCCTTTCCAATGGCTTGGTCCTATAAGGGAACCATGTGGATATACAAAGAAATCTATTGTCATCCACCCCATTTCTCAAAAAGCATGATTTGTTTGTGCTAACCTCCATACCAGAGGCATCACAGAAAAGAACGATAATATCTGAAAAAAGTTTTCCAATCATGAATTGTACCATTACGAAATAGAAGGACATCATCAAAAAATAGTAAGTGAGTTATAAAATGAGTAGTAGCAATATTTACACCTTGTATCCTTCCTTCTCTCCTAGAATTACCAATTAACCTACATAGCCCTTTAATCACAAACAGAAAGATGAGATTAAATAAAGGACATCCTTGTATGAGTCCCATGCGCCCCTTAAAAAACTCAGTAGAGGAACCATTAACTAATACTGCAAAGCAAGTAGATGTGACACATGCCATAATCCAATCTGTAACTTCTAGTGGTAGGCCAACTTGAAGAAATATCAGTCTCAGAAAAGTCCAGTCCACTCTATCATAAACCTTGACCAAATCCATCTTAAGAATAAGGGCATTAAGCTTCTTCATTTTAACAGTATGTAAGCACTCATGCGTGACACCAATAGTATCAAGTATCTACCTGTTGGCTAAGAATCCAAATTGTTCATTTGATATGCCCTCCATAAGTTTTAGTTTAATTATGTTGGATATGATTTTGGAAATGATTTTATAAGCCAGATTACACAGAGCAATGGGTATGAAATCATTCTAATATTTTGGTTTTTCACATTTAGGAATTAAAGCTATAAAAGTGGATTTTATAGCCCCAAAGACTTGACCCTGTGACCTTGACTCTTCAATCACTTCTAAAATATCATGACCAACTAAGTAAAAAAGAGACAAGAACAGGTCTCTTGTCCAACCATTAGGTCCCAGACTCTTTGATTTTTCAAATTGTTTTAGGGTCTCTTCCACCTCATTTAAAGAAACTGACCTTCCAATCCAAAAACCATCTTCAGTAGAGTAGAATTTAGGATATTTCCTGATCAATTTAAGTTGAGATGCAATATTGCTTTTACCTGGATCCATGGAAAGCTTTGAGAAGTGTTCAACAACCGCTCTTTCCAAATCCCTTTGGGAGTTCTTTATTTCCCCTATATGTCTTTAATATCCTAGATAGCATTATAGTTCCTTCTAAAATATGTATTTTCATGTCCTTGTGATAACTAGATAGCTCTACTCTTCAATATCCAGGTTTCCTCTTCAATCCTTAATCAGTTTTCCTTCCTAGGTTTCAAATTTGCAATTTGTTCTTTGTCCATAGGATTTTGAAATTCAAACAAATTTTCATTATAAATTTTATCTAATTCATTTATACATCCACTAGTTCTTTCCTAAGCTATTGTTTCTTTTCTTTTTCCTATAAAATAACTACTTTTTTAAAATTTATAAGTTTCTCAACCATTCTCCTCATAGCAGATTCTTGTCCTGAAAACTTTGTGCTTTCCAAATGTTTTCTAATAAGGTTCGTAAATTCCTCATCTTCAAGCCAAGTATGGTTGAACTTAAAGGGATAATTATGTTTAACAAATTTCCCTTCAATTTGTATACAAATAGGAGAATGATCATATATCCCAGAATTTAAAGTCCGAGATCTATATCTATCCACTGAACTACAAGTCTATCTGCAATCAGGAATCTATCACTCCTTTTCCCAACACCCGATTTCCACCATCCCTGCCATTCTTCCAAGTAAGGCATAGTTTAGAAGGCCTAACATCCAGAATATTAACCCCTTGAAATTGTTTTTGAAAATATTCAACTAGAGGATCAATTATGGGATTGGAACCCCAAAATTCATTTGCTAGTAATGTTAGGTTAATATCTCCACCCAAAATAAGATAGGATCATTTAGGATGCCACTAGATACAAGACCATCCTAGTATTCTTTGCAACCAGAATATGGACCATAGCAATTGATGATCCTAATATCTTAATCCAAACCCCTAACTCTTCCCTCCAATAAAATTCCTACACAGGTATGGTAAGGATTAAAATCAACCACTTTACGGTTCCATATAGATAGTAATCCCCCTGATAGTCCATTTGCATCCACTGCACATATCTCCCGTCCAGGAACTAATTTTAGAAAAACTTCACAGGCTTTACTACCAAGAAAAATAGTTTCATATATCATCACGTCATTTGAATTAATTAATTCAAACAATCTCTTGAGAGAATGGATTTTAGGAGGACCCCCAACCGCTCGACCAACCGCTCGAATATTGAAGGAGAACGTTATCATTAAGGACCCTAGGTTGAGGGCGTTGGTGCTCTGAGGGCCCTAGGGTCAGAAGTAGGAAAACGTTCGGGACATTACTGATGTGCTTCATTTAGTCTAATAGAATGGGGAATGTAAACATTAGTAAGGTCACCCATTTCATCAAGTTTCGGAGTTTCCTTGCCAGGTTTATTTTTCTTGTTCCTTTTATTCCTAATAGTGGCATTCTGACATCTAATTGAATTTATGGGAGTCACCTCAGGATTAGTTGTCTGTTTGTCCAAGAAAATATTAAGGGAGGTTTTAGAGAGAATATATTTAAAGGAGGGGGATTTCTAAGTATCCTCCAAATCCGACAGAGAATATCCAGATGTAACCAAGGTCTTTCCCATATAGTTATCCACAACATTTAGTTTAGGGGAAAGGTGTTTCAGAGCAATACGTATAGGGGCAGATAAAGAGGATTCAATTTCCAATAGAAAAGAGGGTGAGGCCAAGACAAAACCAATTACGAGCACACATTGGAATTAGGATTATGACCAAAACTATCACAACTAGCAAGATTCACTATAGGTAAGGGTTCTGAATAAGTTATATCAAACAATTCCTTAACATGAGAAGGTATAATTTCCAGGGTTTCAATCCCCGAGTCATTATTTTTAGTCTGAGATGTATTTTCAATATTATATAAATTTCCAGAATGCTCCTTGTCTACATCTATACTCAAAGGTTACACATCCACAAGTTTCCAAGACGAGGATTTTTTTTTCAACATCATTAATGGATTATATATCTTCTCCAGATAGTTGTCTAAAAAAATGAGGAAGAAGGGTTTCAAGCATACTAGTAAAAGATGGTTCATCACCCTTTGGAACAGTTGCAGTCTTCGACGGAATAGTATGCACACTCATATTCTTCAGAACATCAATATTTTCCAAATCCACCACATCATATGTCTCCTCATCAACAGAGAAACCTGAGCACACCAACTGCAAATGGCCTATCATTCGACATCATATAGCATTGGAAAGGAATGCCCCTATAATTAGGTCTTTGAATGAAGGAGTAATTGCCTAAGGAGATCTCCAATTCCGCGGGCAATCCTTGGGATACATTGAATTCCACCAAAACCGTTGCCAAACGCTTATCTGAAGATATAAGAATCTGGCTATCTATAGAGATAAACTTTCCAGTTGTGTTTGCTACATCCACCAAGGCATCCTTGGACCATAGTTGCAGGGGAAAACTTAGATTAATAGTAATTAGAGATGTCGAATCACTATGGGTTCTTTTAATGGGTCAAATGTCGGGTTCCATCTCCCAAGCACAGGTGAACCCTTTCCAATAGGGCAATATTTTCCTAATACCTTTAGAATGTCATCTTCTTTAATAAATTGAAAACAGATCCAACCTTTGAGCATGAAGCTGAAATTTGTACAGTACCCAAGCCATTTCTTCCAATTCTTCGTCATCCAACTAATAATTTCCTCGCAGTTTAGGGAAATATATTCAAATCTCGCAACAACATCCTTCTACGACATGCTCAAAACCCTATTCATATAAACATCGTGCCCAAGATTCATGTGATCACAACCATTCTTGACCTTGAAAGCCTTACCACCACACTGATTTCTTTCTTAAGCCTCAACACCTTACCACTAGGATTCCAACCAGGCTCACAGCCATTATAGTCAGGATAGATATCTCTTCAGGAGTCTATCAACTGAAACCCTATCTTTCCAGAGACCCCAAGCTCCGACAAGAGAATAGAATCAGATTTCAAAAGATCCACTCTATGCGAAGAGGGGGGAGGATCAGCCTCCAACAAAACCTTGGAATGCTCAAAAGTCCTATCAACTAACCATATGTCAGAAGACAATAAAAGTGAATCTGAATAAAGCCTGTGGGATGAAATACCCTTGTCAAAATGCAAAACTAACGACGAAAGTACCATATAACCACCAACTAAGGGCTTCACATATGAGGGGGGGGATTTTGTTGTATACCCTAACCCATCCTCTAGCCAGGAAACTTGGCCCCCAATTGCCATGTAGACTACCGAATGGGAGTTCCTACAACAAAAGCAACCCAAAAGAGCTAAAGTTAAAACATAACCCCATCGAAAAACTAACCCTATCAACAAAAAACTTCCCACTTTTTTTACATGGTTGGTACTAGACCTTCAAAACCATAAGGGCTTGACTCCATAACAGGAAGATCTTCGTTACCCTCTAAACAAACCGATTTTCTCAAAATACCTTAGTTAGGATTTCACAATCATTTACAAAAACTCTAAATTTTAATATCATTAAATTAAATTATATATATATATATATATATATATATTACAATAAAACAATAAAAAAAAAAAATTTGTTCACAACCTAAATGTCTTAACTATAAGAAGATTCCCCATAGTTAGAAGACACTAGATTTTGAAGTACTCAAAATATTTATTAGGATATGCTCAAAGAAATTTGAAACCCCGTTTATATGTTGTATTTGCATCCTTTCTGGTTGAAGTCAAGTCATTGTCTTGAATTTTTGTGCTTTGAAAGTGGGTAGTGAAACCCCATTCTTATATTGTATCTACATCCCTTTTTATAACTAAAGCAAATGTCATGAAGTTTTGCACTCTGAAAGTGGATAAGTGGGAGACACATTAGCTTATACATATATATGAAGATCCGTGCAATTTGAAAGTGGACAAGCAGAAGAGATGCTAGCTTAAACACGGTTCACAACGTGGTTGGGTTGGGGATATTGTAATTTTTAGTAATATATTTGATAATTATTTTAAATTTTGTGATAAAGTTTGATTTTACATTACTCCTTAAAGTATTGATGCAATTTTTTAAACAATTTATAGAATATATTTTAATTTATTGATACATAACAAATTTACATTACTCTTTAAAGTATTATGCAATTTTTTAAACAATATAAAATTTATTTTTATTTATTGATATATAAAAAATTAGATTATTGTGTTGATTAGATTTAATTCTAGGGGTAGAGAGAAGTTATATCATCCTCTTCTAGGTTTAAAATTCACTTTTAACGTGTTCATTCTAATTGTTAATCGAGACTTTTTATGAGCTAATTGTTGATAAGAATAGCAAGGTACCAATGTTATTCTCACATATATGCTGAGGGAATGAAAGTGTGGTAACCTAGAAAAAAAACTAACATTCTATTATAATGACAAATATAACATACCATTATAACAAATTATGTGTGTTGCTTGACATCCACAATGCATACCTTTACTCCCCACTTTTATGAGGGAGGGAGGAAGACATGTTTCAAGAAAGTGGATAATGGGGGAAGAGGATGTGTATATGTGTGGGTAAAGATGGATGGTAGGATTGAATATATATTTATATGTGTTTCATACATACATATACATCTTCATCCTTATCACTAATTTTTTTTATATATTGGATTTTCGAAAATAAAGAATAAACTATTTTATTAATCAATATAATTAATACGAATAAACACCAATATAGCCATTTACACACTATTATTAACTTGATAAACAAAATTTATAGTAATATTTGTAATATTATCATATACAAATTGTATCAAAATTCAATATGTTATTAAGCTTCTTATGATGAAGATGGGATTAAACATCAAGTTGAAAGAATGGCAAGGATAAAATGTCAAGTGCAAGGGGCCAGCATTGTCATTACATATCCATTATAATGGAGATAGAGGTGAATCAAAATCCATATAAGAGAAAAGATGATGAAATTCCATATTGGGTCATTAGGAAACTAAAGAATTTATTGCAATTAGGGAATAGTTAGAGAATAATTTTAGTTGTGAAAATATTAAATAAGATTTATTGGGAAATTATTACAAGGATGTGAAAAGGTAAGGGATTCTTTAGAAGTACATGGCATTGTAAATGTAAGTGAAATCTCCAAATTTTACTAGGTAAAATTCTTCTAATTTAAATTTTTTCTAATTTATTTACTTTTCAAAAAATGAGGTTGTACTATTTTTTTCTAATTTATTTACTTTTCAAAAAATGAGGTTGTACTATTTTTTTCTAATTTATTTACTTTTCAAAAAATGAGGTTGTACTATTGAACTTCCTTTATCATGTGTGATGAGTTATTAGCATGCACATCTTTTTTTTAATTTTTATCTAAAAGAAAAATATCTAGAACAACAAGTCTTGGAATTGTTCAATGAAGAGTAAATTTCATCATTTATCATGTTTAAGAAAAATATCTAGAACAACAAGTCCTGGAATTGTTCAATGAAGAATAAATTTCATCATTTATCATGTTTGTTGAGAAGTTATTATTATATACATTAATGAATTTGTTTAAAAAAGAGAAACATGTTTAGATCAACATGTCCTGGGGATTGTTCAATGAAGAAATATGTCAAGATCAACATGTCTCGGGGATTGTTCAGTGAAGAATAAATTTTATTTATCATGTTTGTTTTGATTTTTATCTAAAAGAAAAATATCTTGAACAACAAGTCATGGAATCAAACAATGAAGAGTAAATTTCATTATTTATCATGTTTGTTGAGAAGTTAGTATTATATACATTAATGAATTTGTTTAAAAAAGAGAAACATGTCTAGATCAACATGTCCTAGGGATTGTTCAATGAAGAAACATGTCAAGATCAACATGTACTAGGGATTGTTCAATGAAGAGTAAATTTTATTTATCATGTTTGCTGATGAATTATTATTATAAGTATTAATTATAGTAGTTATAATAATGTAGATTTAGCTTTGGATGGATGTAGGATTTTTCTGTGTGTGAAAAAAGTTGTTGATTTTTCAAAATTAGTTTTTTTAATTAGTTAACTAATTTAAGTAAATTTCAATAAAATGTTTTTATAATAATAATATGATTTTTTTTATGTAATTTTTTTAATGATATTTAAATAAGCTCATAAATACTGTAAAAACTTAATAAAATATTTAAAAATTCAAGATAGAAACATCAATCTAATAATCATAAACCCCACATGTATAATTATGGAAAAATACTCCATGATAACACAACAATAATATATCTTTGGTGGGTGTGGAAAAATTCCTTCCTCCAACCAACTAACCAACAATCATGTGCTAAATGTATCTTCACTTTACTAATATGTCACTTTCTCTTAAACAAAATAAAGATAGAGGAGTTCGATAAATCTCTATATATTCATGACATCTGATTAAATAAATAACAAGGTGAATCCTATGGTGAGTTATAATTTATTAAGGAGTCATCTAATCATGGAGTAAATTTCTCTGTTTGACAGTTTTTTTTACAAAATTCAACAATGAAAAATCAAAATTTTAATATTAAAATTCTACAATTTTGTAAATTTTGATATTAAAATTCTACAATTTTGTAAATTTTGATATTAAAATTCTACAATTTTGTAAATTTTGATAGTGCAAATGTATTCAAAGATCCACATTCTCAATGGAATAACTGCATATTTCAGTTTTAATGATTGAAACTTTTACTTCTAACAATATGTCAAAATTCACTTGTGGGGGGCAGCTCAAGTGGTAAAGATGAGAAGTTGTAATCAGTTGTAAATGGAAGGTCACATGTTCGAATCCCCCCAAATTTACCTATGCGCCATGGGTTGATATAGTGGTAGTGAGATTGGATCACTGGACCCCGTGTCACGCGAGTACCATCCCAACTCCAGTTGTTGATTCCCCTAGTAAAAAAAAAACAATATGGCAAAATTCTTATAGTCAAGATATTAAAAATTTGTTGGAAACTAAGGGTTGTTTCTTACAAGATTAGCTTACTCCATTCATTAATTTGTTTTTGTCTTTTAATGGTATGTAGCATGGGAATGTGTGTCAATTGGGTCTAGTCGATTGAGTGGTTGTGGGAATGGGATGGAGTGGTATCCTCCCCACCTCGATTCTATTAATGTAAACGACATGTTGAACTCATAATGAATATATTGTTGTAATAGATTCAAGCCTTACTATTGACTTGTCCTTGTGCCATAAAAAATTTAGGACTTACTATAAGCATCATCTTTTGGAAATAAGTGTTTGAGAATTTTCCTTAAGATCATTTACCTAGAAAAAAAAACTTGGAGATGTGTAAAAATATATTAAATTGTGGATTTATGATATGTGAGTATTTTTTAATAATTATGGAATTTTGATCTTACTAAGTGGAACTTTTTGAATTAGAAAATCCACCTAGATAATCGAGTATACAACATTTAGTTATAAATTTTATTTAATATAATAAAATCAGTGTTCCTATTAAATATGATTTTATTTAATGCGTAGAGATTATAATATAATCATTTTTTTAAAGAGTAAGTTAATCTTGTGATAAATGATTTCCTTTATAGTTAAAAATCTAGTAAGAATTTGATATAAATTTAAAGCATAATTAAAATTTTACCATAATTTAAGTTATTTGGTAATTAAGTTAATTGGATGATAGAACAATGTCCAAATTTCATCAAACTTTAAATCGATTTAAACTATCAAAAAATCAATAAACAACAAAAACTTTTTATATTATTATTATTTTTTTAAATTATTATAAAATTATAAATTTTTAATTTTAATATTTCACTTTAATATAAATAACTTGATAACAAAATATATGTATGTTTTTTACATTTTAAATGTTTTAATTGGTATAAACATTTTTTGGAGTTAGAAGGAAAGGAAATTCTTGGAGGCGAAATTTAGTTTATATGTTAATTTTCAATTTAAAAAAAAAAGATTAACTAATTTCTTTTTTTTTTCTAAGTTGATTTATTTAAATTTCGTGGAATGATATTTTTTAACTCTAAAAATTGCTAAAATTATCTACAAACTATATAAAATCCTTATAAAATTGAAGCCTTTTACAAAAATATCACCCAACATTTTAAAATTCAAAATTCAAGAATTAATAAAATTCATCAAAAAATTTACACTTTAAAATAATTATAGATATTTAAAATTTCTCTATAATAAAACATTAAAATTTCAAATAATGTAAAAAATTTATAAAATTTAACACCTCAATTTATTTTATATATATGCATCTTTTTATAGATGAAAACATTGTTTGTACAATTTTTTGATATTTGCATACTTTCTATGTGTGAAGCCATTGTTTTGAATTTTTACATTTTGAAAGTGGGTAGTGTAACCCCATTCTTATGTTGTATCTACACCCCTTTCTATGGTTGAAGCCATTGTTTTAAATTTTTACACTTTGAAAGTGGATAAGTGGGAGAGAATAGTTTATACACATTTAAATGAAGTTATATACACTTTGAAAGTGGACACGTAGAAGACATTGTTTTAAATATTTACACTTTGAAAGTGGACAAGTGGGAGAGATAATAGTTTATACACATAAATGAAGTTATATACACTTTGAAAGTGGACAAGTAGAAGAGATGTTAGTTTAATATAAAAGCCCCGGTGGATAATGGAATTTTTAATAATATTTTTTATATCTATTTTAAACTTTGAAATTAAGTTTGGTTTTCAATTATTTTATAAAGGTTTGTGTAATCTTTAAATTAATACATGGGACAAATTTAAAGATATTTTGCATTGATATATAAGAATTTAGATCATTATGTTAATTAGAAATTTAGGTATAGATTGAGTGAAACAGAGGAGAAGTTATTTTCCTTATTTGGGTTTAAACTTTATTTGGGTTTAAACTTTAATTGTGAAATATTTACTTTTTGAAAGTTGATTGTTAATTAGAGCTTTTTGTGAGTTGATTGTTAATTGGGATTGGTAAGGTAGCAACAATATCATTCTCACGTACGTGTTAGAGAGCTGGTGGGTGAAAATATTAAAAAATAAACTTAAATCGCTATACACGATTTTCTTTTATAATGGCAACTCTACCATGACTTTTTTCTCTTTTTGAATCCAAATAAAGTATATGTGTTTCTTGACATTCATGATGCACACCTTTACTCCCCACTCCCACAAGGGAGGGATGGAGATATGTTTCAAGAAGTTGGATGGTGAGGCTAAGAGTGTTGATGCATATGTGTGTGGGTGAAGACATGCTTCAGGAAAATGGATAGTAGAAGTGAGTATGTGTACATATGTGCTTCACACACACATATGCATCTTCACGCTCACCACCAACCTTCCTAGTAAAACCACTTTGATAACCAACTATGCTCAAAAAAACTCTTAAAAATATTGTATATCACACTTAGCTTTTATAATACCAATTATTTCATCTAAAGGGGTGTTTGATTGGCTCTCATGAAAATATTGGATTTCCAAAAATGAAGAGTAAGCCACTTTGTTGATCAACATAAGTAATATTGGATTCCTCTCGAACTCTAACTTATTTTTCATAACTTATATTATATGTGAAAAATTATAAATAACTAGATAAATTTGAAATGTATCTTGGAACAATTATGTAGGTCAATTGGTTCACGTATCTCCTTGGTGAGGATCCATACAACTTGACACTCTTGGAGTTGAGTGATCTAAACCCCTTGAGTGTGCTAAAAAATTATTGAGTGTGCTAAAAATTATCTCTATGGGGCTTGGTGCTAAACTTGTGGTACAACCCTTGTGTGAGCATGTCATGCAGTTATTTTGTGATATGTTGGGTGAGACTAATCCCTCCCCACGAGGTGTGAGGATAACTTCATATTCAATGTGGTATTTTTAGGAGAAAAACGTTTCAAAATATATAAAATAAAAGCTTATACAAAGCATATAGAATCATTAAGGTTCTAAATATCCTTTGAGTAGATCCATAATCATTGGTTGGTTTGCATGCCATAAAGATAAGGACTTAAAAACCTCGTTGGACTACTATAATCAAATGGGCACATAGTTCATCTAAAGTTGGCTTATAAAATTGACTTGCTTGAGTTCAAGGGATTGAATTTTGCTTTCTCTTAGTGAAATCCATTTGGTGTTTTCAACCAATTCACATCATTGGGTAATGTACATGCTTAAATCATTTAGCACCATTGGGTAATGTATAAGTTTTTGCAAATAGTTGGTACTATTGAAAAGTTTGTTACCCTTCTAGGTCACTTAATCTTAAAATCCTACAATTCCCAGCTCAAAGGGTGCAAGAGAAAGGGTACATGATCATATTTTACCTATATGTTGAAACACTAGAATAATGGTTTAGTGTGTTAAATTTAAAAATACACCACAATATCTATCTTTTCTAACGAGGTTTAGTACACCTGATTACATCATTGAAAACCCAAGTCTACTTTCCTTTTTTATATTAAAATGTAGCTTATTGAACACAAAAAGAGAAATGGTAAATGTCAACGATTGATAGAGGATGAAATTGGATGAAGGAGAGGTCCCTCTCGGATCCCTTTCTCACCCTAGGTTCATCCCTCAAACCCTATAGGGATTCACCCTCGAGGAGTAGAAAGATGTGTGATGGTGGATAGTTTGCATGAGGAGGCTCTTGAGTCAAGGATAAAAGTGGAATTTATACGCCATTAGAGAATTGTTTGGCATGTTGCTGCTTCAACTCCTTTTGGCATGGATCTACTAGTTCCTTCCCATGTGGGTTTGTTGGTTCCGTAACAATCTATATTTGTTAGAATCTAGATCTCTTTGGCAACCAAATTTGGGGAGTACGAATTGTGTTATTCAATGTTTTCATGTAAGGACATTGATGCCATTTTGATTATGGGGGTTTATGCTTCACAAGGGATAGGTTTGCTTATGCGGTTAGAGGTATTTAATGTGGTCATTTTGTTGGTCGATCCTAACCTATCAACAGGTCTCTTACAACAACTATGCACAGTTTTGATATGTCGTTGAATATTGGTAGATAACTTAGAGTTTGATATGGTTTCTTTGTAGTTGAGATAATGGGATTGTGGTGGCATGGGCTATGACTTGGGGCCTAGAGTCTAGCAATAGCTTCTCTTTTGGTGATGTGAGATCCTTTTAAGATTTGGTCACCCAAAATCTCATCTAATATATAAGCCTTTATGGCATACATTCTTTTTGCTTAGTTTTTGGTATTTTTAATCCCCTTACATGTCACAACCATTATTGAATTGATGAGAAATTTCCTGCCGGTAAAATTTATATACAAACTCAACCCATTACCAAACTTCGAGTGGAGTCTTGTGATGTAAACAAGGATCAAATATGAGGGTATTTTGGTGGAGGTAAAATTTATATACAAACTCAATCAATTACCAAACTTTGGGTGGAATCGTGTGATGTAAACAAGGATCAAACATGAGGGTATTTTGGTTATGTGAAAGAAGGGCAAACATAAAAAGTCAAATGAAATAGGACAACATTGTCATTACACTCATCTATAGTAAATATAAATATATAGGTGAATCATAAACCATAGAAGAGAAAAGATGATGAAATCCCATGGACCCATAGTGGGGGCATTAGGAAACCAAAGAATTCATCGTGATCAGGGAATAGATAGAGAAAGATTTTACATGTCAAAATTAAATAAGACCTTTTCGGAAATTATTGCGAGGGTATGAAAAGGGTAAAAAAAGCACATGGCATTGTAAATGCAAGTGGAAATCTCCAAACCCCGGTAGGTACAAATACAATTCATCTAATTTATTTACTTTTTTCTTTTAAGAAAATGGGTTGTACTATTGAAATTCCTTTATCTTGTGTGAGGAGTTATTAACATGCGCATCTACTATTTTCTCCCCTTTTTCTAAAAGAGAAACATGTTGGATCATCCGTCACATGGATTGTTCAATGCAGAGTAAATTTCATTTATCATGCTTGTTGAGGAGTTATTAGTATAGAAGTATATAAATTAATTGTAGCAGTTATAATAGTGTAGATTTAGATTGGTAGGTATGTAGAATTTTTGTGTATGAAGAAAGATGTTCACTTCTAGAAGTTAGGTTTTTAATTATTTAAATTGATTTAAGTAAATTTTAATAAAATATTTTATTATATTAATAATAATACGATATTTTTTTAATTTAATTTTTTTAATAATATTTAAATAGGTATATAAACATTACAAATCTTAATAAAATATTTAAGTATTTGAAATAAGAAGATCAAATTAATAATCATAAGCATTTTCTTTTTCTCTATAATTATAAGAGAATATTTCATGACAACATGACAATAATAAATCTTTGGTGGGTGTAGGAAAATTCCTTCTCCTAACCAACTCGTCAATATTCATGTGCTAAATATATCTTCATGTTTACTAATGTGTATACTTTCTCTTAAACAAAATAAAGAGAGAAATCTAGATAAATTTATGTATATTCATTTCTAATGAAGTAAATAGCAAGGTAAATCCCCACATTAAGTTATAATTTATTAAGGCATCATTTGATCTTAGAGTAAATTTCCCT
Organism: Larix kaempferi; assembly: GCA_027924585.1. NCBI lineage: Eukaryota > Viridiplantae > Streptophyta > Pinopsida > Pinales > Pinaceae > Larix > Larix kaempferi. The sequence goes on from BSBM01000143.1 coordinate 11,007,021, forward strand.
TTTCGACGAGTTCTTTGACTAAATCTAATAATGGAAAATAAAAAATTTGATAATGAATTTTGTAATTTTGTAAATTTTGACAGTGTAGATGGATTCATATATCCACATCTCAGTGGAACAACTCCATATTGCAACTTTAATGATTAAAACTTGTAATTCCGACAATATGTCAAAAATCTTGTCAGAATTATAAAAAAAACTTGTTGGAAACTAAGGTCGTTTGCTACAAGATTAGCTTGCTCCATTCATTAATTTGTTTTTCTTTTTAATGGTATGAAGCATGGGAATGCATGTCAATTGGATCTAGTTGACCAAGTAGTTGTTGTATGTAGTGTTATTCTCCCCACCTATATTTTATTCATGTAAGTGACATATTGAGTTCATAATGAGTATATTATTGTAATGGCATACCTTGAAATTTTAGGACTTACCCTTGATATCATCCTCTAAGAAAAAGTGGTTGAGAATTTACCCCGGATCATTTACCAAAACAAAAACATGAGAATGTGTAGAAGCATATTAAATTGTGTCTTTAAAACATGTGTAAAGTTTTTTAATGGTTAAGAAATTTCAATCTTGCAAAGTGAAACTTTTTAAATTAGAAAAATCATCTACATAATTAATTAATTGATTGTTCAACATTTTGTTATAATATTATCTAATATAATCAAATTTTCTATTAAATGTTATTTTATTTAATGCTCATATATGATTTCATTTCTAATGAAAGATTAAGAATTTGATATAAATTTAAGGTATAATTATATTTTTATAATAATTTAAGTTTTTTTAACCAAAACATATACAAATATTGTATTATATAAAAGAAAGTGATTGGGCCATGTAACAAAAATACATATGTCCGAGTAATGCTTGGATGTCTAAGGAAGCTAAAACAGAAACTATCCTATTTTTATAGTCCACAAAACATCCTCTTGACTGAGGGAATTTGGTTATTCAGATGCTTAATCTATTAATATAAATTCGACAAAAGGTTCCTAACAACTTCAAATACTTGCAAAACATTCAACAACGTCTAAGAGAAATTGGAGAAGGAGCCCTCTCCAAAGAGCGTGCCTGGAAATTTCTAATCAATCTTCGCCACTTGCCATCCTGAGTTCCCAATATCTTCCCATGTATGAACATTATTTCATAAAGTGTACACATTTGGCACTACGACGATCCCCTCGAAGATGTCAACAAACCTTGATCAAGTGTAGTCGCCCAATTTAGGTCCCACATAATTTAAGTTATTTATATGATATAACGATGCTCATTTTTTTTTCAAATTCTAAATAAATTTAAACCATTAAAAATAAGAAAATAAAAATCCAAATCAATAAAAACTTTTTTTAATCAATGATTTAAAATAAAATAAAAATACAACAAAATTATACAACTCTTAATTTTAATATAATTCACTAAAAGAACTTTTCACATCCTAAATGTCTCCACTATCATGAAGATTCCATAAGACATTCAACTTTCAAATAATGCAGAAATTTTACTAGGGTATGCTTAGAAAAATTTGACACCTTAATTTTATGTTGTATTTGCATCCTTTCTATGGTTGAAGAATGAAGCCATTGTTGAATTTTTATACTTTGAAAGCGGGTTGTGTAATATCATTCTTATGTTGTATACATCCCTTTCCTTTCTATGATTGAAGCCGTTCTTTTAATTTTTTACACTTTGAAAGTGGATAAGGAGGAGAGATAATAGTGTGACACATAAATGAAGTTCTATGCACTTTGAAAGTGGATAAGAAGAAGAGATGTTAGCTTAAACAGAAATAAAAGCCTATAAGGTGGTTGATGGAGAGTGGAATCTTCAATAATGTGGTTGATGGAGAGTGGAATTATTTCACTTATGTAATTTTCAAAATAATATATGGAACATATTTAAAGATATTATTCATGAATATATAAAAATTTAGATTATTAAGTCAATTAGGTCTAGTTTGAATGATAAAGAAGAAAAGTTATCTTCCCCATTTAGGTTTAAATTATACTTGTGAAATATTTTCTCTTTGTGAGTTAATTCTTAATTAGGGCTCTTTGTGAGCTAGTTGTTGATTGGGGTTGACAAGGTAGCAACAATCTCATTCTCACATACATGTCAAAGAGTGGATGGATGAAAACATAGAAAAAAAGAGTTTAGATCACTATACATGATCTTCTATTATAATGGAAACTATACCATGATTTTTTTACCATTTTGAATCCAAACAAAGTTTGTGTGTTTCTTGACATTATTAATGCACACATTTACTCCCCACACACCTTCACTCCCCACTCTCATAAGGGATGGATGAAGACATGTTTCAAGAAGGTGGATGGTGAGGGTGAGAGTGAAGATGCATATGTGTGTAGGTGAAGACATGCTTTAGGAAACTGGATAGTAGAAGTGAGTACATGTATGTATGTGCTTCACACACACATATATGCATCTTCACCCTCACCACCAACCTTCCTAGTAAAGTCACTTTGATGACCAACTATGCCCAAAAGGAGCTCTTTAGAATGTTATATATCACATTGAGTTTTTATAATACCAACTATTTCATCTAAAGGGTGTTTGATTGGCTCTCATGAAAATATTGGATTTCTGAATATGAAGAGCCACTGTATTCATCGACATGAATAATATTGGATTCCTTTTGAACTCTAACTTTTTCCATAATTATATTATATGTAAAAAAATATGAACAACCAGATAAATTTTGAAATGTATTTGGGCGCAATCATGTAGGTAATTTGGTTCATTTGTCTTCTTGGTGAGGATCCATAGAACTTGCCACTCTTTGAGTTGAGGGTTCCAAACCCCTTGAGTGTGCTTAAAAGTTATATCTACGGGGCTTGGTGCTAAAATTGCGGTATGACCCTTGTGTGAACATGTCATGCGATTATTTTGTGGTATGGTGGGAAAGATTACTCCCATCCCCACAGGTGCAAGGATACATTTATGTTCAATGGATGGTTTAGGAAAAAAAGTTCCAAAATATATAAAATTAAAGCATGTAAAGAACATACAAAAACATTAAGTTTATAAATAACCTTTGAGTAGGTCCATAATTATTGGTCTCGATTTACATGCAATAAAGATGAGTACTTAACAACCTCCTTAGACTACTATAATCAAATGGGTACATAGTTCATGTAAAATTGGCTTATAAATTGACTTGCTTGAGTTCAAGAATGTGAAGTTTTCTTTCTCTTAGTGAAGTCCATTTGGTGTTTTAATTCAATTGGCATCATTGGGAAATGTACATACTTCAATCAGTTAGCACCATTGGGAAATGTATATGTTTTTGCAATTAGTGGCACCATTGAGAAGTTTGTTACCTTTCTAGGTTTTAATATTAAAATTCCACAATTCCCAACTCAAATGGGTGCAAGAGGAAGGGCACATGATCATATTTTGTCTATATGTTGAAACATAAGAAAAATCGTTAACTGTGTTAAATTTCAAAAGACACCACAATATCTATCTTTTCTACACAAGGTTTAGTGTATTTGATTCCATCATAAAACATCTATGTCTACTTTAATTTCTTATGTTAAAATGCAACTTACTAAACAAAAAAGAGTAAAGGTAAATATCAATGATTGTTATTTTTTTGTATTGTAAAGATATCTGTGATTGTGCAAGAGAGACTGTGAGGGAGTGAAGAGGAAGTTGCAGTGGATGTGCCGTGTGTTGTATCCCTTCATTTACTGGATATATTAATAAAAGGACTGGCAATTTCTCTGTGGATGTACCCCGGATTGGGTGAACCACATGTATTGGTGTATCTCTTGTATTGTGTTTATGTTTTTTACTTCTGCATCTTATTTATGCTATTGTTCTGCGATCTTGTTTTTCTAACAATTACAATATAAAAGAAAAACAATAGTTGTATCCTACATCACTCCAAAATGGAATAAGGGGGTCTAAGGAACTTTTTTGCTTGTGTGCATGTCTTCACGTATGATAGTGTTTTTCATACATGGTGTCTATTTTTGGAGCTTGAATTCCAATTATTGAGTCTTATTGTTAAAGAATGGAGTTGCAAGAATCCCTCTAGTTTTAGTGATTCTTTCAAATGCCTCAAACTAAAAAATGATTAGAGTTATCGACCACTCTAATTCTCACTATTGTTGACGATGTAGTCACACTTAGTAAGGAAACTCTACAATATGTTCTAATGTATTTGCAAACTTCACAAGAAGAAGTAGAATTCCTCTAGACTCAATCACAACTCCAGTTGCATGATGAAATACAACAAAGGAATCAACATTCTGAACTAGTTATTATTCATAACAACCCTCATTTTGAGTTTTGATAATGATTCATATCAACTGTCAGCACATGACCAACTAAGTGAAACAACATTAGATGTATAAGACACTGCTTATCATGAACATGTTCAATGTTATCTTTGCAAGCCCATCATCAAACCTTGGGAATAAATTAGGAACAATAGACATAATAGGTGTCAGATATGATAAGGAAGTGACCTTTCATATTTTGGATTATTCCAGACCAATTTAGTTTCAATATGGATTACTTCAAGAAGATTCAACCTCGCCTATTCAACATCAGTGCCAACGTTGTCATTGAATTGGCCACATGAATGTTTCGATCTCCATCCTTGTTAGCATTGCAAGAAGCATAATCATTCTTCATATAGATATTCAAAACTGAAGAAACCTACAATATTGAATATTCACTATCAATGGATCAATTCTTGGTGGTGGTCATCAACAACCAAGAAGATATATCAGTCATATTGAAGAAATCAGTCTTGTGTATTAACACATATTGTAGTAGAAAGTCTTCTTGCTTTTCACCTTTTACTTGATAGGGGGATTGTCATGGATTGACAATCATGCTTCGAGTTTCGAAGCCCTATCAATTAAACATATTGCTTACTTTTACAGTGTAGAAACAAGTGAGCCTAAGCCACAACTAGAGCTAGAGCTATGGCGAGAGATGAAGATGTAGCCATAAGACATAGACATAACCGTGCTTCATAGCATCTATTGGTTTTTGGTCATCCTAAAACCACCACTTTGTTTGTGGTCATCCAAAATGTAACATCCCGAAAATACCAAAAAAAAAAAATTATAATAACAATAATTATCAGAATTATTTAATGCGGAACATATAAACTAAATCGAAATCATAACTAAGATAAATTAATGACGATGACACGTCATTGTCCTCAGATAACATGGTTGTAATTTCTACTTCAGGGATAAACGGATGTTAATACTCTTTAACAAAAGAGCTTTGTATGCTTACGTAAACAAGTACAGTTTACAAATTTGTTTAAGTTCTTGGTTAATATTACATGTTGATACAGTTTGTACTGCTTTACTATTCTTGATGGATTGTTGACAGTTTGTTTGTTTGTTAATAAAGGGGTCCTATGAGGCACCCTGGAGCTTACTTAGCTACAAAAGCTAAGGCATTTGAAAATGTTTCTATGTGAAGACCGCAGGTAAGAGATCTACTAGACAGCATAGTATTTAGAGTACTTGTGTTTTTCAATTCATCATCAATATAAAATGCTAAGTACTTCTCTACGACACCAGTGACTGGAGGTATGGATACTTGGTTCTAAATCTAGTTTGTAAGCTGGCTTTCAAAACTCTTTAGTGCTATGGAAACACGTCATCAGTTGATTGTTATAATGCTATTTAATAATATCATAAGACTCCTGTCTTTGTCGTGAACATCTTTGAATTTAACATTAAACTAAGCATCTACAGAACTTAGATTATTTTAAATCCTGAATTCATTATTTGATTATCAATAATCTGATAATGTATATGAATAGCCTAGTGACTAGTGTTATGAACTCTGCATTATAATGTATAATGTCATTATTTAAATTATGCCCTTGGCATCACGTTTATCCATATACTTATATGGTTAGTTCTATTCTATAGTTACTATGCATTTGCATACTACAATGACATGTAGTTCAAGTATTACGATGCCTAACTTTGAACTATATGAACTTTGCACATAAATTACATATGAACTATGCACATAATACAATGATATGATTGTCAATTTGCAATGATATGTTTAAAATATGCAATAATATGATCATAATATGCAAATCATGGAATATGATGTAATTCTATTTATTTTTATACTTAAGCAATAACTTGAAATCGATTATGAGATTTCTCCAACCTTGGAAGAGAAACGAGACTATAACAACAATGGAATTATGCTAAATGACCTAGCTTTTGTCCTAAGTATTGACAACGTATGTTAATGTATTCAAATAAACTCATAAAGGAGTGATGAGTTGACGGTTATTAACTTTACTGTTGGCAGGTTGTGAGTGTCCCCATCGGTATTAAATGTTCTAACCAAACTCCATAGTGGAATGTATGGCTGTCAATCCACTTAATTCATCCACGTGAACTTTGGCTGATGATACAACTAGAAATCCAAGCTGGCATGGTTGCCATGACGCTTCTCCTCCGATCTATACATGGTAATGTCCCTTGGCGGGCAGTGTTGGCACTATTGTGGTTGTGGTAATTAATGGGTTATCAATGTACTGTTGCTCGACTTCCAACGTAGCATTGTTGGCACCTCCATGCTCGTTGATCTCATCGAATCATGATCGTTGATCTTACAACCCTAAACCTCGTTGTATGTAATGGTTGTGAACTTCCCGGTCTTCATTGTTTCGCTAGCATTGAGGCCGACAGGCTACCAAAATGTAGGGTTGACGAGAGTGATTCTCAGGGGTTTCGATCTTGTGACCGGTGAGAGGTAGTTTCTTAATAGATACATGCATTAGGCCTTATTCACTTAACCCACGATGCCAAAATGTGACAGGCTTCTTCTTCCAGTGTAGTGTAAGTGGTTCGGACTGGGTTTGGTTCTCCTAAGAATGAGATTGGTCTGCTGTGTTAACTTAGGGTTGTTGTCAGTCACCACTTGCTTCGTTGCTTTACTGGTGTAGTGGTTCAATACTCCGAAGCATTAAAATTTAAAGGTAAGTGTTTTGAAACTGCAACATGATACTGTAATAATTGATTTGATACTGTAAAATCTTGTTTTGACCTTTCAACGTATGTTGTGGCAGGTACCCGTTCGAAAGAGGTTGCTGAGTGAAGAATAGGAAAAGGAATGTTGCTTCAGTTTCTTGGTAAGCTTCGGTGGTTCACAACAAACCTCGTAGGTGCCTTGGATGGTGTTTGTTGTAAGCTGAGAGTTGGAAACATTCATCTTGTTTCAAAGATGGTTGAATGCGAAGTTTTAAGTTTGACTTGTTTTTATATCAAAATGTAAGAGGTTTATCCTCTGTTCATTTAATGCTTGGCTCAGTAGGTTTTTGCTGTAGCACTATAACTGACTTCGAGTTGGTCTAAACACCTTTGGTTGTTTGAGGGCAAGGACCCAATGTGTTTTTTGGAAGACTTAAATGGATAAATAATAGAGTTTTGTCATGTTTTCACTATGTTGTTGAGCAATCTTTAATGGAGTCGTGTTCTTGTTTTACTTTCTTCTGAGTTAGGTTAAGCTGTAGGCAGTGATAATGTTTTAGACTAAGTTTTCATGTTGCCGAGGCTTCAATCCTGCGTTGTAAGCTGTTTATTTTGTGTAATGGCTCTTCGCCATGGTACAATGAGCAAGCTTCGTTTTGATTTAAAAGTCATATGACTTGGAAATAAAATATGGTTTTGGTTATTGCAAACGCTGTGTTGATTTGTGTATTCGGCACTGTTATTTACTATAATACAATAGTTTGATACTTATGCATTTGTAACCTACGTTTGAAGATTGGGAGATTGTGATTCAAGCTTGTAACTAGTAGAGATGTGTTCTACTAGGGTTATGAATTTTCAATGAACAATGATAAGGATTCGTGCTTTCTACTATGTGAAAAAAATTCTGTCTTAAGAAGGTTTCAAAATGTTAGCTAGGGTTTGAGAAAGAAATGTTTAAGATTAGCCATGTAAGGCTTGAGCAGAACAATGAAGGATTGTGTATTTAATTCTAGGTTTTGAAAATAAAATTGGGTTTGCTACTATTTTGAGATATTCAAGATTGGAAACAAAGTATAAGTAATATAAAATAAAATATGAATATTTGTATTAGGTTGATACAAAACTAATTATTGAAAATACAGTTTTATTGAAAACAATCTATGACAAATATGAGAAAAGTGAAGAGTGTTTACTCATAACATAAATTGTATGGAAATAAATTGCAGCTACTATATTTCATGAAATTTGAAATGCTAGAAAATCATTAAATGTATAGTATGGAAATGTATGATATTTCTATCTGAGATAAATGCAGTTGAAATGCAAACTATAAATCTGTGCAGAAGTAAAGTATGTATAATGCCAAGAAATCTATATAGTGACTAGTTTCTACAGCTGTTATATCTTGAAATTGTTATTACTTGGAAATCATAAAATGTTTAATTTGATTGTATTTACTTGCTATTTTAAATGAATAGGGATAAAAGAAAAACATATGACTGTATAGAAAATAGACTAGGCTTTTCTTTTATGAAATAACAAAAGGATTCTCTATTATTGTCGATGCTATACAGTAAATTCATACTATGATTAGATATAGGATAGAATTACAATCATAACACTTACTGTAATGATTTGTCTAATAAATGGAAATCTGCCTATCTCTCATCTATCATTTAATTTGCTTCTTTATACTAGAGTACGATACAAATAACAACATGTGGAAAAATATAGAGATGATTATCTAATCAATTTTTTAACAAGGTTTTATCATTCAAACTTAAACAAAGATCAGAAATAATTACATTTACAAAATAGAGTTTGATGATTTTACTAAATAGAATTATTAAACTGTAAACAAAATAGGAAATAGTAAAACCTGGTTAATCTGTAGGGAAACAAATAGCCCAAGGATCCTGTTCCACCCAACCAATTCCCGAAGACAGCCAAGTTACTTGCCTTAGGACCCCCGAGCCTGTTCACTGAACCACCAAGAGGAAGAAACTTAGAAGCTTAGGACCTCAACTTGCAGTAGCATTAGTTATCCAGTCTTAAGGACTTAGAAGTCAAAGGGACCTACACCAGCACCTCTGGTTCTCCTTCTCAGAATAATTTGCAGACTTACAGTTGCACTCTCACATAGCCTCCCTATTCGAATCTCTCAGTGATCACTTGATGCACATGAGGAATATTTCTGCATAAAATATTGTGTAAGAGCTACCTGCTCAATTCGAATTTTCTTTATGTAGGCTGCCTAGGCCTTTCAGTTGTTAACTGGTCATTAAATGAGCTTCCTGCTCACTCCCTCCACCTGGGGGATAATGCCACATTTGTAGGGGTAGTTGTCCCATAACCAATAGCTAGTGGTGAAGTGCAATTGCTGCCATTTGTCCCATACCTTCTAACAGCTTCCATTCCTCCTAGTGGGTTAGTGAACACTCATTTAACAATTCCCTTGGGTGTTTGTCTCCTACTTTAATTTATTAAATAATAATAATTTAGTAATTACATTCATCCTTGACCAAACTTGGTCATAATTACAAAAATTTGTAATTAAAAATTAACATAAAGTATTTTGCCAATAATAATAATATTTTCAGAATTTGGGTAGGTGACACAAAACCACCCATTTAGTGGAAGACATCAGTTTCTACTAACCAGATTTATGGTCATCCTAAACCACCATCTACACTTGGTTTGTGGTCATCCCAAAACCACCTATTTAGAAGAAGACATCAAATTTTGCTAACCATATTTATGGTCATCCTAAACCACCATCCACCACTTGGTTTGTGGTCATCCTAAACCACCATCTACACTTGCTTTGTGGTTATCTTGAAACATTCATTTAGCGGAAGACAACACCTTATATTTATTTTGCTATCATTGGTTTGTTGTCATCCTAAAATCACCACTTGGTTTGTGGTCATCCAAAACCCCTAATTTAGAGATAAATTCAATGATGTGTTTAGTCATTTGCAACTGTCCACCTACATATTTAAGCTCCCTTTTATAAATATTCTCGGACTCACAAACACCCCTTTAGATTAAGGGGGGGATTTTGGAAACCTAATCATTAGGGTTATGAATAGTTTGTAATATTACTACCACTATTCGCATGAACAATCACATGTGAATATGAAGAGTCATGAGGAGTCCAATAGACCTCTTGGGAATCTGAAACCAAGGATCACACACAAGTCACATCACTTGTATTTATATGTGCACCATTCTAATGAAAATGCAATTCACGCCTATCTTTGCTTGTTTATTTTATTGAGTGTTTTAACATGTTGCATTGATCATATTGCAATTGTAAGTATCTAGGTGGATTTAGAGCATGTCACATACCCCAATTTTGCAAAAATAATGTAATTATTTTATTATATTCCTGAGACATTATGTTAAATTTAATGTTAAGTAGGAATTGATGACTCAGCAGAGTCACCAGAAGTGGAATGTAATTCTGAATATTTTATTATTAATAAATAAATTATGGAGACAACAGCATGGGAGAGTTGTTAAAAGAGGTTACTGGTCTAACTGGTGGAGGGAACTAGGTGGAAAGGCAAAAGACAAGTGGCAGCATCCTCAAACACTTCCTAAGTTGCAGGTGGCAACTTCCCTATATTTTGGGGTCATGATTCCCCAAGAAAGTGGAATCTGAGTAGGTGGCTCATTAATGACAGTTAACCCAACTAAGACCTAGGCAATCTTTTAAATAGTACTCAATGAACTAAGCTGGGGGTTCAACATAGTTCTGGAGGGAGAATACATTCAAGTGAATGCTATTCAGGAGTCCCATTGAGGAAGTGGGATAAACAGTAAGGAAGTGGTTTGAAAGGGATGCTGCAGTAACTTGGTTCCAGTTTAGCTGCTTTGGCTGAGTGAATTGTTTGTTGTACCTAGCTCTAGCCAATTAGACCAGAGCAAGCTCGGGGGTCCTGAGAAGTGCTGTCTGGGCACTCTCCAGGAATTGGTAGGGAGGAACAACCTCCCATCGCTGTTGTTGTCTACAGTTGATACAGGTTCTGTCATATATTTCCTGCTGTTTATTGAGTAATATGAATGTAGTTTATGATTATCTCTTCTATGTCTGAACATTATTTTATTTCAGTAAAAGTTAGTATTTCTGAACTGTTAATAAATAAATTCTGCAGAATTATTGTCTTAGAAATTTCCTAGTATCACTATTATCTTACAGTTCAAGTATTTGTCTTATGCGTAATATGCTTTGTTATTATAAGTTATAGGATGTTATTTTGATTTTTCACTTGTTTGTTACAATAGTTAAATAGATAAGTGTAGGCTATTTATACAGTAAATTTTCCTGGAAACAAACTCGTTAAAACAATTATAGGAACAGAATTATAGATAACATTATATCACTATTGCTATCATGACTCCAGTCTCATGCGAACGACAAGGGTCATATCCATAGTCAGAACTGATAGTTGACAGAACATCACACAGTGCTAGCATTAAGTAATGTATACGATGAATTATTTCAGATCCTTTATAAGAGGAAAGGTAAAAGATACAGTATCATTAAAACAATTAAAAATGATATGAATAACATGATCCAGTGACTTTATACAGCACTAAATAAGAGACATTGTTACAGTGCAATGATAATATCAAAGCGACAATACTTCATAGGAATGCTTATCTCATTTTATCCAAAACAATAGTTATCACATTCATGTAAACCATCAACTCTCTATCAAGCAAGATTTCATGAATATTATAGGAAGGGAATTCTACATTCTTACACTTGACAACCTGTTAAAAATATTTAGACCTCTACTGAGCATTATGGTACAGTTAAAGGAATTTTAATGCTTTTAAAAGTCATTGACAACGATCCATACTTTACCTGTATACCTGTAGAAAAAGGACGGATTATGCATTAGCGCGAAAGCTAAGTAAGCCAGTCAGCTATGGCAATTTCTCCCTTTAAGGTTAGAGAACAGAAGACAATCTCTAACTGCAATTAAAAACTCACATTAAAATATAAGTACAATAATAGATCACTTAGACAAAATTATGATCACTTAACTAAAACAAACAGATCAAGGAATGCAATTAATAACATTTATTGCTATCTTAAAAATTTTAAATTTTTCGTAAATTTTGGGTTTTGACATGTGGTATCAGAGCATGGTTCAGACACTAGGCTTGGATGTGACTCCACTAGTTTCCGCAAAACAGTGACCATGAAAGAAAAATTTAAATATATAAAGTACTAACTTATATTTCTGTTTCATGAAGCAGAGCAGAAAATTTCCTTTTTCTAAAATTAACAGGCAGGTATGGAAAAGCTAGGAGAATATGCTGAGCAAGAATCTCCAAACACTGCGACAAGACAGATGTCGAGAGAACCTGAGACAGAGGAGGTAATTGCTTACTCCACTGAACTGATGCAGACCATAAAAGGTTTAAAGACAGAGATAGAAACAGTCAAGAAGGATAATGAAAGGATTCTGAAAACTCAAGAGCAGCTAAATCAGCTATTGATAGAAAAATTTCAGACAGAAGGAAGGAGCAAACGAGCTGACTCAGAAGAAGCTAGTCATCAAAGAGGGTCTAAAAGGATGAAACCAGCTAAATCTGACAGCAGTTCATCTTCTGAAGAAAGAAAGGAACAACACAGTTATCGCACTACTAGTGACAACAGTGAAGCTGAGCTGCATAACAGAAGGAAAAAGTACAGACCTTATGAAGAGATTTTCGGGGAGTTTAAGAAAATAAAACCCCCAACTTTCAACGGAGAATCTGAAACAGGAGAAGAGGCAGAATCCTGGTTATCCGGGATGAGAAAATATTTCTAGATTTACAACTATTCAAATCAGCTGAAGGCACGAATGGCCATCTACAACCTTTCTGGAAAGGCGGACATATGGTGGCAAGACCTGAAAAGGGTCAAAGGGATTAAAGAAAAAGAAGTCAATTGGAGTACTTTTAAAAGGTACTTCAAAAAGAAATTTCTGTTAGAACAGTATTATGAGGAGAGGGCCAAGGAATTTTATGAATTGAAGCTGGGATCTATGACTATGAAGGACTTGAACAGTAAGTTCTTAAGCCTGTTAAGATATGTCTCGTATTTTGTCGAAGAGAAACCTAAAATACAACGGTTTCTTAGCTGCCTGCCCTATCATATCAAGGACATAATTGAATATGATAACCCCAAAACGCTAGAAGAGGCTATGCGAAAGGCTAATTTCTGTTATGAACAGAATAAAAAGAAAGAAGGGATAGCCAGCTGGAAAGCTAAAAAGAACATCAATCAGCCTGAGTACAGGAAAAAGGAGTTTATACCCCATAAAAATTTCAAGAATAACAAGAATGGAAACCATTTTAATGGTAAAAGCTTCTAGGGAAACAAAAATGGAGCTGCTAATCATTCCAACAATTTCAAGGGCAGCAAAGAGACTTCTAACAATCACGGAAATTACATTAAGAATTTTGAAAGGAAGGAGCCTGTTAAGTGTTGGGAGTGTAATGGCCCACATTATGCTTCAGTTTGCCCAAATCGAAAGAAAACAATCAGCAATATTCATACTATACAAGATGAAATGACTGTTGGAGACTTTGCAGGGACTATACCCCGAATCAATGCAGCGTTGGAAAACCGCCAAGCTGACTATCAAACTTCCATGGTGGAAGTAGGAGGTATGATTAACAAAACCCCTATAACTATTTTAATAGATCCAGGTGCTAGCCTTAGTTATATTTCACCCCAGCTAGTAGAAAGATGTAATCTAACTGTTGAAAGGTTTGATAATTCCTGGTCTGTACAACTAGCTACTGGGGAAAAAAGGAAAGTAAACTGTTATATTAAGGAATGTATCTTAGATATGAATGATTTTAAGACTACAGTTAAATTAAATGTTTTGCCACTTGGCTCTTATGACATACTTATCGGAATGGACTGGTTGGAACAGCATAGAGTAGTTTTAAACTGTTTTGACAAGACTTTTAGGTGTGTAAACACTAATGGACAGCCTGTAACTGTTAGGGGTATTCCTCGGAAAACAGTAGTCAGACAAATTTCTGCTTTACAACTTAAAAGGGCAGTCAGAAAAGGGTGCAAAGCCTATGCTGTAACTATTACAGATGAGACAGATAAGTCTGCAAGCAGCAAGATAACAGTAGAGGACATCCCTGTAGTAAATGAATTCATTGATGTTTTTCCGGAGGAAATCCCAGAATTACCTCCCAAGAGAGAACTGGATTTTACAATCGAGTTGGTACCAGGTGCTGTACCCAGTTCAAAAGCCCCATATCGTATGAATATTTTGGAGCTTAACGAATTGAAAACTCAGTTAAAGGAGTTAATATACAAGAATTGCATTCGACCCAGTGTATCCCCTTGGGGAGCACCAGTAATTTTTGTTAAAAAGAAGGACGGAACTATGCGACTTTGCATAGATTACCGTCAACTGAACAAGATGACAATTAAAAACAGATATCCGTTACCTCGCATAGATGATCTATTTGATCAGCTACGTGGAGCTACGGTGTTCTCTAAGATAGACCTGAGATCGGGTTATCATCAGGTGAGGATTAAAGAAGAAAATATTTTCAAAACAACTTTCAGAACAAGGTATGGACATTACGAATTTGTCGTAATGCCATTTGGGCTTACTAACGCCCCAGCTGTCTTTATGTGCTTAATGAACAACATAATGCACAAATACTTAGATAAATTTGTTGTCATATTCATCGATGACATTTTAATTTATTCTAAGAATGAAGAGGAGCATAAAGAACACTTACGGATAGTCTTACAAGAACTAAGAGAGCAGCAGCTCTTTGCGAAGTTCAGTAAGTGTGACTTCTTTAAAGACGAAATCTAGTACTTAGGACATGTAGTCACCAAGGAAGGGATTTTAGTTGATCCTGAAAAGATTCGGGCAATTGAAGAGTGGACGGTACCAAAAGATGTAACAGATGTTAGATCCTTCATGGGAATTACCGGTTATTACCGGAGATTCATTGAAGGCTTTTCAAAAATAGCCAACCCAATCACTTCCTTGCAAAAGAAAGGCAAGAAGTTTGATTGGAACTTGAAGTGTGAGGAAAGTTTTAAGAAGTTAAAAACTTTATTAACAACTGCGCCTATTCTAAGAATAGCAGATCTTAATAAGGATTTCATGGTTTGCACCGATGCTTGTAATGATGGTCTAGTTGGAGTGTTGACTCAGGATGGACATGTCATTGCCTACGAATCTAGGAAGCTGAAAATTCATGAAAAGAATTATGCCACTTATGACTTAGAATTAACTGTTGTTATTCATGCATTAAAAATGTGGCGACACCACTTAATAGGAAGAAAATTTACTTTAATAACTGATAATAAGGGTCTGAAATACCTTTTAGATCAGCCTAATTTAAATGCAAGACAAGCTAGGTGGTTAGCTTTCTTAAGTGAATATGATTTCGAAATTCAGCACATAAAGGGAAATGAAAATAAGGTGGCTGATGCTTTGAGCAGAAATGCAAGGCTGAATTTTGTATCAGCTAGCAGCACTTACACCTCTGATTTGAATGAACAGTTGGCTGAAGGGATAAAATCAGATGAAACTTATCAAAAGTTACAAGCTACAGCTAAAGAAGAACCTACAGAAAGTTTAGCAAAGGGTTACAGCCTAAACACAGATGGATTTTTATTGTTTAAGGACAGACTATATGTGCCTAATGAATCCAAGGTCAAATTACTAATACTGGAGGAGGTACATAAAACTCCTTACTCAGGGCACCCAGGCTACCAGAAAACTGTCACTATGTTGAGAAAAGATTATTTTTGCCTAATATGAAATCTGAAACAGCTGAGTATATAGCTAGATGTTTGGACTGCCAACAAGTGAAAACAGAACACCAACATCCAGCTGGGTTGCTGCAACCTTTACCTATTCCCAGCTGGAAGTGGGAAATAATCAGCCTAGATTTCATTACGGGATTACCCAAAAATCAGCATCAGAATGATTCAATTATGGTAGTGGTAGATAAATTAAGTAAATCAGCACACTTTATTCCTGTTAAAACCACTTACAAGGCTGCAAATATAGCTGATATATTTCTGAAACAGATTTTTCGGTTACATGGTGTCCCAAAAGTTATTATTTCAGACAGGGATCCTAAATTCACAGGGAACTTTTGGAAATCCTTGTTTAAAGGATTAAACACAACTCTGAACTTCAACACATCCTTCCATCCTCAGACGGACGGACAAACTGAAAGAGTTAATCAGGTATTGGAAGATCTGCTAAGAATGTATGTTAAGGATCAACCAGGTAAGTGGGAGGATTATTTACATTTAGCAGAATTTGCATACAATAACAGTTATCAATCGTCAGCTAAGTTTAGTCCTTTTGAAATTTTGTATGGACGTAAATGTAACACACCTATCTCTTGGAGTAATCCAGTAGATAGATTAGTGTTAGGACCTGATTTATTAAAAGAGATGGAACAGATTGTGAAACAAGTGCAGGTAAATTTGAAGATTGCCCAGGATCGGCAAAAGAGTCAAGCAGATTTGAAAAGAACTCCTAAAGAGTTGCAGGTAGGTGAACATGTGTTCATCAAGGTAAGACCAAAGAAGAGCTCCCTAAGGCTGGGGAGTTGTGCAAAATTAGCGCCACGTTACTGTGGTCCATTTGAAATTTTATCTAGAATTGGTCAAGTTGCTTATTGTTAACACCCAAAAAGTGCTCACTAGCTCATTTCCCTATTCACATGACCCATTTGTCCACTTTTTCACCATCTGAGCCTCCGAAACCAACAAAAGGTCACCAAAAGACCTTAGTACACCCCTTTTTCCATTAAAAAAGATTATTTTTCCAAGAAAATCATAAAAAACCCTCAAAAAGGGTCCAAATTCCCAAAAATATTAAAAAGGGAATTAAAATATTATTTTTATTCAAAAAAGGAAAAAGGAGGGAAAAGTACCTAAACCATGTTGGTCAATACCATTTGGTTTCCACAAAACCACAAATGGTATTCCTCACCACCAAAACCTATAAAAAGGTGGTAGGGGCTCCTCATTTCACATCCTTCCATTATCTCATCCTTATGCTGCTGAAATCTCCCCTGAGCACTTTTAGCCATTGAAGCAACCTTGGAGAAGGAGACCTCTTGGAGTTTGGAGCTACTCATCTTGGGAGTTGCTCAACATCAACCTTCACCATTGAAGGTAATATCGCAAGCACTTGCTTTCCCCCCCCATTTTTCAATACAAAAAATTATTTCTTATGTTTCTTGTTCTTGATTTTGACATGTTTACATTATTTGCTTAGATTCTTGCTTAGATTCATGAAAAGTATTGTTTATTTAGTTTATTGTTTTTATTTCTATTGAAACTGCTGCTACTAGTTAGCAGGTGCCCATAGCACTAAGCCTGGTTGCAAAACCGGGCCAACAGTTTTTGGCGACTCCGCTTTGGTTTGAACTTTAGATCTCTAGTTTTGCCTTTAAATCTTAGTTTTTATGAGTTTTTAACCTTTAGATCCATAGATCTGCCATCTTAGACAGCAGATCCATTGCTGTTCTGAGATTTGCCCCCATAAACAGCCCGAAATTTTCAATTTTCGGGTTAGTTTCTCGGTTTCCGTGCACGGCTTCCGCCTCGCGGCTTTTTGCCAGACAGTCGCGCGGTCCATCGCGACTTTTCTGCCTTTTTCCGCGCGGTCCATCGCGGATTTTTTCCAGACAGTCGCGCGGTCCATCGCGACCTTTCTGCATTTATCCGCGCGGCTCATCGCGACTGTGCGGTCAAACCCCGCGCTGCTCATCGCGACTGTGCGGCCTAAACCCGCGCGGTCCATCGCGACTGTGCGTCCAAAACCCGCGCGGTCCATCGCGACTGTGCGGCCAAAACCCGCGCGGTCCATCGCGACTGTGCGTCCAAAACCCGCGCAGTCCATCGCGACTGTGCGGCCAAAACCCGCGCGGCCCATCGCGGCTGTTTGTCCAAAACCCGCGCGGCTGAATTTTTTCATTCGGCCATCCCGATTTTGAAAAATATTTTTTACTGTACTTTCTGCCCATAGCACATTTTTTACAGTATTTGCATTCTGCATATTTTACAGCTTTGAAAAAAATTTTACTATTTAAAAGTGCATATTTAGAAATCTTTTTCAAAATTTTCAAGAAAGTGAAAGAAAGACTCATTTTGCATTTTCATCTAGATTCAAATTTTTTCTTGTTTACTTCTTTAGAATCTTGCCCTTAGCAATTTTTCTTGAAACGAAGAAATCCATTTATTTCTTTTAAAAAAGGAGTTTATCATTTGCTTTCATAAATCCAAGAAATCCTTTATTTTTTGAGTTATCTTTTGAAAAGCATATTAATTCCTTTTAGTGAAAAAAGTCTTAAATATTTGCTTTTTATTTTCGAAAAATCCTTTATTTTTTGAAAATTTCCCTTAAAGCATTTAATTTTTTCAAAGTTCAGTTTACAACACCTCACGTGCACTCACACGATCACTTAATTGAACTAAGCCTTAAAACGTACCTTAATTTGAACACACTTTTAACCCCACTTGGGGAACACTAAAAGAATTCTTGTAGCTAGGTAGTATTGGGGGGATAGGTGTTCCAATAACACCCCTCAGTTCATACATCTGAGACATAGAAGTTGTCCAATTAGGGAGCTAAAATCTCTTAGTACTTTTTGGCGCGGTCACAACCGGTTTGTGGGAAGGCCTCTCCCTTAGGAGGGTTGAAGTCGCGAGGATGGTTCCGGAAGCCTGAGTGGGATACCGAAACCCATTCAGTAACCGAAGGGCTACCATTCGCAGTTCTCGGGATATCCCTGTATTGGGATATTGCGATCAAAGGACCAAACGGCAGATTTACCTTTTCTCGACGCGTCATGAACGGAGTATCCTAGTAGCCTGTCTTTTTAGGATTGATTACCCGGTGTCCCTCCCGGTAGGGGGATATCTAGCCGTTGTCTCAACATTCATATTGTCTGACTTGGATTTCATCACCTTGCAGAGGATATCGTCTGTTTGAGTCACAATACTTTTAGATTAGGTGTTTGCATGATCTTTACCACCTTTTGAGTCTAGTTACACCTATTTTTTCTAGGAGCCGCTTGCATGTTGGTATTCTGACCAGTTGTTGCATTCCTCCACTTATTGTAGCACAGCTGCTAGAATAAGTGCATTTTTTGAGGATTGATTTTTTGGCCTGTGAGCCTTCTTTTTTCACTCCCCTTCTTGCACCCTTGGTTGCATTAGGGTTTTGAGTCTTTTACATATATATCACCACCTGATATTTAAAACACATTTTTTACATACAAAACATATTCTCACCATTGAGAATTCTAGACGTTCTCGTCGTCTACAGGGCGAACTCTCAGAGTTTAGTCCACTTGGCTCTCCACGTCACAGACGCAGAGCATTGTCCCTTGATTCGACACATCGTCAATCAATTAGACGGTCATCCGATTCTGACATACCCCACTTCACCTTTGATTTGGAGGTAGAATCCGAAAACCCCACCGAGTTACCACCAACCACAAATATGTCTGAAACACCAGTTGATCCACAATTTACATTAACCATAGGTCAGACATCCGCAGACCCTTCTGCGGCAGTACCATCCACGGCAACAACCACCCCCTTGGGTATGCCCAATATGGGTAACACTCCACATTCAGGAATGCCTAGCACAGGACCACCACCTGTCATGGGCATGCCCAACATGGGGGTCATACCCCCTTCGGTTTCCACAAACCCTATCCCAGGAATCCCCAGTGCGATTCCTAACCCAAGTGTAACTCATGTTGCACTTGGCAGTGCTATACCAGGAATCCCTGGTGCGATTCCTAACCCAAGTGTAACCCAAGTTGCACTTGGGAGCGCTAACCCATATCATACCACACCTTTTGGAGGGCACATACCCTCCATACCTAGCATACCTATAGGCTCTACTGGACCCCTACACCATACCACAATGGCTAGGCAGGTCCCGGTTCCGGTCACCACATCCGCTAATCTACCATACATGGCAAGTCTCAACCTGCCAGATCTATCTAGGCTCACAAATGACCCCATCAGACATGATCCTGCTTGGCCCCATATGCCCACTAAGCTTCCCTCTGACATACCTAAGTTTGAGGGAAAGGCAGGAGAAGACCCCCAGAATCACATCATGTCCTTCCATTTATGGTGTTCCTCCAACTCCATAGTGGATGACTCAATCCGCCTACGGCTTTTACAATGCACCTTCACTAGCTCCGCAGCCAAATGGTATATCGAGCAGCCCCATGGGACGCATGCCACATTTACTTCCCTTGCCTCGACCTTCCTGCAGTTCTTTCAGCTACCAGTCCGCTATGATGCGGGCGTCGAAATCCTACTGTCTTGCAGACAGAACACAGCCACGCATATCACTGACCATATTCATGATTGGCGCCGGCGCCGGAGCCTATGCAAGATCAAATTAGACGACCGAATCTTCCTAGACTGGTTCCTTAAATCCCTCCTTCCTCTCATTGCGAAGGATGTAGCATCTGAAAGACCCCAGTCTGAGGAGGAGGCCATCCTCAAGGCCCAACAGTTTGATCTTATCTATGCCCAGTCAGGTTACCTATACACGATCATACCTGACGCCCCACGAGGTGACTCTGCACGCGGTGACACACCGGGGGCATCACATGCCGCTGATGGCATTATTGGCCAAATTACACCGCAAGCAAAACCTTTCAGTATGGTGAGCACCATGCCCGCCCCAGACCTCTCTAGGGCTACATCCAGTTCCGGAGCGACAACTTCTTATGCTCCAACAAACCAGACCCATCACATTCATGGACCCTCTTGTCCACAACATTGTTATGGCCAAGCGCCATCAGCATATGTACCTCCTACATACTATGCTCAACCTACGGTACAGACCCCCATGCAGTTCCCACAACAGCATATGCATTACCCACAACCGATTGCACCGGCTCACCTCACAACTCCACCAGCTCAGGGGTACCAACAACCCCAGCAGGCAACTGGACCACCTCCAGCTCCACCTGCGTACTATCCACCGCAACCTGCTCCCGCACCTGCAGCTCCTCAGAATCCCCCCAATGCTCAAGGGCATGTGTACGCACAACAACATCAGCCCCAATACCAAAATAACCAACGCAACCAGGGTGGGCAACCAAACCGCGGAAGAGGACGCAACCGTGGAAACAATCAAAACCGTAACCAAGCTCCACAACCTACCCATCCTCCGCAAGAAAATAACGCGGCGCCCGCTCATCAGAATCCCGATCGGCCACCTAAGCTACCCAAAAATGCTAATTTACGAACAAACCATCCTTGTTCCATTTGCGGTGTCTATGGCCACTATACCCACGCTTGCCCACATCTGGAGCGAGCTCGACAACTATGGACAAATGACGCCCATCGTCAAGGGCAGGCGGCTCCTCGGCCTCCACCCAACCCCCCACCACCTCCACAACAACCTTTGGTATTACAAAACCCTTTTCCAACACAAGGAGTGGTGAACACTCAGCCGTTAGCCCCCCAACAGGGCAACGTGCAACCACAACAAATTACTTACACAGCTCCTGACCAACCCATGTTTGATTCAGGCACCCACCACTTATTGATGATGTCCACCGCAGACGTCAATATCCAAACCCGTCGGAATCAATACGGACCGACTGCTGAAACCCCCCCCGCCGAAAAGGATACTAATGCTAATCCCACTGATCAAACATTGCGTATACCTCAGGTTCCACTCGATGGCGCTTCGAAAGCACCTCGCTTCCCCCTTCGCCGAATCAACAACAACCCCAATGCACGGGCTGCGTCCAATTACAACATCGTAGATGACCTAGCTCAATCTCCCGCAGCCATGTCTGCGTTAGAAGTCTTAAAAACCTGTCCTACTCAGCGCAAAACTTTACTTTCCGCCATTGGGGCGATTGACCCAAATGATTCGAAATTGATGACCTTTGATTTAGACCAATCTGAACCACGGCTACCTTCTACCATAGCAGTCCAAGTTTCCGTTTCTATTCGGAATCTTGTCATCCATCGATGTATCATCGACGAGGGTGCCTCCACATGCGTCATGTCCACTTTTGTTTGGCAGAAGTTGGGATCCCCTGCTCTCCAGCAATCCACCACTGCATTGCGGGCCTACGACGGCCGGTCAGCTCAACCTCAAGGTTTATTACCCAAGGTACCCGTCCAATTAGGTGGGAAAACTGTGCTCATCGACATAGAGGTCATTAACGCCCAGCTCGACTATAACCTTTTACTTGGCCGCAGTTACATGTACGCCATGAAAGCGGTCGCCTCCTCCGTCTTCCGCACCATGATGTTCCCCCACGAGGGACGCGTGGTCAAAATTGACCAACTCACCTACTATGATCCCAACGCCCCTGCAGCACCAGAGAATGTTCTTCCCATGATTGAACAACCCGCTTCTAGTGCAGTTACCTCCTTTGTGTCTTCTGTGGCACCCGGACTTTATTCGGATACACCAATGACCTCTACATTCCAGGCCATTCCACCACCGTCACCGGAGACCCAAGTCGCAAACCTCTGTACTCTTTCGCAGAATACGCAAACGTCCGGTGGTCAACCACCATTGATCCCCAGTCACATTGGTGTTACACCCATCCACACCATCCCCTTCCTATTTCCTCCTTCGGGTGTAGTAAGCGCCCCGGTTATGGCTACCCTTAGCCTACCCGGGCTAACATTGGGATTACCCGTGTGGTATATTCCGCCTCCCGTTCGACCACCGACACCAGACGTCATCCTCCAACCGGTACAACCTATTGTTACCACAAATCAGCCTCCTCCTGGTGTCGCAATCCCTTCGTCGTCAACGACACCTCCTCCTAACCTCAATATCCCTTCGTCGTCAATGAAACCTCCTCCTGGTCTCACGATTGCGTAGACGTCAAAGGATCCCCCTATTCTTTCTAAACCCACTGGGGGCAGAGGTCCACAACCATACACTGCTATACCACCTCCTAAGGCAGTCAAACCCCCACCGGTGTTTCGAGCTCCCCCCAAATGTTCATTATGCGATGAAATTGGCCATCCAACTCATCAATGCCCACACTTACCGGCACTCCAAGAGCATATGAATATGTTGGACGATGACATCGGCATCCCAGTAGTCAGATTAGAGCCACCTCTACAGCCTCGCGACAAATCACTGCGCACGAACCATCCTTGTGCTATATGCAGTGTTTACGGCCACTACTCTCACCATTGCCCTGATCTACCTGACTATAGAGCAGCGTTGTACGAGTTAAACAATGCCGACTTAGAGATATCTCCTCCCCTCATCGAGGAGATCCACCCCCCACCATCATCCTCGTCAGAAGAAGTCAATACGATATATATGATTTCAACAACCTTCAAACCAGAACCCCTTGATTTATGGTCTGACTACTTCAATACTGACGAGCAAATTTTGGAGACACTCACTGCACCCGACTACCCTTGGGATGATATGCATCATCGCTCGTACTTCCTCCCGGAAGCATCTACCTCCACCGCATCCAACCAGCTATCGATCGAGTCGAAAGACTTCATACCCACCAAAGTCGATTGGTTAAAGGACCCCATCCCAGCACCGGATGCCTTTGAAGAAGGGAACATGTCAAACATTTCCCCCACTATACAGATAGACATTTCCACAACACCAGGGAAACCTGAGCTCATCTCGCTGGGCGCATCTTGCACTCAAGCAGAAACTCAGGCGTACAAAAAACTCTTTCAAGAGTTCCGTGATGTCTTTGCCTGGTCCTACACCGAGATGCCTGGTCTCGACCCCGCCATTATTGAACACCACATCGATACATGGCCGGAAGTACCCCCTGTTCGTCAGAAACAGCGACCTATTCACCCTGCCAAGCTCCCCGCTGTTAAGGCTGAGGTCGAGAAACTACGAAATGCAGGGTTCATCTACCCTATTTCATACACCACCTGGGTGTCGAACCCCGTTCCTGTCAACAAAAAGCAAGGCACCCTTAGAGTATGCACTGACTTCCGCGATCTAAACCACGCTTGTCCAAAAGACAATTTCCCCACGCCATTCATTGACCAACTCATTGATGAGTGTGCGGGCCATGAGGTCCTATCCTTCATGGACGGGTTTTCCGGATATAACCAGATTCACATCCGCAAGGAGGATCAGTACAAGACTGCCTTTACCACCCCATGGGGCACCTTTGCCTACCGCGTCATGCCATTTGGCCTTAAAAATGCTGGTGCCACTTTCCAGCGAGCCATGACCTATTGCTTTCACGACTTGATCCATATCTTGTGAGTCTATCTCGACGACCTCACAGCTCGTTCCCGAAAACGATCAGACCACCTTAACGACCTCCGGCAAGTTTTCCTGCGTTGTCGCAAGTATAAAATCCGCTTGAACCCACACAAGTGTGTCTTTTGCGTCCCGGCGGGCCGGTTGTTGGGTTTCATTGTTTCCCAAGACGGAATCACTGTCGATCCCCTGAAAGTCAAAGCCATCTTAGAACTTCCCCCTCCTCGCACGCTTCGGCAGCTTCAGAGCTTGCAAGGGCGGTCCAATTTTCTTAGGCGCTTTGTTCCTGATTACGCCACCAAAGTCCATGGATTCTTACGCTTACTTCGTACCCACATACCCTTTGTTTGGGATGAGCAAGCAGACACGGCATTCGAAGCCCTCAAGAAAGCTCTCACACAAGCCCCCTTGATATCCCCACCGGATTTCTCTCAAAACTTCACCCTTTACGTCTCGGCGTCTGAACATGCCGTCTCCGGAGTTTTGGTCCAAGAAGATGCCTCCCACAAAGAGCATGTGATTTATTACGTCAGCCAGACCTTGTCTGGCCCACCTCTACGCTACCCATACAAGGAAAGATTAGCCCTAGCTGTAGTCTTTTCCGTACAAAAACTGCGACACTATATTTTGCTTAGTCATACCACGGTTGTCGCCGACTCCAACCCCATGGTCTACCTCCTCACCCGGCGGCTCCTACAAGGTCGTGTCGCTAAATGGGTCATTATCCTCCAGGAATATGACCTCACTTTCAAAACTCCCAAAAGCACCAAATCCCTCGCGCTAGCTCACCTAATCACGGACCTCCCATCCTCCTCAACATCACCCGTGATCCAAACGGACCTGATCGACGAGCAGATCTTCATTATTTCGTCTGACGACCCTTGGTATGGAGACATATTGACTTACCTTCGTACGCAAAAATTCCGACCACACATCGATCGTGATGGCCGCCGTCGCATACGACACCACGCCCCCCGATACCTACTGATTGGGGATGTACTTTACCGACGCGGCATTGATACTATCTTACGCCGCTGCCTTTCCCATAGTGAGGCAGAACAAGTCCTTAACGATTGTCATAGCGGTGCCTATGGAGGCCATTTCTCCGGTATGGCTACCGCCCAGAAAATCATTCGGGCAGGTTATTTTTGGCCATCATTATTCACTCATTGCATCACCGCAGTCAAGCATTGCCAGAACTGCCAGCTATTTGCCCCCAAAGCAAGAACCCCCCCCTCCAACGCACTGTCGACAAGCACAAGTCCAATTGGCATCACATGCTTTTCCCGGCACTATGGGCCTACCGCACATCAACCAAAACCGCCACCGGTTTTACCCCTTTTCATTTAGTTCACGGTGTTGAATCTGTCCTCCCTATTGAGTGCCAGATCCCAGCTTTACACATCGCCGTTGAACTTCTACCGGACACTTCCCCGATCGAGCAACGTTTACTACTCCTAGAGCAGGCCGATGAAGATCGGCGCACAGCCATTCAAAACATGGAAGCAGCTAAACAACGATCGAAACTAAGTTACGACAAACGCGTCCACCCAAGAACCTTTTCTGAGGGAGACCTTGTCCTTGCTTACGATCAAGCTCATGATAAAACCGGAAAGGGAAAATTCGTGTCCATGTGGCAAGGCCCCTACATCATACACACCTGCCTCGGGCAGGGGGCATACATTCTGACCGATTCAGAAGGCAACACCCTGCGCAACCCACGCAACGGGTTGTACCTTAAAAGATTTTACCCATAGAAAATCTCATGAACACCATCGTCCATTTTAGTATAGGCATACATCTTTTTTGATTCACAAAAAATTTCAAAAAACCTAAATATTTGTTTTTCTCTGCATGACCACAGATGGAGCCTCTTCCACTCTGCCATATCGGTTTCGCTGATGGTGCAAGCCGTTGGTCTCCCAATCTCGCCTCCGCAGCTTGGGTAATATACTCCCCTTCACATGAGTTAATTCACATCGATGGAGTATGTTTAGGTGCCGCCACCAATAATCAAGCTGAATACGATGCCGTGACCGGTCTCCTAGCCGCTGCTCTCCAGATGAGCATACGTCACCTCAACGTTTTCTTGGACTCACAGCTCCTAGTTTCCCAGCTCAACAATGATTACCAGGTACGCGATCCGTGTCTTTTCAGAAAATTCCTGCGCACTAAACAAATGGTTAGACAGTTTGAATCCATTACATTCACACATGTCCCAAGACACCTCAATAGTGTAGCAGATAATATGGCCAACAGTATCCTCGACTGGCACACCAATCACATCATGTCATATCCATAAACAAAATGCATCCATGTGCAAAACATGTGCCTCCACGGGCATATACAAAAACCAATATTGCATCCACGTGCATAACATGTGCCTCCACGGGCATAAAACAAACAAACCAAATAATGCATCCATGTGCATAACAGGTGCCTCCACGGGCATACATAAATCAACAAACACACTGCATCCACGTGCATAACATGTGCCTCCACGGGCTATACAAAAGACAAATGTGCATCCACGTGCATACACGACAATATATCTAAAATATATATCCACATATATATATAAATCAAATGGTGAACATGTCATAAGTGCCCTCAGCACCCGATATACAAAAAATACATATGTCATACAAAAAATGCTTCCCCATATGCTCATGAGCATTTGGGGGCAAGTACAATGTCGTCTACTCATCTGGATCCTCAGGATCCTCGGGCTCCTCCTCCGGCTCCTCCTCCGACTCCACCTCCGCCGGCCCAGCCGGGTCAGGACGACCCCGAACTCGCCGCTCTGCTGGCCCTGCTGGATCATCCCTCAAATGTATCCTCCCCTGCGCCGGCCCTGCCGGAGCATCTCCTCCACCACCCCCGTGCCTCGCCGCAAGCACCGCTGTCCTCAACAGGAGCGACTGCCACTCAGGTGGCGCACCAAGACATCCCTGCAAAACATCCCGATCCAGATCCCTCCAACCATCCTCAGGGAACCTAGCTAGGATCCGGGCAAAGGTACGTCGGACACCATCTATGGCGTCACCATCAGGGCCAACCCCTCGCCCACGAGCTGCATATCCTCCACCACGCGGAGGACGTACAGGTACAGGGGGACGAGCGACCACCATCGCCCGCCCCTGCCGAGCCACATAGTCAGGTGGTGGCACTGGACCCACATCTGCACAAAGCAAGTAAACCATTAGATACTATATAACAAAATCATCATAAACCAAACAACATATGATACAACATCAAATAAAACACAAAACATACCGTCCAAGCCCCAGGCCTGTCCTGGGGCACGAGGCATCTCTGCGTCACCTCTGTAATCCATGCCGGCGTAGGGATAGTCCTCGATCACCAGAGGCATCTGCTCCCACTGCTGATAAAAGTCCTCTGTGAAGTAGCCACGGATACCACCGCCAGCACGGGGCATCATCTGCCCCCACCTCATCATACGAGGCTCGCTCGGAAGACCAGCACGAACGGGTACATGTGGCCGCAAGGTCGGCACCCGCTCGAAGAAAAAACAGCATAAAAAAGAGGCGTAACAAAACTCGCCTCCCTCTCTCACGGCCTTGTCCAGATCTCTCCGGACACCGGCCAAGAACATCTGCGCCCAGGAGTAATACGTACCCCGTAGAACGGAATCCACCATCATCGTCTGCCCCCCAGACATACGATGTGGTGCAGCAGCACCCAAAATCCTCAGAACACAGGCACCAACAGCCCGCATATCCCACTCACGTAGGAACTTCAGACTAATAGAGCTGTTTACCAAAACAGCGTCATCCACACAGAAGGTCTGTAAGAGGTCCTCCATATCCACACCCAGAGGCAACCTAGGAGAAATATCACCCACCTCACCCAAGCGAGGCAAACCGGTCAAAAAATATACATCAGTGAGAGTAATCTCTAATCTCTCACCACCAATAATGAAGGCACCCTCTGCCGGCACCCACCACTGCACGAGCTTGTTCAGGAGTCGCCTCACTGAACGAATAGGAGGAATCTGAGCGAACTTCAAGAGTCCGCTCATGGCTAGGGTCTGTCTCACCCCCCCATCAGTCTCAATCCTCAACATGATCTCGGCATCAATCTCTCTCTCCCGCCACACGGACTGAGCTCTCCGCAACATCCTGCCAAGAAAACACAGCAAATTTTTAGCCCCAGCATAAAAATTTTTAAAAAAATCCCATCGCGGCTTTTACACAAAAAGCCGCGATGCCCATCGCGGCTTCTCCACAAAAAGCCGCGATGACCATCGCGGGATCCATGCAAAAACCCGCGATGAACATCGCGAGTTTTGTCCAGACAGTCGCGATGAACATCGCGACTATCACCCATGAACACGCGATGAACATCGCGGGTTCCGACCTCACAGTCGCGATGAACATCGCGACTGTCAGTCTAAAACCCGCGCGGTTCATCGCGGGTTCAGCCCCGAAACCCGCGTGGTTCCACGTTGGAGAGTCAACGTGGAGTTTCGCGGCCTTTGGGGGACCACCGCCAAACAAAAAAGACATAATTGACAAGGTTAAGGCGAATAGAGTTACCTGCAACTCGCTAAATCGAAAACCAACGGTGAAATCTCCCGGAAATCAAGAAAGAGCTCTGACAGCTCTATCAAACTCGCACGTAACAATGACAAGTCATATTGGGCCCCACGTCCTATTTATAGAAATTCCACAAATTTCAAACAACCATTGCGGTGTCATACGAAGTCCATTTCTCAAACCGTTGGTACCGTTGGGATCAGCACAGCGCGAACTTCATAGAGGTTCCTTCCGTTTCCCGTTTTCACGAGGTCCATTTTTTGACCATTTTTTAGCCTCCCTCATGGCCTCGGTTTGCGTGCCACATCGGCCGTTCTCCGTTTTAGACGTGCCTTATATAGCCGGATTCAGTTTTCCGCACTCGTGATGATGCTTGAGATCATTTCTCGCTCTCACCTTTAGATTTTTCGGGCATCTTTTCCACGCCCCCTCGTCGCCTCGGTTTGCGTGCCACATCGGCCCTTCTCCGTTTTCGATATGTCTTATATGGCCGGATTCAATTTTCCGCGCTCGTGATGATGCTTGAGATCATTTCTCGCTCTCACCTTTAAATTTTTCGGGCATTTTTTCCCATGCCCCCCCTCGTCGCCTCGATTTGCGTGCCACATCGGCCGTCCTCCGTTTTCGACGTGCCTTATATGGCCGGATTCAGTTTTCCGCGCTCGTGATGATGCTTGAGATCATTTCTCGCTCTCACCTTTAGATTTTCCGGGCATTTTTTCCATCGCCCCCCTCGTCGCCTCGGTTTGCGTGCCACATCGGTCGTTCTCCATTTTTGACGTGCCTTATATCATCGGATTCAGTTTTCCACGCTCGTGATGATGCTAGAGATCATTTCTCGCTCTCAACTTTATATTTTTCGGGCATTTTTTCCACGCCCCCTCATCACCTCGGTTTGCGTGCCACATCGGTCGTTCTCCGTTTTCGACAATCCGTATGTCACCGGATCCAGTTTTCCGCGCTGATGACGATGCTTGAGACCTTTCCTCGCCCTCATCAATCCATTTTTGTTCGGTATAATTTTATCCCTTTTTCGGGCCGAGCAACCCCTCTTTACGAAAAAGGCACTTAGGGAGTTTCTGTTAAGCTCTTTTCTGACTCCTAAAACAATGAAAAGATCGCCGAGCTATCTTGCTTCCTTTCATGCTCGCTAAACGTATCTGAAAGGGCGTCTACCTGATATAAGTTTACCCCTTTTCCGGACCTCGTAGACTAATTACGAAAAAGGTATACTCTAGTCACATCGGCTAGAAGAGTTCTCCATCCGCATCATTTTATGCTTTTTTCGGGCCTTGGAGACTAAACTCACGAAAAAGAAACACCAATAGAGTCCACTTACCGCTTTCAGACTCTCTAAACATGAAAGCAACCATGAGCATGAGCCGTCCTGGGCTCACAAAATCCACAAGATCGTACCATTTCAGAGCACACTTTTATCCCTTCTTGGAGCTCATTAAAACTACGAAGAAGAAATCAATGGTGCCTCTTGGCGCCACGATAAATCACATCTACTCATATGGCAGCTTCCCCATTTTGGTCGCCTTTGTTCAGAGTATTCTGCAGTATATCACCTTGATAATCCCTCGACAGCACCTATCAGCTCGTCCTCCCCCCCAGAGTCAATATATACCATTCAGTCAAAGCAATGATCCCCACACCTACAAGTCAGTTCCCTACGCTGCCAGGTCAACCATGTCATCATGCTCTGAACAAAGGAAGTTTGATTCTACCCATTTTTTTGGACCCAGTTATTTCCCTTCCCCACAAGTATGTCAGTCCTACCATCAGTACTACATCACTTCAGTTCTACACCTCGTACTCCTATCAAGGAAACATCATTGCCTTGTTAGTTGCTGGTCTCCCTCTGTCGACGACAACCACATTGATTCCAGAGGATAGACCTAGAGGTCCCTGTGTCTTGGACTCATTACCATTTATGATGAGTGCCTACGAATCATTTCGAGAGGAATCCTCAGTGCCTCTCCGAATGGTTGTTTCTCACATGCTCGACTTCAACACCTTGATCGCATCGTTGAGACTCGCACAGGGTATTGGTCCGTTCAGTTATTAGTCGAAGACCCCGGATACCTCCTGACTCCTCCACATTTGAGAGTCTACCTATGGATACAACCAGTTACATTTTTTCTATAGATATCCGGGTTGCGTATGGCGACAGTATTCCACATGGCTCACAGTCATTGAGTCCATACAGATGTTGGACACCTTCAGTTTCAGCAGTTCAACAGTTATTCCAGTGTATCAGTTATTGAGATCACCCATGATCATGAGTATATCCCACAATAATGTCCCCTATGGACCATTATGATGTACCAGTATATTTCTTTACGTATTAGATCCCCCTTCTTGGGACTAATTGTTTTGTATATGTCTTGATACGAGCATGGGAATGCCCGCCTCGTCCTTTATCAGAGATTATACCTCATTCATATTGAGGCCATGTAATATTTTTTGTTTTTGCAGCTTCCAAGGGCCGTGGCTCCAGTCTCCAACCGGTCTCTTCTCTCCCCTAAACCCCAGAAAAAAGGACAAAAGAACTATGATGTCTATCGGCCATACGATGAGCTCCTGCCCTCACACATCAGGGGGCAATCTGTTAACACCCAAAAAGTGCTCACTAGCTCATTTCCCTATTCACATGACCCATTTGTCCACTTTTTCACCATCTGAGCCTCCGAAACCAACAAAAGGTCACCAAAAGACCTTAGTACACCCCTTTTTCCATTAAAAAAGATTATTTTTCCAAGAAAATCATAAAAAACCCTCAAAAAGGGTCCAAATTCCCAAAAATATTAAAAAGGGAATTAAAATATTATTTTTATTCAAAAAAGGAAAAAGGAGGGAAAAGTACCTAAACCATGTTGGTCAATACCATTTGGTTTCCACAAAACCACAAATGGTATTCCTCACCACCAAAACCTATAAAAAGGTGGTAGGGGCTCCTCATTTCACATCCTTCCATTATCTCATCCTTATGCTGCTGAAATCTCCCCTGAGCACTTTTAGCCATTGAAGCAACCTTGGAGAAGGAGACCTCTTGGAGTTTGGAGCTACTCATCTTGGGAGTTGCTCAACATCAACCTTCACCATTGAAGGTAATATCGCAAGCACTTGCTTGC
Source organism: Larix kaempferi (assembly GCA_027924585.1). NCBI lineage: Eukaryota > Viridiplantae > Streptophyta > Pinopsida > Pinales > Pinaceae > Larix > Larix kaempferi. The sequence goes on from BSBM01000143.1 coordinate 11,039,018, forward strand.
CCCCCCCATTTTTCAATACAAAAAATTATTTCTTATGTTTCTTGTTCTTGATTTTGACATGTTTACATTATTTGCTTAGATTCTTGCTTAGATTCATGAAAAGTATTGTTTATTTAGTTTATTGTTTTTATTTCTATTGAAACTGCTGCTACTAGTTAGCAGGTGCCCATAGCACTAAGCCTGGTTGCAAAACCGGGCCAACACTTATCAGCTAGCATTACCACCTAATTTAAAGGTACACAATGTTTTTCATATTTCTGTTCTGAAAAAGTATGTTCATGATACTGCTCATGTTATTGATTGGAACATTGTACAGGTAGAACCAGAAGGGGAAGTTCTGGTGGAACCGGATTGTATCCTCGGGAGGAGGGAAATTACTCTGCGGAACCGCACAATTGGACAGCTGAAGGTGCAATGGAAGCACCTTAGTCATGAAGAAGCTACCTGGGAACTGGAAAGTAAGATGCGGGAAGCATACCCAAATCTATTCCAGCAGGTGGCTGAAGATGAAGAATAAGTAACATCGAGGACGATGTTACATTTTAAGGGGGTGTGTATGTCAGATACCCCAATTTTGCAAAAATAATGTAATTATTTTATTATATTCCTGAGACATTATGTTAAATTTAATGCTAAGTAGGAATTGATGACTCAGCAGAGTCACCAGAAGTGGAATGTAATTCTGAATATTTTATTATTAATAAATAAATTATGGAGACAACAGCATGGGAGAGCTGTTAAAAGAGGTTACTGGTCTAACTGGTGGAGGGAACTAGGTGGAAAGGCAAAAGACAAGTGGCAGCATCCTCAAACACTTCCTAAGTTGCAGGTGGCAACTTCCCTATATTTTGGGGTCATGATTCCCCAAGAAAGTGGAATCTGAGCAGGTGGCTCATTAATGACAGTTAACCCAACTAAGACCTAGGCAATCTTTTAAATAGTACTCAATGAACTAAGCTGGGGGTTCAACATAGTTCTGGAGGGAGAATACATTCAGGTGAATGCTATTCAGGAGTCCCATTGAGGAAGTGGGATAAACAGTAAGGAAGTGGTTTGAAAGGGATGCTGCAGTAACTTGGTTCCAGTTTAACTGCTTTGGCTGAGTGAATTGTTTGTTGTACCTAGCTCCAGCCAGTTAGACCAGAGCAAGCTCGGGGGTCCTGAGAAGCGTTGTCTGGGCACTCTCCAGGAATTGGTAGGGAGGAACAGCCTCCCATCGCTGTTGTTGTCTACAGTTGATACAGGTTCTGTCATATATTTCCTGCTGTTTATTGAGTAATATGAATGTAGTTTATGATTATCTCTTCTATGTCTGAACAGTATTTTATTTCAGTAAAAGTTAGTATTTCTGAACTGTTAATAAATAAATTCTGCAGAATTATTGTCTTAGAAATTTCCTAGTATCACTATTATCTTACAGTTCAAGTATTTGTCTTATGCGTAATATGCTTTGTTATTATAAGTTATAGGATGTTATTGTGATTTTTCACTTGTTTGTTACAATAGTTAAATAGATAAGTGTAGGCTATTTATACAGTAAATTTTCCTGGAAACAAACTCGTTAAAACAATTATAGGAACAGAATTATAGATAACATTATATCACTATTGCTATCACGACTCCAGTCTCATGCGAACGACAAGGGTCATATCCATAGTCAGAACTGATAGTTGATAGAACATCACACAGTGCTAACATTAAGTAATGTATACGATGAATTATTTCAGATCCTTTATAAGAGGAAAGGTAAAAGATACAGTATCATTAAGACAATTAAAAATGATATGAATAACATGATCCAGTGACTTTATACAACACTAAATAAGATACATTGTTACAGCGCAATGATAATATCAAAGCGACAATACTTCATAGGAATGCTTATCTCATTTTATCCAGAACAATAGTTATCACATTTCATGTAAACCATCAACTCTCTATCAAGCAAGATTTCATGAATATTACAGGAAGGGAATTCTACATTCTTACACTTGACAACCTGTTAAAAATATTTAGACCTCTACTGAGCATTATGGTACAGTTAAAGGAATTTTAATGCTTTTAAAAGTCATTGACAACGATCCATACTTTACCTGTATACCTGTAGAAAAAGGACGGATTATGCATTAGCTCGAAAGCTAAGTAAGCCAGTCAGCTATGGCAATTTCACCCTTTGAGGTTAGAGAACAGAAGACAATCTCTAACTGCAATTAAAAACTCACATTAAAATATAAGTACAATAACAGATCACTTAGACAAAATTATGATCACTTAACTAAAACAAACAGATCAAGGAATGCAATTAATAACATTTATTGCTATCTTAAAAATTTTAAATTTTTCGTAAATTTTGGGTTTTGACAGAGCATGCCAATTAGTCCAAGATCACAATTTACAATTGTTGAGATTGCAATTTTACATAAAACTAGGATTTTTGCTTGGATTTGATTGGAATAAAGGGGGGAAACCATCGACACAGGGGGGCGATACAATGTCCCCGTATCCCATTCTCATGTGGACACATATATTTCATTGCCAACATCATTAATGAAAGGATACTTAGAAAAAATATGTTGGAAAATCCAAACGAAACATCAGGTTTAATTTTTGTCGATTCCTTCATGGTGAATCCTTGGATCCCACAATGTTGCTTTGCAAGAAGAGACGACCTAAGAATATCATTTACTAAATTTTTTAGAGGAATATTAAGGTTCAAATATAGAGGGGAGTGGGTTATGTACACCCCCATAAACATTAACAGCCAAATCATTACACAGAGAGGGTTCCTTGTCCTAGAAACAAGGGAATCCCATATACCAATTTGTTATCTAGGTAGACCATGATTTTAAAATTATATTATTATTATTATTATTATTATAACATAAACTCAAGCCCATTTATATTAATAGTTACTTAACCTTAACCTAATAATTCCATTCTATAACTATTTAAAATATATATACATAAGTTTTTAAGTACATATGTCTATGTTATCTTAAATTGCTTTTACAATACATGGAGGGGCTGAGAAGAGATGCAATTCTTGGCAGCAAGAGAGATCACCATGTGAACACTGATGGCACATGATAGAGTTTGGCAACAATTATAATGAGCTTCATGGAGGTGCATGGCTTGCAAAAGAAGTCTTTTCCTTGGGAGTTCACAACTATGAACTTGACTGATCCTTTGTGGTGGTGCATGAGAATTAAAGAATCCCACTACAAGGTTTTCATTTTGATGCAAGTTGGTTTCAGGTTCATTTTTGTGGTCAAGATGGGTAATACTTCTCCATTTGCAGAGACAAGTTTGAAGCAAGGGTTGTATGCAAGTTAGGTGAGTGTGGGTCTCCTTAGGAGTTCCTTTGTTTCTCCTGGCCCTATAATGTCTTGGTTTGTTCCTCTATCTTGGTATTTTCTTTTGGTTATTGGTGTTGTAGTCTCAATGTCACCTCACCAGTGAGCTCATAGCCATAGGTGAGGTGGATGAAGTAGAACTATGTCCTAGGAGGATATCTATCGAAAGAAAATCCCTTATGCAATTCGCCAAGATATTGAAACTACAAAAATAGAGATCCATATGTAAGGTTCCAAAGCTCGAGATGAGGATATAGAGGAAGACAAGGGGTTTGATGTTCTCATTCCCAGAAGCTCGAGTGCTTAGGACACATCTTCCCACCGAACCCTGGTCCCATACTAGAGCATGAAAATCCTTTTGGGTAGGTCTCTAATCAAGTATGATTAAGCTTTTTCTGGAATCCTATTGCCTATAAACACAATTCGAGATGACCTGAATGGCATCCATAATAAATTGGACCTCTTATCCAACACGACAAACATTGCATTCCAGGTGGAGCCTAAAGAGCCAGGTGGAAGTCATTCTACTCCTATCTCAATCCCCTCGGATGATGGAAAAGATGGATAAATCAACTATGTTCTTGTTTTTTTGTTTTATCTCATCACCGATTAGCTTTTGTTCCAATCCAATGCAATTATCTAATGTTACCGAATGCAATTATGAACTATCAGTTGATTCTTAGTTTTGGAGGGGGTTAGATGGCTTTGGTTTCCCATTAAACCTGGGAAAGCCTCTCTCCCCTTATAAAATGTCATTTCTTTTTGGTTGCTAATGTTGCTACCCAACATATTTCTTTTCCACTTGGCTAACTTGGTTTCCCAGGTGGCGAGCCAGCCAAAGTAATTTTTTGTACATTATATAATAATATTTCAAAGTAATAGAAGGAAATATTATAACTTACAAAAAAAATTGTTTTTACAACTATAAAATCTTTCCTCCGCCACTAATATTGAATCACAACGTGGAACAAATGGCCACCATATTCTCCCCTTATTTTGATTGATTTTTCCCATAAATTGATTTAAATCCAGTTAGAAAACTCAAATACATGTAAATTTGCAATTTTAACACTCATAAACTACAATTGCAGATGTTTTTCTATGCTCCAATTCTACCCAAATACTTAAACTTGCAATTAGAACAAGGCGTTCAATAAACACCCCACAAAAATTCTTTTAATGTTATGAGCTGTTAAATTGACTTAAACTTGCAATTAGAACAAGGCGTTTAATAAACACCATTCTTTTAATGTAATGAGCTGTTAAATTAACCCTTGGTTCAAATCCAACTACATATCCCCATAACAACAGCATTAAAAACACTACTACTTAATACATATTAAATACCTCTTCATCATACAAACTACATTTTCATAATTCTTTTTCTACCTCATTTGAACATATAAAATAGGATAGGATTTCACATCACATAACACTAAAAACAACATGACAACAAATCACATAAAGTGCCAATGGTGAAATGACATGACTTACCAAGGTAGAGTTAACTCTTTGATTTTGAAATTCGCTTCACTCAATTAACTGGACCCACCGATCAAACCCACTTTTAACTTTATGGTCCAGATTCCGTGCAATACTTTTTGTACAAGCCAGCCATCCATGGAGTACATTCACACATGTGAAACTATAAATATACATTCCTTTAAAAGCCAAAATTAAATGCATTGACAAATTGCAACATGCTCAGGTATAAAGTGTTCACACTAGATCAGGACAAATTGCAACATGCTCAGATATAAAGTGTTCACACTAGATCAGGACAAATTGAAATATGGTATAAGCTCGTTCACACTATAGATTCGGAAATTTATAAAATTTCTCGGAAAAAGTTTCTTTCAATTATTAAAACAACGACAATTAAAATACTAACTTTATGCTAAATTTCACACCATAGTAGGCTAAGGAAATTCTTGAAGGAGTTTCTTTTAATTATTAAAAAAAGCATATAGTCAACCATAATAAAGGCTATGAATTTGGTCTAGCACTCATGCTATAGAGGAATTGAATATTGGTGTAGATTTATCACCATTTTATTTAATGATATCATTTTATTAGAAACTGAATTATTGATGTTTTGCATTACTAAAAAATGATATTTTTTAAATAATTTTTATTATATAAATAAAGAAAATAATTTTTTTGATTAGGCACTAAAGCTTGTAAGAGGTATTTGGTTTAATTAGGTGTGATGGGTTTGGTAGTTGCACCTAGGATATAGTGGTAACTCGAGTATCAACTCCATCTCCATTGTCTACTTCTTTAATACCAAAAAAAAAAAATTCAAAAATTCAAAAAATTTATATATAATTTTAAAAATATTTTTATTAAATTTATATATATAAAATATTTGTTAGGTTTTGAAATGTCATTTCATGTTGTAATCAATTATAAATGTTTTTTGGCTTTTATTATTAAAATTAATTTTAAAGAAACATTTATCAATAATATATCAATATATTATTAATTGATTAAAACAAAAAGTTAAAAACAATAACATTATTTTACTTTTATCAACTAACCAAATATCTTTAATAAAAATACAATTTTAAACATATTTTATAATAATATAAGTTATTAGAGAAAACATATTTTTATCTTTTATAATAATATAAGTTATTGGAAAAAATCATATTTTTATTCATATTAGAATGAAGATACATTCGTCATAAGAACAATAACTGTAACATGTTTTTAACATCAACCAACTTCAAAATTTAAAAGAAAAAAAACAACTATAGCAAAATAGCTCAAACAAAATATACCGATTACAATTTTAAACATATACATTATATTTTTAAATATATAAAATTTATAACTATGTTTTGTAATTTGTTTTTTAAATGTTGATATTGGTTTTTTAATTGTTGATTGATATGAAGGTTATTAATTTTTGTGGAGATTAATTTTGGTTTTTCAAATCTTTAAAAGTAAAAACTTATTCATTATTATTTTTTGAATTTGAAAAGTTTTAAGAAAAACACTTCTAAATCAGTGTGATGAGTTAAGTTAAAAAAAATTAAAAAAATCAATATAAACATTTTGAAATTATTTTTTAAAGTTAATATATTTATACACTTTAAGAAAAACATTTTAATTTGATTATACATAGAACTTAAAAAAAATGATTTTCATCTTCAATTTTGTTAAGTTTTTATTAACATATTTTTTTTAAACAAATTTCATTTTAACACATTTTATTAAGAAAAGTTCTTATTAACATGTTATTTTTTAAACAAATTTCATTAACAAAATTTTATTAACAAATTTTATCTTTTATATAAAATTATTTTAACATATTTTTTTTATTTTTATTTTAACACATTTCAATAACAAAATTTTATTAACAAATTTTATCTTTTATACAAAATTATTCTATGAACATTTTAAAATTTTAAATTTCACATATATAATATAATTTTTTATTTTAAAGATATTCAATTTTTAAAATTTAATTTTTAATATAAATTAATATATATTAAATTTTTTTATAATTTTAATACAAATTTATTTTAATTATATAATAAAGAATATGAAACTTATATTTCTATTAAGCATTAATTTTGCTTTCATGAATACATCATCTTTAAATTAAAAAGGACGGTAACGAGTTGTCAATTATCTTATATTTAAATATTATTAGAGAATAAAAAAGAGAATATGAAAATTTAATCGTTAAAACCAAAGTTTTTTATTAAAAAATTGTAAAGTTTAAATTTCTTGGTATATTAAAATTAAAATTAATAATCATTAAAATTTAGATTTATTTTAATTTTAAATTTATAAAGCAATAAAAAATATTAAAATTTGAATTTTTTCAAGTTTGTATCTTTTCTTAACTCCATTAACATTTCAAATGGATGAAATTCCTCTAGGTATAACATTTTTTGAGGGTGTAAATTTTTTGGTAAAGGTTTTTCTCTCTTAACTTACCTATTTATGTATTGGAGTCAATTCTCTTTAAGTATAAATATTTTTAAAAAAAATATGCCAAAGTTTGCACTTTGTTCACATTTGACAAAGCTAAATTAAGATGGATTTATGCTATTATTATTAAAATATATAACTTGTCAATCATCCATCACTCTCTACTATTGACAAGTTTACACGATGACAACCATCACTCTCTAATATCCCCAATTCATACTATCCAAGAATTCACACTGTGGAAAACCATCACACTCTACTAATGGGTGAGTTTACACTATGATGACAACCACCACTCTCTAATATCCCCCATTCACATTGACTCATCATTGTTACTAATTGGTGAGTTTACACTGTGATGACAACAATCACTCTCTAATATCCCCCATTCACATTGACTCATCATTGTTAGTTAAGGAAAACCATGCAACATGTGGTTCGTAAAGGCAAAGACTTTTGCTCTGGCCATATGTTTTTGGGTCTTAGGTAGTTAAGATGAGTTCTTAATCCATCATAAACAATTTTAAGTCAAAGTAGTCTATTTATTCTACATTTTAGATTATCCGATAGTTTTTAATATATCCAAACAAAACAAAACAAACAAAAAAATATACACCCCCAAAAATAGAAAATATAGAATATTTAAACTACTCGAATATTTAAACTAGTTAAGATGAGTTCTTAATCCATCATAAACAATTTTAAGTCAAAGTAGTCTATTTATTCTACATTTTAGATTTTCCAATAATTTTTAATATATCTAAACAAAACAAAACAAAACAAAACAAAACAAACAAAAAAATATACACCCAAAAAAATAAAAAATATAGAATATTTAAACTACTCTTTTCAGTCTCACTCCAAAACGAAAATACTATTCTTCTCATAAACTACTCACTCACCCATAACCATTCCCAAAAACATTTCTTTATAAAAAAACTTCTATAAGTGAGAATCCCGTTAAACTAATTACTTTTAGTAAAAATGGGAGAAAATAAATTCGGGTATACAGGGCAGGACTAGATTTCGCTTAGCTTAAAATTCACGTTTAAGATACTTATTTCGAGGTAAAAATAGACCGGATACCGGCTGTGTCTTTTTTTTAAATTTCATTTACTGTAATAAACTGATGACAGGAATGACATAACCTCTTTTGTAATATTTCAGTGGAAAAAAAAACCTCTTTGTAATATTATATTATCGTGAAATGTAAACATAGAAAGTAGATGAGGGAGTTACCTATAAACTCATGGCAGATTTGATTTTCTTTGAGCATTCAGTGAGGCTGACATCTTCGCCATTATTGAATTGCTGTCCAATCTATGGAGATAAAAATCTGATGTCTTCGAAGTTGCTTGTCTGTAATTCATATAGGCTTAATTCATTACAGACTTTGCCTAGAATCTTGTCTTGTGTTGAAGACGAGGATTGACACATGGTAGTATTGTGGTTTTCTTAAACAAGAACGACGATCGGCGGCGAAATGCAAGGGGACAACATGACTGCGATTGCAGCGTTGCAGTTACAGTCACCTTCAATGGAGGCAGAGATGAATCAAGCTCAATTGAAGCGAAAAGATGAAAGAATCCCTCAGTGGGGTCATCAGGAGACCAGGGATTTCATTGCCATCAGGGCAGAGCTGGAGAAGGATTTCACACAGACAAAAAGAAATAAAACCCTCTGGCAGATTATTGCGGGGAAAATGAAGGGCAAGGGATACAGAAGAAGTGCAGAGCAGTGTAAATGCAAGTGGAAAAATCTCGTTAACCGCTACAAGGTACAATTCTTGGCTCTTTTAATTTATTTGTTTTTTCAAATAGAATCATGTAGGGATTGAGCTGCACTGCAAAGAGCAGATTTCTTTTCCCTTGGCTCATATGTCTCAACTCTGAGAGATATATATATTTTTCCAAAATCACCCAGTATTTTATCCAGCCTTATTTCTTTGAAATTTATGCTATATAGATTCAGCAGATTTTGATCATGGATTTTGCTAAAATCACCCAGTAATTGAATCCAGCCTTGCCCCTTTAAAATTTATGACGTATGGATTTAGCAGACAATGAGAATGGAACCTAAGGAACAGCGTAACTTTCTGTCCCTGTACAGGACCTCACCTGCTTCAGGATAGATCTTTTAGATCCAACCCTTCTAATAAAGGGTTGATCAGGACCTTGCAAGGTTGTTTGGTATAGTTAGGACTAACCCAATAAGGCCAGCGCAAGGCCGATTCTGGAGTATGAACCAATGCCATGTTGACTTCTTCCAGTGCTTATTTTCTCTTTTGTGAAAACACAAATTCAGCCTTGCAAAGTCTTTTTCTGATGAAAAAGTTAAAAGTCAGTCTTGCTATGTTACCAGACATGGCCAGGATACCTGTTTCTCATTCTGCCCTTATTCCCATTCCCATCTTGAGACTTGACACTACATGAGTACAGTACTACTGATCAATTTTGTGTGCATAATATGTGCTGAAGAGGGGTGATGATCACGTTTTGTTATATACCGTTTAGCTTCATTTCTCCTTCCATTTTAATTTCCCATTCTGTTTACTAAAAACATGGCCAGGAGACCTGTTTCTCATTATGTCCCTGTTCTCCTTCCCATCTTGAGACTTGACATTACATTAGTAATCAATTTTATATGCATAATATATGCTGGGAAGATGAGACTTGACACTACATTAATACATTAGTAATCAATTTTATATTCATAACATATGCAGGGAAGGGGGCTATCTTCTGAAACCCTTTAGCTCCATTTCAATTTCCCAGTCTGTTTACCATTTCCTGGTTCTGGTAACAAAACAGTCTACTAGCCCATATTCTTTGGAATACTAAAATTTGGTCTTGTGATCCATTTTTTAATGAAAGCCTCTTTTAATCTATTTTAAATGAAATTCTAAAGTTCAGTTTGTAACCTGATTTGTTCAGTTTGATTTATTTATGGAACTCTGAAATGGTCTACATTGTTTCATTGAATCAAGTCCAACTTTTAAATTTGTAGTCCTTGTTGTTAATATGTTAAAGCTCTATGATGCCATTGAACCTTATTATTCAGGGCAAAGAAATCTCAGAGCCGGATAATGGAAGGCAGTGCCCGTTTTTTGAAGAACTGGATGCGGTATTTAAAGAACGAGAGAGAAATATGGATAGATTGCTATTAGAGTCAAAAACAGGCATGAAACCCAAAGAAAAAGTGAGGAGATTGAAACGCTTTTTGGGTGAAAAATCTTCGGACGATTATTCAGAGGATGAAGAAGACGAGGAGGATGATAGTGAGGAGGAGAAAATTATTAAGAGAAAGAAAAGTAAGGCTGATAAAGAAAAACAGAGAGTTACTGCTGATAAATTCCGTGCGAATAGTATGCAGGAGGTGCTGGAAGATTTTTTTCAGCAACAGCAGAGGTTTGAGGAGCAATGGAGGGAGGCAGTAGAGGGAAGGGAAGAAGAGAGGAGATTGAGGGAACGAGAATGGAGGATAGCAATGGAGAAATTAGAAAATGAACGGGTGATGAAAGAGCAAGCGTGGCGCGAGAGGGAAGATCAAAGACGAGCACGAGAAGAAGCTCGGGCTGAGAAAAGAGATGAGCTATTTGCAGCTTTAATTAACAAACTCAATCAAGACGAAAGGTACTTTCTTTTTGCATTATTCTTTTTCAAGGATGACAATATTATGCTAATGTTGTAATGTTTGGAGCCAGATAAATATAGTCCTTGGTACACTGAACCTGTAGGGGATCTATGCAGTGGGGTATGGCAAAACCTGACATAGTGGTATGTTGACGTTTATGGGCGCTATAATACCAGCATGATTCTATGGCTTGCTTCAGTATGTCATGCCGGCATTATAGCCGGCCTTGTACTCGAAATGGTACATCCCACAGGCATACATCATGTGGACAGGGATTAATCCCTTCAGCCTTGAAAGCACCGGGCACTATATCTAGCCTTTCCTATCTCTTGAAATATACTCTAGTGAGCTTACCTTCATATTTCAAAGCAATAGAGGTCGAGGTTCAATCCCTATTGTCACTTTGTGTTTTTCTAAGAGCCAGTGAACTTTTCAATCAAATTTGAAAATCCAATGATTCTGCCAAGTACCACTCACTAACCTCTTGTGCAAATCCACTGTGCGAAGCCTTAGAACTGTTCACAACTGCTGAAGTTATTGATCTTAATGCTTAAATGGGAAGGGGATTTGTGTGTAAGCCATTTCTGTCAAACTGTTATTCATTACTTGTTAAAAAAAGCGAGAGAAAGTGTTTTATGTGGATGCATATGTTGAAATATTGTTCTTGTTGAAAAGAGTTTTGCTAAAAACAAATGCAATCACTCAAGCCCCTTTTTCCCCCCAAAAAGAGACAAATTATTGCAATTTAGCACATGGATAATAGCAGGTTATATCATTCTCTATGTAACATTTTTTGGGCTTTATGTCATTAAATCTCTGTAATCATCTTTACAGGTCTCACATCTAAACATGGTAATTGGCAGAATGTCCTCCAACGTTTTGAGTCAAAAGTTCTTTTGGAATATGAACAAAGAATATCAGGATTTCTTACTGATATTTCATATGCATGGAGTGCAATTAGATTATTGATTTTAGTTTTGCCTATACAAAAAGTCAAGGAATAGGTGGGATGCAGATGGATGTAATAATTTGAACACGATGATTTAGAAAGCTCTGGGTTGAAGTCAGTTGCAGCTGGATTCAGTTATGTGTTCATGTAAAGAAATATTTAAATGTGGTCCTGATCTTTCCATAGAATGCATGGAAATCCGAAGGCTCTTATCCAGAAGAGGCGATTGATTTTGAATTGGTGATTACTGATTACCAATTCATCCATGCTGTGAACAAATTGGGTGAATATATTATTGTTGCTTCCAGGGCTTCTTGTTGAAAGTCGAATATGAGAATATCAGAGTAGCCCAACATATCAGGGACCTTTATTATTATCATTTCAAAGTGCTTCAAAACGGTATATTTGTTCAGGTGCTATACCTTGGCTAGCTACCTTGATAATTATTCTGTTCTTCCTAGCGCAGCTCAATACATATTGAAAATTTCAAAAAGGCAATTATAATATATGCCAAAGATATCAATAATTGATTTCTATCTGATGTTGCTTGTTCAAATTCTGCATAAGGTTCTATAATGCAAACTTTTAATTACTATTTAATTTTAAAATTTTAATTGGTTTGAAATGCATACCATATCCTCTATAAAGGCATTGTTATTCATGTATATGTTATCAAGATTACAGGCAGAACAAGCACTCAGGCAAGCATCCATTGGCTGTATTCTTGGAATAAGGACAAATATGGCTAGACAATCAATTAAGCATTTGACTCACCTCGGCTTATTGTTGTAGCCATTAGGCTTGTAACTTCCTTGTTGTGTTAGGGGATGAATCCTATTCAATTGTATTCCCGGAGTAAGGAGGAAAAGGGCTGGCCGATCAAATTTAGTGTTTTGCTCACTTTAGCTTAGTGTTGTAACTTGTAGCCATTAGGCTTGTAACAATCCTTTCAGTGTTAGGGGACGAATTCTACTTACATAAGTTGTATACATAGGATGTGAGTTAGAGGAATACAACCAACAGTAGGACAGCCTTTAGGTGCAATCAATTGATGTAACTGATGAGCCTCATTGTACAAGTCAGCATATCCATACAATATTTGGCTGACAGGATGAATAACGCTCATCCATTACAGTAGAGAGTGTTGGTGCAAGAAAGTTAGAAACTCTAAAAGGATGCAATCGCTGAGGATGTGTGTCAGGCTTCAGCTAATCCTATACAGAACTTGAAAGTAGGATATGAGCAATGCTCATTGGTTTTGGTGAAGAGTGCACATGAATAAAGATAATAACAGGAAAAGTGCCTTCAGGTCCAGCAAGTTAGAATACCATTAAGTGCACATGAATAAGAGTAGAACTATTATGACAAGTCCATTGGGATTTGGTCTAGTGGGTTCAAAACCTGGTGGGTGTGCCCCCTGGCTAATGCGGTTGACCCAGTCTTCCCAAGGTGTGATTTGGTTTGTAGGTTCAAAGCCTCGTGGGTTGCTCCCCTTGCTATTGCAGTTGACTGAGTCTTACCAAGGTGTGATGTTGCATTAATGCGATAAGTGCTGGTTCCGTGATAACATGGTATTATAAAATATAGTTGCCGTCATTGGTGGGATAAAAATCAGAGTTGTCAATGGTGGTCCCTGTGCCAATGTGGTCATTGTGCTATCTTGTAATTTCTCATGGTTAACTGAAGGTAAATGGATGAGACCCGGTGCAAGTGTGCCAATGTGGTCATTGTGCTATTTTGTAATTTCTCATGGTTAACTGAAGGTAAATGGATGAGACCCGGTGCAAGTCTTTGTACTAGTGTGAATTTGATGGGGCCTAGTGTGAATTTGATGGAATACATACCCCTTGTTTGTGGCATCTAAGCTGAAGGTAAGTCCACTTTGCTAGCAAAAAGAAATCTACTAATTGGAAAAAGAGTGGAAGTATTATGACAACTTTGGCCCTTGCAACTTCCCTCTTGAGAACAGGGACATGCTGTAACATAAATTAGGATCACTGAACTTTGGCCATTCTTTGTGATAACTTAGGGGATGGGTTCTGGTAAAAGACATTTTGTATGAAAAAGGGATAGCTGAGCATCAGAAATTAGGATCACTGAACTTTGGCCGTACTTCGTGATAACTGAAGGGACAGGTTCTGATGAAGGACATTTTGTAAGGTTCTATGTTGTGAATAGCTAAAGGACAGAAAGGATTTGTGGTGAAACCTAAGCTGCTTAGAGCGGGTCAATTCTACATGTAGCTCACCTTCTGAAATAAATTAGTGTAGGAATGATCTGAACATCTGGCCTATAAAAACGAAGATAGACAAAACACGATTGATGAGTCTAAATGCATACATGGAGCTTCTTCATAGAGGCGAGAGTGGTTGTTGAAGTGCACCTAACTATCCATAATGCAGGGATTATAAACTTTAGCAATGACAATATGTGGACATTTTGCAACAATCATCCTACTCATTTTAATTGCCTAACATTTGGCATTTCAGAATCAGAAAGTTCAATGTACTAATAATGGATGAACAGAAAGCTTTGTGTCACTTGTAAGTTGTAACGATATATGATTTTTGGGTTTTCCAGATTCCTGCCCTTATATGAAGCATGGTATTTGTTTTACTATTTCTGAACTTTTTAGACAAGATGTTGACACTATATAACATGGAAGATGTAATCTTGTCTAGATTAAGTAAGGTTAGGAAAATATAAAATTGTTATTAAACTGGGTAAAGTTCACATGACATCACTCAGTTTCATTGGATAGTAACTACTTATTGCCGACTCCAACATTTTCTATAGGTCATTCATCAATCACTTCAAAGAATTATTTACAACTGTTTGATGGTTTTTTTCAACTTATATTGGGTGCATCAATACGTTTTGCATAACATATATTCTCTAACCCAAGGCGCCAAGACTGATCAAGTGTACACATTGCACTATAAAATATTAAAAGATGTTTTCTTTCAGTCCAACGGTTTCTTTCTTTCATGATGCATTACAATAGCTACTAGAATAAGAAAAGGCCCCTTTCATAAGAAATCAGCCAGCGATATTATAAAATACTGCAAAATCCTCAATTAAATCAGGAAGTATTTGGATCACAAGTACACTATCATGGGTTTTATCATGTCCACCGACTCATTTCAATGTGAGTGCCAATACTCAAAGAAATATGAGAGTTACCACATGGCGTTAATTGCCGGCAACTTAGTATTGATGATTTGTATTATAACTCTTCAAACAACAAAATATCTATTCATATTTCATAAGAGTGGGCAAGCATTTCTGCATAAAGCAAGAACCAGAAAATTTTTGGAGTAATGATTTCCATGTCTGGTTGAACCCTCATACCAGATTCTATTTGTTTTTCCTTTGATCAATTGGTTTCATGTCAGCTAACTTCAGGCTCCCAAGAGCCACCTGCCCTTAACAAAAATAATTGCATTATCGAGCCATTTTAACATACAGTATAGTAGCGTTGACTCTGTTCTTGATAGTAAGTTGAGCACCATAAAAGATGTTCCGAGTTCTTATATGTAACTTTTTTAAGTCAACAGATTGATTGGACTCCAAAGTTTCTGTTCTATTTTCAATTTCTTTCAATAATCAGAGTAGCCGGGGGCAAAAACTGATGTTTAAGCATTTTGTTTTGTGATTTTCCTCCGATAATTTTATCACTAGTTCCCCCTTTTGTTTGATTCTCTGCCAAGCAGAAGCTTCTCATTTCGTGTCCTCGCTAAATATGCAGGATGCAACGTTTTTTTTGTTATTTTTAGTGATTTTTCTAAAGGAGACAAAATATGGAGGAACTTTCCAGTTCTTGAAATAACAGCCAAGACAAATCTGTGTATTTTGTTAGTGGAGTGCTATATATTCCACTCAATACGAGACATACCTCTTTAAGAGAACGGTAAACATTTTGTCTATCCTTCATCAGTAATTCTGGGTTTTCATGTTAACCTTGTTATATTACATCGTGAAAACGTTTGGTAGTTTTCTTCCTAATTTGTCTTTTCATGTGCATATAGAGGCTATACTAGTTGATTGTTTGTCTTTTCATGTGCATATAGATGCTATGCTAGTTGATTGTTTCCTTCAGTCTTTTCTATACGACTTTTTATACTTTTTCAATTCCTTTAGCCATAGACAAGTCAAGGCTTGAAGTTAATTAGTCTTTTAGGTCATTTTTTGCTAAATGTGTTGTTGTGTTAGCATTAAAATTATTATGCTGTATAGCACTACTGTATGGTTTGGTTTGTGCCCTTGGTCTAGTCTTCAGCAGTAATGTAAAATATCAGGTCTGATGGCCCAACGTTTGATCCTATACAGAGCATAAGTGAAGGGTTCTTGACATTTTATAACATCTATAAAAGACCGAAGTGATTTTGTTAATATTATTCTAGCAGATTCTCTAAGTATGGTTATCAGATCTACAGATCAATAATTGTCAGCTTAAGAGGGCTGCACATAGTTTGTTACATACGGCAAGAAGTACAGAAATGTACATGCCCAACTTGAAGAAAAAGTGAAAAGCTCATAATTACATGGCTAACTTCACTCTCAAACAACTAAGTTCCTAGCCATGGTTCCATTATAGGCTCACAAATTCCATACTAAGTACTTTTCTGGTATCAGTTGACCTTCGTCTTGGACATATTGCGCAAAAAAAAAAATCTCTATTTACTTGATGCTTGGGACTTGTAGCTTGCTTACCTTTTTGAAACATGCTATTTAGGTAGGACAGACTACAACGAGAATACCTTGGTGAATGGATTAATACTCCATTAAATGATCAGTGCAACAAGGCTTCACTAGCAAAATCTATCAATGTGAAATAAGGTGGCCACTTGTAACATTATTCCTTCACAGTTACACTTTAATTGTGCCAAGATGCAGATTTTACAGTGTAGGTGGAGTAGATGTTTCATGTCTGTAACACGTGATCATGTCGGTTTAAAAAAATAAAAAAAATAAGAATACTTCATAGATGATGCAATAATCAAATTAAATGAAAATAAATAAAAATATCTACATTAACACAAATCATATCAACCAAAATGATCATACCTCAAGGAGATTTTGGATAAGGAAATAGATTGAGTAAATATTGTAAACAGTGTTATTAATGTCTTTATCATATTACATTGTTTTGTGTTTTTAAAGCATGGAGATTTACATGGAAGGTAAATAAGGCAAGCACTGTTATGAATGTGTTAACATATACATTAGAGTTATTAATGTGTGGATTTACACAAGAATGAGCTTATTTAGATATTTATGAATGTGTGTGGATTTACATAAAAAGGTTTATTTAGATATTTACACAAGAAGGTTAATATATTTCAAGTATGAATAATAAAGTTGAAATTATGAAATTGCTTTTTGTAAATAAAATCTGAACTTAATGTTACTATAATATTGTTGCTATTATGGAGTTTTTCTCCATGTTATCAATATTTTTAATATTATGGAGTCACTTTACATAACCATTATGGAATTTTAATATAATGCAATTATGAATAATAATGAATAATATAGTTGAGGTGAAATTTTTTTTAATGAATAATATAGTTGAGGTGAAATTTTTTTTAATGAATAATATAGTTGAGGTGAAATTTTTTTTAATGAATAATAATAATACCTACATGTTATTATGGCATGTATTTACATGAAAATGTTAATATAATGTAAGTATGAATAATACCGTTGAGAGTGGGGCGAGAAGAGCGGGGTAGTCATATTAGACTTTATAAGGAATCATGGAGTTGAATTAATTTGGGGAATTGTGATAGCTATGCGTTACCCTTTAGTTTGCATGAGGGTTAATTTAAGGATTGGAGACGATGGTGAACCGAGGACATGTACTTTCCAGGCATCTTTAAGCAAAATTTTGAAGTTTTATGGTCATCATTGTATCTATTGTATCTATTTTGTCTATGGTCTAATTGTATAATCTTATAAAAAGTGAGATGGCACTTGTAATTGTTTATTAAGATCAACTAGTGTGTAAAGTATAATACGCCCAACCATGACAATTGTTCTAAACAACTTTTTTAAACCAAGAAAGGTCCCTTCTCGTCTATCCCTTTCCATTTTTTTTCACTTGGAAAAATCCTCCAAAGCCATGAGCACATTCTAGTATACCTTCCATAGTCATTGAACTTCTTTATCCCTTGGTCTATGACATCTCACTTTGGGTCACCATGGACATGTGTCAAGTCAGTTCTAGTTAGTATAGTGTCTTTTAGGAGTCTCTCTTGCACTTGGTTATCAATATTAAGGTGTGTTGGTGGTTAAAACATAAGTTGGATGGTTAGAGGTGCCTCTCTTTAGCTCAAACTTAGGGTTTAAAAATGTATTTTAGAATTATCTTTTAAAAACCCATTTCCCCTTTCTCATGTTAGACTAACATATTTTTATGCAGTCTCATGTATATCCATGCATGGTACCTTGGACGTCGTTAGACCTTAGTTCCCTCTTGTTTGATCACTCAAGATGATGCATGGTACCTTCCTAGAAGCTTTCTTAACCTCAAAACCTCAAACGCCTTCTTATGCAAATCACACCCTTAGCCCATTGCCCACACGTGTGAGCTGCCCTCATTGTGGGCATGACATTTGGTATGCTTTGAAAAGGTTGTTGCATATCTTAACCTACCTTGACCTCACATGTGCCAATTTTCTTCTTAAAGATCGCTTCCCTAAACAATTTGCCCCCATTCTATCTAATTCATCCCACCTTTTAGCTTCTCTGACCAAATCATCCCCTTACTATGTGAGGTGCCTTCTTCCTTTTGACTTGCCAAGTTATTGTTGAAACCACCTTTTTACTTTATTAATATTTTGATATTGTCAAGAGGAATTTACTTGGTGCTAGAATAGATCTAGGGTTTTAGGCAAAGAAATCATTTTTAAATGAGAAAGAAGTTGAATTTTAGGTCTTATAAAATGAGACTTCCTTTCTCATTTGTCTTGTTGGTTGTTGTGTGTCTATCTTTCACTATTTTGGAGAGCTCTATAGAATATTAATCTCTCTGGATAAAAATTTATTGGGATCTAGTTGTGCATGTGTGGTTCATTTATTGCTTCATTCTTCTTGTTGGAGGTAATATCACAATAGCATTGTCATTTTTTTCTTTTTTTCTTGGCCATTAATAGGGTAATACTACCATGTGGGAAGAAGAGTATATATAGAGAGAGATATATATTTGAAAGTGACTTTTTGCATTCTTTTAGATTGTGCAATACTAACCTCATCCTTGTTGAGTGCACCCCTAAAGGAAATGAATGAGAGTTCTATTCTCTCCCTATGTGATATTGTGTAAGCTACCTTCAACACATCAAGTAAATTGAGGTTGGCCTAGAGCAATCTTTTTGTCTTTGCGATATTTCTAAGCAAGGCCCTCTTGGTAAGTCTTTGCTGACTCCATTTTCCTTTTAATCTTTTGGCACTAACATCACCTTATATTTTTTTTTCCAAGGAAAAAAGCGTAATTTCATTAGGTATAATCAAATTACATATTGCAGAAAGGCTTCTAGGAGTCCTTTCCAGAAACAACTTTTCAGCTTCAAAAATATAATGGAGGTACCAAAGCACCACCAAAAAACTACATCTAGTACACCCTAGAACAGGGCAACCAAGTTTGGCTCATATACAGATGAAAAGACCAGCTCGTAAAGAGCTGAAGAAAAATGAAAGAAACCCTAAGAAAAGCCGCTTGAAGCCGTCAATAAATGATTTTCCAAGACACAATGATGTCAAGTCCCCACGCAAAAGGGATGTAGCAGAGTCACCGGTTCTGGATCCACGCCTCGGTGGGAAGCCCTTTGCATGCCGCCGCCACAAGAGAGTTGTAGCGCCAAGCCTTTACACCGCCGCATGAGCAAGCTCTATCCGAACTGGCCTCCACAATCAACGCCATCCCTGACAAGGGAGTTGCCGTTGCTACCATAGGAGAATAGGAGCCCGCAGATGCCCACAGCCGACTCGCTGCCGCCGCCGCCACAAGAGAGCAGGAGCCCGCCGATGTCCAGCCGACTTGTTGCCGCCATCGCCGCGCCAAGGAAGCACTATCAACCGTCGCCTCCGCCACTGGAAAGCAGGAAGAGCCTGGTAATCCAATGGGTCACCTCGCAAAGGCGCTGCCACCACACCAAGCACAGGGAGAAGCCGTAAAAAATCGCCTTCAATCGTCTAAGACATATAGCATCTCAAGGGAGAAAGGGAGGTGGCGGCCATGGAAGGAACCATGGCTGCCAAGTTCATCTCAACAAGTCGACTCTCAAAACCTAGATGCAGAGCCCTCTCCAAATCGCCACTAACATCACCTTTTATATATATATATATATATCCCCAAAAATATTTTTCCTTTACTATTGTTATTTTAAGTTGGAATTTATGAATTCTTAAAAGAATTTTTTTATTTAGATTTCACAATATTTAGATCTTAATATCATATTAAGATTTTAGTTATTCATTTAATTATCAAGTTGATTTTTTCTTTTATGTGAGTAGTTCTCTAATTTATGCAATATGGAAATTACATGTTAAAGACATAAATAAGAAAGTTTACAAATCATTTTTTACTTTTTTTTGTTTGAGAAAACAACTTATATTTGATATTTCAAGAATGAAATCAACATATACATGGGTTTTTCCTGATCACAATTCATACATGTGCGAGAGCTCAAGTGGCTACGACTAGAGAATCAAAACCAAAAAGACCAAGGCATCAAGAAATCCCCTTCCCAAGCGTCCAAAAAGACTTTACAAAGTCACACAACCAAACTAGAGAATGAAATTACATATCACCCAAACATCAAACCAACACATTAAAATATGATTAAATTGATATTAAAGATCAATTCTTACTCCCTAATTTCTTGGATCACCAACGTGCCTTCCTCCATATTCAAGGCTTATTTTGAAAGGAATTTGACTTGCTAATTGAACTCTGTAAATGTGTGAAAATAAATTGCAGTAAAACTTGCAATAGCTTCTTTGACTTGGTGGAGAATTGGATTTAAAACCAAATTATTAATTGCAAATTGACCCTTGCACTGGTAAATTGTAAGCTTGGAGTTGTTGAGAATTGCAAGTGATGGATCCCCTTATCAAGGGCAAAGTGGAGCATGATCCATAACGCAATGATTTCTGCTCTAGTTGGTCCTTGACCCCGCTCCAAATTTGAGAGTAAAATGATGAGAATGACCCATAACAATAATGGCACCAAAACCAAAGATACCTGGACGACCTGTTGAAGTACCCCCAAGGAAAATCTTAATTAATTTGAGGTTCTATGAGAACTATGGAAACATTGGGAATGTATCTCTCCAACCTTCTTTAAATATGCCAATCAGATGTTGTGAGAAACTATGGAAGGATTTTGAAATATGTCCTCAAAGATTGAACTATTTTTGGCCAACCACAGACCCCATAATATATAACAAGGAAGAGCCAATATTTTTTTTACCAAAGAGTCTTCGAACCGTTTCAAACATGAGTAAAGAGTGGCTTTACTCCAAGAACCTGGAAAGTTAAGGGATCAGAGATCTCCTTCCAAACCAATGAAGAATACGAACACTTGACAAAGAAATGGTTAATCAATTATGCTTTGCACTTGCAGAGGATACATATATTAGGTCCTTGCCAATTATGCTTTTGTCCTTTATCCCATGCCAATATTTTATTAGCTATGGTGAGCTAGAAGAAGATCTTGATTTTGAGTGGACAATGCACTTTCCAAATACTAGACCACCACCAAATGCTATTGTTTGGATGGTTCTAAAATGCTAATGCTTCATAGCTCGACTTTGTAGCTAGAACCCCAGAAACCCTGTTTTGTGACCATTGAAGCTCATCCTCCAAATCTTGAATTCTAATGGCACTATGCGACAAGAGATTTGTATAATGGGTCCATTCCTTGGCTAAATCATTCTGAAGGTGGAGTTCCCCTGTTGATACCCAATTTTGAATCCAACTCCCTGGAATTTTAGCTGAGATTGCATTGGCCAATCTATTCAAGCCTTGAACCTTTACGATATCTTTCAACTCTTTTGAAAGATTATGATTTCCAATGAATCGAATCCAAGGGTCCTCACCAATCCAAATCTTCTTTCCATTTTCGATTTTCCCCGCTACCTAATTACCGAGAACTAGAAATGAATAGACCCGTGCTTTTCACACATTGGAGACACCATTTGCTGATTTATTTGATGATCTAATCAAGTTTTACACCAATGAGTACTTTAGATATTTGTCTTTTATGATCTTGCTCCATAAACCTTCACTGAAAATGACTCTCTAGAGACTTTTGGCGCCTAGAGCTTGTTCAAAGAGATATATGTTCTCGATGCCCCAACTGCCAATCGCTTTGGGTTTTGCCAACATATCAAATTTAACAAGGGGAATACCAATGGATTGGTCCTTACTAGGCTATAGAAATCTAAAAAAAATCCTCTTGATCATAGTTAGAATACTCTTAGGAACATGTCCTATCGAGAGCCAGTACACATGTATGCTCTCTAGAATTGACTTCACAAGCATTAGTCGATCTCCATGAGATAAACAATGGAAACAACAACATGAAATTCTTGCTTCAATCTTGTTTAATAACCAAAGCTAGTCTTTGAATCTGTAATCATTGGAATTTAGTTAAAATCCAAGATATTTCAGACCTTTATCCAGAGAAGTAGGGAGAAGTGGAAGAGTTGATTGATCTGACGGGAATCTTTAGAGGCTATGACATATTCCAACAACAAAGATTCATCATTGTTGATTTCCATGCCAGTTACCAGACATAATGAATCTATCAAACCTTTGAATAATCTCCATTCTCAGATAGAACCTTCGCCAAAGAGAATGATTTAATATACAATCAAAAGGTGAGATAGATTGATATTATCTAATACTTTTATACCTTTTATATGAACATCATAATGGTGTTGAGCAATGAGTCTACTTAGACCTTTGGAAACAGAAGAAACAAGAAGGGAGAAAGTGGGAAACCTTGTCTAAGGTCCCTATATCCCCTGAAGAATCCTGACAAGGATCCATTAACAAGCATTACATAGTTTGGACATGATGCATCCCATAATCCAGTTAACCATGGTGAGCCGCATCTCAATTTGAAGAAGTGCCAATTGGAGATAAATCTGGTTACCCTCATCAAAGAATTTCGAAAGATCTATCTTCATAATTGTTGTTGGAACATTATTCAACGTGATCGAGTGCAAACCTTCCTAGCTGCATCCGACTACATCATGAATCTGATGACCATGCAAAAACCAAACTTCTCCTCCCTAATATCCTCTAAAAAGAATCCTTTTATCCGTCTGACTATAACTTTCTCAATAATTTTGTATACATGTTACAGAGTGAGATAGGCCAAAGGTCCACAAATGAGGATTATTTTTCTTGGGAATGAGAGAGATAAAATTTTCATTCAGTGCTCCCTCAATTCTTCCATTCCGAGCGTCTCCTCCACCACCCTGAGAATTTCCTCCTCCAGAAAATCATAAAACTTAAGCTAAAACTCCAATGTCTAGTTGTCAGGGCTTGGACTTTTGGCTCTCTTGAAGGAGGATAGTATTGATTTCAATTCTTCCTTCATGACTTTTGTTTCAAGTTGATCTTTTGATTCTTGGTCAATAATTCCTAGAAGTAACCTAATAATCCTTAGTTGCTCAATGATGTGAAAATTTGGAGACTCAGAGAATAAGGATTGAAGTGATCCTTGGCCACATTGCTGATTCCTTTGAAGGTGGACTCCTTTAGACCATCTTGGCCAAGGATCTCTCAAATCATGTTTACTGCTTTGTGATTCTCAACATACTTGTGAAAGAACTTGGTATTGATATCACCTTCCTCAAGCCAAATTCCCTAGTTTTTGAGACAGCAGTTGGTTTCTTCATAGTCCAAGATATTCTTTTTTTGATCTTCGAGAAATTTCAAGAATTCTAGTTCTTCCATGGAGAAGACACCTAAATGATTCTAGTCAAACATATGAGCTATCACTGCCTCTACTTGCATTAGATATTTCTGTCTCTCCCCTTTCTTATGTTTGTCCCAGGATACCACTAATCTTTTCACTTTGATGATATTGTCAATGAATTGTGCCATGGCTGAATCACCTGTCGAGGGATCATAAAAATGCCAATTGCATTTGATTTGAAAGGTATTGGAGGATTTTCATCACCATTATATAGGTGAAGTAGGATAAGACGATGGTCCAATCCCCCACCCTAACCTACCCAAGATTTGTAGGACCCAACACCTCAATCAACTTTTTAAACATAAAGAATCTATCAAGACGGTTAGAAATACCCGTGCCACCTCCTCTCACATTATGCCAAGTAGGAACTAGTTGCGGTGGCTCAATATCGACCAAGTTCGCTTCCTCAAAATAGTGGAGAAGTAATTTTGCAGTGGATCGGATTTGGTTTCCTCTACCCAAACATCCTGAGGTGACAAGGTGAGTTTTAGATCTCTGCTGATGATAACGTAGTCCCTAACAAAGGCTCCCTTAGATTTTGAATCTTCCCAAAAGACCTTGCAATCAGAGTACAACCCATATACATTGAATATCTTCAACCTAACTCTCGTGTCCTTTGCTATTACTTCCAATACAATACCTACTGCCATAAGACCTAAGAATACAACACAAAAACTATTGTTCTAGGCAGTGAATAGACCACCTAATAGGCCATCAACATCCAAGCTATAGAACGACCAATCTTTTAATAATGGAGAAAAAACCTCATTGGCTTTGGTACATAGTTTCTTGAAGTAAGATGACATCTACACGATACACATTGAATAATATTTTGAGGGCTTTTCATTTACAAGCACCCCCCACTGCTTGAACATTCCAAGAGAGAAAAATCATGGTTTAAACTTCTTTGGGGGCTTCCCTACTCTAAGTTCCCCATTAATAGTGAGTTGTTTACCTTGTTGTACTTTCCTTGATGCCTTAGATTGAGATTTTGAGATAAAATATTTCGTACCCAGTTGCATGGGTTTTCCTACCACAGAGGCCAACTCTCCTTCCACAACCTCTTGTTGCTTGGCAGGGAATGCTTCAGAGTTCTTAGGTGGTAAGAAGAATGAACATGGTGAATGCTTCCATAGTAGAATTAGTAGAAGGAATATGAAAATCAACCCTTTCAGAGAAGTGTTTGACTTGAGGATCTGTCTTTTGAATAGGATCAGACTCACCATAAGATTGGAAACCAGGTTTAGGGACTTCTCACTAGGGATTCTTATTTACTTTAAGAAAGGATCAGATAGACTAGGATAAAAAAAGATAGGAATGGGGATCTTCGAAGTAGGAGAAACTATACCTTGAGTCAGGATTGTCTCTTGATCATATGAGATTTTGGGGGACCGCTTTTGACACTTAACAAGTTGACAATTTCCCTCCTCCCAGTTCTTTGCTTCTAGCATGGGTGATATTTTCCTGAATGAGTCATAGTTTTGTTTTTCCATCCATTTCTTCTTCCTTTCTAGGAAAAATGTCACGAGCCCATCGAATAGTCCAGCATGAGGTGACTTGTCTCATGGTAGATCAAGCATCTAAAGGGAAGACACCAATAGTTGAGAGATTAGATGAAGGAATCCAATCTCCATTCGAATTCCACCTCTACCAGGAGACCCTTGCTAATGTCTAATTTGACAAGGAATTCAACCATCCTTTTGTCAAGTCATGTTTGAAATTCAACTTCCAAGGCCAAAAAATTTACAATCACATAATTAGTAATCCCCCTTAGGTCATCTTCCGACCAGAGCTCTAGAGGTATCCTGGGTAAAAGAACCTAGATGTGCTGGATGGAAAAGGGATTTGAACATCATGTCGAACTCGGGCTTCCATCACTATAGAAAAAGACTCGAGGGACCCCATAACTAGGGTTTTGAAGTTATAAGCTCCACCTCATAGGAGGATTTAAATTCAAAACAAGTCCAACCTTTTACCAGAATATGAAAGCATGAGACATATCCCAAGACCTTGATCCAATTGTGTTCCAACGATTTCAACAATGAGTTTCAAGTCAAGATTTTCCCCATGAATTTACTTATAAAATCTAGAGCAGTAAGGCTTTCGACCCTATGTAGACCTATGTTGTTCTGTAACACCATTTTAAATTTTCCTTCTCTAGTTTGAATGCATTTGATCTTGTGATTATGTTGACTGGAGGTTGAAACTAGATGAAGGGGACGATAGAGAAGGGCGTGAAATAGCTTTGTAATTGAGGGCGCATCAGTGTCCTTTCAGAATTCCACCTACTCCACATTAACCGTTGCATGAGAGCAAAGATCCGATCTTGCAATGGTGGGTACAAATTGTGATGGATTGGACTTGGTTGAGGCCAAAGGGGAGCCATCTAGCAGGAATACCGAAGGGAATGTTGTCAGAGTTTGAACCCTGACCCCAACACTATAATCTTTGGAACGTCGCTAGATCTGTAAATATATGATATATACATAATAGGTCCAATTTCTTGTTTTTGAACTTGACCTTCAATATTGACTGCATCAACATTAGCATGTAAATCCCTATTTACATATTCAACAATGGTCTCTTCAGCTTCAATTTGTTCTTCTTGTACTCGATTTTCAATATCCATTTTCATCAACATTATGATGCAAATCTCTATTTACATCTTCAACAACTGTCTCTTTTGTCTGTGCAACCATTTCTTTTTTGACATGATATATGAGTTTTTCTCTTTCTCTATGAGCCTCATCATCTCATTTATGATCACTTTTTCTTTGGCAGTTTTTTTTTATTTCCCATGATTGTTTAATATGTAGAGGTTAAATTAAAGAATCAACACTTTATAGTAAAAAATTTAAAATTAAAATTAAAAAACAATTTTTTTTGAGTCTTTGAACCATTTATAAAAACATGAAGACAAATTTCCTTTGACACTTTACCTAATTTTTTTTTATAGAAAAAAATCACCTTGAAAAAATCTCTTAAGAGTCCTTTTAAAAAAAACTCATTGGAAATAAATCTCCTTTGAAGAAAAACTCCTTAGAAAGAAATCTCCTTTGAAAAAACCCCTTTTAAAAAGAAATCTCCTTTGCAAAAAACCCTTAAAAAATATTTTCTAAAGACCTCTACGAAAAAAAAGAGATGCAAAATTATGACTCGTTTAGTCTTTATTTATACAATTTCAAATAATTTAATTTCTAAAAGCAGGCCCCGCTTTTTCCAGTCGAAAGAATATTTTTGTGTTTTATTTTTCGGTTGAACAATTGTTGTTAATTTTAACGGTTTGATAACGGAAAAATATTATTCGGCCGAATAATATTTCGGACGAATACCTACAGATACCTAAAAACTTTACTATTTTCAGGCTTCTCCATTTTCGAAAGGAAAAAACAATCTGCTACACTGCAAATTGACTATTGGAACTGATACCATTAGTTTATTCATTGAATCTACTTTCCATATGTATAGATTTTGTTGTGTTTAGGTGTTTTTGTTAACATGTGTCCATTTTGGTTTTATTGCTTTCAGAATGCCGTGAAATGAAAAATCCATAACTTTAAAAATACACAATAAAAAAATTGAAACAAATATGGGGCCATTCATTGGAGTGTCTAATTCAAAAGGGTATTCTTAGATTTTTCAGTTTTAGAGTAAATTGAGAGATGTCCCGTCAAAATAAACATGTTGAAATTCGACAAGCTTTCCGCATTGATCCAATTCAAAAAATTATAATAATTAGTATATAGATCCAATGGTTACAAAATTATAGTCATGCCTTAATACATTTTGTGTAGATTGTCATAGCATATTTTGTTTTTACAAAACATAAATTTAACAATGATTTTAGGCTCGTAAAAAAAACATGACTATTTATTAGTCCTTTCATTTTATAAGAACATACTGTCAAACATTTGCCAAATTGACATATCAAATCTCAATATTTAAAAAAAAAAATTAATAGAAAGCTAACATAATTCTTTAAAAGTTTTCTTTTGACTAAAAATTGAAATTCTAAACACAAATATCACTTTTGTTCGCCCAAAGTTGAAAAACATGAAAAAATTAGATTTATTTTCTCATAAAACCCCTCAAAATAGATACCCATATTCATGGATTCACCCTAAAGTCTTGCTGGATAAGGCTAAGGACTTGCGTGTTAAATCAGATTATCATGTGAACCTCCAGGTATAGTAGGTACCCATGGGGTGGACCTCTAGTTATAGAAGTAGATGCTTTGGATGCCGAAGCATTAATGTTGTGTGATTATTACTAACCATGGTCACCGATTGCTATTAAGTCACCTTTAGAGACTGACCACCTCTAGAGTGAATTAATTTATCATATGATCATTTGGTCAGAGAGTAATATAATATGATCACAACATCTAACAAATCTTTTGAGTATAATATGATATGATAGATAATTAAAGTTAACACATATTGACCATGCAGATAAGACAAGAGATAAAGATCTGATGTGATAAGATATGAGAGAATTAAAATTACACATAAAAAATTAATTAAGAGAGAATTAAAATTGTTAAAATTCAGTGAAGACTTCAGTAGATCAAAAGAGAACTCGAATTGATCACTACAATGATGTTAACAAGAAATAATCAATTAAAGAGAGTTAACTAAGTGATAACAAAGAATATATAGTTCTAAGTGTTATTGCATGACGACACTTATGTTAAACTAAAAGATGATGCTTGAGTTGCAAAAATTGTGCGACAACACTTAAGTTAGCCACCTAAGTAAGTGGGAAATATTTCAGTTAAGGGGCGAGTTCATCCTAAGACCCAGTTTAGTGAGTTAATGCACTGCATGAGAAGTGGGGGATCTTCTTCATGCAAGATTGATACATTCATATGGAGGGCGGGTTCATCATGAAGTAATAAGATAAAAATAGAAGCTGATGCATGTGAAGAATGTATAAATATGCTATACATGATTGATGAATTCAATGTGAAGCAAATTCTCTTCTCCCTTGAAGGAAAGGCACTTCTCTTTGTGCAAAATTTTTAGAGTCTCTCTTCTTTATCTTTCTCTTGCTCTATAATTGCTTCGGGGGTGCTTGATGTAAAATACATTCTCTACTATCTATCAATATACTCTGAAGATTTGCTGGGTTTTTTCATCCTCATTGTTTTGAGGGTTTTCCCCAAGGTACATCTTGTGTTATGGTTGAATGTTTCATGTGATTGAATGGTTCATTGATTCAAGTATTCAATATTTCTCCACTTAAAGTTTTAAAGTTCAAAGCACATCATATTTTCTCTAAAATTAACATGGTATAGAGTTCATGGCGTGAAGGAGTTAAGATTTGTCAAGCAAACTTGAGCCTGCGTAGATACTGAGGAATTGAGCAAAATACTTGAGAGCCATGGCATCGATCTCTGTTCGACCAGAAGACCGTCTTGAGGGAACTTCGAATTTCAACACTTGGAAGGTGAGGGTGTTGAACATATTAGAGGAACACAACTTGGATGGATACATATCCACTATGGTGGAGGAGCCTACATCTAATGTAGGGCACATCAACTCCAAGAAGAATCAAGCTAAAGCCAAGTGACCACTCCGTTGAAGAATGCAAAAAAGTGTTTTGATACATTGACAAGCCTATATGAGAAGAAGGCCTCAATTCAAAAGAGGACATTGAAGAATAAGATTTGAAACCTAAATATGGATAAGGATGAGACAATGGCCTCCTTCTTCACCAAGATCTCTCAGGTAAGAGATCAACTTGCTAGTGTTGGAGTAGTGGTGGATGTAGATGATCTTCTCCAAACCGCTATTGATGGTATCCCATCCTCATGGGAGACATTCTTGGTTGCGGAAAATGGCCAAGAGGTACAACTTAACTTCGAAAGGTTGTGGCATGAATTCCTTCAAGAGAAGGGGGGAATCTAGATCAAGTTAGTGTGCATCAAAGAAGAAAACCCTGCTCTCACAGAAAGGATGAAGAAAGGAAAGAAGAAATTCTCTCAAAAGACGTCTTCCCATTCGAAGAAGAAGGTATACAACAATGAATTTGACAAGTTGAAGGTTAGATTCTACAAATGTGACAAGAAGGTCCATTATGCAAGGGAGTGCAAAACAAAGAACACACAAAGAAAAAGGGAAAAGGAAGGTTTCATGCTTCTATCGCTATAGAAGATGAAACTACTTAGAAGAATGCACCCAAAGAAAATGAGAAAAGGAGGGAGTATTACCTAGTCTCAACACTTTCCAGATCTGTCATCACAAGTGAGGACACATGGTTGGTTGACAGTGGCACATCCAAACATATGATTGGTTATAAGAGTGCCATCACCAATCTCAAGGATAAATTTTTTCATGCAAGGTAGAGTTGGGAGACAACACAACCTATTTGATCCAAGGAGTTGGATCCACCTCCTTCTAGTTGATTTCATGAGATATTTTACATGTGGAGGATATTCTTTATGTTCCATACTTGAAGAAGAACCTCCTATTAGTTTCGGTTCTTGAAGATAAGGTCTTCCGAGTTATCTTCATGGATAATCATGCACTATTATGGCCTAAGAACAAAGACTTGAAATATGCAGCAACGATTGGAGCTAATATGGAGGGAGGTATCTACAAGGTACCTGAGAAGTGTATTCAATATATGGTTCAAAACAATATCAATCCATGAGAGCTATGGCATAGGAGGCTTTGTCACCTTCACTACAAAGCAATACCAGGATTACAACAAATGGTGAAAGGTATCCCCGTATTTGATTTTGAGCATGATAGTGTAAGTAGGGGTTGTGAACTTGGGAAGAATGTTAAAAAGAGTTTCTCTAGAAGTACTACTAGATCTAAAGGGATTTTAGATTTAATACATTCTGATGTATGTGGTCCCATGTAATTCCCTTCTCCGAGTGGATATTTATATTATGTACTATTTATAGATGACTTATTTAGAAAGTCATGGATTTATTTCCTAAAGGCTAAGAGTGAAACCTTTAGCAAGTTTCATGAATTCAAAGCCCCAGTTGAGAATCAGACAGGAAAGCACATCCGTGCTTTGAGATATGACAATGGAGGTGAATTTGATTCACATGCATTTAATGAGTTTTGTAGTGATGCAATAATTTGTAGACAGTTCTTAAATGTACCCTGCAACCCTCAACAAAATTGGGTTGCTGAAAGAAAGCCTATAGAACCATATGTGAAGATGCAAAATCCATGATGCATGATCAAGAACTGTCTACCTCATTATGGTAAAAGGCCACCAATACAACATTATATATCTAGAATAGAAGTCCTCATGCCATTCTAGATGAGAAGACACCTGAAGAAGTGTTCACTGATGAAAGACCAGATATTTCACACCTGAGGATCTTTGAGAGTCCTGTATACATTCATGTGCCGAAATAAAAAAAGGACAAATATGGAGCCATCAGGAAAGAAGGGAACCTTTTTTGGTTATAGAGAATCATCCAAATCCTACAGAATATATGTGCTGGGTGAAAGACACATTGAGGTCAGCCGAAATGTGACCTTCCATGCAGGAGTAGCATTCAAGTGATTGAAAGAGATTTAGAATGATATAGACATATAGGAGAAAGAGACTCCTATGATGGAGGACTAGATATTGAATTTCCCCATTTAGATGTTCAGAGGGAGAATCCAGTAGAGTTCTCAAATTTGCTAGCTCCCGATGAACCAGTAGAACTGGTTGATGAACCTCCTACCAAGAGGAGGTCTACATGGTGTCGAGATATAATACAAGATGTAGAAAGGCATAGAGCACCATTAGGCTCTCCCAGAGAGCGAAAGCAACCTAAGATATATTCAGGTTATGTTGCATACGTGAGTCACATCAATGATTCGGAGCCTTACACCTATGAAGAAGCTGCAAAGTAGCAAGCATGGAAAGATGCAATGGTAGAGGAATACAAGTCTATTCTAAAGAATGATGTTTGGGAAGTTGTTCCTAAACCTGAAGGGAAGTCCATAGTTACTTCCAGATGGGTTTACAAGATCAAGCATGCTATCGATGGAAGCATTGAAAAGTATAAAGCTAGATTTGTTTCCCGAGGTTTCTCTCATAAAGAAGGCATAGACTATGAGGATAAATTATCTCTTGTTTCCAGGTACACCACTATTTGAGCTATGATCTCACTTGCACCTGTTCTAGGATGGAAGCTTCACTAAATGGATGTGAAGACAAACTTCCTCAACGGTGAGGTTGAGGAAGAGGTTTATATTCAACATCTTGAGGGGTTTGTGGTTCATGGGAAGGAGTCCCATGTGTGCAAATTGAAGAAAGCCTTGTATGGGATTAAGCAAGCTCCTAGATCTTGGTATTCAAGAATTGAAAGCGATCTTCAGAGATTGGGATTCTCTAAGAGTGAAGCTAATCCAAATTTGTACTTCAAAGTAGTGAAGATTAACCAACCAGTCATATTGGTTCTATATGTTTATGATTTGTTCCTTACTGGAGAGGAAAAATTGATTGCTTGGTGAAAGAGGTAGCTCACTTTTGAGTTCGAGATGAAAGACTTAGGTCTTATGCACTACTTTCTTGGCCTTGAGATTTGGAAAAGAAAAGCTAAGATATTTATTTCTCAAGGGAAGTACATTGTTTATATATTGCACAGGTTTGGCATGATGGATTTAAAATCCATGAGTACTCCGATGGTTTCCAATTTGAGGAAACTACATGTGTCAGATCCGGGATTGGATCTAGTGGAATCCACTTTGTATAGAAAACTTATTGTTTCGTTGATGTACTTGATACACTCAATACCAGATATATGTTATGTTATGAGTATTTTGAGTCAGTTTATGTCTGATACGATACATAGACATTGGGTTGCTTCTAAGCATGTGCTTAGGCACCTTCGAGATGCGATTGCTTATGGAATCGGATACGCCTCTAGTGGAGGGCTGTTGTTACTTGGTTATACTGACTCTAATTGGGGTGGTAGAATTGTGGACCGAAAGATTATATCCGACTATTGTTTTAGCTTGGCTTTTGCTATGATCTCCTAGTCCAGCAGGAAGCATGGATCTATATCCCAGAGTACTACAAAAGTAGAGAATATTCCTGCTAGTACTGTCTGTTGAGAAGCAGTGTGGCTTAGGAAGCTACTTGCTGGGTTTGTTTAGTGAGAAGCTTGAGTCTACATTCATTCAGTGTGACAATTAAAGTTGCATCAAGCTTTCCGAAAACCCTGTATTTTATGATAAGTTGAAGCACATTGAAATAAAGTATCACTTGATCAGAGACATGGTCCAGAAAGGAACAGTGAAACTTCAGTACATTGCTATTGATGAGCAGATTGCAGATGTGTTAAAAAAGTCTCTATCAGTGACGGAGTTCAAGTACATTCGGGACAAGCTTGGTATGTCAGAGAATGCATCCCTTACTAAGAGGGAGAGTTAAATCTACAACATCATGAGTCATTCTCCAAGCCAATCATGTGCAACCAGGATTGGGCCTCATGTGTTGAGGTAGGGAGCCTGAGTTGGACTCAAGAACTTGGAGTAGATTCTTGAGTTGGACTCAAGAATGACTAAGAATTCAGTTGTAACTAGGTTATTCCTCATGTGTTGAGGTGAATTCTTTGATGTATCAAAGTGATGATGTTGTAAAGTCTCGTTGGACAAGGCTCATGACTTGTGTGTCAAGTCATATTCTCATGTGAACCTCCAGTTATAGTAGGTAGCCATGGGGTGTACCTCCAGTTATAGAGGTATATGCTTTGCATGTTGAAGCATTAATGTTGTGTGATGTATTACTAACCATGGTCATTGATTTCTATTAAGTCTCCTTTAGAGACTAGCCACCTCTAGAGTGAATTACTTTAGCATATGATCATTTGGTCCGAGAGTAATATAATATGATCACAACATCTGACAAATCTTTTGAGTATAATATGATATGATAGATAATTAAAGTTAACACATATTGACCATGTAGATAAGAAAAGAGATAAAGATTATATGTGATAAGATATGAGAGAATTCAAATTATACACATAAAAGAATTAATTAAGAGAGAATTCGAATGGTTAAAATTCAATGAAGACTTCAGTAAATCAAAGGAGAACTTGATTTGATCACTATAGTGTTATTAACAAGAAAGAATATGTTAAAGAGAGTTAACTAAGTGATAACAAAGAATATATAGTTAACTAAGTGTTATTGCATGATGACACTTATGTTAAATTAAAAGACGACACTTATGTTAAACTAAAAGACAACACTTGAGTTGCGACACTTGCATGATGACATTTAAGTTAGCTACCTAACTAAGTGGGAAAACTTTCAGTTAAGGTTCGCGAGTTCATCCTAAGACTCAGTTCAATGAGTTAATGCACTGCATGAGAAGTGGGTGCTCTTCTTCATGCAAGATTGATACATCTATATGGTGGGGGAGTTCATCATGAAGTTAGAAGATAAAAATAGAATCAATGCATGTGAATAATGTATAAATATGCTATAAAAGATTGATGAATTCAATGTGAAGTGAATTCTCTTCTCCCTTGAAGGCAAGGCGCTTCTCTTTGTGTAGGATATTATTCCGAGTCTCTCTTCTTTATCTTTCTCTTGCTCTAAAATTGCTTCGGGGGTGCTTGATGTAAAATACATTCTCTACTATCTATCAATATACTATGAATATTTGTTGGAGTTTTTCTTCCTAATTGTTTTGAGGGTTTTCCCCGAAGTACATCTTGTGTTATGGTTGAATGTTTCATGTGATTGAATGGATCATTGATTCAAGTATTCCGTATTTCCACACTTAAAGTTTCAAAGTTCAAAGCTCATTATATTTGCTAAAAAATTAACAGTGTAAGGATGGGGTGAGCCAATATTGAAGACTCACGAGCTACACATGCACCTACCAGATTGAAGATGGAGGTTGAAGAGTAACATGTCACGATAAAACCTTCTATACATGCACCTTCCTATCAAGTTGATGACTATTGCAGTTGAGTTACCTATGGAGACTGGTATTAATGGTTGATGCACAATGAGGACTACTTCGGTAGGAGCAGAGACCTAGGATGTTGTTGCACATTTCTTTGTTTTATTTGGGACAAAGAAGAGTTTTGGGGTGGGGGAGATGTTGAGGGGACCCTTTGGGCCCCATAATTTTCATCATATCTATGTAATGATTAGTTTAAATGGATAAAGCATAATATTAACAAATGAGTAGTTGGAGTGGGCGCAATCGCTTCAACCTCTCTCATGATGTATAAATAACCTATTCTAAGACGAATATAAATGTTTGGATATTCTTCCCATCTCTCGTATTGATTTTTATGGTGTGTGCATTATGATATTCTTCTTAAATACTGGTTGAAGTCAAGGTTTCCAACATAGCTCTAGAGTGGATGATCGTCGTTGAAGCCGAGAATTTGTTAGCTGTGAGAATACAATTAAGATATTCGTAACAACTCTTGCGTTAAAAACCTAGTTTTCAAGAGCTAAATAGGCGATGGTTTTACTCAGAATTGGAATAGTTGGTTTGTAATAGCATCTTATGGGATATTTTTAGTTGTCAATTCAGGAAGCCCTATATTTACCATATAGTTTCCTTGAAGATTGGGATGGTTTGAACCGTCGTTGGACTATTTTTCTTTAGAATGTTTTGTAAAGCATGTTCTCAAATATAAATAAGATCCTCTTCCTCTGGGAGGAGTTGGTCAAGTTGTTTGGAAAGGAATAAAGTGGGTTGTATCTTTGCCACATTGTTAATGTAAAACAGTTTCATGAATTCTTCAATTGTTATGTTTATGTGAGTGCCTTCCAGTATTTTTGATATTTCACGTTGTCTATTCACTGGGAGGAGGCCCCCCTTCTGAGAATAGGTACGATGTGTGTGTGTGTGTGTGGATTAATTGTGTGATGTTTTTGTTCAATTTA
The DNA here is from genome assembly GCA_027924585.1 of Larix kaempferi. Taxonomy (NCBI): domain Eukaryota; kingdom Viridiplantae; phylum Streptophyta; class Pinopsida; order Pinales; family Pinaceae; genus Larix; species Larix kaempferi. The sequence continues at coordinate 11,074,772 of BSBM01000143.1, forward strand.
TATCTTTATTCTTTGGATACAATTGTTGAGGATTAGTGAATTTATATGTTCGTTGTGCAACCTATAAATCATTATTATTAATTCGTGGTAGAAATATTTACTATGTTTTATGCATTTCTCAAGTTAGAATTAGAATGATTAAATTCATGCGTTAACCTAATGTGGCCAATGTAGTTTGGACATATCTCGGGATTGATCAAGGAACAAACAACTTATTGCAAAAATGATAGATAATGTTTCTTAGTTAGAGTCGAGTGACCAGATAGATTGGTTTGCGATTGCTTTTGAGAATTTTAATTACACGGCATAAAGGGACCAACAAAGGACAATGCTCTATAGCCTGCATATATTTTGTGCAATAACTTGGAAATAAGAAATCTTACCCTGGTTTGACAATTAGTGATAGGTAGATTGGATGTTTCAAAAGAACAATTATTTGATGCAACAATTTCTTTAGCCATGGTTTTTGGTGGGCATGGCGAGAAGGAATATCAATGTAGTCTAGAAAGAGGGTAGAAATAAAAAGATGAGATTCTTTTTCACTTTGACGCAAATTCAGATGAGTTTAATCAACTAACTTAGACTGAGCATCTATTCTTGGGTGGGAAAGCCCTTCGTCAACCTTCCCCCACGAATGTCCCTTTGCATCCACATCCTCATATTGAAGACATCCCACCAAATCAACCAAGTCTTGTAAATGATGGGTGGGGCAAAAACCCAAGACAACCTTTTTTCTAGAGTTGCGAACTGGATAGAGTGTCAACAAGAGCCTAAAATATCAACAATCCTACCTGTTACTACTTATGCAAACTCTTTTATCCAACAATAATTACCTATTGGAGCCACACCATCATCACCGAAAGTGCCTATTTCAGGAAAGGGGAAACAACCCATTAAGCCATCTCTAATATGTGAGAGTTCTAAGTCCTCCATGTCTGCCTCTATCCACCGAAGAACAGATGTGAAGAAGATTGAAAGTGAAGCTAAGAGGGGAATCTCTTATCTTGATATGCACCAATAAATTTCCCAATTTTGATGCTTATTCAACAATGGTTTATGTTTTCATGATGTGTATGTGATGCGTATCCATTCGACTTTTGTTGGATAAGGAAATGGCTTCTAATTTTGATATTGTATATGAATATGATACTCGAGGTTGGTTTTGATAATGTTTTGCTTTGTTATAATAAATCATAGCAACAAGGTTATGATGTTTTACATTTCAATGGTTGTTCATATGTATGGTATTAAATAACACGTGCTTTCATATATATGTTTTTATTTTGTTGTGGATAAAATGAGAGTCACAAGGGCCGTCATTATGTGGTGGGGGTTATAAGGGCTCAAATTATTAACTATTTCTTATATGTGCAGTGGGACCCTCACCGTCCTCTTCACATTATGTTACAACTGCTATCCTTCACTATTAACTTTATAAGTTAATACCCAAGTAGTTAAAAAAATAAGAAACGAGACCTTCCTTAAATTATATATATAAAATAATAATTTTAATTTAGAGAAAGCAGTTGCAATTGTTAATGGTTGAGAGAAAATATATAATGAGGAGGATATCGCAAAATATATTAGAAAATGAGAGTTGTATGGTAGAGCCTAGTGAGGATTAAATCCTATATTAATTTCATATCATATACTTAGTTTTTTTTGTGGATTAAACAATTTCATTGATAACATAGATTTATAAAAAAGTGTCAGGGAGGAGGCAAAATGTAGCATGATTTGATATTCATGTAGAGGTGGTTATTTGTTTGTTTGTTTGTTCTTCATAACCCAGTAGTGTCTGTGTCGAGTCCTTTCTCATTGGGTCGTCATCTGTTGAACCACTAGCTCCTCCTCCCAGTCATCTAGCATGGTTAGTAGATGCACTAGGACAGATCTATCAAAACCAAAATCAATAGAACCTCTGCAACCCCAATTACCAGTGTGCCCACAACCTCTTCCACCACGACGAGGGTTGGCTCTGGGTCGTTGGGACATGGTGACTGCAAAACCTTTGCAGAGCGTAAACCAGAACCACGAAGGAGAGGGAATTATCCCCAAAACACTAGGATCATGGAGAAACCAGAATCATGAAACAAGAAAGATTAGCCAAGCAATGAGTGGCCAACCAACTAACACAGAGGATAAAATCTAGTTGAGTTTTTACTGCACCACCTCCAAAAGTGGTAGTAAGTCCCATCATAAAACCTGGAAATGGCATTCCTGTCTGCCATAACTTCGCACCAGAGTAGAATGATTTCCATTGTACCATGGCCAACTCTGTAACTCGCTTGGGATATTAACCTCATAAAGGCCAAGATCATTGAAATGTGATAGCCTTAAATTCCATGGAGGTTCGATCGAGAAGGAGCCACGTGGTGGGAAGTGGCATCTTCTCGGCCTAACTAATCATACTCTTCAGGATTACCCGCATCCGGTGTAGATTTGATGATATTGAATTCTATTACAATTTGTAATTTCTTTTAGCTCTATTTCCTCTAAGTTAATATGTCATGTCCCAAATTTGGCATTGGGTCACAATGACCTAATCACATTGGCCCTATTCATTAGAGTTTTTCAAATTGATGCTAAAGGTCAAATAATTGCCAAGGAGGAAAATTACTAGTTTCCTAGGTTTGGGGTGGAAGCTTTGGGATTTGGAATAATGGGGATAATAAATGATGTTTGAACATTAGAATGGCATAAATATTTAATAAAGGAGCTAAATAAATATATACAAGTGAAAATCAAAGTGGCATTTGATTATGAAGACACATGGAGGAAGTGAGACCCACATATGGCTAGATTTTCCCACTACACTTGGCATCATTCTCTCACCAATTCGAATTGAAGGTGAATGGTAACATACTTGGGGGCATCCAAAAGGTATTATTCATTGCATGACTCATACAAGGTCTAAATATAGAGGAAGAGTAACTTCCATGGAAGAAGAAGAGGCAATTTGGAGCTAGTGAGACACTTGGGCTAGATTCCCTAGCTCTATGACAACAATGATGAAGATGCTACGAAACCTATGACACAAATCAGACCTGAAGGATGACATATGACATATATGACATGTCATGGCTAAAAATAGACTCCAAGAGGGTGCTCAAGGGTGTTAGGGTATCTAATATGCTTCCACATGTGATTTGGTGGAAGTGGGAGACTAGGAATTGTTGTACAAGTGGCGTTCTTTGGAATCTTTTCCCAACTTGAGTTGGCATGAGTCTCTTGGAAGGAATTCAACCCATGGAGGACATTAGAAGTTTATAAATGTCAATAAAAAAGAATGAAAACATCTTTTGATCATTTGTATAATTTGCAATTGCATTTGCGTAGAGGGAGAGCTAGTGGATGACTAGTTTCTTTACTTAGCCAATTTCGAGGGTGAAAGATTCCCATCAAAGTTGGTAATTGGAAAGGCCATTCAGACCTTTCATTTGGAACTTTAATGGAGTCTTTATTTGCAGGTGTAATCTACAAGGAAGCTCATGGTTTCTTCTATTGCAGCACATTCTCTCAACCATTTCCAGTTTTGATGGCATATTCTTGATCCTTGAGGGAGGGCATTTTTTGTGAGCTATTTTACTCTTTGGGGGAGCTTCTCATGCCCCATTTCTTTTTTAATATGAATTAAATACTCTGTTCTTCATCTCCAGAAAGTTTCAGGTCGAAATTCCAAGTAGAAATGAATAAATCTCATTTTTAATGGAAGAACAATGCCATTTCCCCACTACCTTGTTGTGAACCAATGTATTGATGATGATTTCGAATGAATGGATGCTTCTCTGATATATTTGTGATCAATATACTGCCATGGATGTATTCTACAAGTTTCATGTACTGTACTTGAGTATTTGAAGCATTTTTACTCAGTTTAGTTGTATTGGGAGGTGAAATAGTGCTATTTCCCCAAGGGTCGAATTGGGGATTTTTGCAGTTGAATGGGAGAGGGTGAGAACAGTTGTAATAATACATTAATGGTGCATATGAGACTTTAATAACATAATTAACACATTACATATCTTTGTTCATAAATTTGAGCGGGTTTGGAGGCATTTGGGAAGCCATTTTCAGTAGTTACCCTAGGGGGATTTGAACCCCAAATTACTAGTAAAATTGCATAATTGGTCCAGAATCTTAAGAGAGTTTGTAGGGGTATTTTGGTGGCCATATGTCATCCATAAACATCATATTCAAGTTCTAATATCATTCATACACCTTCCTTGAAGATTTGAAGGAATTTGGAGTCAATTTGAGACCTAGAGACCAATACTAGTCAAAGAGAAATTACTAGTAAAGTTCCCTACATTGGCCAGAATTGAAAGAGGATTTGCAGAAGTATTTTAAAGGTCCAAAAGAATCCCTAAAATACATATTTATGTTCTGACATCATCCATAAACCTTCTCATAATATTTGGGAGCAATTGGAGCAATTTGGGGACCTAGAGCTCAAAACTAGTCAAAGGTCAAAGTAGGGAAAAAAAGTGAAAATTGCCATTTTAATAAAATTCGTAACAAGGGACATTATAGTGGTATCAGAGCATGGTCCTTGAAACTGTGGATTAGGTACATACATTCAAGAATAATTGGCAGCCATGTCTTACTATTATGATGAATCCTATGAGTACAATTCTTATGAGGAATATGCAGATGCGTATGAGCATTATGAAGCAGAATGTGAATGGTATGAGGAAGAGGTGCCATCATGCAACACTTATTACAATTTCAAGAGAAATGAAGATTATTCTTATGACTTTAGATTTGATGAATATGAGTGTGTCACACCAACCAAGGATAATTCTATGAGCGAGTTCCAAAGATGGAGAGAAAAATATAAAACCTTGCCCCAACAATATCAAGAATATCTTGCTTCGAGCAAAAATACACAAAATGCCATGTTTTTTGAGTACTATGCTGAACATGTTTTTGAAAATAGGCCCAAAAATGAAGATGTGGAGTTAGTGAAGAAAGGTTTATGCCCTTCTTGTAAAAACCCTTGGAGCGAGTATCATATATATGTACATGAAATGATGTCCTCCTTGAGGAGAGCTTTTGAAATTTATTCAAGAAGAGATTCCAAATATACTGATCCTAAGGAAAATAAGGGGCAAAATGCATTAGCTTGATTTAAGGAGAAAAAGGAAGAGACATCACAAGAGCATGAAGAAGATTCTATTGAAAATATGGAAGATCATTTCGAGACACCTTCTAGCTTAGACATGAACCAAAGAGCATCTACTGACGGATGCTTAAACTATGAAGGAGTACCTACTGATGGGTGCTCACACCTCTATGTTGGTGACATAGAGATCACTTTTGAAAGTGTTTCTACAAGTACAAGTTTCATTAAGCATGATAATGAAGACCTCATAGCAGTTGAAGAAGAACCAAGATCAACTTCCCCATCACCACTTGAGCTTCATGAAGTTGGTCCAAGAAAAAATGAAGAAGATGAGGAGGTTCATTTGCAAGAGCCTCATTTTCTTGAAGGGTCCTTAAAGATGAATGAAAAGAAGATCCAAGAGTCCCTCAACATTCTCCATGACACTCAAGCATTGGTGTCAAATTCTTGTTGGAGAGCTACTTCATTGGAGGAAACATCCTTCCTTGAAGACATGGAGAAGATTCAAAGAGCAATGTGCCACGTTAAAGGTAATTTCATGTCTTTGATTTTTGATAGAAACTATTTGTTTGAGCTTAATGAATTGTTACATGATGCATACTTGAAGAATAATGAGGATAATCATAAGCTCACAATTCAAAATGAGCAACTTCTTGAAAAGTTGCAAGATACTTGTTTTTCCTCCTATGTTTCAGATTGTCAAATGGTAGATTGTTTGGAGGATTCTCATGACATGGTGGATCATGAGAAATGCGAAAATTTGAATGTTCTTGATGTGTTTGAAGATGAACTTGAAGAGATCCAAACACTTGATGTGGTGGAAGAGGAATTTGAATTGTCTCTTGATGAAGGTTTTGCATTTTTTAAAGAAGAGCATGATTCCTCTACATTGGAACCAAACTATGACAAAGAGTTCACACTTTTGAAGGAGCTGCATGATACTACCCATATGGATCCTTCCCATGATGAAACTTCTGTACTTTTTGATCATTTGGGTGATTTGGTTCATTCTCCTACATCCTACAATTCCATATTTTGCAGCATTAGTCTCAATGAAGTATGGGTGAACGGGTTCTTTTTTATGGTGCCACATGAGGAGTATGGAACTCCTAGATTTACTTTTTATGATGATATGGTTGAAGCACATTCTTATTCACATTTGCAGCAGCATCCTTTGTTACTTTATGATGATGCACATCTACATGGATGCACCTATGATATGCATTTGAGTCACTTGAAGACTCATGGTTTTTCTTGCTCAACACTTGATTCATTTGATGTTGGAGGAACTTCATCCAACACTTGGGTGAATAGATTTATGATTGGTGAAATTTTTTTTTGCAAGCCACATACTTTGTTATATCTTTATGACTCTCACATTCAGGGATGTATGGGTGAGACTTCTTTGAGTCATTTGAAGTCTCCTTATTTTTTCTGCTCATTATTTGGTTCAGATTTTAGTGGAGATTCTTCATTCACTTCTTGGATGAAAGAATACATGGCTGAATATTTTGATGCATATCACATTCTTTTGGAGCAGCATTATAGGACATGGGATCCTCACCTATGTCATTGGAGCAGATTTTATTGGTCACTTGAAGCTTGTATGCACTTGGAAAATGGTGGTCTACTTGCTTGGAGGTATAAGCACTTTCATGACTTTTTGATGAAGCATATCTTTGATGTACATTTTCATTATGTTGTTATGTACTTTGATGATATATATTTGGTACTCATGATGTTTGGAAGGATGCATACAAGAAAATGGGATCTAGGAATCCTCGTAACTAATGGTATGTGTTGGAGAGCACTCTTAATTATTGGGGTGCAATACAAGCAATGGGACCCTGGAAAATTTTTATCTCATTGGTTTCAAAATTTTTGAGGAAACAAGTAGTATGGGAGATGGATTTTCCACTTAATAAAGTGATTTTTATTAGAGTAGTGCAGCAGCAAGCATGGTGGTTCCTCTCTAAAATCTTCATGGAAACTCAAAGACTCAAGGTTGGGCAATTCAATGGCAACTTCAAAGAATTATACAGAAAGCAGGTTCTTCAACACCCATGTTTAAAATTGCTCGAGGACAAGCAATATTGGGAAGGGAGGATTTGTCATGTCCCAAATTTGGCATTGGGTCACAATGGCCTAATCACATTGGCCATATTCATTAGAGTTTGTCAAATTGATGCTAAAGGTCAAATAATTGCCAAGGAGGAAAATTACTAGTTTCCTAGGTTTGGGGTGGAAGCTTTGGGATTTGGAATAATGGGGATAATAAATGATGTTTGAACATTAGAATGGAATAAATATTTAATAAAGGAGATAAATAAATATATACAAGTGAAAATCAAATTGGCATTTGATCATGAAGACACATGGAGGAAGTGGGACCCACATATGGCTAGATTTCCCCACTACACTTGGCATCATTCTCTCACCAATTCGAATTCAAGGTGAATGGTACCTTACTTGGGGGAGTCCAAAAGGTATTATTCATTGCATGACTCATCCAAGGTCAAAATATAGAGGAAGAGTAACTCCCATGGAAGAGGAAGAGGCAATTTGGAGCTAGTGAGACACTTGGGCTAGATTCCCTAGCTCTATGACAACAATGATGAAGATGCTATGACACTTATGACACAAATCAGACCTGAAGGCTGACATATGACATATATGACATGTCAGGGCTAAAAATAGACTCCAAGAGGGTTCTCAAGGTTGTTAGGGCAGCTAAGATGCTTCCACATGTGATTTGGTGGAAGTGGGAGACTAGGAATTGTTGTACAAGTGGCGTTCTTTCGAATCTCTTCCCAACTTGAGTTGGCATGAGTCTCTTGGAAGGAATTTGACCCATGGATGACATTAGAAGTTTATAAATTTCAGTAACAAAGAATGAAACCAGCTTTTGATCATTTGTAGAATTTTCAATTGCATTTGCGTAGAGGGAGAGCTAGTGGATGACTAGTTTCTTGCCTTAGCCAATTTTGAGGGTGAAAGATTCCCATCCAAGTTGGTAATTGGAAAGGCCATTCAGACCTTTCATTTGGATCTTTAATGGAGTCTTTATTTGCAGGTGTAAGCTACAGGGAAGCTCATGGTTTCTTCTATTGCAACACATTCTCTCAACCATTTCCAATTTTGATGGCATATTCTTGATCCTTGAGGGAGGGCGTTTTTGGTGAGCTATTGTACTCTTTGGGGGAGCTTCTCATGCCCCATTTATTTTGTAATATGAATTAAATACTCTGTTCTTCATCTCCATAAAGTTTCAGGTCTAAATTCCAAGTAGAAATATATAAATCTCATTTTTAATGGAAGAACAATGCCATTTCCCCACTACCTTGTTGTGAACCAATGTATTGATGATGATTTTGAATGAATGGATGATTCTTTGATATATTTGTGATAAATATACTGCCATGGATGTCTTCTACAAGTTTCATGTACTGTACTTGAGCATTCGAAGAATTTTTACTCAGTTTAGTTGTATTGGGAGGTGAAATAGTGCTATTTCCCCAAGGGTCGAATTAGGGATTTTTGCAGTTGAATGGGAGAGGGTGAGAACAGTTGTAATAATCCATTAATGGTGCATATGAGACTTTAATAACATAATTAACACATTACATACCTCTGTTCATAAATTTGAGCGGGTTTGGAGGCATTTGGGAAGCCATTTTCAGTACTTACCCCAGGGGGATTTGAACCCCAAATTACTAGTAAAATTGCATAATTGGTCCAGAATCTTAAGAGAGTTTGCAGAGGTCTTTTGGTGGCCATATGTCATCCATAAACATCATATTCACGTGCTAATATCATTCATACACCTTCCTTGAATATTTGAAGGCATTTGGAGTCAATTTGAGACCTAGAGACTAGTACTAGTCAAAGAGAAATTACTAGTAAAGTTCCCTACATTGGCCAGAATTGAAAGAGGATTTGCAGAAGTATTTTAAAGGTCCAAAAGCATCCCTAAAATACATATTTATTTTCTAACATCATCCATAAACTTTCTCAGAAGATTTGGGAGCAATTGGAACAATTTGGGGACCTAGAGCTCAAAACTAGTCAAAGGTCAAACTAGGGAAAAAAGTGAAAAATTGCCATTTTAATAAAATTTGTAACAAGGGACATTACATAATATTATGAATTGCATGAGTTTTGGTCCCATGAACTAAGTAGCAATCTTCTTGTTGCTAACCTAAACTTAGTCATAGGCTGGGTTTGTACAAGGGATCACCACCATTAAAAAAAGAAGAAGTGAGCATGGATCTGGTACATCCTTATTATTGATATCATAACTTTTCAAGGGCTATGGTTGTTATTAATGAAAAAGGATTCCATCTAACTTTCATTTAAGTTGCAAACCCTCAATGCTTTGTTGAAAAAATGACATTTTTACCCTTCTCTTCTTGCACTTCTACTACCACTATCTCATTTTCCCTCCCTCCAGTGTTCTCTTGCAATCCTTCTACCATTATCTCATTTTTCCTCCATCCCTTGAAAAAATGACATTTTTACCCTTCTCTTCTTGCACTTCTACTACAACTATCTCATTTTCCCTCCCTCTAGAGTTTTCTTGCAATCCTTCTACCATTATCTCATTTTTCCTCCATCACTTGTTCTGTTCTCTTCCGATCCTTCTACCACTATCTCATTTGTCCTCCCTCCCTTGTTCTTTTCCAATCCTTCATTCTCCTTGACTAACAAAGCTATTGACTAATTATCTATTCCTTAACTAAATAGGCATATCAATGTGGTTTTACCACTTTATCTTATACTTACTTAGAAAATGATGAATGTGGAACCTCTAAAACCATATTTTCTTAGTATTTTCCTCCTTTCATTAGTTAAACCCTTTAAAATTAAAATCAATATATAATGTGTGATGTGATGATAATCCACCCTAACGAACAACATTACATGGTTCATTTTTTTTACTCAAATCAATCTTCTTTTCTACTCAAATCAAGTACAACTAGCAAAACCATTTGTTAATTGAATGCAACTCATGCAAACCATTCAATACAAGTAAATCCAATTTTGTGAGAGTGCAAATATTGAATTCAATTCGATGATAACGAGTCTAAACCAAAAAAAATTACCTTTAATCATTTCTTATTTTTTATATATATTTTACTTTTATGTATTTGCCCAATCGAGATATTTTTTCCCAACATCATCCTTATCATCTCCCAACTTTATGTTCTTCCTAACTTTAACATTGTTTTTAAAAACTTTATCCTTATCATTTCCCAACTTTACCTTATCTTATGATTTCTCAACATTGTAGCGTACACATTGGTTGTACACACGGTGCTTATTTATATATATGTGTTTAAATGTTTTTTACACATTTAAATTTCAGTAAATTATTATTGTAAAGCGTAGAATTCCAAAATTTTTTGTGAAAGCTATACGCCACGTGAAACTCTGCCACCTTTATTGACAGTTCCAAGAGATATCCAGAGATTAAGTTGAGAGCTTGGGGATTTGTAAATTGTGAATAACAAAGTGATATTGCCATGCCCCGCAGCCCACCGCAACAGAGTAACTCAAAAAAAGTCAACTCATTGTAACTTGTTTTTATTGCGTCAAGAATTTGAAACCCACTTAAAAATCCAAAAAATCATGGAGTATTCAGATAACTGTGAAAGCTTGAATGATTTCAAGTTCAGTTAATCTAAAATCCACGGTATTCGAAACAGTAAAAACAATTCAAATCCCCAAACCAAACCGTTTGAATTAAATGTAGCCATCGTTGTTTAAATCTACAATCTAGAGAGAATTTGCTAATTATCTAAGTAAGACAAATCTGTTTTCTCTGTATTTACGTGAAAATATTTTGCTGCTTAGCTTAGTAAGACAAACCTGTTTTGCTGTATTTACCTGAAAACTTTTTGGTGCTTTGCTTAGTAAGACAAACCTGTTTTGGCTGTATTTACATGAAAACTTTCATATGAATTAAATCCGGACCAAATCTCAAAGCGAAGTGATAAATCCGGCGCAAAATTTAATTATATTTTTATGGTTGAAATGATTATAGTATCATGAGACAGGCCGGGTTTGAGGGTCGCCATATAAAATTTCAGAGATTTTGTTCACGAAACCAAAGTTACAGGCAGGCACTCACTTATAAAACAAGAACAGTTTAGGTATATTCAAAGTTACCGTTTATTGGGAATAGAGCGGACCTTCAGTTTCCTTGAGTTCAGATTCATTCAATATAACCTATTTTCGCTCTTGCTGTTTATCGATACAAACACACCGCCAGTTTTGGCTTTTATCTTGCTTTATATTATACATATAAATATTTTTGATTGATGGAAACTTGTGATTCATGGTGTCTCAATAAAAAATTGTGCATGTGGGATATTATATAACTTCCATCACTGTCACTCGAGCAATGATAGAATGCTCCATAAACGAAGGATATATCATGGACAAGTATTATTGGCAATTTTATATTTTAATAAAAATATGGGTCAGTGTTTTATGCATCATTACATTGGTTTTTTGGGAGTATCAAGTATTATTGTTTTTAGTTGGTTGAATATATAAGGTAATTGGTATAAGGGTAGGAGCTTGGAGCTTGCTATGTGGCTTTATGGCTAACCTAATGGAGGCCTAGGTACCAATTCTACGGGGCTAAAAACCCTTCAAATCCTCGTGTCTTTCATTGTGATAGTTTTATTTGCTGCTTGGCAGATCATTCTCCTATTCCAATGCTTAGGCCTGGCCAGTGGTTTTCACCTTGATTGTTAAATATAGTAGTTTCCTCCTACCAGCTAAGGATTGTATATGAAAAGGAAACTTGTGTGCCCACAAGCTGGCCATTCTCCCTTGATAATTGAAATTAAGTACATCATAATATTATTTTTAAAGATTATTTATGAAAATTATAAGAGAATTGGTTTGCACTTTTAACTTTATCTATATCTATGTTGGATACTCTTAGCATCTTTGAATTGTTTTATAGCATAAATATATTTAATATATAAAAATTAATATTTCATATTAATTAAGAGAAATGATCCACAACAAAGCTCTAATGTACTATGATCTTTAAACTAATGGGAAACCCTACCAATGAGTTGTGCCCCCTACTAACATAAATGGTTGACACTATTTTTATTAACTATTACTAACATAATGGTTGATTGACACCACTCCTAACATAATGGTTGAGTAGTTGGTCTTTCACCATAAATTAATCCATAACTTTATCATGGAGATTGGAATCTGATGTACCAATGGGAAACCCTACCAATGAGTGGTTGGCCTTTCATCATAAATTAATCCATAAGTTTATTGTGGAGATTGAAATTAAGTATATCATAATTGATTTGCACTTTTACTTTTATTTAGACAATGATCATTACTAAGTTGGATACTCTTAGCATCTTTGAATTGTTTTATGTAATATAAATATATTTAATATATACAAATTAATGTTCCATAGTTATTAAGAAAAATGGTCCACAAGAAAGATCCAATGTACGGTTTAGTGGTTGGTATTTCACGTAAATTAATCCATAAATTTATTGTGGAGGTTGGAATCACAATGACTTTGATTCTTAGGGCCAAATATTTATAAGGGTAACTTTAGTCATGGATTTTCTAAACTTGATGATTTCTCACTAAAAAATAAAAAAAGACCTAGAAATTCTAGAGAGCATACCAAACAAATAATTTATTTAACAACATTTCCTAACTAAAAAAATTCCCTATTGCAATTAGCGAATCACAAACAAAGTGAAATGGTGGGGATAAAGAAGCTCATAGAAAGACTTGCACATGAACACTAAGAACACAAAATTATAGTCAAAACTAATTTATGGAGGTCAAACAAACTTGTATGAGCAGGTGGAAAATTTGTTGATAAATTATGACTTGCATGATAGTTTCCTCTGCATTGTACCATCATTGTTGCACAATTTCTTTATTCACGAAGGCATGGGACACATTGTAGGCCTTGCTTCAATAGATGCATAAAACCTTTCACAATATCTTCATAGTTAGATATGAACCTTCACAAAAAGTTTTCTTTCCCTTGCAAACTTTGTAGTTGTCTAATTGTACATGGGGGAGGAAATTTAACTATTGATTCCACCTTAAAGGGATCAACGATGATCCCATACTTGTACACAATAAATTGAAGTAGTGCTTGGAAACTACAAAAAATATGCATTTGTAGGGGTTTAATTGAATGTTATAATAACAACACCGCTTAAAAACTACATGTAGATGAATTGGATGTTATGTTTTATTTTTAGAGTGAGCAACTAAGTCATCTAGATAAGCCTCAACAATGTGATTAATATTGTGAAAAGGCCTACTAAAATGTGGCTCCAATGGTTTTAATACCAAATGATATCTTCCAATAAGAAAATGTTCCCCAAAGACATATAAAGGTCATTTTATGCTGATATTTAGATCAAATTTGAATATGATTATAGCTGGAAAAACCATCCATGAATGAAAAGATAGTGTTCCCAATGCATTCATTAATAATCTGATCAATGAATGGGGTAGGATAATTGTATTTATGATAATATTTCATTAAATCCCTAAAATATGTACAAATGCAACCATACCCTATTTCTTATTCACTGGAACAAGATTGGATACCCATTCTATTAGGGGGATACAATATATGATGCTAGCATAGAGAAAATTCTCCACCTCTCCCTTTATAGTAACTACTTTCTTCAAGTTGATCAACCTAATATTTGTATGGAATGATTGCACATTATCATAATTTTTAATTTCATGTTTAACAATCCAAGGATTGATTCCGAACATTTCTTCATAGGATCAAGCAAAAATGTCTTGAAATTGTTTAAAAAGGGTTGTGAAAACCTTAATTTCTTGTGAAGAAAAATTAGTGCCAATGAGAATGTTCTTGTGTATGCCAAGTTTGACGGAGATATTAATGGGTATTGTTTTATAAATGTTGTCCAAGTTACCTTATGAAAACATATACTATGTAAGGATAGGTCATTGGAACCAATCAAGATATCCTTGATGAACAAGTCTTTCAGGGATGACATCCATCTTCTCCAACTCATGTGAAAATATGAAAGATGGAACTTATATTCCCAATATTGTTCCAAACTTCCAAATTAGACAATGCTTCCATGATGGATTTATTTGAAGGAAAAATCATATTTAAGGAATCATTGGAAGAAGGATAATCGAAAACCCAAATGGGTGAGGCATTAGAGGAAATTTGGGTAAAAAATGGGCCTCATAAGGAAAATAATAAAATAATAGTAGAGAGAGAGAGAGTAAACAAACTACTTTTTTGGATCGTATTTTCAACTTATCTCCTTGTAGGTTTACACAAATTTCAAGCGGGAGGACTTGTTGGATGCATAATTAAATTATGCATCCAACGAGTACCCATGTTGCATACTTTTAACAATATCCACACCATGAAAATTTGAAAATACATTAAAAAACATGTTTTTTAATGTATTTTCGATTTTTCATGGTGTGGATGTTGTTAAAAGTATGCAACATGGATACTTGTTGGATGCATAATTTAATTACACATCCAACGAGTCCTTCCACTTGAAATTTGAGTAAACCTACAAGGAGATAAGTTGAAAATACAATCCAAAAAAGTAATTTTTATTTTTTCCCTCCAATTTTTTTAGGTGCTCCCTTTTTGAATTTTAAATCATTTTGATTGGTTAATACATGATGACATGGAATTTGTATTATTTTTGGAAGTCCCATTTTAAATTGAAATTTCTTCTAATGTATATTGATTGTACTCCTCTTGTAGGTGGATATTTTGATTAGAATTTGTGGAATCCATTTGTTTGGACTGATACGACAATTCAACTGCCAACAAAGACATACTCTTTCCCATAGTATTGATCTTAGCCATGCTAGGTATCACCCATGGATCCTTGTCCATGGTTGCGGCGGTGAATAAATATATGGTAAAGATGGGGGAAGTGTCAATGGAGGAAATTGGAAGTGGTAGAGTAAAACTACTCGTAAAATATGAATATTTGAACATCCCCACATCGATGCTACCTATAGTTTATTTAGAATCACCAATAAATGGAATATTCAATTATGGGATGGATCTAGATTCAGGCGTGGAGTAGTCTAATTGGTCAATGGTAATGATTTTTCCTTCATGGGGAAAATGAATAACCCTAAATAGAGAATATACGACAGTTGTCATCACATATGAACAACTCCCTTCCAATATAATTTTACAGTCAAGTAGTGGATCAATCACTTCTACTTCAATTGAGAGTTCTTCTCCCCATCATGACTAGAAATGAAGAGATGATTAGGTGACATTTGAAAGAGTGACCATTGGAATAATTCAAAAGTGTGGATGATAGAATTATCTCTGTTCATCCCAAATCTCTATAACAAGTCAATGGCATGATGTAGGTAGAGGATCCTTCATCAATGATGCATCAAAATATGTTCATCCCTCATTGTGATACTTGGATTTGAAATGCAATAAGGTGAGGTTGTCTTTGATGTGTTTGGTCAAGATCAAAATTCAACAAATGAGAATCTATAGGGTTGATTTTTCCAATGGTAAGATCACTTAAATAGTAAGAGCACCGATGAACAAATGTGCCTAATTATGATGAGCACCAAATTCAAAATAGCCTTATGCAATTTCAAAAAAATATTTCCCCCCCTAGTAAAACTTAGTAGTGCATATTAAGGACATAGACACACTAGTGTGTGAGGAAGTGAAACAAACTGATTAAAAGAAACAAAAACATAAATTCTTACTATTAAGAAAATGAACGGTGCTCCCAATCTATCTAGCTGCATCGGTGCACCAACACCACTGATACACTGGTGTGTCTTAAAAAAGGCACCGGTGTCAACTAAATTGATGCAATTTGTAAAAGTATTTTTCTTTTATTTTTCCCAATAAAACTGTTGAGTGTGTGGGAATGATATGGATGTGCTGGTGCATTTAACAATCCAACACATCGCTTTATGTCGGAAAATCCCACCCTTGACTAGAAAAAACTATTTTTCCAGTAGGGCACCCCAGTGCATTATGCATACAAAGACACACTGGTGTGGAATATAATACAATGCACTGAATTATGATTAAAAACATAATTTCTTTCATTTTGTAAAAATAGATATACCTAGTGGAGCTCTCTGTAACTTGAAGTGTACTAGTGCACCACTAAATTGCGCGCATTAGAATATGGTGAAACAAAAAAAATTATGGCACCAAGAAATCATTTTTACTCATTTGTCAGTGCTATGGACCACCTAGTCCCACCTAAGCACCGGTGCCGCACTTTCTCATTGATGCCCCCCACACTTAGTGCTCAGTTTTTTATTTTCTCCCGTCGTTTGGTTCATCGGTGGAGTTTGAATTTTTTGAAACCATTGGAAAACATGATTTATTGTGTACATGGAAACCATGCTTCCCAGGTGGGAAAAATTCTAGGTATTGTATTTATTACCTTCTCATTTACCTCTTTAGCAGATTAAAAATCAAAATTTAGCTTGAATTTGTCATTTTTAAGAAGAAAAAAAATCCACGCTGTGCGTTTCTTCAGTTCATATTTCACCGTTAATATCGATGCACTATGTGTAAACATAGAGCACACAGGTAATGGGTGTCAAATAAAAAAAGTGAACACATTGTTGATGGTGCATTAACATAAAAAGCGATGCACCATCCATGATGCATTTTAGTAAACTAATGCACTACCATTAAAACCATATTTAAAAAAAAAATCAGTGCTCTGTAAATATATTGATGCAATGCTACTGGTGCATCTGTATATATAAAGAGTGTCGTATAGTGAACACAAGATTTAGGTTTAATTTTCAAAGGCATCCGTGCTCTAGATATAATTACACACTACTTCGGTGCGTATTAGTTATATAAAGAGAATCGAAAAGGTATAAATTTAAAAAATTATGTTTTTATATATTTTCAAATTTATCAGTGCTTGGAGGGGTGGTAGGTGCGTGAGGGGTTCTAATGGACCCTAAAAGAAAAATCATGAAATCATATGCAAGGGGAGTATGGAACAAAACTAATAACCAAGTTGAATGGATAGCTTTAATGCAAGGGGTGGAGCTCCTCATCCCCTTAAAGATTTCCAAAATTCTCATTTTTGGAGATTCCAAAATAGTCATCCAACAAATGTGTAACTGTATAAAGGGAAAAATTTCAAATTGTGGAAAAATGAAAAAGAGGATTCTTAATATTTTTATTAACCCAATCTCTATTCTTATGTACCACGTTAGAAGGAAAAACCATGAAAAAGATGATGAAATGGAGAATAAGGATGATAGGATGCATCAAGGAATGATAACTATATATAATCGAACTCCAATTAGAAAATGGATCCGTTGTCTTTAGAAGACTAAAATGTAAGTTGTATAGGGGTGTTAAATTATTCGGGGGAATTGATGCATAACATAACTCCGTGGACCAAGAGAGGCTCTCATTCCAATGTTGTCAAGAGGGGAGGTGGATCATTCTCGATGTGGCTAGGTGGCAACATGAATGGGAAGTAGGTATGTGGAGGTGTTAATGCGGTAGGAGCATGAGAATGAAGGGGAGTAAAACTACAGGGGCTTCACTAGAAGGAAATATAATACCACATTCATTCATATTGCCGTATTAAATATTCATGAAAACCTAGAAAATATATTGCTTATATATTAAGGGGCAAAGGTTTTTATTTATTTAATGTAACAATACAAAAATACTTTGGGGTCTTTTTTATATGGACGGGATGACAAATATCTGCCAAATGGAGATGGCGGGATCACGACCGGATGAAAAATCGGGTTGAGGCAAGGCTCGGGCTTACCGGTACGTAGGGAAATCGCGTCTTGAGGCATGCTTGAGGCCAGGGGGTTTCGTGGTGAAGTGGTTTTCTAGTCGATCATAGTAGAGAGATAATGGTCATTGACAACCAATTGTTACCAATAGCACTCAGCCAGTTGTTACCAATAGCCTTGGGAGGCTCTAAGCCTCCAGGGCCTGTTATAGGCCCTTGATAGGCCTTGGGGGCTTGAATACCCAACCAATCGTGCCTATTACAGGCCTTGGTAGGTTTAGTTAGCCTCATAGAGCTTGTTACAGGCTCTAGGGGCTTGGATGCCTAGCCCACAACAGGATTAGTCAGCGATTGCGGAACTATAACATCCAATGTAAATGTTGTACTATGTGCATTGGCTCTAGTGACATACAAGAAGTGATCTCCTATTTCTTCATTAGAACATTATATGTTGCAAATCATAATGATATGTGGTTGAGTAATTGCATTGTGGGTGAAGTAATGTGTATCCACAATATACATCGAAAGAAGTAAGGTGCATTGTAGAATGCATGTGGGGTCATAAGAGGGGTATCATATCAATATACTAGGTAGAAATATAAAGGGGTATAAAAAATGTTAATGAAAAAATCGATACATACAATATCTAGTGAAAATAGGGTTTTTTTTAATTGGGAAGGCATATTGGGAGGGGGTTAAAAAAAATGATTTTGGAAGGTATTTTCCAATATTTAATGAAATTAGGGGTATGGTTTCATATGCCACGAACGAACGTGCTATGATAGTGGTTTATTGAGTGAAGCCCTCATGAGTAAAACCCACCGTGGGTCAGGTCTCATCTGCCATTCAGCTCTATCAGGTTTACACAAGCACATACAAGGTAGAGGAAATGATGAGTGATTACAAGAAGGTTCCCTGTGCAGAAGACATGAACATTATGCGAGATGAGCAGGAGATAAAGGGACAATGCGGAGAGGAGAGTCTCTGGTATCTATTTTCCTCTGCGAGCATAGGGAAGAAGGATTGCAATAACAATCTCAAGCTAGAGGGAGGACTAAATTGTGCTCATGTTGTGGACTCTTTGAATAACTTTTATTCTCAACTTAGCAGTCTTGGGATCTCTAAGAATAACATAGAGGAAGATAATTTCTCTACAAGTTTAGGAAGTAAGGAGTGTTTGGGAGATGGTATAGTTAATTTCGAGGAGAGAAACAATGCTCTCTCTATCAGAAAATATGAAGACAATTTTCCTTCTTGGAAGTATATCTTCAGTAGTTCCAAAACAAATTTGTAGGACTTCAAGAGAATGCTGCAAAAGGTATATGAGAGAATAAGGGGTATGATGGACGAGATGAGTAATGCAACTCTAAGGATTTCTATTTTGGAATCGAGAATGGATGATTTGGATGGAAATATGTGAGAACATATCTGCTCATAGAGGAAGTCAAAAAATAACTTGACAACCTGGTCAAAATGAACCAGTGCAGTCACTGTCAAAATTCCCCCTTGGATGAATCTAGGACAATGGATAAAATTTGTGTCATTATCGAGTTTAATGAGGACTAAGAAGGAAAGGATAGGATTGCTTGATGATATTTTTTTCTATTATATGCTATGATTTTTTTGTGTTATGTTATGTAATCAATTTGTTTGGATTTATAGTACAAATGTGATAGTTGTAGATGAACAAACAATAGTTAAAATTTTGGAAGATGCAGAGTTGTATGCTGCATGGACTCTAGAGCAACAGTTTAGAATTTTGAAATATGGCTTATATCTTTGTAGTAGCTTACTGGTGTAAGCTTTTTAATACAATCTTTTTCAATTTCTGTGAAAAATAAAATTTATTGGTGATCTGTATATATACAGATGCATCACCAACGATGCATCGATATATATAAAGCACACTATATAAATAGAAAAAACACAGTTTTTTTAGACACATCGGTGCTGCAGATATACCAATGCACTTCCTACAGTGTGCATAGTTATATAAAGTGCACAATACATATGTAAATACAAAAAATAAACTTTTTTTTCAACAATGTCAGTGCTTTGTATATATATGGGCACACCACCAGTGGTGCATCTATTTATATATAGCACAATGAACAAATAACAAAAAACTAAAGTTAGTTTTCCAAGATATCGGTGCTCTATATATAATGACGCACCATTGACGGTGCATATAGGTATATACAATTCGCTGAAAATATACAAATAAAAAAATAATAGATATATTTTTTCAATGATATTAGTGCTCTGTACATATATGGAAGCATTGCTGGTGGGGCATCAGTATATATATAGCACACTCTATAAATATCAAATATTGTAAATTATTTCTTCTATGACATCAATGCCCTGGATATGTTTATTCACTACTATTGGTGTGTATTGATATATATAAAGGATACAAAATATATAAATGAAAAAATATGTTTTTAAAATTTTTCTAAGGATATCAATGCATTAGATTTATTTAAGTGTATTGTTGATAGTGCACTTGTTTATGCACCGATATGAAATTTTAAGTATACTTGGATTGACTGGCATGATACAGTTATGTTAGAGGACCACTAGTGATGGGATTATGTTTTAAAAGCACTGGTCACAATGTGATTACTTTTTAAAAGCACTATAGATTACGCGTTACTATTTTTTAGGTGCACTAGTTACGTTTGTAATTTGTTCTGAGAAAAAGGATTATTTTTGGTTTTGATAAATATAAATGTACTTTAATCATTTTTTTTATATATTTTATATATGTATGTATGTGTATGTGTCTATGTTTCTACCAAAATTTATATGTGAAGCTGTGACATGAGTGATGAGACCAATACCTTTCACTTGACTTGTATAATGTTGTATGAGAGTGGGAGGCTTGTGAGATGGAGAGGGATTTTCTCCCTCACCCTATTACAACTCAGAATCGAGTTTTATTATGGATTGTTGGCCTCCTCAAGTTTTATGAGGAGGATATATTGATGAGGGGGAACTCACAATTACTAATGGTTTTGATCCATCATTGGGATCAACATCGACGATCATTTAGGGCGGGTCTTAATATGTGGTTCCATCCCACACAGGAGGAAATTTACTTCATTACTGTGCTATCCAGGAGAGGGGATGATTTTTCCCATTTTCCTGATTTTTTTTTTGGAATTTTAGCAGCCATACAACTGGCATATGTTCATATATATTTTAGTAATTAGGATGCCACTACCCCTGGTGAATTCAAGGTAGTTAGAGGGTAGTTGCAGATAACTTCATTTGGTGTAGAGTATTTTAGGTGCCTATTATTTTTTGTCACGATAATGGCTCACTGCATGAATGATGGGAAACACATTAGTTTCCCCCTATTATATTATGTTGATTCTTTAGTGCATAGTCCTAGATGCATTAGGTGGTATGTCATTCTTTTTGCGTTCTCTAGATCATTGTCACACTATGTTTGATGGGAGGACAAACTTCCCATTTTATTTAGAGTTGTCTTGCTTATTTTTTGAGAGATTCTAGTCACCTGACCATCGTTTGATTGCCAACATCCTAGGCTGATGACTGAGGTGCATATGCACATGTGGGGGGTAGATGTTTCTGAAGAGGGTCCAGGAAGAGTTCCCAAGTAGGATCACTATAGATACACTTGAGTTGTTTTTCATTATAGATGATCATCACTATGGATATTATGGTGTACTCATACGCAGGACTGGATTGGCGAGGATGTCCCAACATCCTATTTACCTAGGATGAGCGACCGGATGATAGAGGTAATATTAGCATTATTTTTTATTAATCTAGTTGCATTTTATTGTCCAATTTAATGCATACATAATTTGTTATAAAATTTTCATTAAATTGTTTAATTACATTGTCTACTTATTGTTATGTATTATTTTGTAGATATTGGCACTTATGTTGGGGAGGTTCCTCCCCAACATGATGAACATATGGATGAGGATAATGAGGTTCTTCAGTTATAGAGACCCAGCCTACGAAGTAGTCCAGATAGTATATTCCACCAGGAAGAGGTGGATCGATTTTCTGGATTGTTGGATCGATAGGTATTTCTCCTTATACAAGTTAACCAGATCCTGTAGGACCCAGACCTCGTAGAGATATGGGGGACCTCCTGCATGATATGACATATTATCGATGCGGTCATCCTACTATAGAGGTGGATGTCTGATCATATTTCTTCATATTCATCTGATGAGGGTGGTGATCCTCCACCTCCTCCTCCTCTTCATGGAGCCGATTGACCACCACTCTTTCCTCCTCCTTCATATCCTCATTCTCCTGGTGGAACTGAACGACCACCATCTCCACCATATAATCCTCCATAGTTCGATTGGACACCCTCTCCTCCTCACCG
Source organism: Larix kaempferi (assembly GCA_027924585.1). NCBI lineage: Eukaryota > Viridiplantae > Streptophyta > Pinopsida > Pinales > Pinaceae > Larix > Larix kaempferi. The sequence continues at coordinate 11,097,084 of BSBM01000143.1, forward strand.
AGCCGACCCACCACCATCTCCTAATCCATAGGTCAATTGACCACCCTCTCCTTCTCATCGAGATGACCCACCACCATTTACTCTTCCACAGGTTGATCGAACAGCCTCTACTCCACACCGAGTAGACCTACCTCCATCTCCTTCTCACAAAATCGACCCACCACCACCTCCTACACCATTGGAAAATGTTAAATATGCGATAGGTGCATCGATTCATATAAATCCTCATGGACAGATATATCATCTATTTCATTCTACATTTTTATGTGGTAGAGGTACTGTTGTGCAGTAAAAACTACTTATGACTAGGAAATAAAGAGATCATCAACGTACATCTAAACTGGTTACATAGATAGGAAAGCATAAAGATACATCAAGCAAACATTCTTTTAAATATAAAGAACTAAGATATGAAATTGGAATTAGACACCTAAATGACTGCGTTTGATCCAAGCTTCCAAACTTCAGACTCCTACTTCACTACTCCAGGGAGATCACTTGCAATAACACATACCTTTCTCAAAGCTCATGACCGAAATAAGAATGAAATGCTTTATATGAAACTCATATATAATAAACATTAAATATTCAAAGACACACATTCATTAACATGGACAAATATATATGGGAAAGGAAGTTTCTGTATTGTAACATTAAAGGCAATCAGCCAAACCTGCACTACAACTGGCCCACCGTTGAAACCTGGCCCTGGGTTCTTGCTCCTCTACCCTCAACAGAATTTTCTCCAGCATTGCTCTAGTGTAAAATTGATTCTTCCTTCCCAATGCCCTCCCCTTGTATTTATAGAAAGACTGGGAGGATAGAATCGAAAGGGAAATTGGTTGGGGAGGTTAGGGTAGTTAGAATAACTGTCCTTATCTAATCCCTAATCATCTTTAAATATTTTTTATCGTGATTTAGAGATACCCGCGACTGTCTCTCTTAACAACAAGCAAACTATTCGTAGGTATTATGTCCAACAACTAGCGAATACAACTTCTAGAGTGACACCTGCGGGTTGTCTATATGAAGTGTCGCAACTGACCTGCGAGATGGCTGATGGTAGAGTCGCGGTTATGTCTTAGAATTTTTCACAAAAATAGTTTTTTTAGGAGAACATTTCAAAGTCTTAGGCCAAAGCATCTATGATCAAATAGGATCTTCCATCCATAATGTCATGTTGTGTGACCGACAAGGCAATGTAGTCACGGATGGAGAAGTGCCATTTTAGTTGATAACAAGTACTGATGCCTCTAGCTCTGCTGGTAGAGGTAGTGATGTTGCTGGATTCGGTGATGGACTCGTTAGATCATAGAATTTATTGAGAACATGTATATATTTGACTTGAGATGTATATTTGACATATATTATGATTTTGATATTATTGTTCATATGTATTATGATCATTTCATAGCACGTTGATGTTGATGTTGATATTGTTCATGTATATTTATGTCTTTTGATGTTATGTTGATATTGTTTGAATTATGAAATGTATTTTGTGTCAGTGATCTAAATTAGAGATGCAATATAATGTTTGATTGTAGTTAAGATCATTTAATGCCATTTTTTCTACAGTAATTTTTTAATGTCATTATATTGTAATAAGTTTAACTATTTAGCTATTTGTTTTAGAAATGCATTTTTTATTTCATTTATTTAGATGACTAACTAGTTAAGTTTTGATTTTACTATGTTAATAGTTTATTCCGAGAAAAATATTATTTTTATTTAAAATAATTTAATAAAATTTCTATGCTAAATTAATTTTATTTAAAAAGAAGAGTATGAATAAAAGTGCATATTAATGATGGCTTCTTTAACATATACATAATAATAGAAACTTGAAAAAACAAATATTTATTGACTTACACATATTTTTAGGTACCTACCAAATAAATGTATAAAGTAGATGTCTATGTTAATGTGTTTGAGTAGTACCTAAATGATATAATTAATAAATAAAAATTGGTACATATATTTTTTTTGTTAGCTAGTTTGTCTGTGACTTGCAGGACTATCCTATGGTTTAAGAAATCCCAACCCAAGGGAATCTAAGCTGCCAAAATCACCCAAGGATCGCACCCAGCATGGGCCACACCAACCCTTAACATGGATGGATTTTAAGTGTCTCCTCCGAGCTACCCTGCGGGGTTCAAACTCGGGTCACCATGCAAACAAGGCCCGTCAAAGCCATTGCGCTAGCGAGATTTGATAAAATTGGTACAAATATAAATGACAAGGAATAATAAAATATATAACTAAATCATATAGTAGTACTAAATTTATATCATAAGTTATTTTGGGTACATGTCTTAAATGTATGTATTTTTTTAAGGTTGATTAAGTGTGAATTTAATGTTCATTTAAAATATTATGTGGAACAATAGTAACAATTTTTTAAAAAATGATTTCAATGTTTTTGTGTGTCATTATTTACTTTGTGTTTTTCTAAAAAATTGTCTCTTTATATAAAAAACAATATGGGTTGAAGAATCAATAATGTGACCATTGTCTTGTCATGGTAAAGTTACAAATAGTATGAGTTATCATTGGATGCTATTATTCTAATTCCACTCTTATATTTAAATTTAGTGAAGAGTTGAACTATTAAAGGTTACACTTCAACGTGAGAATTCCCCATTATTATCTTAAAATTAAATTTCAATGAATACTCTTGAACTGTTGGCATACCATTAAAACTATAACACACAATTAAAACATTTAAATACAGTTCAATAAATACAGTAACATTTCATCAATCTTTAAAAATTTAAAACTATAAATATATTTAAGCATTTAATTAACTTTACCCTATTAATAATATGTCAAATATTAGTGTGCAAGATTTTGTTACTACGAGTGCAACATATAATTTTTTTTAGATGGATGAGGAATGAAATAATTACAGGAAAAAAATAACAACCTTAATTAGTAATGTCACAAGAAAGTTAATAAATAAATAAAAAGAACAATAACATTTCTTTTTAAAATGATATATTTGTAATATAATAGATCTCTATGCATTTACAATTTCATAACTTATGAATATGTATAATATATCACATCCTTTCATTAAAAAAGGGAAGTTGAATTTGGCATAGATTATGCATTGCATAGAACAATGTTTGGTTACTCCAAACTTAAATTCGAAGTAACCACATAAAATATAGATGGAACCTAATACATAATACAAGGATTAGATAAATGTTATTAAAAGTATAGCCACATAAAATGAGAGATAAGTGTTATTAATCAAAAGTTTTTTTTTTTAAATTCAAATTTTCCACATATACCTCCACATGGACTTTGAATTTCAAATTAAAACAACTTATGTGCTATAGTAAGATATGATATGTAAATATTGTAATGTTATATAATATGATAGGTAAACCATATTCATTATTATTCACATTAAATATTATGTTTCTCTACATTCAATACACAATAAATGCATTCAATATACAATCTACTTCCACTACCCAATAAAAAAACATTAAGCATAATTTTACATCCAATACATAAAATAAATGTGTGAACGCCCAAGATTGTATCCAACCAAAATAAAATTATTACTCACAATTACAAAGTTCTTTAGAAAATAGATTATTATACACAATATAGGTCTAGCTTATATGGTTGTAAATGGTAGTTAAATTTTCATATCCATCATCATAAAATGAAGAAAAATAATAATTAATAATAGATACCCATAATAAAATGCCATGACCATAACATAAATGTTGAAATAAAACATGTATATATCACTATTTGCTTCCAACACCTAGATTTTCTTCCTCGCTTGGCATGCTAACATTGTTGTTCTTAAAAATATTTTGAGCTCAAATCGTGTCTTAGTATGAACCACCAATCCCTATCCAGCACATCCAAGTAAAAGAACACTTGGCTGTAGTGTTTTCGGTAAACATGAGGCTCCTTCGTTTCATCCCACGTATTTTTAGATTTGATACATATTATCCCACTATCATGATATTCTTTACATTATTATGGTCAAAATTATCCCACCACTTGCACCTAAAAATAACACATTGGAAAGATGAGAAGTCCACTTGCATGATCTCTTGTATCTTTCTGACATAACCTAGCTTCCCCTCTATTTTGTTTTGATCACGATGGATATCATGACTCAATGTGACACGTCCATCATTAGTATCCTCGATGCGAAAATGATGTCCATATTTCCACATAATGGAAACAAATGCACTTAAAAAAATCCGAAGAATGGGTGTTTTCATCTGTTTAGTAAGTAAAGCATTAATAAAAACATAATACTTGTATTATAATTCAAACGTGCATTATAAAATGAACAATGTACACAAAGATATTATTATAGAGTTGCTGCACCCAATCCCTATACTTAGTGCATCTTGTTCACCATGCCATATTTCCCTTTGATATGGTCACCCACCCAACTATTGGGATAGATCGTTGTCATATTTTCTTTTAAATGGCCAACATAAGGGATTCTTATACCATTCAACTATTTGCATTCCTGCCTTCATTGCCCCAATTTCCTTCTCTTATCTTCATACATTGACACCCATGGTTGCGTTGCCTCCTCATTGTCATGAAATAATTTATTGATGGCATCCATTTCTGCATTCATTGATGTATTCATGAAATGAAAACGATTAGTATGAGATCAAATATGTATTATCAATTTCACTGTAAACAATTACTATATAGAAAATTGACAAAATATAAGTGATTACTCTTCATCATGCACCCTTTTTCATTCGGTTGGAGTAGCTCCCTTACCCTTTCTCCTCATATCATTGGTCGTGTTAGAACATTGAGAAGTATGCATAAAAATACAACAATATATTTTCAAACATGCAATTCAATACAACGATTTTACTAGTTTGGCCTTCTATCTATACAAGTGCGATATAATCAAAATATAAGTAAGAGACAAGAGAAAATAAATGGTACATGTATGGATATACGTGGTAAAAACCTAAATGGGGAAACATCCATGGGAAGGTATTGTCTTCTTGTTCTTTAGAAATATCCAATCTTACACTTGAGCTCCACCCACATAAGCATCATATCACTATCCATCTTCGCATCATGTCATGATGAAATAATTATATAATATGTGTAAATAATCAATCCCTTCACATCTTTTTATATAACTATAGGTATTGAATATTTACATCCCATAACGCATGTGTGATAACTGCTTTACCACTTCTCTTATATAAAGAATTCTAATAAGATAATTTATTACGTGATGCATGTGTGATAATGTTTTTTTATAGGATTAGAGTTATTTATGCCTTCTTTGATATATATGATCATTACACAACCAACAACATCACACAAGTCATCATTACATATTCCAACACTCCCCATTAACGATGACTAGGAATAAAGAATACAAATGGAGGAAGATGGCATTACATTAACATCCCTCTTCATGACAAATTCCAAAATTCCCAAGAATATCTGAATATGAGTGCAATTTTCCTCATGTATTTCAAGAAGATAACAATCACTTCTTACTGATCATGAAATTGCAACAGAACCAATATATATGATGAACTCTGTAGAACACCACGATAGTGTACAAAAACCTCATATGGACAATACAACAAAAAATGTGGCTAGAAGACAATTATCACAACCATAACCTAGCTAATAGTTGAAGGAACGCAACAATAGACCTCATCACAAATACAAGAACCCCAATGGCCTATACATCATAAATGTGTTGTGCGGGAAATATTCACAACCAATCTAAAAGATGCAAGAACACTGCAATAGACCTCATCATGAATACAAGAACCATAGATGGTCTATACATCAAAAAGAGATTTCAGCATACAATCTTCATAACCAAAAATTTCTATTGAATATTACATCGTGAATAGAAGACCCTAGATGGTCTATCCATCGAAAAATGTATCCAATAGATAATCATGACTTTACAGAAGAATATGGTCGTTTCATCGCATTATAATTGAAAGAAGGTGATATGATATGGTATTTTATTACATTCCTTCTTAATTACAACTTCAAATATTATGTATAAAGAGGAAAAAGGTTCAAATTTACTACTATCAAGGATAATATGTATAGAGGAACAATGATGAATTATAAGAGAAAACAACTTCAATATTCTTAATATAGAGAGGAACAAAAGAATCAATATGTACCACAACTCTTCACAAATACCTTTGTGGAGAAAGTGAGGAAAACATAGAGCTAATATTCACAAAAGAAATTCTAAGAGTCAAGCATATAATGAACATGATAATCCCATAATGACAAGAAATATGATATTCCTATATGAAATAAAGAGGAGCATGAAATATGAAATTGCATTTGCACAAATAAGGGTTAGCAACAACATATGAATTTTGAGAAAAATATGATACCATGTTAGAATATTGAGAAAAAATATGATCAAATAAAATGATATCACTTAGGGATTAGAAAATATTGCAAACAAGCAACTAAGTCTTAGGTATCAGTTGGTTTCTTGTTGTACCATGATAAAATGATAAATATGCATTTTAACCAGCATGCAAAAAAATTCTCATTTGAAAGAAAAAATCCTCAAACATGTAGAAAAATGCCTAGACATAAATAAAAAACATAAGGCTTAGATATATCTAATGGAAATTATACTAAATATGGAGGGCCCAATTTTTTTTTGAAGAACTAGGTGCATGTAAAAAAAATTCAAAAATTACCGAAGAAGGTAGAGCATTGTAACCAACTATGATACCATGTTAGAATATTAAGAAATATGCATAAACACACAATAATATATTTTCTAACATTCAAATCAATAGCAATAATATACTAGTCTAGCCTTCTATCCATACAAGCACCATATAATTAAAGTAGTAAGTAGTAAGAATATTAAGAAATATGCATAAACACACACTAATATATTTTCTAACATTCAAATCAATAGCAATAATATACTAGTCTAGCCTTCTATCCATACAAGCACCATATAATTAAAGTAGTAAGTAAAATACAAGAGAAAATAAATGATACACTAGATATACGTGGTAAAATCTCAAATGGGAAAACATCAACAAGAATGTATGATCTTATTTATTATTCATAAATATCCAATCTCACACTTGATATCCACCAAAATAATCATAATATCTCTCTCCATCTTCACATCGTGTCACAATTACACAATAATATCATGTGTGTGAATGAGCCTCCTTCACCTCTATTATATAGCTAGAGGCATGCAATATTTACATCCCATAACACATGTGGGATAAATGATTTCCGGCTTCTCTTATATAAAGAATGGTAATAAGAGAATTTATTACATGATGCATTTTGGATAAAATCTTTTTTATAATATTAGAGTTATTTATGCCTTCTTTGATATATATGATCATAATACAACCAAAAATATCACACAAGTCATTATTACATATTCCAACACTCTCCCTTAATGAAGACTAGGGAGAAATAATACAAACGGAGGAAGATGGCATTACATTAACTTCCCCTCATGACAACTTCTAGAATTCCCAAGACTATGTGAATATGAATTCACTTCACCTCATGGATTTGATGAAGATAACAATCACTTCTCATTTATCATGAAATTGTACCGGAACTAAGTTGTATGATGAACTCTGTAGAACACCACAATAGTGTATAGAAACATTAGATGGCGAATACAATAGAAAATGTGGCTAGAAGATAGTCATCATAGCCGTAACCTAGGTGATAGTTGAAGGAACGTTGCAGTAGAACTCATCACGAATACAAGAACCCCAATGGACTATACTTTGGAAATGTGTCATGCATGAAGTATTCACAACCAAGCTGAAATATGCAAGAACACTACAATAAACCTCATCATAAATACAAGAACCCCAAATGGTCTATACATCAAAAATATCTTCTAGCAGACAATATTCATAAGCAAAGGACTCTACTAAATATTATATCATGAATACAAGAACCTTGGTGGTCTATTCATAAAAAATGCGTCCAATAGATAATCATGACTTTACATAAGATGATGGTTGTTCATTTCATTACATTATAACTGGAAGAAGGTGATATGATATGGTATTTTACTATATTTCTTCTTAATTACAACTTCAAATATCCTAGATAAAGTGGAAAAAGGTTCCAACTTTGTTGCTACCAAAGATAAGATGTAGAGAGGAACAATGTTGAATGATCAGATATAACAACTTTAGTATGCTTAAGATAGGAAGGAACAATATAATCAAGATGTCCCACAAATTTTCACAAATACCGCTGTGGGAAAAGTGAAGAAAACATAGAGCTAATCTAGACAAAAGAACTTCCAAGAGTAAAGAATATAATGGAAATGATAAGCCCATAATGACAAGAAATATAACATGATATACAAAATATAGAGGAGCATGCAATATCAAATTATGTTTTCACAAACAAGGATTAGCGACAACATATAAATATTGAGAAAAATATGATAACATGATAGAATATTGAGAAAAAATATGATAAAATAAAATCATATCACTTCGGGATAGAAATTTTTTCCAACAAGCAACTAAGTCTTAGGCATCGGTTGGTTTCCTATTGTCAGCATGATAAAATGATAGAGATTCAGGCCCTTGAAAATGTCAAATTATCTTCCACAAAAGAAGGTTAGATACAAGTAAAACATGAACAAGAGACAACCTCTAGAAACATGATGATTAAAACTAAAACTAAAACCTAATTCAAACAAGACATGAAGCTAGTGACAAGAATCATAGATGAATAAATTAAATAGTGAATAAAAATGAAATTTCTCACCAATGAAAAAACCTAGCAGTACCTAATCGATAGATCTGTAAACCCTCTGTACAGAATAATGAAAAAAATTGCTTGACAACAAACATTTTTCTTCAAACTTTGTGTATGTTCCTTATGTAAAGGACAACCATGTATACATGCCTTCTGTGAAGGAAGATTGCATACATACATGCCTTTTCTTTCTATTATCTGCGTATATGTTTGTTAAGGCCCTGAAATTGGAGAGTCACCAAATTCAAATCCGTCTAGATGGAAACATGCAAAAATATGAACTGGAAACATGCAAACAACCAGATCTACAACTAGAGAGATAGATACTTGATTATAGGTTAGTATATAATAGACTTCAACTCATATCTACAAAAAGTTACAAGGAAAACTTGAAATTTTGTTGAAAAATAAATGGTGAGGGTTAGGGTTTTTAAAAATAAATGTTGTAAAATTCCCAGATCTAAAGAAAAAACACAAGGGTTAGATATAATTGATTGAAAATCTATTATATATGGAGGGCCCCTAAAGAAAATTGAAGAACCTAATGCTTGTAAAAAAAAATTAACAATTTTTTTTTTCTTTTTCGAAGAAGGTAGAGCATAGTAACCATCTCTGATACCATGTTAGAATATTGAGAAATATGCATAAAAATACAACAATATATTTTCTAGCATGCAAATAAATAACAAGAATCTGTTAGTCTATCCTTCTATCTATACAAGCACTATTGTGGGAAAAATAACCACAAGGGTGAGTAGTCCTCCCATAGTGTGTAGAAACAAAATCCTTGAGGTTGAAACAAGGACCCAATATTGTGTTAGTAGATTAGTATCCCAAACTCCAAATGAAAAATAAAACTCTAAACAAGAAATAAAAAAAACTAACAAGAAACAAAGAAGTAAATAGGACAAGTTCTAAGTAAAATAAAATTGAACAAGAGTATGCCAAACCAAATGTTTATGGCCCAATCGTCTAGATAAATACAATGGTGTCACCTAGGAGGTTAAATATTCAAGGAAAGCCAACAATATCCCTTCGGGAGGTCTTTTTTGTCCACATAATTGCAAGATAACTAGCATAGAACAATGGAGAAACACTTACTTCTTAGAGGAAGAAAGCAAGGGTTATTTTGCATGCCAATATGAGGTAGGAAGTAGATTCAAATGTGAGCTCTCAATGTAATTGCGACAACATAAATTTGATTTATTTTTCTCCTATAGAATGCATGTGCATGTCTTCCTTTTATAGGTCAAATGGAGGCCAAGAAACATCTGGATCCAAATGTGAACACTTTTTCCTTTGAACTAGTTCTCCAAGTACATGAGGGGTGTCACGTCCCCTTCCATCAATCCAATGCAAAGAAGGAAACATGACCAACATACCGAGCTTATTTGGTAAACTCGGCGCCATACATTACTAATAAAATTCATAATAAATAAAACTTATGTGTGCAAATTCGAACTCAATATAAATACAAGGAAATTAAAACACATTTGCACACACACAAACAGTAATGCGTCAACATGTCTATCACAAGCAGAGGGTGATTCATTATGCAGAGAATCATTCTCATTCTCATGCTATGCACAAGCTTCATATCAACCATGTGAAGATATTCTTTTCATCTCATTAACACGAATAATTAACATTCAGAATTAACACGCTGCAAAACACAGAATGCATATAATTTTAAACACAGAGAACACTTATCTTTGAGATGAAGTTGTCCAAACAACTGGCTATGTGAGAGCAATGTTCCACCCAACCATTGATCTCTATCCAGCTTGTATTCTTTCAGCTGAGAGATCACCCCCGAGCTGAGTTGTGTATCCACTAAGGAGGAACTAGATGGGCTCACTCACAACCATGGTTTCACTCAACAACTATGCTAAGCCAATACACAATTGGGTTTATCAAGCATACAAGAAGATAGAGGAGGGCAATGCTAAGCTAGTGAGCTCAACCAAAAAGCTACAGGCATATAAAGTTAATTCAACAGTTAAGGCACCCACAGTACCTACCACACCCAACATAAGGAAGGTCCCCTTCTCTGCTGCAAAGTCCCTCATGCATCCCTTCCCTCCAGTGCTCTTCAGGATGGGGATAGAAAGGTCCAACTGCTAATTCTTTGAGATTCTAGCCTTCACTGGGTTTATCAAGCAAACCCAACCTCTGCTCAGTCATTCACACTTAGATTTCTCACAATTCTGTTATCCAATAACTCAATCCCGTCACTTTATTTATGGGCTGTAAAAACTGGGTTTTCCAATGGATTTTGGGGTAACTAATACTCTCAATTTTGCCCCAAGGTTCATATCTATGGATCCCCTATTGGCTTTCACTGTCAAATATCAATTCTGGGTGTTTATGGCTCTTCAAAACGTGGGTTCTTGCAAAGTTGCGATTTTTGGTTTTTCTCACTGCTGAGAATTCGTATTGGATGAAAACTGATGTTGGTGCTTCCACAATGGAATGGGAATGAGTAAAAATACATTCCCATGAGGTAGAGTGACTTGTGGTACAAGAAAACAGAGCCCATACTCTGCCATACGAATTTCTAGGCTACCCATGCTCCATTGAAGCCATGGACTGAATTCTTCAACAACTTCCTTACAACAGAAATAAATGTCAGCAAGGAAAGTCAAATGGGTTCTCCCAATGTCATTTGGTAGCATATGGTTCATCCCCACAACCCCCTCACCACTCCCTAGTGGAATACACATGGCCCCTTCTCATTTGTTGCTCCCATAGCTAGTTTTGGTATTTTATTGCAATATCAAATATTTACATCATTTACAATATTCCATGGCTTAATAGCATATGGGTAACAAAATATCAAATGCTTGTCCATTCTAAATAAAATCTGAACATGCACTAGCGGGGCCTTGGCCTTGAGCTCCATGCTGGGGAAACATACATCGCATGTATACAATATTTACATTAAAAGCCAATATTTCATAAGGGTCAAAATTGGGGTATCACAAGGGGAGCTATTGAATGCTCCCAAGAATGTGAGGAGTCTCATTCAAATTTTGGATCCAAGAGAGCCATTTTTAGATTTGAATCTATCGTGGAATGAAGTGGTCCTGCCTTTTTACATTTGGTTGGGTTTCGAAGGAAATTTCCCAACGGATAAGCATGAGTAACTGAATAGTAAGGTCATGCTAATCAGCGCGGGTGTCCAGTGATTCTAGCTGTGTGAATTTCCATACTAAATGTATTTGAAACTTTAGGTCTCAATTTGTATTTTGGATCTAATGATGATGTATTTGGTGGACTACATGATGTATGTTGATGACATATTTCTGCAAGTTTAGCCGAAATGTCACATGTGTGAGAGATTTAAGCGTTAACAGATGCCCCTTGATATATGAGGTTTGGAGGGTACTGTAGGTTGAAATGCATCATTGTTTCCTGCTCTCTATTTTCTAATAAGTTATCAAGAACTTGTGGGTGAAAGGAATACCCATGGGGGAAGGCTGTTGGTGATGATCGTTGGATATGTAAATATTATATGGTGTTTTATACAAATGAGACATGCATACTTATGCTCGTGAAAATATGTCAGAATCGGTTACAATAAGAGGGGACTGAGGGGTTGACTCTTGATATTGATGTTACAAGGATGAAGGTGGCTTCAATCCCTATATGAGTATTTAAACTAGCATAGATCCATCTTAAATCCGTATCTATCAAGTACCAAGAGGGATCCAATTTCTTGAGGTGTATTTCTTTTTTTAAATTTAAACTCAAGAAATTTGATCTCTCTTGATTTATAGATCTGGGTTTAAGTTTTAAGTTTTTATTTTATAAACGAACATCTATTTTTTAATTACTTTTCATAATATTTTATTTTATGAACCAACATGGATTTTTTTAAAATACTTTCCATAATTTTTTATTTTATGAGCCGACATGAATTTTTTTAATTAAAAAAATTACTTTTTACGTTTTATTAGATGTAACACTACATGTAATTCTCCATACAAGTTACAACATCTCCCCCATGTTGGGCTGTAGAGCACCAACTTTAAGAATTGGCAACAGTTGTTTTTTGTTTATATAGGCTTTGATTTCAATCGTCTTTTTTCAATCGAAAATACACGTCCTTTTTTAATGGCCAACAAAATATTAATTAGTTTTTTAGTTTTTAGTTTTTACGTTTTATTGCTACACGTAACGGGACACATACACATTACAAGATCTCCCTCATATTATCATTTTTTATTTTTATGTTTTATTAGGTACGCTACATGTAACGAGACACATACACGTTACAAGATCTCCCTCATACTAGGCTGTAGAGCGCCTCTCGGCGCAATCATGGAAGGGATGTTACTAGTGCCAAATAATCAAAACTGCTAATGACGAAGAACATTCCTTAGGGGTGGGGGACCTGAATAATGGCGAAGTTGTTGGAAGAAACTCACTATAGCATATGTGTTGCTACCATGAATCATAAATATGAACACTAATACCATTTAGATTTACGACTCCCCCTAATGCGATAGACTTGTTGGTGTCAAGCATAGGGGATACCACTAAGTTAGGGAGCACTAATGAATCTCCCTACTTAGTTCGAGGTGATCCCTTATATGGATGGGAAGGGACCCCAATGTACAACTAGAACCACTGCCACTCTCAAAATAGGGTGAGTTTATGTCGATGAGAGATAAAGCATCAGATAAGACAAGGGCCTTATCTCAAGAACCAAGATCATTTTTTAACCAATTGCGCAACTGACAAACCTCCTGCAAGACTAGTTTATAAGCATGAGGCTCATGAATTCCCTTGATCGATGTAAACATAGGTGAGTGATTGAAGAAAACATTCTTCAAATGATGATATAGGGTGTAATTGTAAAATTCAAGCACAACAGATCTATGAAACAAGAACAACATTTACTATAGATGCATGCGGAAAATTGTGTGTCAAAACATTGGTGCAAAAGGTTTGTAGCAGTTCATGCATTATCATTAACTCATAAGATAGATTACAAAGTGTGACAATCGAAATAATATCCCAGCAATTCGAATCCTAGAGAGGTCATTTGAACTGAATGCATGAGAGTGGCTTACTTGGCAGTTAACACCACTCGACACATTAGTTAACCACTTAACTACCATGTAATTGACTCTAACAGACTATGAAACTGTCAAACTGAGTCTAACTAAATCCATAACTTAACTGAATTCCCAAAAATAGGGAAGGGCTCCTTTTTGACTTCAGTTAACTGATTTTTAGGTGAAATAACACCAGATTAGGTCAAACTGAGTAGGAGGGAGCCTTTTTGACTTTAGTTAGCTAAATATAATATTAAACGCTGTCAGTTGGACTGAGTAAGGCACTTTAATCATGCAAATCACCCCACTTGGATCCCCAAATGATGGAGGAGGCCCAGTTAACTGATATTGATGGCCGAGTTGGCTCCTTGAATGAAGGAGGAGGAGGCCCATTTGATTGAAACTGATGATATACTGATGATGCAAGCACATATATGACTCAAAATACTTAGGACAAGTGGTAAATTAGGCTATTAAGCCCAAATAAATGACGTGTTGTTGGAAAATGACTCCAACCCCCCCCCCCCCTTTAAGCTAATATCATGTGGAGGAGTAAAAAAAATAATAAAAGGGCCCCAACAACAAAGGCCATAGGCCACTCGGTACATAAATAATCCAAAAAATGCTCAAAAAATCTAAGTGAGGAAAGAGGAAAAAAACCAGTGGGAAAGAAACCCCCCCCCCTCAAAATGAACACTAAAGGATATAATATGTCCTCACCATAGTATAACTCACCACCAATAATGAATGGAGGTAATATAACTTATTTTCTCTTATGTAGGGAAATATTGCACTACAATGGTTCTATCATGCACAAGCTCTCAAATGTAGTCCATGTGGATCTCAATATGCTTGGTCCTCTGTCTCTAAACTGCATCTGTCGAGATCTTGATAGCACTCTGATTTTCACAAAAAATGACAGTAGAAGTGGTGCTACCAATATCAAACTCTGCTAGAATACCCTGCAACCAAACTGCCTGAATGCAAGCATTGATTGCTCCTTGATACTCTACCTCTGCTAAAGATAAGGAAATGGAAAATTTATTTTTGCTTGACCAGAAAATAGGCCCTATTCCAATCATTAAAACATATATGTAACTGGACTTCCAATCAATGCTATCACCTGCCCAATCTGAATCAATGAATCCAACCAAGTCAAGATCGGAATCCGCAACATAGTGAATGCCAAATTGTCTCGTACCTTGCACATAATGAAATATCCTTTTGGATTCATTCCAGTGAAGCTCATGGGGCTATTGCATGTACCTTGACACAACAATCAAAGAATATGGGGCTACTGCATGTTCCTAGAGTGTGTTAGATACAAATGACTACCAATAAATTGTCGGTAAAGTGTAGAATCCACCAATAGTGTAGAATCACCATCCTCAAGACTGATTCTTGAGAGGAATGGGAATGGTGCAGCTTTACATTCTGCCATATTGAAATTTTTTATCATTTACAAAGAATATTTTGATTTGGAAATCATGATCCCATCAAAATTATGAGTAATCTTGAGACCAAGAAACTGCTTCAGCAAGCCTAAATCACTCATATCAAATGCTTGGTGTAAAGCGGTTTTTATTGTGCCGATCGAAGCAATACGAATTCCTGTAATCAATAGGTCATCAAAATAAAGTACAATTATCATAAAAATACTTTCATGCTTCTGTATATACACATTCATATTTGATTTTCATCTCGCAAAGTTTTGCATCAGAAGAAAGGAATCCATCTTTGCATACCATGCTCTTGGGGCCTGTTTTAAACCATACACAGATTTCCTTAATATGAAAACAAATGACATATATGATACGTAACCTTAGGTATGATTCATGTATATATATTCCCAAATATCCCCATGAATAAAATCACTCTTCACATCCATGTGGTGCGCCTCCCAGTGCTTGGATGTGTAAATTTCCAAAACTAGTCAGATTGAGTCCATTTTTGCAACCAGTGCAAACGTTTATGTGTAGTCCACACCATGGAATTGTGAGAAACCTTTTTCCACCAAAATCGATTTTTATTTTCAGGTTGAACCATTATCAGCAACATTGGTTCGGTAGAACCATTTGCATTGAACCAATTTCCTCCCAAGTGGAAGTTAAACTAACTCCAATGTTGCATTTTTCTGAAGAGAATTGTACTCTTCATCCATGGTGGTTTTCCATATTGGATCACAGTGGGCATGGTAGTATGATTTGGGATCTAAACCAATCATCAAAAAACACTTTTCAGACAACAATGGATCATCATATGAAAGATCCATACCTTCTCTTTGAAATTCTTCTTGAGTTCTTCTTGGATCGATGGGATTTCCAATGTTAGAACTGACAGATGTGAGAGTCTTTTCTTCCCACTTTGAAAATTGAGGGGGGTCATATGGATTTGAATATGAACTTGATTATTAATGTTCATTAATATCAGAAATATTAGAACATAAACTTTCATTATCATCTCCCGAATCTTCTTCCAGAAGAGGAAGCAGTTTGACAGTTTCTTCCTCCACTAGTTGTAGATCATGAAGCGGTTCTTCAAATTGGACACTTCTCTCGATGAATATTATTTGGATATGATATCTATGAGTTTGTATCCTTTTTATTATTCAGCATATCCAATGAGGATGCACTGAGTACTTTTTGGTTCTAAATATCTTCTCTTCTCAATCGGAATTCTATCCCATGTAGCGGACCTGAAAACCTTGATATGTGACACGTCAGGCTTGTGACCAGTGTAGGATTCGAAAGGAGTTTGAAATTTGATGGATGAGTGTGGAAATATGTTCTGAATTTATGAAGAAAAATTCATTGCCTCAACCCAAATATTTGACTCTATACCTTTTGAATCAAGCATATAATTAGCCATCTCTTTCAATGCTCGGTTTTTCCTCTCCGCTACACCATTCTGCTGAGGTGTGTAGGGGACACTGTGCTGGATTTGAATTCCATTTTATGCACAAATTTGAAGAAGCTCAGTTTTTATATATTATCCACCATTATCAAATATAATATATTTTATCTTGCTCCCAGTGGAAGTCTCAAAAGAAGCCTTGAAATTCTTAAACCTTTCAAACATTTCTGATTTGTTCTTGAGAAAGTAGACCCATGTGAATCTGGAAAAGTCATCAATGAATGTGAGAACATACATTGATCCATTCATGGAGGTATTTGGTAACGGAGCAATGTTATCACTGTGAATCAGCCCAAAAATACAAGAATCCCTTCTAGCTTTTCCTCCATCAAACTTGTGCTCAGGATGCTTGCCAATGATGCAACCCTTGCATATCCCTTTTGAGGATTTAATGTTTGGAAGGCCTTCAAACATGGAATTATTTTGTAGAAGCTGAAAATAATTGTAATAAAGGTGTCCAAACATCTCATGCCATATCCAACTAACCTCATTTCCATGAGTCAGAAGGGCACTTGGCTTTGAATACGACAAAAACTAGGAAAACTCATAGGTTTTGGCAACATGATTTGCCTTGCCTGTTGCAATGAGTTTTCCAGTGCTAATATCATAAATTTCAACATCATTAGGGATGAATACAACCTTCTTGGGAAAATCACTATGTGTCATTTGATACACAAAAAGCAAGCTCAAAGATAGAGAAGGAACATGGAGAACATTTTGAAAACTGCCATGTTCTAAATGTATTGTACCTTTTCCTTTCAATGAAATTTGTGAATCACCTCCCATGTGGATGGAGATGAAGCTATTGAAGTCCAATGATGAGAAAGAGTCTTTGCTTCCAACCATGTGATTCAAAGCTCTTGAATCTATGAGAAGAGTTGTTGAATTCAAAACACTTACCATGAGTTCATGACCTCTTTCTGGATGATCATTCCGGTAACCATTGTCCTTCTTCCCTGTGCCATCTGGAAGAGTGATATTGTTCTTCTTCAAGAGAAGGGCCATCAGATCAATATTTTTCTTCATGCATGAGCTTTCAAGATGAAATCCCCTGCCACAATAAGAACACTTTGTCTTCTCCTTTCCCTTTTGCTTGTCTTTTCTTGAGCCTGAGGGATCATCTGATTGCTTGGTCTTCTCCTTCTGCTTGGGATGATCAAACTTGGTCGTCTCTTTCTTCTTTTTATTTCCTTTAGAATTCGTAGCCTTGGGTCCTCCAACAAACATGGATTGGTATTTGGAGGATCTCATGGACCCCATCTGAACAAGCTTGTCATGATATTTTGTTAAGGACTCAATGGATGCATTCAAGGATGACATCTTCCAATTCGGAATGGTGAGTTTTTCCGAATGAAAGGTAGATGCAAACATTGGATAATCTAATCCCAGTTTTTAAAGGATTGAAACAATCAACTGATCATCCTTCTTCTCGACACCACATTGCTTCAACTGAAGCACCAAATGCTTGAACTTGGTGAAAAACTCATTGATGGTTTCAAAATTGTTCAGGATTTAGGGAAATCAATTCATTCTATAATTGTGAAGCACTCATATCATCCTGATTTCCGAAGAGTGTGGCAAGTTGTTCTCATACTTATTTTGGAGTGTTCAATCCGCTGAGATGGAAAATAAGGTCTTTCGAAATATTTAGACATAAGAAACCATAAGCTTCATCAAGATTATTGAAGAACTTGGACTTCTCTATAGTTGCATTAGGCTCTGGTTCTATGCCCATAGTAACTCTGTAGAGTCCCTTAGAGCACAATACTATCTCTATATCATCCTTCCACTGATGATATTTGAAAGGAGTAAGAATATGGTTAGAAGAAGAGTCCATCTCTACAATAGCGATTGCAATAGAAGGTTGTGAGAAACCTACAATAAAAACAAACAAACAATCTTTAGGTCGACAACCTGCACTTTTCAAGTTGCATCACACTCAGCATAGCCTATCAAGCAAGATTGATAAACCAGATGCATAATTATCCAGGATTTATGTGGAAAACATCCTTCTTCTGGTGCAGTGTTGGAATAATTTTGAGCAAAATTGCTCAATCTTCATCTGAAAAACTATGTAGAAGAGTTTCATTGTCCTAACATGGCTCTGATACCATGTAAAATTCAAGCACAAAAGATCTATGAAACAAGAACAACAGTTACTAGAGATGCACACGACAAATTGTGTATCAAAACACTGGTGCAAACATTTGCAGCAATTCATGCATTATCATTAAATCGTAAGATAGATTACAATGTGTGACAATGGCAATAATAGCCTAGCAATTCGAATCCTAGAGAGGTCATTCGAATTGAATGCATGATAGTGGCTTAATTGGCAGTTAACACCACTTAGCACATCATTTAATCACTTAAATACCATGTAATTGACTCTAACAGACTCTGAAACTCTCAAACTGAATCCAGAACTCAACTGAATGCCCCAAAATAGGGGAGGGCGCCTTTCTTATGTCAGTTAACTGATTTTTAGGTGAAATAACACCAAATTAGGTCAAACTGAGTAGGAGGGCGCCTTTCTGACTCCAGTTAGATGAATATAATATTAAATGCTGTCAGTTGGATTGAGTATGGCGCTTTAATCATGCAAATCAACCCAGTTGGATCCCCGAATGATGGAGGAGACTCAATTAACTGATATTGATGGCCCAATTGGCTCCCCGAATGGAGGAGGCCTAGTTGACTAAAAATGATGATATAATGATGATGTAACCACATATATCAGTCAAAATACCTAGGATAAGTGGTAAATTAGAGTTCTAAGCCCAAATAAATGATGTGCTGTTAGAAAATGACTCTAGCAGTAATGGAGGGAGAAAAATTGCAAATGAAGGGATTTAATGGAGACACAATACTAATGAGGTAAGGTGAATGAAAAAAAAAAATATTTTGGGGTTAGGTGGAATCAAGTAAATTGATCAAGGGTGACCAAGGGTTTCTTCCAAAAAAATGATGAGATGGTGTTCCCACAGTTTTGTGTGGATTAGGGAACAATTTGTACATAAAGAATTATGGATGCGGTTCCCATGGTTTTGAGTGGGTTGGGGAATCAATTTGTATGGTAGAGATTACCACAATTTTGAGTGATTTAGGGAATCATGTTGATGATGATGTAATGATTTTGTGCAAATGAGAAGACGGGTTCCCTATGGATCAATGGCATGCAGAATGTTCCCACGTAAACAGCTGAGTGGGATTGATGTCTTCATAGGGTGGGGTCCCATTGTTGTCTTCTTGAGGGTCGGTGATATGAAGAGGAAATCAAATGGTATATTTCTCAACGGGGGAATGATAGGTTATATGTGAATCATAATTGTAACATGTGCCGGGGAATATGAGGGATGAGATGAGTAGAATGCAAGGTGATTCTATGTGGCTTCAACTTGACAAATCGAGTGAGTGATCATATTCATCGGACTTGTGGGGTTTTACATCATGGGAATCAAAGTATGAGGGGTTTTTAATGATGCGCACACCCATGGGGGAACATGCTCCTCTCAATGATGACATTGTTGGCATGTCAAGATCGAGAATTAGGACCCTCCGGTTATCAGTGAGAATACAAGGTAAATACAATGTAGATAGGGGAGTACGTTGCCTATATGCTAGATCGAAATGA
Source organism: Larix kaempferi (assembly GCA_027924585.1). Classification (NCBI taxonomy): domain Eukaryota; kingdom Viridiplantae; phylum Streptophyta; class Pinopsida; order Pinales; family Pinaceae; genus Larix; species Larix kaempferi. Next base: position 11,117,487 of record BSBM01000143.1, read on the forward strand.
TATACTTGTGATGGATGTACCTGCACCATTGTTGTATAATAATATGTTGTTTCTAAGTGATAATCCTACAAACATGACGAACATGCCCAAGCATTTAAAGACTGGTTATGAAAAGAGTATGGACAATGCAAAAAAATTGATAAGAAACATAACACACCCGGGGCGATATTGAGTTTAGAAATGTGGAGGGTGAACATGGGTGTCACCCAATGTATGATGGTTGTGTGGAAACAATTGTTGTTTTCATAGATACCTTTGGTGTTGGAAATTGGTGCAACTTATCTCTATTAAATAATGTTTGCAAATTTGTGTGGTATCCCAAGTTGGTAAATGTGGGGAAGAGTTTTGTTGGATGAAACTCATTGATGAGGTTGCATGCTCCATATCCTAGGGGTACCCAAAACATGTTGGAGTTATCGTGATGTCTAAGGATGGTTTGGTGGATCATGCTTAGCTTCCACAATAGAGTATGGTTTGGTAGGTGGTCCCTGGTCCTCTTATTCTTCTTCTAATCATGTGTCATTGCTCTTAGTTAAGATGGGTATTGATGGAATATTGATAATGTTAGTGTGATTGGTAGAATTTGGTAGGAGGACTAATTCCTCCATGGGAAATGTTGGTGGGTATTTCCTAAGGGGGGGTGGTGGTCCTCGATCCACATCTGTTCTAGATAGACTGCTCCTTATGCATGCAAGATGGGGCACTGGAACGAGTAATGGGTTAAATGTCCACATGATATACATGGATGAGTGGCCCGAGAACAATTAAACTCATGCAATGGGATTAGGGGTCAAGTGGCATGGTCAGGTATGAAAGTGTTGAAAGAAATTGGGAACATATGGGTATCATTCCCACATGATGAATACCCATGGGTTTGCGCTGTTGGTGGTGGCACCTACAGTGTTTATACCCCCTGAATTGGTTCCCCCTACATTGGCATTCGTGTAGTGACAACATTTATCGAGGTAGTTTCCTATTGATCATGGATGTATCTTTCAACCCTCAATAGTGTGAGACAAATTGTCTCTAATGCATCTCTGAACCAAGGTATTTCATGACAATGGTGTGTACAATTCCCAACCTGAGAGAAAATGGCGTTGCATGATTAATACACAAATTCCTTGGTCTTAGTAATGGGGATAATCGATGTTGTTGGCATGCCTTTTCTAGAGTGTTGGTGGCATGAGTCACACTAACTGTTAATTTTTGAGCAAATAAGATGAACTTTGAAATTTAAAATTTTAAGTGTGGAAATACTGAATACTTGAATCAATGAACCATTCAACTATAACACAAAATGTACCCTAGGGAAAACCCTAAAAAACAATGAGGATGAAACCCCCCAGCAAATATTCAGAGTATAATTATGATAGATAATAGAGAATGTATTTTACAGCAAGAAACCCCATTGAAATTGCAGAGCAAGAGAAAGATAAAGAGAAGATAATCATAATAATATCCTTCAAAAATAGAAGTGCCTTGCCTTCAAGGGAGAAGAGAATTCACTTCACATTGAATTCATCAATAATGTATAACATATTTATATATTCTTCACATGCATCAGATTCTATTTTTATATTTTGACTTCACGATGAACTCTCCCTCCATCTGGATGTATCAATATTTCATGAATAAGAGTGCCCCACTTCTCATGCAGTGCATTAAATCGTTGAACTGAGTCTTAGGATGAACTCGCCCCTTAACTGAAGGATTGCCCACTTACTTATGAGAATAACTTAAGTGTTGTCATGCAATTGTCACAACTCAAGTGTTGTATTTTAGTTTAACATAAGTGTCATCTTTTAGTTTAACATAAGTGTCGTCATGCAATAACACTTAGTTAACTAGATCTTCTTTGTTATCACCTAGTCAACTCTCTTTAACTGATTATTTCTTGTTAACATCACTGTAGTGATCAACTCGAGTTCTCCTTTGATTTACTGAAGTCTTCAGTGTTGAGTTCTTTAATTAATTGAGGCATATATTGTGGCTTTAACTGAAGCTTAACAATTCGAGTTCACTAAGTTATCTCATGAGAAATTCAAATTCTCTTTATCTCTTATCTTTACTGCATGGTCAATATGTGTTAAATTTAATGATCTATCATATCAAATTATACTTAGAATATTTTTCAGATGTTGTGATCATATTATATTACTTCTCAGGCCAAATGATTATATGCTAAAGTAATTCATTCGAGAGGTGGCTAGTCTCTAAAGGAGATGTCACCTACCCAACTTTTGAGAATATTTATTTTATTTGCAAAATACATTATGTTAAATTTTAATTACAAAGTTTTGTAATTATGACCAAATCTGGTCAAGGATGATTGTAATGACTTATTATTATTATTTAATAAATTAAACAGGAGACAAACACCCAAGGGAACTATTAAATGAGTGTTAACTGACCCAACAGGAGGAATGAAAGCTGTTAGAAGGCATTGACATATGGCAGCATTTGCACTCCACCACTAGTTGTTGGTTATGGGACAACTACCCCTAAATTTGTGGCATTATTCCCCAAGTGGGGGAAGAGAGCTGATGGCTCATTAATGACCAGGTTAACCACTAAAATGCCTAGGCATCCTAGATAAGGCACTTCGAATTGAGCAAGCAACTCCACAATATTTTCTGCAGAAATATTTCCTCAAGTGTATCAGGTGATCACTGAGAGATTCAAATAGGGAGGCTAAGTGGAAGTGAATTGTGAGACTGCTAGTTATTCTGAGTAGGGAACCAGAGGTGCTGGTGTAGGTCTCTTTGACTTCCGAGTCTTTATGACTGGATGATCTATATTTTTACTGCAAGTTGATGAGCTAAGGCTTCTATAGACTCTTCTTCTTCCTGGTGGTTCAGTGAACAGGCTCGGGGGTCCTAAGGCAAGTAATTTGCTGCCTTCATGAATAGGTTGGGTGGAACAGGTTCCTTGGGCTGTTTGTTTCTCCTACAGTCAATCAGGTTCTATTGTTCTATCTTATTGTTTACAGTTAAATAATTTTATGCATTGTAGATTTATTATTTACAGTTATACAGAAGAAATTGTTTTATTTTCTGACTTAAAGATGATATGGTTTAAGGATGGTTAAGTAAATTAGATGAATGATTAAATTTTTTTCTATATTTTTCCCATACTATTATTTGTATAGTACTCTAGTACATAAAAGTAAAATTAATAGAGATGAATGATAGGCAGAATGCCATTTGAATGATTAGATAAACACTGTAGTATTTCTTTTAAATTCTGTCATTTCAATTATATGTCTAAAACTCAGGAAATAGTACATCATATTATAAACAGATGTATAACATTTCCTCTACTTCATAATAAAAGAAAAACACTTTATTTCTGCACAGATCTAGATTTTCAAATTCAACTCTATCTATTTTCGGATGGTAATACTATGCATTCCATTATTATAAATCCAATGGATTCAAGCATTTTATATTCTAGAAATATAGCACCTGCAATTATTCTCTATACAGAGTTGTTACTTACAAACGATAAGTAAACACTTATTATTTTCATCACTAATTATCACTATTCTATTTTGTACTCCTTTCTCACATTTTGATTTAGTTTAGATTTCAATCTTTAAATATAAATACTTTCACGATAGAATTAAAACCCTAAGATTTTTCAGACCCTAGTTTCTAAACATTCATTTAGTATACAGTTCAATAATTTTCATATCAAGCCATTCATGGCAAAGACAGATAAGATTTTTGAAGTTATAGAAGACATGGGTTCAAAACCCTAAACAACATTTTAATTAACCTTACTATCTATCATTCGTGTTGAGAATACTAACAAGGCACTTAACCTCACTTAACAGAAAACATGAATTTAGTATCTTTATCTAAAAAGTAGCTTATAACCCTAACAAGAAGCATAAACAATGTCGAAACCATTAGATGAATAAGTTAAGGCCCGGTTCTCAGGTTTGAATTCTCAGTACAATCAGAGTTACCAACGAAACCTACAGGGTAGGGTTTCATTTGTGGAAACAAGATCGAACCTTGTAGCATATAGCCATTTTAAACATATAACAGATCAAGTTATACAACATCATCTTTCAAACTTAAATTTAAAAAATGATATGAAGTACAGGGCTTATCTACCAAAACGTATGCAACCTACAACTCTCAACCAGAGACAACTTTCGTTGTTCTAAATCAAATCACCAGTTTATACAAACAAATTCTCCAATCATTATTTAAAAAAAATTATAACATTTCGATACAAGACGTGCCATTGTTTTACAGAAGCAAGTGAACCCTCGGCTCTAGGATTTCATGTTCAACAGTATAGTCAAAATTTGACAAAGTTTACATTGCAGACCATTCAAGGTTCCAAAATCACATAGGGTCATTCCCTTAACAACCAGCAGCGTAAAAAAAAGGTTCAAAGTCATTTTTAAATGCCACAACAAAACATTACTGAGCTAAATAGCAACATAAAAACTGAGGGTTTATCCTCTTACATTACTGTTCAAAATAAAACTTAAACTTGGCCATTACTCCGAACAGGGTCTTGTTTCCAACTCTCGTCACACTATATTCACCGGCTAAACCATGCCAAAGGTACCTACGATGTTTTAAGACCCACCGAGGCTTACTGGGAGGTTGTTACAGCATCCTCATTCCAAGTTTTTCTCATACAAATCCTCCAACGAAGTATCACCTGCCAGTTACAGTTGAAAAGGTTAAAACAAAGAAAAAATGCAGGTATAACTTAAACATTACAGTATTACTACCACTGTCATTTGAAAAACTTACCTTAGTGTCGAAGCTCCTATATTGAGACACCTCACACAAACAAAATGACGAAGCCTTATAGAAATTGCAGCAAATACGAGTTCGAATTCAGAGAACAATTTTATGACTAAGAGAATCGAACTCTAGTTTGAATTGCACTCAAATAAACTAACAGAGAAACCTCACAACAAATTCAAGGGTTGTGTTGTGACTCCATTTCACAAAGAATATAAGCCTGCAACATATAACTTTCCCTTACAGGTCTAAGGTTCAAAACCGAGGAAGGAATCCTCCTAACAATAAACTCCTAACCCTACATTGCAGCAGCACTGTAGGCCCCTCTACCTTGCCACTAAACACGAAATAAAGGCCAGGAAACAAGTCATTGTTACTTACAACGAAAGATTAGGGTTTCTTTCCAATCCCTAGATCTTGTAAAGATCAACGGTGGAAGAGTTGCCGACCAGGCACGTTGAAATTCGGGAAACCATTGTAATAAATACCACATTAATTATTGCATCTACCAAGTCGCCAAATCATCAGACCAAGGACTAGTGTATGGCACAGCTCAACATCGTATGGTGCATTGTTGTAAACTCTTTCACGTGAAGACCATCCACCTAAGCTTCCACTTCACATAACAGGTAGGCGACGTTAATGCTAAGACCAGGTATCGACAGATTGAAAACATGCCAAGTACCAAAACTTTAATACCCTGTCATGATCATATTCAATGCAATGTTTAGAATCATAGTTCACATTTCATTTTATTTCCCATAGTTTATATTAGGCATTGTAATATTAGTAATACATTCTAAGGTATGGTGCGTGTAATGCATAGTTACTACATGTTGCATATTTTCTTCTCTATAGAATAACTATAGTCATATAGGAAATAAGTGGATTATAGAGTAAAGTTTTTATATTTCATGCATTGCTAATCAATTGATAAAGGTGAGACTTAGTTACTTAAGGTATAATCTCAGTTTCTTGGTACACATTATAATGCTAGTTTATTTAAAAATAGCATAAGTATTACATTTACAAGATTTCAAATAAAGATACAAATTGACAATGATATCACCGCATTGATGCTAATAATAATAATCATATTAGAATGATTTTCATAGATGATAAATATAGCAATGTAAAAGCAAAATGACGATGTGATTTTAACAACACTGAAAAGTTTGTAAGCTAGCACATAAACGAGAAAAGGAAACAAAAGATCCATACCTCCAATAACTTGTTTGCAAGGAAGTACTTAGAATTTTTCATATTACATTCACTACTACATATGGGCGGATTGTTCCACAAAAATTTTCCACGTTTTTAACATTCGTGGGTTCAAAAAATGATTTTTTAACCTTTTTTTTGTCAGGGCGGAAAAATCGTGGCAATATCCATGTTTTTGAAAGTTCCACAAACATTCGTCGATATAGGGATGGATGTCGAGGTAAATGATACATATATAGTCTCAAAGATCCATAAAATCCCAAGAAAGAGGGGGTTCCTTCAAGAAATGATAAAGTAATGCTAAGAAGTCTCAAAATAGCCTCCAAAGGCTAGAACTCCAATGCATGCAAAGTCATGCTAAAAAGTGGGCATTATAGCAAGTGGATCCACCAAATACAAATGAACTCCACAAAGTGCTCAATAAGACCCCCAAAAAATTGAATTCCTCTCCATAAATCATGCATAAGAAACCTCCTTAGGTGGGATTTGGCTTCAAATGGGTAAGAATCCTCCACAAAGTAGGATAGAAACCATAAAAAGTGGAACGTTCTTCAAATAAAGGCACAAATTAATGGATATAACACCTTTAGGTTAAATGTTATGACAAAAATTCCATGCACTCATGTGTAGGTGCTCTATAAAGCTAAATGTTCAATGCTAGGGTTCCCTTGAATGCTATTTACTCCATGCAATGAGACCTCAAAGGGGGCGCTCCTCCAAAGGTGGCATATAAAACCTCTCAAAAGTTAAGCGTTAATAACCTAGATCCATAAATCACTTCCGATAACTCCTTCTGTTAGGATTAAACCATGATATGTACCATATTATCCTCAATATGGTAGACACTTGCTATTGGTTATTACTCTCAAACCTATAAAATTATTCTTTTACTATTGTTTAAAGGTTGCAAAGAGATTGGAGTTAAGGTACCATGTTGTAGGTTGCTAATTATACACACAGGTGACAAGATCAAGATTCACCCCAAATTTATCTTATTTATGACTATTGTTTATCCTCTTTGTTGTTGTACATTTTGTCTATAATATCGCTGCCCCTTTGATTCATTGTTCAATTTGTTTGCACAATTTGGTTTGAATCGAACATGTGTCGATTAACCAAGACACAAAATCAAGTTATAAGATTTATGTGTTATCTTTTGGGATATTTCAATTACTTTTTAGTGGATTTGTATAATGTAAAGAAAAGTATATTTTTTTCTTAATTTTGAATAATGTATATAATAATTAATGTACCGAATGGGGCCAACGTTGAATTTTTTTCAATGGGTGGTTGTACGGACTGGAGTTTTGCATGGTTATACTAGACACATGTAGTGACGGTATAAGAGGGTTTCTAGACTCAATCATGTCTCACACTAACAATTCGACAATAAAGCATCAACCTATAGAATAATAATCAACATGTAGTGATGGTATGGGAGGGTTTCTGGCATTTAAACCCTAGCTATGCATAATATTCTCGTTTCAGGGCATCCCAAATTTATCTCTATTTTGGCACTTGATATCCAAATTACTGGATCTATCTTTGGTAAACCCTTTATCTATTATCTGGCACATACATGGCGAGAGAGATGGATCACTGTAAATGCCATAGGAAATTTTGGGATTTTGCAGATGTAATAACCTAGTGAGCCAATTCTCAATTTTTGGGATTTTACTCTGCTATTTTAGGATAGTCAACAGACTTCCATTCTCACATCAAAGAAAATGAATCTACTAATTGAACTCCCAAATGTTTTGACGGTTGGAGCATTCCATAATTCAGCAAGAGGGTTGGGAGTTTGACCCAAATTGGTTGGATGGTGGATTTTTCTCTTATGGGGTCAAACCTTGAATACCAAGGTTTTAGAGAGAGAATGGAGTTCACCCAAAGCCTTTTTCCTTCACAAATTTGAACAACATTATCTCCCTTTTTATATATGAAGGTAAGCCAATCTCTAGACAAAACACAATATTATGGAATGTATCATAATACAGGAAACTATACATCACTCATCCATAATTGAAGGGTGTTTTTGGCAATCAACCTATTATAAAACTTACCAACCAGGGAAATTTCTTGAAATGACATAATCTGGGTCATTGAAACATCCTCTTATAGAATATTTTTCATCTTTTTAGGATTAAGTTTAACACATTTCTTAGATTGATTTTGGCAATGTTCACTCTTCTCCCTAGACTTTGCACTAGCCCTTGAAAACTTATTAGTTTTTTTCCCTATCATCTTGCCATCGAAGACCTCTTTTTATGGGCAAGATCCTCCTCAGGTAGATACTCTTTTGCTAAATCAAAACTTGGATTTTCTTAGGCTAGTTGAAAAGGTCTTGAGCTAGAGGGATCATGATGTCATGGATATGAACCAAATGCATGGTCTACAAAGAAAATGGGACCCTTGTTGTCAGTCTTCACAATTTATGTTTGTGAATTTTTTGAAAATATGTGAAGACTGACCCTCGTTGTCAGTCTTCACATATTTTCTCGTGATGTTTAGTCACACAATGATCATAGACAATGCCAAATACCATAATTTATGGTATGAATGGTCATTAGAATCCACTCAACAATATCATCAAATCACTAGGGAAAGCTTCCAAATCGAACTAGTGATCATAGACAATGCCAACTGCCATAATTTATGGTATGAATGGTCATTACACTCCACTCAACAATATCATCAAATCATTAGGGAAAGATTCCAAATCGAACTAGAAGGCAAGGAGAGTAGAATATATCCACACCATGTATGATGGGAGGTGGCATTGTCTTATGAGTGTCACATGGCATATCATCAACATTCTATATGGAACACAATAGTACGAGTTACCCAATAGTATTCCACATGGAAGTGGTTGACCATTCTCCACCTATCATTCTGCACCATATACCTACCATTAATCTCCCCACATTTTGGATTAAGATTTCACTTATGTCAAATTGTGCTAAAATATGAGACTTCAAATCACAATTCACATCCCTATTGTTACCAAAATATAACATATCATCTACATACATAGTGATAATGAGGAAATGACCACCATATTGTTTGTACTACATATTATAGTGATCTAATTTGGACCTTAGAAATCCCAATCCTAACACAGAATAATAAAATTTTTGGTATGGACATAGTAATATATATATATTATTTAATTAATATATATTATATTTTAATTAATATATATTATAATTTTGTAAACAACAAACAAAACAAAACATAACAAACCAAACAAAATTGAAACATTTCATACCTGTCGACTAGTTAACCTAAGATCCTATAGACTAGGATGATTTATTAACCCAAGTTGGCAGCACATATCACGGACGATTGCTAGCTTTCTATTGAATAGGTTTTTTAGTACAGGGTGCAATTATGTGAGCGATGAGGCCTCGAAGATGGTTCATGAAGCAAGTATTTTGAGTAGGTTTTTGAGTACAAGGTGAAATTATGAGAGCGATCAGGCCTCGAAGATGGTTCATGAAGCAAGTATCATATTTGGGGGCTCGTACCTCTCCATATCTCTGAATCATTTCAAGCCCGATAGATCACTGATTTTATCAGTGTTGATAGACAAAATGGAGTTCGAGCTTCAAAGAGGGTTTTCAGTATCTTCTCCCCAAAGTTTGCATTCAAGTATTGCTTCTACAGTCACGAATTCAGTCATGGAGATAGACAAGAAATCACACCCAAGTGGTCATGTGCTCAGGATTGAGCCCCAAAATGTTGAATGGATGAATAAATTTCCATCTGCTGTTGAAAAGGTGAAAGTAGCTGGCTGGTTTACCATGTTCGAAAAGATGGGAGAGTTTCACATAGGGGTTACAAAATCATTTTGTGAAAACCTCGAGGGTTCAATGGTGAAAATGAATGACCTTAAATTCTCAACAATAGAAGAAACCATTGCACAGGCTGTTGGGGTTGCTACCGAGGGTGAAAAATGGTATAAGAGGCAATCAATAGATGAAGATTTCAGCCAGTTCCTCCTTCCGGCACACCAAGATCCTGATTGGATCCAAGGCATTTAGAATAATTTCCTAGTCAAGGAATGGCAGGATGTTCTGCAAATAATCAAAAGGTATATAACATGTGAAGGTAGGTTCGCCACTATATACCGTTATCATATGCGTCTGTTACAACATGTTTCAGGTACAAAGAAATTAAACTTACCCTATTACTTGCAGAATAGTTTAAGTAAAATGGCATCTACGGTTAAGAATCAGTCTGATACTCCCAATAACAATATGTTTCACCATGGCCTGATAAAATTGTTAATTTCTAAAGAAGTAGAAAAGCAGGGTAGAACTTGGTCTCATTTTTTATATTGGCCGGGATTTAAAGTGGAAGGAAGAGAAGAAGGGAAAAAGAAAACAAAATCCTTCTGGAAAAGAGGTCATTTCTGATTGTACAGAGATAGAGATCTTGTTTGAAAATGAAGAATGCCACCACGAAGAAGAGTTACCTGAAAAAGAGACAGATATACAAATGCCTGAAGAGTTTAATTGTAGTCCTGTTATACAGCCTGATGATGCAATGGAAGAAGATGAAAAAAATTCGGCAGAAGTAAAGCAAGACCCTGTCTCTTCTCATAACAAACCCTCAGAATCCTCAGAGTGTTCATCTGAACCACTCATAGCTTATTTTAGGCCAAGGAAAAGACCAAGGAATAAGTTTAGGATGAATATGGAAGCCACATTGAATCCTAAACTCAAAAAGGATAATTTCTTAAGCATACAGGATTCACCAAGTGATGATGAGGAAGACATGGAAGCAAAATTTTTAGAATCATCTTTAAAACAAATTCTTGAGGGTATTAATCAAAGTCTCAGAAAAATCCCAGATATAGCTCCTAAGAATTTTCCCGATGATAAAAATGGAAGAATGGAAGATAATGGAGCATCAATGACTTTGAAGGGAAAAGAGAAAGTAATAATTGCAGTGGCTGAATCCTCCAAAGAGCAAGCAAGTTTTGAAAAGATAGTTTCTGATGAAAAATCCAAAGATCCAGATGATGAAATGGAAGAACATGAAAAAGAAAATCAGAAAAAGGAACTTGATCATTTGAGACGCCATAATCAACATATGAGACTACTGAATTATAGTTTGATGAAAGCCAACAGTATGCTGAAGCAAGACCTCCAGGAAGTGAACAAAAACTTTGCAGAAGTGACAGGGGTAGCTGATTAAGATGTAAAAAGCAGAAGAGCAGCCCAAGAATAGAATGTTCATCTCCAGAAAGATAAAGAGGAACTCAAGAGACAACTCAGCCAAATGAAGAAAGAGATCATCACATTACAAGCAAAGGCAAAGGCATTAGATGGGTTATCTGTTTTGGCTCATGCAACCACGAGACTTTGATTAGGTTTCTAAGTTTAATATAGTTTTTACACTTGTCAAGATTAGTTAGTCTAAATATTTTAGTTATACATTTTTGCTATATTTAGAAGTCAAAGCCTTGAAAAGTGGATCCTAAAACAAACTTCAAATCTAAACTTTTCTGATATATTGTAAATCTTTTGGTTTGAAAATGGAGACACACATGGGAGTCGATCTACTAGAAGATTGTGCAGTCATGCAATGGTTATCTAATTTTTGGTTTAATGTTGACGTGGAGATATTCAACTATACCTCTCTTATTGTTATTTGATCAATATGTTTATTTTATTACCTTTTACTAAAAGAGATGAAAATTATGTTATAATATGTTTTACTGTTGCTTTAGCACTATTCAAATATAGTACCGTTTTATAATGCAGCTATAGAATTGTCATGTTACTGTACCTTTCTTTCATCTGTGTGCTTCATTGTTGTAGTTTGTGGACTGTGTTAACCTGTTTGAGGTATGTACTTAAGGCCTACAATGAGTCTCCTGAGGAATGATTTTGGCAATGGTGCATGGATACTAGCAACTATGAATTAAGATCCCTGGTATGGATTAAGATCCTTGGCACCTTCTTTGTTTTAGTTTTCATAGGTTGGCATGAAATTTGTACACCAAATTTCCAAACCGATATAGAAGGATGCTTGATAGTGTTGTGTAGATTACATGCATGGTGCTTTGGGTAAGAATGTGGAACCTCACTTCATGAAGAAAGGGTCTGGCATTTCACATTTTCACAAATATTTGTGGACTATGTTTTCAAATCCCAATTTGTCTCCGGTCCAAGAATCTAGGTGCATTCTTGTGAGGTCTTCAACCATGTAAACATTATAAGATGAGAATTATTGATTGTGACTTTGAGAACCTTTCCCTGGCCAGGGTGCAGGAAAATCCTCCTCATGATTGGACTTGGACTCTCTGTGTGCTGCAATGTTAACATGTAGAAGCCTCAGTTGTTCCATTTATTGTATAATACATTGATCTTAATCTTTTCTTTTTTTACAAGTTCTTATTTGAGTCATGAAATAGTTTTGGCATTAATGGTATTGGTAATTTGGTATCAATTGCTCTTTGAGCAAATTGACAAAATTGTATAAGCAATTTATGACTTTGTTTTGTTTATCTAGTTTTTGGAGTTCTATATAGATTTCAAAATCCATTATGTTTCAAATATGAATCCTTTCAATTAGAAATATAAGAAATACATTTTGAAACTGTAACTAATGTTTTTTAGAGGTTAGAATTCAATGTTTTGGGAGCTCTCACGTACAGCATAATGTTGTAAATCTCTCTGGGAAAGGCAAGGAGTAAGGAAATGAATATCTGGAGATGAATGTGGAATGTGTGAGCAGTCGTGTACTTTTGCTTCTATAACTGTAATTTCTCTGTTGTCAATGGAAATATAACTAGATGGATTTCACAATAGTATTAGCTTTAGGAAGTATAACAACTGTTGTTGTTATTTGAAGAAAGTGTCCACTATCCATTCATGTTTCTTGGCATGATCAAGTTCATAACTTTGTTATGAAGATGCTAGCCCATCCCTCCCATATAATCTTGTGGTTTATTGCTTACCACGATCTTAGCTGTCCTATAGGAGGCCCTTGGAGATCCCTATGAACGAAACTGATCTAAAATGTACTTGGTGATACATTCCATCAATTGAGTGTGACCTATGATTAATCCTGATCCTACAGTTCTATATTCACACCCACTCAACCCCTACACCTTCTTATAGTTACAACTAAAATCCTATGAAGTATCTCATTGCCTATTTGTGATTGGTGATGGATTCTCCTTGAAGAACTACACGAAAATGCAAAACAAGAAAAAGAAAAAGAAAAGTAGAACATTTGAAATGAGAATGGATTTGATATGTTTTCTCCTTATATGATTTAAGATTGGGGCTTAATATCTTGTCCAAAAAACTGAGTGCAACATGGGATGTTCAAATTTCAAACGATGCCAACTTTTGTTTTTCATGATAAGAATAGAAATGACAATTCGTAATCCATTTTTTCACTCTTTGATGATTTTCTGGATTGTAGCTTGCATGAGAATGACAATAATTTTGCTTATCTGAAATGCATACATGTATATTGACATGAAGAGGGATGTTATAGGAGAGGGGGCATTGCATTACCGTGATATGTAATGATACAGGTGATTGCATTACCGTTTGAATCCCATAAATATATTGAATAAGGCATATGATGGTCTGTTTATGGATACTTTGTATTCTATCCCAGGATATATCTCCTCAGAGAAGACTATTGTCTGAAATAAAATGTTGTGCTTTGTATGGAAATTGTAATCGACTCGAGACAACAAATTGGTTTGAATGTGTTTAGAATATTGTACAGTCATGCAATGGTTATCTATGTAAGCAACTTACATCTCGAGGACCAACTTCAGCATAGGGACCACACAGGAGTGTTGAAGTTGATAGAGATCAAAATTATGTTATAAATTCTTTTACTGTTGCTTTAGCGCTAGTCAGAAATTTTGATGGTAATTGTGAGGAAATTTTTCTTCTGTAGACCATATTGTTAAATTGAAAGGTAACATAGGTGGCTTTTATTTTCTATAGTACAAGGTACTATATTTGCACCCACACTTCAGATCTGATTTTTGGTTTAATGTTGATATGTAGATCTTCAACGGCACCTCTCTTATTGTTATTTGATCAATAAAGAGAAAAGAGGGATATTTTTATTTGGCATCCCACCACCCTTCCTTATACTGTGATGATGAACTTTCAGGCTATATTAGACGGCTATACATTTGAGAGAGATATGACTATTTGTACCTTCCCCACCTTGATTGAGATATGATTGGTCTTGTGGTACCTTATATTTCACTTGTGTTTAATGGGGTCATTTACCCTCCTTGAGTAACTTTTTTTAAACCACCTTGTTGAAGTTTTGCTCTTATAGAGTACTACGGTTGTTTGGCCACATTTGGAGCATACCCTTGGTTCTAAGGGTCATGGGTCCCAAGGCTACCACCTTCAGGCTTGAAGTGTAGCTGACAATGGAAGACACAAGTGTAGTTTATTACCACCATGCAAATTTAATTTGACCTTTCAATTCCCATCACCATTTCCTCTCATATGACGTCCCACAACCATTTCTCTTGACACCCACTCTTCATTCATTCTGTATGCATTTCACTATCCAACCATCTCAGATTCTCACTGCGTTTTCCCTCAATTAGTTAATCAATTCAGTATGACCCATGCCTGCCGTCCGAGGAGTGTTTCCAATGGTCATGGGTCATATTGAATTGATTAACTAATTGAGGGAAAACGCAGTGAGAATATGATATTGTTGCATAGTGAAATGCATACAGAATGAATGAAGAGTGGGTGTCAAGAGAAATGGTTGTGGGACGTCGTATCAATGTGATTGTAAGGCACTCTTTGAAGGTGAAGTCCACAATTTTAAGTCTTTTTCCTCATTTTCATGCCTTTTTGTAAGACAATAAGGAGGGTAGTGGCATCAACATTGAAAATGGTTTCCATTCAAACCTATCAAGTATACTTTTAGGTCAGCAATATTCTTGACTCCGAACTGTAGGTATAGTTCGGAGAAAAGAATATTGCTGACCTAAAAGTACACTTGATAGGTTTGGATGGAATAGATTACCATGGGCATCTATGCTATCGTATTTTTGGTTTAATGTTGACATGGAGATCTTCAACTATACCTCTCTTATTGTTATATGATCAATATGTTTATTTTATTACCTGTTACTGATTGAGTTATTAAATACTTGTTGTACCTTCCCCACCTTGATTGAATTATTATTAGACTTCTGGTACCTTGTCTTTGACTTGTGGTTAATGCGAACATTTACCCTCCTTCATTTTTTTTATACCACCTTGTTGAATTTTTGGTCTTATAGAGTACTTGACTTTGATCACCTGTGATCAGTTGTGGTGTGTTGATAATCACTTCTTTTATGCTGAGACTTGGTTGAAGTTTATAATTTTTGTGACTTTATTTATGTTGAGTTATGTACTGTGCTTGACTGTCATTGACCTAATTAGCTCCAGTTATTTCTCTCTCTCTGGTTTGTACACACCCTCTTGTAGGGTTAGCTGGTTCGTAGAGAAGACTAGCCTCTTCGAGGCACAAATAGTCTTTTCTGAAAGTAACACTTCTGAATATATTTTCAAGAATAGTTTCACACCCAGGTTGGTATCTTACACTATATCTCTATTTTTTTTATATGATATATATGTTTATTTTATTACATGTTACTGAATATTAATAGTTTATCGTTTTAGTTTGCTTGTCAGTGTAACTCATTATAACACTTTTGTAACTCATTAAATGTTTTTTTGCACATTGACTTTTTGCTCACATCATTCAAGAAACGTTTATAACCCTACACTATAATCATAGCATCTAACTGCATGTAAGTTGGGACACTGTTACTTTATCACATGTGCATGTGCTCTCTGTTTTCTACCTTTGAATGCAAATGACACAAAAACCTATCTCGGTGGTTACAAATATGCATTTGGATATTTGTATACCGAGGTAAATTGTGAGGTGCAACATGTAGTCATGTCTTTCAAGGCATTGTTCATGCTATGTATTGATATTCAACATGGTGCTTAATAATTATGTATTTGCATGTTTTAAACATATAAGCTCGCAACTAAATTAGTGAGGTTTATATCTATAATGATCTAAAAACATTTGAAGGCTCACTATTGTCCAGGGTCTCGAACACCACCTTTCACAAGAAATTAGTATTTCTTTATTTCATTGTGCTGTTAGTCGACCATAAAAATATTATATATATCCTAGAAGGGCAAGGCAGAATCAGTTGATATTCCTCGCTCTACACCCAATTGATTACCTGGTCTTTTCCATTGACAGGAAATTAGGATCATCTCCATTTAGGGAATCTTATAGCAGTGAGTCCCCTGAGGGGGGCTGCAAGTGATGTGCCCATTGGTAATGAACTAGATCTTTGCTTCCAATTGAGGGAAGATGGTCCCTTTGAAGATAGAAGGCTTCCTCTAATTGTATCATGCCTTGGCCTTGAGACAGGAAATTCAATGAAATTGGTAGTCCTTGATTGAGACTAAACCATTTTAGTGGAGAGATTTCATCCAGAACTGATCATAGAATGAGATATAGACACTGTGGGAAAACACATGATGATGTTGATTTGTGTGTGATTGCATATGCAGCTAGAAAATATATAGAAGGTGGCATGAAATCAAATGAAATTATGGGTAACAACAAGTGCAGAGAATTTTCATGTGTCACATAAGAAGACGACAATAGATTATGGAGAAAATCCCATCTCCATGAAGTGTTGTATGGAGTTAGAAATATTTGCATGGGAGATGTAAACATGGTTGTGATACATGTAAAATTGTGTAATTTGTCTTTGTTTGAAGTTGTTGGTCTTATGTGAATACATCTTCCCATTTGAGTGCATGGTAATTGCATTGTTTGCATGTGGTGCCTATATAGTTCTATGGTATTTTTGGCAAATCCTGTTACATAAAGTGCACTTGATGGTACTAATTTTGGATGGTTGGAACTGCAAGTTGTATGTAGACACTGTCTTGGGTAAATGGAAGGAAAAGAGTAAGAATCCCTTTGGTATTGGGTTGTTTCCCCTAACTTGTATGGGATCCACTTTAACATGATTTGAATTTATCCTAGAGTAATATGGAATACTGAGAGAAATTATCAATGATTGCTAAAGAAGGAAAGATACATCATTCTGGTTACTTTTTCATGACTATAAGTATTTTCAGTTTACAACTTCTCATCGATATCCAAAGAACAATTTGGAATTACAAGATAGAAAGTCACAGACAATTTTCTGTAGACACGAAGAAAATGATGACCTTTGTATTTTGGAGAATCTAATTCGAAATATGTTTGTCAAAATATTTGATGAAACAGGAAAGCATGTGTTTGAAGTTTATAGAGATTGCTTCTTCCCGGAGAACATCCTTGAGCACAATTGCAAACAACCATAATTTCTTAAATGATAAAATGGCCAAATAAGTAGCAAAGTATTGCCATGTTATAGTTGGATAGCAATTGAGAAAATTACAAAGAGATCATATGCACCTTCCTCCAAAGCACTGTTCAACTTCTCCAAGGCCAAACCATCAAGCATGATTATTTACTATAAGTTGTATTGTTTTTCAGTTTGTTGTTGCCAATCTTCAATACATAAACACTTGGTATCTTACGTCTGTAATCCCAATTTCTTTTTAGGGCATATATATCAAGGGCTTATGGTGCAAATATTTTGGTAATGTGTGATAATTTATGTGGCAATTTCACTTGTTAACGAGTGGATGTATTCTTTCATTATGATTTTATTATTGAAATCTTGCTTAGTGGTGCTAAGCCTCGGGAAATTTGGCATCAAAACAGTTACTGCAGTTTTGAGTGCTTTGAGTTTGATGATATGGCAGGTGCAAAGACATTTAGCTTAGTAGGATCTGGAATCGGCAAATGCAATAGTATTGCAGTGGATGTGGTTTGTGTAATAACGGTAAGTAAAACTAAACACAATATAGGTAAGAAGCATTGGAGGATTTTTAAAGAACTACGAAATAAAATCTTGTTACTGCTAACAAGCATGAAGGTCTAGCCAATGTTATGTCTTCTGAAGTTAATACTGAAATAGATTTGTAGTTGGTTGGTAGATTAGAAATATGTCAACTAGATGATTTGGTTGAGCAAGCTATGTGCATAAAGAACCAATTTATGATCTACGAAATAGGTGAATTACTATAAATAGTTGAATTGTGGCCTTTCAGTCAACGGAAGACTTAATAGTTAAAACATTAAGTTGGTGGAACTTTTTCCAACAAATAATCCTAAACTTGTAAAACTTATTGGGTACTGCATTGAAGATGATCAGAGGCTTATTGTCTATGAGTTTATGCCATGGGGTATCCTGGAAAACCATCTTTTAAGAAGTGAATAGAGCTAATAAGTGAATAGAGCTAAGGTATAATTCTTTGTAAGACCGTGCTCATACATTGGAAACCATCTTTAAGCAGACTTGTTTACAGATCTGAAAGGAATCATTGAGATGTAAGAGATGGTTCATGAGAAGTGCTTCCAGTCTATTTGAAGACAATCTATGATTGTATCGTTGCATTCAAATTTTTTTTTTTAAACTCCCATGTATCTTCTCTATATCGACGAACGTCAATGTAGGCTATACAAAATATTTCGACGCAGTTGCTGAACTTGCCACGAACGTTTGGGAATGCAGCTGTGGATACTGCGACAATAATTCGTGGAACTATAAACGCATCTTCCACGCAGGTGATGAATCTTCCATGAAAGATTGTGAATGGATTCGTGTATATTGAGACGAATATTCATGGAAGGTTCAGCACATTTGTGGAAATTTATAGGATTTGTGCATCGATATAGAGACGCGAGTTCGTGGAAGGATTCATTATCTGTGGATATGAGAAGTGGTGTGTTGTTGACACGTGGCACCAACGAAACGTTGCTATTGCCACGAAGTGGAAGTTTCATCCCTATATCCAAGGATTTATTTCCACGAAAAAAAAAACCCCAATCGTTGAAACAAGGACTAAAATTCATGGCTATTACAACGAACTTTCGTAGCAAATGACACCATATGTAGTAGTGATTGACGGTGAATTGAAAGACACATTAACTCTTAACTCTTGTTTTGTCGTAAAATTCTTACCTGCGTTCTGCAAATGGAAACAAGTTAAAATTTCTTAGCTAAATGTAGCTAAGTAAACCTCAGGGCACCTCGTAGGACCCCTTCGTCATCATTCAAAAACAAACTGTCAACACTTTACCAAGAAAATTATCATAATACAAACCTATGAACATCATGTAGTTACATTTAAAACTTAAGTAGATCTAAAGATGTATTCTTGTGTGTTGATCGTAAAATGTCTTTAGTTAAGAGATTAGCATCCATTTAGTCTGCATTAGCAAATACAACTAATATCATATTTTGTTTTGAAAATTTCGATGTGTCGTCCTCATTAATTATTCTAGTCAAGAGATTTAACTATTATTATATGTTCCGCATTAGCAAATTCAGTAATTATTATTATTTTAAAAAATTTAAATTTTTTGTAAATTTACGGCATGTCACATGTGGTATCAGAGCTCATGTTCGAACTCTTGGCCTTAAAGGGTCCAAAGAACACGCAACAGAAAATTTTATTATAGCAGAAATTTTACTAATTCAATTAAAACTATTTTTGTTATACATAAATTTGTTTCTCAGCTACAGGTATGGAAGGATCAGCTGAACATACGGAGGACAGATTTCGACCAAACATTCATAGAATTGGACAACATTATGAAGAAGAAGTCCATGGCAAATTCAATGACAATTCATCATAATTGTCACATGTATTTCAAGAGTTAAAAGCAGAAATCATATCTGTAAAACAAGACAATGAGAAAATTCTGAAAGCAAAAGAGGAACTTAACCAAGTACTGTTCGATTAGTGCCCAACTGATGAACATGATAGAGGGATTGAAAATACCTCCAATATTGAAGACTTACTTCATCAAGACAAGGGTAAGAAATTGAAAACCGATGATGCGAACAACATTTCAACATCATTAGGGGTTGCCAATGAAAAACACAAAAAGAAATGTAATTATTCAAGTGATAGCAGCGAAGGAGATTACAAACCCAAAATAAAAAGTCACAAACAGTATGAACAGATTTCTGGGGAGTTCAAGAAAATCAAACCCCCAACCTTCAATGGTGAAACTGAGAAAGGAGAGACAGTCGAAGCATGGTTGTCTGGCATGAAGAAGTACCTCCAAATGTTAAATTTTCAGAAGTACTTCAATCTGATCTAGGATCTTAACTGAGAGAACAACATGTATAGCAAATATACAACATATCAATCATGGACACAATAATGCAAGCACACAAGAGACACAAAGTTTACTTGGGGAAAACCATAAAGGTGAAAAACCCCAATAAATTCCTCAGAGATAGATAGAGCAATGATAGAACCAGAATACAAGAGATAGTCTTCTCCTAGCAGCAGAGCCTCCTCCTCCACAAGTGTGCCACTCTCCAAAGTGTGGGTGAGAGAATAGAATGATGAAATAGAGATCTCCCGATCTCTATTTATACTAGACTTGACATGCCTAATAACCTTTACTAGGTCGGCCTTAACTTAAACACATAACACAATGCTGACTGGGCTGACACCCAATAGGGTGGTCTAATAACCCTTTGACCCACATGGTCGACCCCCACTAGGGTAGTCTAATAACCCCTCGACCCACATGACTTATACAGGGCCAACCCCAACAAGATGGTATAATAACCCATCAAGTATAAGTTACGACACTTACAATATAAATGACGACACTTTCATATAGAGGAATAATAACATCTCTATAGGAATAAAACCACTTCCGTATAGAGGAATAATAACATCTCTATAGGAATACAACCACTTCCGTATAGAGTAATAATAACATCTCTATAGGAATACAACCACTTCTGTATAGAGGAATAATACCATCTCTATAGGAGTACAAAATTCATATATGAAATACATGGGTGAAATACATTTCGAAGTTACATATACATCAACACTCCCTCTTAACTAGGAAGGTATTTCTTGACACAGGTCTTCTAGCACAAGTCATCTTCTCTGGATCATCGTCATTGGATAATCGTCATCGAGTCATCATCATCGTCACTGCTGCTACTATCTCAATCAATGTCTGAATCTACTCATCATAGGAAGTTCTACAGAGCCAGTCCTTTTTCATACTAGATGTAGGCCCACCACCTGCAGGTCTTCATCATCACTGGCCATACTGTGGAATCCTCAGAACTTATTACATGCATCACAAAACCTGGCTGCAGCATCCCATTCTATTACGAGCACACAGCTCTACCTGTCAGATCTCCCAGAAGCACATTACATGTGACCCATCACAAAACCTGGCTGAATCATCCCAGGCTATTACGAGCACACAGCTCTACCTGTCGGATCTCCCAGGAGCACATTACATGTGATCTCACCACAAAACCTGGCTGAAGCATCCCAGGCTGTTACGAGCACACATCTCTACCTATCTGATCTCCCAGGAGCACATTACATGTGGTCCACCACAAAACCTGGATGAAGCATCTGAGGCCTTTTTCATCCTATCCAGATCTCCCAGGAGCAAATTACATGTGGTCATGGCAAAACCTAGATGAAGCATTTGAGGCCTTTTCCATCCTGTCCAGATCTCCCAGGATCAAATTACATGTCATAGGACAAAACCTTGCAAGAGCATCTCAGGATGTTATGGGTACACAACTTCGACCTAAAGATCTCCCAGGGTACAAATTACATGTCCTCCCAGAGCAATGTCTCGAAAGAGCATCCTAGGCTGTTATGGGTACGCAACTTCGACCTATAGGATCTCCCAGACATGCTCATCTGCACAACTTGATCCATGGCCACAGAGTATCAACCTGATACTCACCATACATCATCCTGATGTACACATGATCATCCTGATCATCATCACTACAACATCCTGCTGCATGTCATCTGGAGAAGCTCGTCATCCACAATCATCCTGATCATACAATGCATCCACCTGATGCATACCAAGTATCTACCTAATACATATCATCATACATGATCTACCTGATCATACAATGTATCCACCAGATACATACACAAATACATGATCCACACAATGTATCCACCTGATACATATCAACATACATGATCTCAGTATCCACCTGATACATATACAGATACATGGTCCAAGCATCCAACATGATGCATATACAAAATACATACAAATGATCCAACTGATCATATCCAGCATCCAACATGATGCATACATACATAAATGATTCAACTGATCATATCCAGCATCCAACATGATGCATATATACATAAATGATCCAACTGATCATAACAAGCATCCAACATGATGCATATACATATACAGAGTAGTAACTGGAGCATCGTCCTGATGCTCATCATCCATGATCCTCCTGATCATCCTAGCATCGTCCTCTTCAAATCATCTCATCGTCCACGAAGCACAACCCAGATGCACATCATCTAGCACTTACACCACCAACATGGGAGAACACATCTACCACCATTCGGGGAAGGCTCCAGCCCTTACTTTTTCACCATAGGAGAACACATCTACCACCATGTGAAAAATGGTTCAGCAATTACATCACAACCAAGGGAGAACACATCAACCATGTCAAAAAATCTCATGTGCATCTGAATCTTCCAAACTCATCACTTCCCTTTGGAAGGAACCTTGATCTAAAGTGCACCAAGCCTCTCTCTGAAGTACTCAAACTACACCCTGGCCAATGGCTTGGTCAATACATCTGCAACCTGCTCATCCGTCGCAACATACTCTGCTTCAGCTGTACTCAGTGCTACGCAGGACTACTTCCTGCTAAACCAAGAGATCACACCTAATCCCATACTAAAGCAACACCCAGATGTGCTCTTCCTATCTGCAGCATTGCCTGCCCAATCTGAATCAACATAACCCTGCAGGTTAAACTTTTGATTCGCATCATACTTGAGCCCATAATCAACCGTACCCTTCAGGTACCTCAAAATATGATTTACAGCAACCAGGTGAACACTCCTCGGATTTGTCAGGAACTGGATCAATGTGTTCACCATAAAGCAAATATCTGGTCTCGTGTTCGTCAGGTACATCAAGGACCCAATCATATGACGATACACAGTGACATCAACCGGATCAGATGAAGCATCATACAGAAGCTTCAGGTTCGATTCCATAGGTGTGGCCATGGCCTTACAGTCTATCATCCCGAACCTCTTCAGGATCTCTACTGCATACTTCCCTTGTCCAAGGAAGATTCCATCTGCACTCTGCCACACCTCCATATCTAGAAAGTGGTGCATCATACCCAAGTTCTTCATCTCTAACTCGGCAGCAAGCTTCTGCTGCGTGTCGGCAATCAATATATCCTCACCTGTAACAAATAGGTCATCCACATACAAAAGTAGTATCATTGGATTGCCTTCCTCAACCTTGTAGTAAAGGTTGGAATCCGCTTTACTCTTGGTAAAGCCCAAACTAGATAGAAAGCTGTCTATCCTACCATACCAAGTTCTGCACATATATGACTCCCTGTCATGTGTCTCAGAACCAAGTGGCTACTCCACATAAACTTCTTCTTCAACTACACCATTCAAGAAAGCTGTCTTGAAATCCATCTGGTGTATCTTCCACTTCATCACTGCAGCCAGAGCAAGTACTGATCTAATGGAAGTGTATATGGCTACAGGAGAAAAAGTATCTATGCTACCACCTACAGCATTCTTGATCTTGTAGATCCCCTTGGAAGTCATTACAGACTACCCTTCAAGTCTTGGGACTGTAGCCCAAACATCTTCATGATCGACTTGTACTCCTCGATCATGGAATTCTTCCCAGATCCTGGGAACTTCAATATCTTCAATATTTTCAGTAGATAACTTTGTTGCTGAACAAATGTTGTAGTCCTTCTTTTGTAGGTGATGGTATACGATCTTTCCTACACAACAAGTTAAATTGCATGATTAGAAAACATCTCATAGTTTTCAGAACAGATTCTTACACATAAAGAAATATGTCATACAGTCATGCAATTATCTTAGCCAATGCTTCAATACAACATTTATCCATATCCCGTAACTTTCTAGATGCCTTCCAATATCTACTAGAACATTGTTAAGAGTGTGCACAACTCCCAACATGTTAGCAAAGAGATTTCATTCTAGATAAGTAGCAATGGAATGTTGTACAGTGCCATAGGCCACTTACCCATGTATATTAGTAGTATACTGTTCATCAATGCAACTATTCTAATATGCATAATACACAACCTAATTCTAGGAACATCAGTATATACATTATTGAATAACATTATGTAAGAAATGACAATTCAAATACTTATCTTTGTTTGGTTGCTGGGTGGACTCCCTCTAAATCTTTGCAACTCCATTCTGATGTGGATTGTGAGAAGTGGTCAACTCCCTCTGAATATCTGCATCCTTGCAGAAACTACTGGAGTGTGCTCCCTCTTGATCTTTGTTTCCTGGATTACCTGTCCTTGAACTTATATCCATCCTTAATCACTATGCATGCTTATTAGTATCATCATTGTGTTATCCTTGAGGTCTCATACATAATCACACATTTATTAGTATAATCTTAATACTATGAAAACACAATAATCTTAAACATGTATAGTCATGATCATTCACAGATAATAAACATTAGTATTCAAGGTTTCAGGGAAGTCTTCTTTTACTAATGCATATTCTTATTTGATCATAGGTCTCTTCTGATTAGTTAAATCATCAATTATGGTAAGAAACATAATATGCATACAACCATGACTATTCAAACCTATGACTTCATGAATAATCATTATCAACAACACAACAGTATAAGATCCTAACACAAGGTAGGATTCTAGCTTGATATAGGAAAAACATACCTGGATTAGCATGCTAGCTATATATGTCTAACATACCCGCATAATGTCTTCTGGTTCTCTTCAGTTACTTGTGCTAGTAACCTGCATGTCTCATAAGTTAACCATTGTAGAACCAAGTTATACATACCTCGTAAGTAGATATTCTATGTGATCCATGACAATGGATGAATCTTTGTCTTCATGTCACCATGATCATATGTTCTTGAAGTAGAACATGATTTGTCTTTCTTGGTGTACCTTTTATGTTAGAAGACAACATAAACCTCATACAACACCATAATGCATTAGTAAAATCATAAGTGTTAACACCCTAACGAATGAATATCTTCTATCATGCATTCATAATTTTATTAAGGTGATACGAAAAATCTCAAATCAAGATTGTACTAACCGTAATAGTCATGAAGACAAACATACCATAAACTTAATCATGAACAAATCTCGAAACATACCTCGATGAGTCATACCTGTTGAGATTGCTTGTAATCTTCTTATGTAAGGCCTTAGCCTCATCTCCCTCTGAAACAGGAACTTATTCACTTATGCAGGTGACCAATCCATCCTCTTCTAGGATTAAACCAATACACTTGATTTGCAGGAACTGGATCTGGAGCTATATTAGGGTTTGTCAGAGAAACCCCCAAAATTCAAGCTTTGAATTTCAAACTTCCGAAATGATAGAAATATGCGCCTTAATGAGCTGATCAAGCTGGTATATTCAGAATTTGAAAACTGCAAAGTTTCACTCCTCAATTTTGCCTTTGAAACTTTTGGATTCAATGGACGTGACCCTGAACTGGGGTTTGATGAAGCCCACTCTTCTACCCAATCAAAATGTTTGATCCAAAGCTCTAAGCTTCTATTTTTATGAGGACCTTCCAACCGTGGTCACAGATTTAAAAAATTTCCATTTTTGTAGAAGCCCTAATTTTCCACTTTTCTGATCAAAGTCCCGAACTAGGGTTTGATCAAGCCCGACCTTCTTCCCAACCGAAAATTCTGATCTTGGTCTCTAAATTTTGATTTTGATGAGTAACATTCATCCGTGGTCTCCAATTACAAAAATTCCAACTTTCTCCGAAGCCCTGAATTCCAGAAGCCATGAATGAAGGTGCTCAAAAATAATTCTGTTTTGACATAAATATGTACCTGATTGTTTCTGGTGTAACTCTTAACTTTTCGATCCACAGGGTCTGAAAACGTTTCCTGAGATATCCTGACCTGTTATCTTTCCATCTCGATAGGTCTGACCTCAATTGGATTCTCTGAGAGAGAGTTATGCCAAGTGTCGCAACGTGACCTATTTATGGGATAATACAGGAGAGCGAACTTGTATTGCGTGCCACGTGTAACTGGTTCAACTTCGGCCTCTGAAAAATTTTCCTGAGATAGTAAAGTCTGTATACTACCTTTCAATTTTAACAAAATTTAATTTGGAGCTTCCTATCCCAAGTTATGACCTTTTTCCCAAGGTCACCTGATTTTGACTCAGATCTGGAAGAGGCATAAACCCTATTTTGTACAGATCATAAATCACAAAGTACAATGAATTAGAGATTTTCCTTTGGACACAAGGTACATGGGGATCTTATCTACGACCTGCAAAAGTTTCAGATCTGAAAACTTTGCTAAAAGGGAGTTATAGTGAAAGTGCTACGATGACTGGTTTTTGCTATATCAAGCCCTAGCATCGTAAGTGCAACAAGTGTCATACATGCCATATCATGCCTTCTTTTATGATAGCTCTGATACCATGTTAAATTTTCAGAATTTACTTCAATCTGATCTAGGATCTTAACTGAGAGAATAATATGTACAACAAATCTACAGCATATCAATCATGGACACAATAATGCAAGCACACAAGAGACACAGAGTTTGTTTGGGGAAAACCATAAAGGTGAAAAACCCCAATAACTTCCTCAGAGATAGATAGAGCAATGATACAACTAGAATACAAGAGATAGTCTTCTCCTAGCAGCAGAGCCTCCTCCTCCACAAGTGCGCCACTCTTCAAAGTGTGAGTGAGAGAATAGAATGATGAAATAGATATCTCCCAATCTCTATTTATACTAGACTTGACTTGCCTAATAACCTTTACTAGGTCGGCCTTAACTTAACCACATAACACAATGCTGACTGGGCTGACACCCAATAGGGTGGTCTAATAACCCTTTGACCCACATGGCCAACCCCCACTAGGGTGGTCTAATAACCCTTCGACCCACATGACTTATACAGGGCCGACCCCAACAAGGTGGTCTAATAACCCATCAAGTATAAGTTACGACACTTACAATATAAAGGACGACACTTCCGTATAGAGGAATAATAACATCTCTATAGGAATACAAACACTTCCGTATAGAGGAATATTACCATCTCTATAGGAGTACAAAATACATATATCAAATACATGGGTGAAATACATTCCGAAGTTACATATACATCAACACCAAATTTATGATTATTCAGAATCATTGAAGGCAAAGATGGCAATATACAACTTGATTGGAAAGGCAGACATTTGGTGGCAAGACATCAAAAGAGAGAAGGGCATCAAGGACAAGGATGTGAATTGGAGCACTTTTAAACGGTACTTCAAGAAGAAGTTCTTATCTGAAATATATTATGAAGAAAAATCCAAGGAATTTTATGATTTAAAGCTAGGAACTATGAACATGAAAGAGGTGAACAGTAAGTTTCTAAATTTGCTAAGGTATGTGCCATACCTCGTGGAAGAGAAACCAAAGATTCAAAGATACATGAGTTGTATACCTTTCAACATCAAGGACATAATAGAGTATGACAATCCAAAAACCTTAGAAGAGGCCATGAGGAAAGCAACTTTCTGCTATGACACTAACCGAAAAAGAGAAGGGATATCTAACTGGGAAAATCGTAAACCCAACAACTTTGAGCTGAAAAAGAAAAATTTCAGGTTCAGTGGAAATTTTGGCTTCCAAAAGAAAAACTTTCCAAATCGGAATTTTCAAGGAAACAATCCCAGAAATAATCAGCAGTAGAATTTGACAGCTCCTAGAAATACTCCCAATGTTACCAGAACTAATGACCCAAAGGAACTTATAAAGTGTTTTGAATGCCAAGGTCCTCATTATGCTTTAGAATGCCCCAAAAGGAAGCGGACAACCAACAATATTCACTCCATACAAGTTGAACCTATTGTGGGAGACTTGGCAAGAGACATGCCCAGATCTAATGCATCTCTAGACAACAGGAAAGCATATCATCGAGTCTCTATGGTAGAGATTGAAGGTATATATCTGAGGTATATATCTCCTGATATTGTGGAAAATTTTAATTTGAAAAAAGAAAAATTTAATAAATCCTGGTTAGTTAGACTAGCAACATGAACAAAAAGAAAAGTGTCTGATTTTGTTGAAAGTTGTGTTTTATCTATGAATCAGTTAAGAACACAAACCAAGTTAAATGTTTTACCTTTAGGATCCTATGACATCTTAATTGGAATGGACTGGTTAGAAGCCCATCATGTCATTCTGAATTGTTAGGAGAAAAGTTTTACTTGTTTAAATGATGAAGGAGAAACAATAGAAGTAAAAGGTATTCTAAGAAAGACATCACTTAGACAGATTTCAACTATGGAAGTAAAGAGAGTAGTTAGAAAATGATGTCACATGTTTGCAGTGAATGTAGTACATGAAGAGTTAATTACTAAAGAGGATAAAATGAAACTAGAAGAGATACTTGTCCTAAAGGATTTCCAAGATGTTTTTCCAGAAGAGATTCCCGGATCACCCCCAAAGAGAGACCTAGATTTTACCATCGAGCTGATACCGGGTGCAGTACCAAATTCTAAAGCCCCATATAGGATGAATATATTGGAATTAAATGAGTTAAGAAGAAAGATGGCACTCTAAGGATTTGTATAGATTATCACCAACTGAATAAGATGACAATCAAGAATCGATATCTGTTGCCCCGCATAGACGATCCATTTTATCAGCTGCGTGGAGAAATGATATTTTCAAATATTGATTTGAGGTCAGGATATCATCAAGTTCATGTGAAGGATGAGGATATTTTTAAAACAGCCTTTAGAACTCGTTATGGACATTACGAGTTTGTGGTCATGCCATTTGGGTTGACTAATGCCCCGACAGTATTTATGTGTTTGATGAATAATATTCTGCACAAGTATTTGGATAAGTTCATCATTGTGTTCATAATATTACGTTATGGTATACTCTAAAAGTAAGGAAGAACATGACGAACATCTGCGTATTATCTTACAAGTTTGGAGGGACCATCAGTTATATGCTAAGTTCAGTAAGTGTGACTTTCACCAGGATAAGATTCAGTATTTAGAACACATAATCTCTAAGGAAGGAATTTCGGTTGACCCCGATAAGATAAAAGCCATTAATGAATGGTTGGTCCCTAAAGATGCGTCGGATGTAAGATCATTTATGGGTATTACTGGATACTATAGAAAATTCATAGAAGGTTTTTCAAAGATTGCAAACCCCATTACCTCCTTACAGAAGAAGGGGAAGAAGTTTGTATGGGATCAAAAGTGTGCAGACAGTTGTAAGAGGTTGAAGGAATTACTAACTACAACACCTATTTTGAGGATTGCAGATCCAAATAAGGATTTTATAGTATGCACCGATGCATGTAATGACGGACTCGATGGAGTAATAACATAAGAGGGACATGTTGTTACATACGAGTCTAGAAAGTTGAAAATACATGAGAAGAATTATTCTACTTATGATTTGGAATTATTAGTAGTGATTCATGCCTTAAAAATGCGGCGTCACCATCTTATTGGTAGAAAATTTATCTCGATGACAGATAACATGGGGCTGGAGTATTTACTAGACCAGAAAAATTTGAATGCTAGACAAGCTAGATGGCTAACTTTTCTAAGTGAATATGATTTTGAAATTCAGCACATTAAAGGAAAAGAGAACAAGGTTGCTGATGCATTAAGTCGTAAAGCAAAGTTGAATTTTATTTCAGCCATCGGTACATACTCAACAAATTTAGAAAATCAGATCTTTGAAGGGATTGAAACTGATGAAGAATACAGAAAATTACATGAAAAGACAACATAAAGCAATTCTGAAAATTCTATGGCAGATTACAATGTCAAATAAAATGGATTGCTGATGTACAAAAACAGATTGTATGTACCCAACATACCAAAATTAGAAATTCTGATTTTAGATGAGATGCACAAGAGTCATTATTCTGGTCATCCAGGTTATCAGAAAACCATCACTTTGTTACGGAATGAGTATTATTGGCCCAGAATGAAGGATGAAGTAGCAGAATATATAGCTAAGTGTTTTGACTGTTAAAAAGTGAAGGTTGAACATCAGCATCCGGCTGGACTGTTACAACCATTACCTATACCTAGTTGGAAATGGGAAATCATAAGTATAGATTTTATTAGTGGACTACCCAATAATCAGAAACAAAATGATTCCATCATGGTTGTAGTGGATAAACTAAGCAAGGAAACACATTTTATACTTGTAAAGACTACTCATAAGGCTCCAAATATTGCAGAAATATTCATGAAACAGATTTTTCGATTGCATGGAATACCAAAAGTGATAGTTTCAAACTGTGATTCTAAGTTTACTGGAAACTTTTGTAGATATTTG
The DNA here is from genome assembly GCA_027924585.1 of Larix kaempferi. NCBI lineage: Eukaryota > Viridiplantae > Streptophyta > Pinopsida > Pinales > Pinaceae > Larix > Larix kaempferi. The sequence goes on from BSBM01000143.1 coordinate 11,148,062, forward strand.
TTTAAAGGGTTGAATACAACCTTAAACTTCAGCACAACATTTCATCCACAAATTGATGGACAGACATAAAGAGTGAATCAAGTATTGGAAGACATGCTAAGGATGTATGTTAAGGACCAGCCTGGTAAGTGGGAGGACTACTTGCATTTTGCAGAATTTGCATATAACAACCATTATCATGCATCAGCCAGGCTTATCACTTTTGAAATTATTTATGGTAGAAAATGTAATACACATGTTTCTTGGAATGACCCAGTTAATAGAGTTATATTAGGACCTGAATTGTTGAAGGAAATAGAACTAACTGTGCAACAGGTACAAAGAAATCTCAAAGCTGCCCAAGATAGGAAAAATAGTCAAGCAGACCTTAGAATGACTCATAAAGAGTTCCAGGTTGGTGAACATGTTTTTCCTAAGGTAAGATAATAAAAGAGCTCATTGAAATTGGGGAGTTGTCCCAAGCTGGCACCCAGGTATTGTGGTCCTTTCGAAGTTTTGTTGAGGGTTGGACTCGTGGCATACCAACTGGCTTTGCCACCAAATCTAAATATACATAATGTTTTTCATATTTCATTTTTAAAGAAATATGTACACGATGCTACTCATATTGTAAATTGGAATGATGTACAGGTGGAACAAGGCGGCGATTTTCAAGTGGACCGGACTGTATCGTCGAAAGGAGGGAAACTCTACTCTGGAATCGCACCATTGCGCAGGTAAAGGTGCAATGTAAGCACCTTATCCCAGAAGAGGCAACCTTGGAGTTGGAGAGTAGTATGCAGGCAACATACCCAGCTCTGTTTCAAGAACACTGAGAGAGTGAATAAACAACATCGAGGACGATGTTGAGACTTAAGGGGGCGTGTATGTCACCTACATAAATTTTGAGAATATTTATTTTATTTGCAAAATACATTATGTTAAATTTTAATTACAAAGTTTTGTAATTATGACCAAATCTGGTAAAGGATGATTTTAATGACTTATTAGTATTATTTAATAAAGTAAATATGATACAAACACCCAAGGGAACTGTTAAATGAGTGTTCACTTACCCACTAGGAGGAATGAAAGATTTTAGAAGGCATTGGAAAGATGGCAACATTTACACTCCACCACTAGCTGTTGGTTATGGGACAACTACCCCTAAATTTGTGGCATTATTCCCCAGGTGGGGGAAGAGAGATGATGGCTCATTAATGACCAGGTTAACCACTAAAAGGCCTAGGCAGCCTAGATAAGGCAATTTGAATTGAGCAGGAAACTCCACAATATTTTCTGCAGAAATATTTCTCAAGTGTATCAGGTGATCACTAAGAGATTCGAATAGGGAGGCTAAGTGGAAGTGCATTGTGAGTCTGCTAGTTATTATGAGTAGGTATCCAGAGGTGTTCATGCAGGTCTCTTTGACTACTGAGTCTTTATGACTGGATGATCTATATTTTTACTGCAAGTTGATGAACTAAGGATTCTACAGACTCTTCTTCTTCCTGGTGGTTCAGTGAACAGGCTCGGGGGTCATAAGGCAAGTAATTTGGTTATCTTCAGGAATAGGTTGGGTGGAACGGGTTCCTTGGGATGTTTGTTTCTCCTACAGTCAATTAGGTTCTACTATTATATCTTATTGTTTACAGTTAAATAATTTTCTGCATTGTAGATTTATTATTTACAGTTATACAGAAGAAATTGTTTTATTTTCTGACTTAAAGATGATATGGTTTAAGGATGGTTAAGTAAATTAGATGAATGATTAAATTCTTTTCTGTATTTTTCCCATAGTGTTATTTGTATACTACTCTAGTACATAAAAGTAAAATTAATAGAGATGAATGATAGGCAGAATGCCATTTGAATGATTAGATAAACACTGTAGTATTTCTTTTAAATTCTGCCATTTCAATTATATGTCTAAAACTCAGGAAATAGTACAACATATTATAAACAGATGTATAACATTTCCTCTACTTCATAATAAAAGAAAAACACTTTATTTCTGCACAGATCTAGATGTTCAAATTCAACTCTATCTATTTTTGGATGGTAATACTATGCATTCCATTATTATAAATCCAATGGATTCAGGCATTTTATATTCTAGAAATATAGCACTTGCAATTATTCTCTATACAGAGTTGTTACTTACAAACAATAAATAAACACTTATTATTTTCATTACTAATTATCACTATTCTATTTTGTACTCCTTTCTCACATTTTTATTTAGTTTAGATTTCAATCTTTAAATATAAATACTTTCACTATAGAATCAAAACCCTAAGATTTTTCAAACCTTAGTTTCTAAACATTCATTTAGTATATAGTTCAATAATTTTCATATCAAGCCATTCATGGCAAAGACATATAAGATTTATGAAGTTATAGCAGACATGGGTTCAAAACCATAAACAACATTTTAACTAACCTTACTATCTATCATTCGTGTTGAGAATACTAACAAGGCACTTAACCTCACTTAACAGAAAACATGAATTTAGTATCTTTATCTAACAAGTAGCTTATGACCCTAACAAGAAACATAAATAGTGTCGAAACCATTAGATGAATAAGTTAAGTCCCGGTTCTCAGGTTTGAATCCTCAGTACAATCAAAGTTACCAACGAAACCTACAGGGTAGGGTTTCATTTGTTGAAACAAGATCGAACCCTGTGGAATATAGCCATTTAAAACATATAACAGATCAAGTTATACAACATCATCTTTCAAACTTAAATTTCAAAAATGATACAAAGTACAGGGTTTATCTACCAAAAAGTATGCAACCTACAACTCTCGACCAGAGACAACTTTCGTTGTTCTAAATCAAATCACTAGTTTATACAAACAAATTATCGAATCATTATTTAAAAAAAATTATAACATTTCGATACAAGACGTGCCATTGTTTTACATAAGCAAGTGAACCCTCGGCTCTAGGATTTCACGTTCAATAGTATAGTCAAAATTTGACAGAGTTTACATTGCAGACCATTCAAGGTTCCAAAATCACATAGGGTCATTCCCTTAACAACCTGCAGCGTAAAAACAAGTTCAAAGTCATTTTTAAACACCACAGCAAAACATTACTGAGCCAAATAGCAACATAAAAACTGAGGGTTTATCCTCTTACATTACTGTTCAAAATAAAACTTAAACTCGGCCATTACTTCGAACAGGGTCTTGTTTCCAACTCTCGTCACACGGTATTCACCGGCTAAACCATGCCAAAGGTACCTACAAGGTTTTAAGAACCACCGAGGCTTACCAGGAGGTTGTTACAACATCCTCATTCCGAGTTTTGCTCATAGAAATCCTCCAACGAAGTATCACCGACCAGTTACAGTTGAAAAGGTTAAAACAAAGAAAAAAACGTAGGTATAACTTAAACATTAAAATATTACTACTACTATAATTTGAAAAACTTACCTTAGCATCGAAGCTCCTGGATTGAGACAAACAAAATGACAAAGCCTTATAGCAATTGCAGCAAATACGAGTTCGAATTCAGAGAACAATTTTATGTCTAGGAGAATTGAACTCCAGTTCAAATTGCACTCAAATAAACTAACAGAGAAACCTCACAACAAATTCAAGGGTTGTGTCGTGACTCCATTTCACAAAGAATATAAGCCTGTAACATATAACTTTCCCTTACAGGTCTAAGGTTTGAAACCGAGGAAGGAGTCCTCCTAACAATAAACTCCAAACCCTACATTGCAGTAGCACTGTCAGCCCCTCTACCTTGCTACTAAACACGAAATGAAGGCCAGGAAACAAGTCATTGTTACTTACAACAAAAGACTAGGGTTTCTTTCCAAGCCCTAGATCTTGTAAATATCAACGGTGGAAGAGCTACCGGCTGGGCACGTTGAAATTCGGGAAACCATTGTAATCAATACCACATTGATTATTGCATCTACCAAGTCACGAAATCATCAGACCAAGGACTAGTGTATGGCATAGCTCAACATCGTATGGTGCATTGTTGTAAACTATTTCACGTGAAGACCATCCACCTAAGCTTCCACTTCACATAATAGGTAGGCGACATTAATGCTAAGACCAGGTGTTGACATATTGAAAGCATGCCAAGTACCGAAACTTTAATACCCTGTCATGATCATATTCAATGCAATGTTTAGAATCATAGTTCACATTTCATTTTATTTCCCATAGTTTATATTAGGCATCGTAATATTAGTAATACATTCTAAGGTATGGTGTGTGTAATGCATAGTTACTATATGTTGCATATTTTCTTCTCTATAGCATAAGTATAGTCATATAGGAAATAAGTGGATTATAGGGTAAATTTTATATATTTCATGCATTGCTAATCAATTGATAAAGGTGAGACCTTAGTTACTTAAGGTATAATCTCAGTTTCTAGGTACACATTATAATGCTAGTTTATTTCCAAATAGCGTAAGTATTACATTTGAAAGATTTCAAATAAAGATACAAATTGACAATGATATCACGGCATTGATGTTAATAATACTAGTTATAATAGAATGATTTTCATAGATGAGAAATATAGCAATGTAAAAGAAAAATGATGACATGATTTTAACAACACTGAAAAGTTTGTAAGCTAGCACGTAAACGAGAAAAGGAACCAAAATATCCATACCTCCAATAACTTGTTTGCAAGGAAGTACTTAGAATTTTTCATATTACATTGACGGTGAATTGAAAGACACATTTACTCTTAACTCTTGTTTTGTCGTAAAATTCTTACCTACGTTCTGCACATGGAAATAGGTTCAAATTCCTTAGGTAAATGTAGCTAAGTAAACCTCAGGGTACCTCATAGGACCCCTTCGTCATCATTCAAAAACAAACTGTCAGCACTTTACCAAGAAAATTATCATAATACAAACCTATGAACAACATGTAATTACATTTACAACTTAAGTAGATCTTAAGATGTATTCTTGTGTGTTGATCGTAAAATGTCTTTTGTTAAGAGATTAGCATCCATTTAGTCTGCATTAGCAAATACAGCTAATATCATATTTTGTTTTGAAAATTTCGATGTGTCATCATCATTAATTATTCTACTTAAGAGATTTAACTATTATTATATGTTCTGCATTAGCAGATTCAGTATTTATTGCTATTTAATTTTTTTTTAAATATTTTGTAAATTTACGGCATGTTACATGTGGTATCAAAGCTCATGTTCAAACTCTCGGCCTGAAAGGGTCCAAAGAACACACAACATAAAATTTTATTGCAGTAGAAATTTTACTAATTCAATTAAAACTATTTTTGTTATACAAAAATTTGTTTCTAAGCTACATGTATGGAAGGATCAGCTGAACATACGGAGGATAGATTTCGACCAAACAGTCATAGCACGGGACATCATTATGAAGAAGAAGTCCATGGCGAATTGAATGAGAATTCATTAGAATTGTTACATGCATTTGAAGAGTTAAAAGCAGAAATCAGATCTATAAAACAAGACAATGAGAAAATTCTGAAAGCACAAGAGGAACTCAACCAAGTATTGTTCAATCAGTGCCCAACTGATGAACAAGATAGAGGGATTGAAGACTTACCTCATTGAGACAGGGGTAAGAAATTGAAAACTGATGCTGTGAATAGCATTTCAACATCATCAGAGGATGCCAATGAAAAACACAAAAAGAAACGTAATTATTCAATTGATAGCAACGAAGGAGATTGCAAACCCAAAAGAAAAAGTCACAAACAGTATGAACAGATTTCTGGGGAGTTCAAGAAAATAAAACCCCCAACCTTCAATGGTGAAACTGAGAAAGGAGAGACAGTCGAAGCATGGTTGTCTGGCGTGAAGAAGTACTTCCAAATTTATGATTATTCAGAATCATTGAAGGCAAATATGGAAATATACAACTTGATCGAGAAGGCAGACATTTGGTGGCAGGACATCAAAAGAGTAAAGGGCATCAAGGATAAGGATGTGAATTGGAGCACTTTTAAACGGTACTTCAAGAAGAAGTTCTTATCTGAACAATATTATGAAGAAAAATCCAAGGAATTTTATGATTTAAAGCTGGAAACTATGAACACGAAAGAGCTGAACAGTAAGTTTCTAAATTTTCCAATGTATGTGCCATACCTTGTGGAAGAAACCGAAGATTCAAAGATACTTGACTTGTTTACCGTTCAACTTCAAGGACAGAATAGAGTATGACAATCCAAAAACCTCAGAAGCAACCATGAGGAAAGCAACTTTCTGTTATGACACTAACCAAAAAAGAGAAGGGATATCTAATTGGAAAAATCATAAACCCAACAACTTTGAGCTGAAAAGGAAAAATTTCAGGTTCAGTGGAAATTATGGCTTCCAAAAGAAAAACTTTCCGAATCAAAATTTTCAAGACAACAATCCCAAAAATAATCAGCAGCAGAATTTTACAGCTCCTAGAAATACTCCCAATGTTACCAGAACTAATGACCAAAAGGCACCTATAAAGTGTTTTGAATGCCAAGGTCCTCATTATGCTTCACAATGCCCCAAAAGGAAGCGGACAACCAACAATATTCACTCCATACAAGATGAACCTACTAAGGGAGACTTGGCAAGAGACATGCCCAAATCTAATGCAGCTCTAGACAACAGGAAAGCAGATCATCAAGTCTCTATGGTAGAGATTGAAGGTATGCTACAAAACCATCCAGTTTCTATTTTGATTGATCCAAGTGCTAGTCTAAGTTATATATCTCCTGATATTGTGGAAAATTTTAATTTGAAAACAGAAAAATTTAATAAATCCTGGTTAGTTAGACTAGCAACAGGAACAAAAAGAAAAGTGTCTGATTTTGTTGAAAGTTGTGTTTTATCTATGAATCAGTTAAGAACACAAACCAAGTTAAATGTTTTATCTTTAGGATCCTATGACATCTTAATTGGAATAGACTAGTTAGAAGCCCATCATGTCATTCTGAATTGTTATGGTAAAAGTTTTACTTGTTTAAATGATGAAGGAGAAATAGTAGAAGTAAAAGGTATTCCAAGAAAGACATCACTTAGACAGATTTCAGCTATGGAAGTAAAGAGAGCAGTTAGAAAAGGATGTCACATGTTTGCAGTGAATGTAGTACATGAAGAGTTAATTACTAAAGAGGATAAACTGAAACTAGAAGATATACCCGTCTTAAAATATTTCCAAGATGTTTTTCCAGAAGAGATTCCCGGATTACCCCCGAAGAGAGACCTAGATTTTACCATCGTGCTGATACCGGGTGCAATACCAAATTCTCAAGCCCCATATAGGATGAATATATTGGAATTAAATGAGTTGAAATCACAGTTGAAGGAATTGATTGATAAAAACTATATAAGACCCAGTGTGTCTCCTTGGGGAGCACCTATTATATTTGTTAAGAAGAAAGATGGCACTCTAAGGCTTTGTATAGATTATCGCCAACTGAATAAGATGACAATCAAGAATTGATATCCATTGCCTCGCATAGAAGATCCATTTGATCAGCTGCGTGGAGCAACGATATTTTCAAATATTGATTTGAGGTCGGGATATCATCAAGTTCGTGTGAAGGATGAGGATATTTTTAAAACAGCCTTTAGAACTCGTTATGGACATTACGAGTTTGTGGTCATGCCATTTGGGTTGACTAATGCCCCGACAGTATTTATGTGTTTGATGAATAATATTTTGCACAAGTATTTGGATAAGTTCGTCATTGTGTTCATACATGACAATATGGTATACTCTATAAGTAAGGAAGAACATGACGAACATCTGCGTATTATCTTACAAGTTTGGAGGGACCATCAGTTATATGCTAAGTTCAGTAAGTGTGACTTTCGCCAGGATAAGATTCAGTATTTAGGACACATAATCTCTAAGGAAAGAATTTCGTTTGACCCCGATAAGATAAAAACCATTAATGAATGGTCGGTCCCTAAAGATGTGTCGAATGTACGATCATTTATGGGTATTACTGGATATTATAGAAAATTAATAGAAGGTTTTTCAAAGATTGCAAACCCCATTACCTCCTTACAGAAGAAGGGGAAGAAGTTTGTATGGGATCAAAAGTGTGCAAACAGTTTTAAGAGGTTGAAGGAATTACTAACTACAACACCTATTTTGAGGATTGCAGATCCTAATAAGGATTTTATAGTATGCACCGATGCATGTAATGACGGACTCGGTGGAGTCCTAACACAAGAGGGACATGCTATTGCATACGAGTCTAGAAAGTTGAAAATACATTAGAAGAATTATTCTACTTATGATATGGAATTATTAGCAGTTATTCATGCCTTAAAAATGTGGCGTCACCATCTTATCGGCAGAAAATTTATCTTGATGATAGATAACATGGGGCTGAAGTATTTACTAGACCAGACAAATTTGAATGCTAGATAAGCTAGATGGCTAACTTTTCTAAGTGAATATGATTTTGAAATTCAACACATTAAAGGAAAAGAGAACAAGGTTGCTGATGCATTAAGTCGTAAAGCAAAGTTGAATTTTATTTCAGCCATCAGTACATACTCAACAGATTTAGAAAATTAGATCTTTGAAGGGATTGAAACTGATGAAGAATACATAAAATTACATGAAAAGACAGCAGCAAGCAATTCTGAAAATTCTATGGCAGATTAATGTTTAAAAGAAAATGGATTGTTGCTGTACAAAAACAGATTGTATGTACCCAACATACCAAAAGTAAAAATTCTGATTTTAGATGAGATGCACAAGAGTCATTATTTTGGTCGTCTAGGTTATCAGAAAACCATCACTATGTTACGGAAGGAGTATTATTGGCCCAGAATGAAGGATGAAGTAGCAGAATATATAGCTAAGTGTTTTGAATGTCAAAAAGTGAAGGTTGAACATCAGCATCCGGCCGGACTGTTATAGCCATTACCTATACCTAGCTGGAAATGGGAAATCATAAGTATAGATTTTATTACTGGACTACCCAAGAATCAGAAACAAAATCATTCCATCATGGTGGTAGTGGATAAACTAAGCAAGGAAACACATTTTATACCTGTAAAGACTACTCATAAGGCTCCAGATATTGCAGAAATCTTCATGAAACAGATTTTTCGATTGCATGGAATACAAAAAGTGATAGTTTCAGACCGTGATTCTAAGTTTACTGGAAACTTTTGGAGATGTTTGTTTAAAGGGTTGTATACAACCTTAAACTTCAACATAGCATTTCATCCACAAACGGATGGACAGACAGAAAGAGTGAATCAGGTATTGGAAGACATGCTAAGGATGTATGTTAAGGACCAGCCTGGTAAGTGGGAGGACTACTTGCATTTAGCAGAATTTGCATATAACAACCATTATCATGCATCAGCCAGGCTTAGCCCTTTTGAAATTCTTTATGGTAGGAAATGTAATACACATGTTTCTTGAAATGGCCCAGTTAATAGAGTTATATTAGGACCTGAATTGTTGAAGGAAATAGAACTAACTATGCAACAGGTACAAAGAAATCTCAAAGGTTCCCAAGATAGGAAAAAGAGTCAAGCAGACCTTAGAAGGACTCATAAAGAGTTCCAGGTTGGTGAATATGTCTTTCTTAAGGTAAGACCAAAAAAGTGCTCATTGAAATTGGGGAGTTGTGCCAAGCTGGCACCCAGGTATTGTGGTCCTTTCAAAATTTTGTCAAGGGTTGGACTTGTGGCATACCAACTAGATTTGCCACCAAATCTAAAGATACATAATGTTTTTCATATTTCATTTTTAAAGAAATATGTACACAATGCTACTCATGTTGTAAATTGGAATGATGTACAGGTGGAACAAGACGACTATTTTCAGGTGGAACCGGACTGTATCCTCGAAAGGAGGGAAACTCTCCTCTAAAATCGCACCATTGGGCAGGTAAAGGTGCAATGGAAGCACCTTAGACCAGAAGAGGCAACCTGGGAGTTGGAGAGTAGTATGCAGGCAACATACCCAGCTCTGTTTCAAGAACACTCAGAGAGTGAATAAACAACATCGAGGATGATGTTGAGACTTAAGGGGGGGTGTATGTCACCTACTCTACTTTTTTAGTACTCTAGGATACAGAGCCCTACTTCATGCTGGACCAAGATATCATAGCAGAACCCAAGCTAAAATAATAGCCATATGTACTCTTGTGGTCCACAATTCTACCACCCCAATGAGAGTCAGTATAACCAAGTAACAACACCACTCCACTTGAGTCATATTTGAGTCAATAAGAAATCATATCTCAAAGGTACCTAAGCACATGCTTAGCAACAAACCAATGTATATGTCTCAGATCAATCATAAACTGATTCAGAATACTCATAGCAAAACATATATATGGTTTCGAGTGTATCAGGTACATCAACGAACCAATAAGCTGTCTATACAAAGTGGGGTCCAATGGATCCGATCTAGAATATGAATCATGTAGTTTCCTCAAATTGGAAACCATCGGAGTACTCATGGATTTGGAATCCATCATGCCAAACCTGCACAATATATCAACAATGTACTTCCCTTGAGAAAGAAATATCTCATCTTTTCTTTTCCAAATATCAAGGCCAAGAAAGTAGTGCATAAGACCTAAGTATTTAATCTCGAACTCAGAAGTGAGCTCCCTCTTGCACCAAGAAATCAACTGTTCCTCTCCAGTAAGGAACAAATCATCAACATATAGAATCAATATAAACATTTGGTTCTTCACTACTTTGAATTCGAAATTTGGATTAGCTTCGCTCTTAGAGAAGCCTAGTTTCTGAATATAGCTGTCAATTCTCGAATACCAAGCTTTGGTAGTTTTATTAAGCCCATACAAGGCTTTCATCAATTCGCACACATGGGAATCCTTCCCATGAACCAAAAACCCCTCATGCTACTGAATATAAACCTCTTCCTCATCCTCACCATTGAGGAAGGATGTATTCACATCCATCTGGTGAAGCTTTCATCCTAGCACAGATGCAAGTGAGATCACAACTTGAATAGTGGTGTACCTATTGATAGGAGCGAATGTCTCCTCATAGTCTATGCCTTCTTTCTGAGAGAAACCCTAGGAAACAAATATGGATTTATACTTTTCAATACTTACATCAGCAACATGCTTGATCTTGTAAATCCATCTGGAAGTAACTATGGACTCCCCTTCAGGTTTAGGAACAGCTTCCCAAACAACATTCTTCATAATAGACTTGTATTCCTCTACCATTGCATCTTTCCATAATTGTTGCTTTGCAACTTCTTCATAGGTGGAAGGATATGGATTACTGATGTGACTTATCAGTGCAACATACCCTGAATATATGTTAGGTTTCTTTCGCTCTCTAGAAGAGACTGATGGTTCTCCATGCCTCTCTGCATATTGTAGTATATCTTGACACGATGCAAACCTCCTATTGGCAGTAGGTTCATCAACCAGTTCTACTGGTTCATTCAATAGATAGAAAATCTAAGAACTCTACTGTATTATCCCTCTAAAGATCTAAACGGGGAGAATCAGTATCTGGTTCCTCCATCATAGGAGTCTCATGATCCTCTATGTCTATATCATACTGAAGCTATTTCGATTGCTTGAATGCTGCCTCTTCATGGAAGGTCACATATCGACTGACCTCAATGTGTCTTTCACCTGACACATATATTATGTAGGATTTGGATGATTCACTATAACCAAAACATGTTCCCTTCTTTCCTAATGGATCCATATTTGTCCTCTTTTATTTTTGCACATGAATGCATACATGACTCAAAAAGACCCTCATGTGTGAAATATCTAGTTTTTCACTAGTGAACACTTCTTTAGGTGTCTTCTCATCCAGAATGGCACGAGGAATTATATTCTAGATATATAGTGTTGTACTAGTGGCATCTGTCAATAATTATCTAGATAGGTATTGATCATGCATCATGGCTTTTTCATCCTCACATATGGTTATATTCTTCCTTCTAGCAACCCCATTTTACTGAGGGTTGTAGGGTACAATTATCTTTCTACAATTTCCTGCATCACTAGATAGCTTGTTAAATGCATGTGAATCAAATTCACCTTCATTTTTATATCTCAAACCACGATGTGCTTTCCTATCTGATTCTCAACTAGGGCTTTGAATTCTTGAAACTTGCTAAAGGTTTCGCTCGTGGCCTTTAGGAAATAAATCCATGACTTTCTTGTCACATACCCCAATTTTATTAAAATAATATAATTATTTTTAATATTCCTGAGAACATTATGTTAAATTAAATGCTAAGTAGGAAGGGATGACTCAGCAGGGTCTCCAGAAATGGAATGTAAAATCTGAATAATTATTATTAATAAATAAATTATGGAGACAACAGCATGGGAGAGCTGTTAAAAGAGGTTACTGGTCTAACTGGTGGATGGAATTAGGTGGAGGGACAAAAGACAAGTGGCAGCATCCTCAAACACTTCCTGAGTTGCAGGTGGCAACTTCCCTATATTTTGGGGTCATGATTCCCCAAGAAAGTGGAATCTGAGCAGGTGGCTCATTAATGACAGTTAGCCCAACTAAGACCTAGGCAATCTTTTAAATACTACTCAATGAACTGAGCTGGGGGTTCAGCAATTGTTCTAGAGGGAGAATACATTCAGGTGAATGCTATTCAGGAGTCCCATTGAGGAAGTGGGAAAATAGTAAGGAAGTGTTTTGAGCAGGAAGTTGCAGTAACTTGGTTCCAGTGTAGCTGTTTTGGCTGAGGGAATTATTGGCCGTACCTAGATTCCAGCCAGTTAGACCAGAGCAAGCTCGGGGGTCCTGAGAAGTGCTGTCTGGGCACTCTCCAGGAATTGGTAGGGAGGAACAGCCTCCCATTGCTGTTATTGTCTACCATAGTCACAGGTTCTGTCACTCTCCTGTTGATTGGTTTAATTTAAATTCATATGAGATATTCTAGCACAGCTATGTTTTGACTGTTTTCAACTTCAGTAGATCAGTCTCTGTACTTTCTTTTGTTATAAATTTCAGAAACGCAGATGTTATAAAGATTTCCTATTTTTATTTAAATAGAGTATTTATCATATACAGAACCTAGTTGTTACTGTTACAGTTAGCAATACCATGTTTATGCATATCTAGAAACTCTGTTATTTGTTAAATAATAGACAGAATTGTTAAACAAGTAGATATTCTAGATTTATAGCTATTAACAATCATAAGAACAAACCTAGATAAATCTTAGATTTACTTCAAGCTATTTTTCCTGTCAGAGAAAGCTACCTGTATATATATATATATATATTGCACATTTCAGTTAACTTTAGTTTCGTGTTATTCTCTTATCGAGTTAACAGTTAAACAACACTCATCTTAAGGAATTATTCTTACACAGAACACGTTGACAACTGTTGATTAAACTGAAGGGGCAACTGTGATAATAATTCATTGTTACCAGCTTCTACATCATATTAAACATTTACACAGTAGTCAAGTACAAACACAAATAACTGCAGATTATTATTTTTTCTTCTATCTAGTTTTAGAACACAGTAGACATGCCATTTTAATAGAAATAACAGAAGTAGTTTTAAAACAAATCTAACATATTAATACAACAGAGAAACAGTCGACGAACACAACCATCATTGGCTGTTACAAACCATCTTAAGTTTACACAGTAATAATATTTATTCATTACAAATATTCTTCCTTAGGTAGTCCACAAACCCTACATGGCCGTAGCCTTATATTATTTCTTTGATAGACTGAAAAACAATTGCAGAGAATGCTTTTTATGACAGACAGAACCTACAGCATCTTAACACACATTTCTACGTATATATTATTCTATTCATAGTTTTATTTAATAATTATATAGATTCAAAATAAATTGTTACAACTCGTACCAGTCACCACCGAGTTAACAATATCACACTTATGCATTGAACACAGAACAAAACCCCCAATTCGCCAGAACAACCATATGAATATAACTATTACAAGTACAGTCTCTAAACTTTCCTATGTTCTATTTTAACTTTTCCAATAGAATAAAAACGCAGAGAGATAACTTAGGGTTTCATTTATAAACAGAGTTATCATCCATTGCACGCATTGAAGATTACATCTATCCATACATCCCAAACACATGCTAATAAATTATCAAAACATAAACACGACCATACCAGGCCCAGGGTATATATTAAGCATAAATATCATATGGCGAGGTTAAAAACCTCATGCTCAGCCATTACAATTTACAACAACCGAAACCCTGGCCTCATAAGTCTTGGCCGTGAATGGCTTTCCATAACTTAACAGGGTTCCAAACCCCAATTTCATTTCAAACAAAACAACTTCAAACATATGACCGCACCTACAAACATCAGGTCGATAATGACCTCAACACACAGGAGTTGCCCCTGAAACACAACCCTAACCACTAAAACCAGCAAAGGAAGAGGTAGCCGTGGATAACCAGGCTTACCCGGAGGAGCCTGCGTGGGTGACCAAGTCCTGTACACCTTCAGAGCCGCGTGACCTGCACATTCAAAACTGAAAGATGTTAATACACTGTGTATGCCGAGAGTTTTAAATAATCGTATATCTACACTGCTTGCAAAACAGAAATTGCGAAAATGGTTATTTATTACCTGAGCAGTGTAGCCGTGGATATTCTGGAAGCCACCGGTGGGAGCAGACACTGAAACCCCATCACCTCGTCGGTTGAAAGAGCAAGGAACACCCTCAAACTCTTCCAATGACGGCCACGACAGACAAACCTTGCAGACAGAAACCTCAAACTGGAGCTTAATCAGTCGAGAAGCAAACTCAAAGCCCAATGGAATCAACCCTCTCATAACCTAAAAGACATAACTGAAACCCTATCTCATACCCACACCAGCACAGTGACGAACTGTAGATAGCTGGGAGTTAAACTTATAAAGAGCAACGAGACCACGAAGCAATAAAACCATAGCAGACGCTATCCCCAGAGCCGAGGACATACCCTATTGCCGAATGGAACCTCAAGGCCATAACCATCACACTCTGCACATTGTTACAGTGCTTTCAACACAAAACTCAGACAGGGAAGGGTTTCATCCTTAGGACCCGAGCCCGAAGGCCGCTACAATAACCTGTAGGGTTTCGTTAGAAGCTTATATATCGCCCATCGCATGGAGGAGGTTCCACCACGTAGCAAACAAATACGTTAACGTATTATGGGTCGAGATGATATAGTTCAATTTGCAATTCAAATCATTTTACACCGATTCCAAATCATGTCATATATAAGTCAAACATATAGGATAGCAAATGATATATAATCATTGGCATATAGTGCATGCCTTACAATTGTATCGTCGAGAATCCCAAGCCTGGGGATTGTATAATCACTACAATGATACAAATAAAAGTTAGTCAACATCACATATGGTTTATTCCATAGCTTAATAGGGTGGATAATACTTTAACATATCTTAATTATAAATATTATCCATAGTAAGGGAAAACATTAGGACTATGCCAAAAATCAAGCTAATGCACAATTATATTGAAACCAGGGCATAAGTCAATGTCATTAGCATATGACTCTACACAAGATGTTGGTCAACTTCGACCTTGGAGTTTTCTCTATGGCCTAGTATGATAAATACAGCCATAAACACTATATAGAACATAAAGTTTGTCAATGTAAAGAATATTATGATTATTGCACAATCATTATATATATAAATTAATACCAAGCCATAGATTAATGCCATAGGCTTATTACATTTCTATGTTCATATAAGAACCAAGGTAGTCAACCTTCAAAGGAAAATGCCTCATCATTAATACTTGAAATATTACTAAGTCTTTAAGACAATAAATATATTGCCATTAAATACTATCATCAGAATTGCCATCAATTATATTGTTAACAGTAACAATATGAAAAATAAACCTCGATTATTAAGATGTTGAAATAGAGCTTCATCTACAGGTGTACATCGTAAAGATAGTTAAAATCAAGGCACCGTCAAGTAACATAAGTTAAACTCTAAGTGGACATTTGACTTCGACGCGTAGGATCATATTGAAACAACGCTAGAGGCGTCACCTTCTCAACTCGCATTATCAATGCATGAACAAAACAGTAGTCACCGGTGTTAAGTTGACAACAGGTCACATGATGCATAAACACTGTTACAGCCAGAAATTCTGATATCACAAATGTTTCATTTTAGTTACAACAGTAACATAGCATAATAATCATAAAAACATAATTATAACTGAGGCAATGTAAATCTTCGTAACACTTGACGATACTAGCTGATTAAGAAATATCATGACGATCATTAAGTTTTGAAGTATAAGGAGTATTGATGCTCACCAAGTTTAATATACAGTGATCCTTGCTTCACCGGCGCACCTGAGAAACAAAAGACGACGTATGCATTAGCTTGTAAGCTAAGTAAGCCAGTCAACTACGACTAGCTCTTCCCTTGCGGTTCAAAACAAACAATCATTAATTACAATCACCAAAATCAAAGTTTTAATAAAACCAAGTCTTTAAACAGTTTATGTTAGTTGTTTAAATTAAAATAATATCAGAAATACTACCTAATTAACATTTATTGTTACGAATACAAATTTTTAAATTTTTCAGAATTATCGGGTTCTGACATGTGGTATCAGAGCCAGGTTTCAGACACTAGGCCTGGATGTGACTCCACTAAACTTCCGTAAACAGCGATCATAAAAGAAGATTTTGTTTTATTTATAAAATACTAACATATATTTCGGTTTAATGTACAGTACAGAAAAATTCTCTTTTCTGAATTTTTCAGACAGATATGGAAAAACTGGGAGAATATGCTGAGGAGGAATCTCCCAATGCTGGGACAAGACAGATGTCAAAAGAACTAGAGGCAGAAGAAGAAATTGCTCACACCACTGAGCTGATGCAGACCATAAGAGGATTAAAGACAGAGATGGAAACGGTTAAGAAGGATAATGAAAGAATTCTAAAGACTCAGGAACAGCTAAATCAGCTATTGATAGAAAAATTTCAAACTGACGGAAGGAGCAAACCAGCTGACTCAGAAGAAGTTAATCATCCAAGAGGGTCAAAAAGGACAAAACCAACTAAATCTGACAGCAGTTCCTCATCTGAAGAAAGAAAAGGACAACCCAGTTATCACACTAGCAGTGACAGCAGTGAAGCTGAGATGCACAACCGAAGGAAAAAGTACAGGCCTTATGAAGAGATTTCCGGGGAGTTTAAGAAGATAAAGCCCCCAACTTTCAATGGAGAAACTGAAACTGGAGAAGAGGCAGAATCTTGGTTATCCGGGATGAGAAAATATTTTCAGATCTATAACTACTCAAATCAGTTAAAGGCAAGAATGGCCATCTACAACCTCTCGGGAAAGGCGGACATATGGTGGCAAGACCTGAAAAGGGTCAAAGGGATCAAAGAAAGAGAAGTTAATTGGAGTACCTTTAAAAGGTATTTCAAGAAGAAATTCCTGTCCGAGCAGTATTATGAAGAAAGGGCTAAAGAATTTTATGAACTAAAACTCGGATCTATGACGATGAAGGACTTAAACAGTAAATTTTTAAGTCTGTTGCGTTATGTACCATATTTTGTTGAAGAGAAACCAAAAATACAGCGGTTTCTTAGTTGCCTGCCTTATCATATCAAGGACAGAATTGAATATGACAACCCCAAAACACTGGAAGAAGCTATGCGCAAGGCAAACTTCTGTTACGAACAGAATAAAAAGAAAGAAGGAATAGCCAGTTGGAAAGCCAAAAAGAACAGCAATCTGATCGAGTACAAGAAAAAGGAATTTGTTCCCCATAAAAATTTCAAGAATGGCAAAAATGGGAACCACTTTAATAGTAAAAGTTTCCAAGGAAACAAAAATGGAGCTGTCAGCCATTCAAACAATTACAAAAACAGCAAAGAGACTCCTAATAACCATGGAAACTACATCAAAAATTTTGAGCGAAAAGAACCTGTTAAGTGCTGGGAATGTAATGGGCCACATTATGCTTCAGTCTGCCCAAACAGAAAGAAACAAGTCAGCAATATTCATACTGTTCAAGACGAAATGACAGTTGGAGATTTTGCAGGAACTATGCCCCGAATCAATGCAGCGTTGGAAAACCGCCAGGCTGACTACCAAACTTCCATGGTGGAGGTAGGAGGTATGATTAACAAAACCCCAGTTACTATATTAATAGATCCCGGTGCTAGTCTTAGTTATATTTCACCTCAGCTGGTAGAAAAATGTAATTTGACTGTTGAAAGGTTTGATAATTCTTGGTCTGTACAATTAGCTACTGGGGCTAAGAAGAAAGTAAACTGCTATGTAAAAGAATGCATCTTAAACATGACTGATTTTAGAACTACAGTTAAACTGAACGTTTTACCACTTGGCTCATATGACATACTTATCGGAATGGACTGGTTGGAACAACATAGGGTCGTTTTAAACTGTTTTGACAAAACTTTTAGGTGTATAAACAGTAGTGGACAGCCTGTAACTGTTAGGGGTATTCCTAGGAAAACAGTAGTTAGGCAAATTTCTGCATTACAACTTAAAAGAGCAGTCAGGAAAGGATGCAAGACCTATGCTGTAACTATTACAGACGAGACAAATAAATTTGAAAACAACCAGAAAACAGTAGAGAACATTCCTGTCGTCAATGAATTTATTGACGTTTTTCCTGAGGAAATTCCAGAATTGCCTCCCAAGAGAGAGCTTGACTTCACCATTGAGCTGGTACCAGGTGCTGTTCCCAGTTCAAAAGCCCCGTATCGTATGAATATCTTGGAGCTTAACGAGTTGAAAACTCAGTTGAAGGAGTTAATAGATAAGAACTATATCCGACCCAGTGTATCCCCTTGGGGAGCACCAGTGATTTTCGTTAAAAAGAAGGACGGAACTATGCGACTTTGCATAGATTATCGTCAACTAAACAAGATGACGATCAAAAACAGGTACCCGTTACCTCGTATTGATGATCTGTTTGATCAACTACGTGGCGCTACGGTATTCTCTAAGATCGATCTAAGATCGGGTTATCATCAGGTAAGAATTAAAGAAGAAGACATTTTCAAAACAGCCTTTAGAACCAGGTATGGACATTACGAATTTGTCGTAATGCCATTTGGACTTACTAATGCCCCAGCGGTTTTCATGTGCTTAATGAACAACATAATGCACAAGTACTTAGATAAATTTGTGGTTGTATTTATCGACGACATTTTAGTCTATTCTAAGAGCGAGGAGGAGCATAAGGAACACTTACGTATCGTTTTACAAGAACTAAGAGAACAACAACTTTTTGCGAAATTTAGCAAATGCGACTTCTTCAAAGATGAAATCCAGTACTTAGGACATGTAGTCACTAAGGAAGGGATTTCAGTGGATCCCGAAAAGATTCGGGCGATTGAAGAATGGCCAGTACCTAAAGATGTGACGGACGTTAGATCTTTCATGGGAATTACCGGTTACTACCGGAGGTTTATTGAAGGCTTTTCAAAAATAGCCAACCCAATCACTTCTTTGCAGAAGAAAGGCAAGAAGTTTGATTGGAATGCGAAATGTGAAGAAAGTTTCAAGAAACTTAAGACTTTATTGACGACTGCACCTATTCTTAGAATAGCGGACCCAAATAAAGATTTCATAGTTTGTACCGACGCTTGTAATGATGGCTTAGGCGGAGTGCTGACTCAAGAAGGACATGTCATTGCTTACGAATCTAGGAAGCTGAAAATCCATGAAAAGAATTATGCCACTTATGACCTAGAATTAGCTGCGGTAATTCATGCTTTAAAGATGTGGCGACACCACCTAATAGGCAGAAAATTTACCTTACTAACAGATAATAAAGGTCTGAAATACCTTTTAGACCAGCCAAATCTAAATGCAAGACAAGCCAGGTGGCTGGCATTCCTAAGTGAATACGATTTTGAAATTCAACATATAAAAGGGAAGGAGAATAAGGTGGCTGATGCCTTGAGTAGGAATGCAAAACTGAATTTTATATCAGCTAGCAGCACTTACACCTCTGATTTAAATGAACAGCTGGCTGAAGGGATAAAATTAGACGAAAATTATCAACATTTACAAATTACAGCCCAAGAACAGCCCACAGAAAGTTTGCTAAAAGGGTATAGTTTAAACGAAAACGGATTTTTGCTGTTTAAAGACAGGCTGTATATCCCTAATGCACCTACAGTTAAGCTGTTAATTTTAGACGAAATACATAAAACCCCTTATTCCGGGCACCCTGGCTATCAAAAGACTATCACTATGTTGAGAAAAGAATATTTTTGGCCTAACATGAAATCTGAAACTGCTGAATATTTAGCAAAATGTTTGGACTGCCAACAAGTAAAAACAGAACATCAACATCCAGCTGGATTGCTGCAACCTTTACCTATTCCTAGCTGGAAATGGGAAATAATTAGCCTGGATTTCATTACGGGTTTACCCAAAAACCAACATCAGAATGATTCAATTATGGTAGTGGTAGACAAATTAAGTAAATCAGCACATTTTATTCCTGTTAAAACCACATACAAGGCTGCAAACATAGCAGATATCTTTCTAAAACAGATTTTTCGGTTACACGGTATTCCAAAGGTTATTATATCAGACAGAGATCCTAAATTTACAGGAAATTTTTGGAGGTCCTTGTTCAAAGGATTAAACACTACTTTAAATTTCAGCACCTCTTTCCATCCTCAGACTGACGGACAAACGGAAAGAGTTAATCAAATATTAGAAGATCTGCTAAGGATGTATGTTAAAGATCAACCAGGTAAGTGGGAGGATTATTTACACTTAGCTGAATTTGCATACAATAACAGCTATCAATCATCAGCTAAGTTTAGTCCTTTTGAGGTTTTGTATGGACGAAAATGCAACACTCCTATCTCCTGGAGTAATCCAGTAGATAGATTAGTGTTAGGACCTGATTTATTGAAAGAAATGGAACAGATTGTGAAACAAGTGCAGGAAAACTTGAAGGTTGCCCAGGATCGGCAAAAGAGTCAAGCAGATTTGAAAAGAACTCCTAAAGAGTTCCAGGTAGGTGAACATGTGTTCATCAAGGTAAGACCAAAGAAAAGCTCCCTAAGGTTAGGAAGTTGTGCAAAATTAGCACCACGTTACTGTGGTCCATTTGAAATTTTAGCCAGAATTGGTCAAGTTGCTTATCAGTTAGCATTACCGCCAAATTTAAAAGTACACAATGTTTTTCATATCTCTGTTTTGAAAAAGTATATTCATGATGCTACTCATGTTATTGATTGGAACATTGTACAGGTAGAACCAGAAGGGGAAGTTCTGGTAGAACCGGATTGTATCCTCGGGAGGAGGGAAATTACTCTACGGAACCGGATAATTGGACAAGTGAAGGTGCAATGGAAGCACCTTAGTCCTGAAGAATCTACCTGGGAGCTGGAAAGTAAGATGCGGGAAGCATATCCCCATCTATTCCAGCAGGTAGCTGAAGAAGAAGAATAAGTAACATCGAGGACGATGTTACATTTTAAGGGGGTGTGTATGTCACATACCCCAATTTTATTAAAATAATATAATTATTTTTAATATTCCTGAGAACATTATGTTAAATTAAATGCTAAGTAGGAAGGGATGACTCAGCAGGGTCTCCAGAAATGGAATGTAAAATCTGAATAATTATTATTAATAAATAAATTATGGAGACAACAGCATGGGAGAGCTGTTAAAAGAGGTTACTGGTCTAACTGGTGGATGGAATTAGGTGGAGGGACAAAAGACAAGTGGCAGCATCCTCAAACACTTCCTGAGTTGCAGGTGGCAACTTCCCTATATTTTGGGGTCATGATTCCCCAAGAAAGTGGAATCTGAGCAGGTGGCTCATTAATGACAGTTAGCCCAACTAAGACCTAGGCAATCTTTTAAATACTACTCAATGAACTGAGCTGGGGGTTCAGCAATTGTTCTAGAGGGAGAATACATTCAGGTGAATGCTATTCAGGAGTCCCATTGAGGAAGTGGGAAAATAGTAAGGAAGTGTTTTGAGCAGGAAGTTGCAGTAACTTGGTTCCAGTGTAGCTGTTTTGGATGAGGGAATTATTGGCCGTACCTAGATTCCAGCCAGTTAGACCAGAGCAAGCTCGGGGGTCCTGAGAAGTGCTGTCTGGGCACTCTCCAGGAATTGGTAGGGAGGAACAGCCTCCCATTGCTGTTATTGTCTACCATAGTCACAGGTTCTGTCACTCTCCTGTTGATTGGTTTAATTTAAATTCATATGAGATATTCTAGCACAGCTATGTTTTGACTGTTTTCAACTTCAGTAGATCAGTCTCTGTACTTTCTTTTGTTATAAATTTCAGAAACGCAGATGTTATAAAGATTTCCTATTTTTATTTAAATAGAGTATTTATCATATACAGAACCTAGTTGTTACTGTTACAGTTAGCAATACCATGTTTATGCATATCTAGAAACTCTGTTATTTGTTAAATAATAGACAGAATTGTTAAACAAGTAGATATTCTAGATTTATAGCTATTAACAATCATAAGAACAAACCTAGATAAATCTTAGATTTACTTCAAGCTATTTTTCCTGTCAGAGAAAGCTACCTGTATATATATATATATATATTGCACATTTCAGTTAACTTTAGTTTCGTGTTATTCTCTTATCGAGTTAACAGTTAAACAACACTCATCTTAAGGAATTATTCTTACACAGAACACGTTGACAACTGTTGATTAAACTGAAGGGGCAACTGTGATAATAATTCATTGTTACCAGCTTCTACATCATATTAAACATTTACACAGTAGTCAAGTACAAACACAAATAACTGCAGATTATTATTTTTTCTTCTATCTAGTTTTAGAACACAGTAGACATGCCATTTTAATAGAAATAACAGAAGTAGTTTTAAAACAAATCTAACATATTAATACAACAGAGAAACAGTCGACGAACACAACCATCATTGGCTGTTACAAACCATCTTAAGTTTACACAGTAATAATATTTATTCATTACAAATATTCTTCCTTAGGTAGTCCACAAACCCTACATGGCCGTAGCCTTATATTATTTCTTTGATAGACTGAAAAACAATTGCAGAGAATGCTTTTTATGACAGACAGAACCTACAGCATCTTAACACACATTTCTACGTATATATTATTCTATTCATAGTTTTATTTAATAATTATATAGATTCAAAATAAATTGTTACAACTCGTACCAGTCACCACCGAGTTAACAATATCACACTTATGCATTGAACACAGAACAAAACCCCCAATTCGCCAGAACAACCATATGAATATAACTATTACAAGTACAGTCTCTAAACTTTCCTATGTTCTATTTTAACTTTTCCAATAGAATAAAAACGCAGAGAGATAACTTAGGGTTTCATTTATAAACAGAGTTATCATCCATTGCACGCATTGAAGATTACATCTATCCATACATCCCAAACACATGCTAATAAATTATCAAAACATAAACACGACCATACCAGGCCCAGGGTATATATTAAGCATAAATATCATATGGCGAGGTTAAAAACCTCATGCTCAGCCATTACAATTTACAACAACCGAAACCCTGGCCTCATAAGTCTTGGCCGTGAATGGCTTTCCATAACTTAACAGGGTTCCAAACCCCAATTTCATTTCAAACAAAACAACTTCAAACATATGACCGCACCTACAAACATCAGGTCGATAATGACCTCAACACACAGGAGTTGCCCCTGAAACACAACCCTAACCACTAAAACCAGCAAAGGAAGAGGTAGCCGTGGATAACCAGGCTTACCCGGAGGAGCCTGCGTGGGTGACCAAGTCCTGTACACCTTCAGAGCCGCGTGACCTGCACATTCAAAACTGAAAGATGTTAATACACTGTGTATGCCGAGAGTTTTAAATAATCGTATATCTACACTGCTTGCAAAACAGAAATTGCGAAAATGGTTATTTATTACCTGAGCAGTGTAGCCGTGGATATTCTGGAAGCCACCGGTGGGAGCAGACACTGAAACCCCATCACCTCGTCGGTTGAAAGAGCAAGGAACACCCTCAAACTCTTCCAATGACGGCCACGACAGACAAACCTTGCAGACAGAAACCTCAAACTGGAGCTTAATCAGTCGAGAAGCAAACTCAAAGCCCAATGGCATCAACCCTCTCATAACCTAAAAGACATAACTGAAACCCTATCTCATACCCACACCAGCACAGTGACGAACTGTAGATAGCTGGGAGTTAAACTTATAAAGAGCAACGAGACCACGAAGCAATAAAACCATAGCAGACGCTATCCCCAGAGCCGAGGACATACCCTATTGCCGAATGGAACCTCAAGGCCATAACCATCACACTCTGCACATTGTTACAGTGCTTTCAACACAAAACTCAGACAGGGAAGGGTTTCATCCTTAGGACCCGAGCCCGAAGGCCGCTACAATAACCTGTAGGGTTTCGTTAGAAGCTTATATATCGCCCATCGCATGGAGGAGGTTCCACCACGTAGCAAACAAATACGTTAACGTATTATGGGTCGAGATGATATAGTTCAATTTGCAATTCAAATCATTTTACACCGATTCCAAATCATGTCATATATAAGTCAAACATATAGGATAGCAAATGATATATAATCATTGGCATATAGTGCATGCCTTACAATTGTATCGTCGAGAATCCCAAGCCTGGGGATTGTATAATCACTACAATGATACAAATAAAAGTTAGTCAACATCACATATGGTTTATTCCATAACTTAATAGGGTGGATAATACTTTAACATATCTTAATTATAAATATTATCCATAGTAAGGGAAAACATTAGGACTATGCCAAAAATCAAGCTAATGCACAATTATATTGAAACCAGGGCATAAGTCAATGTCATTAGCATATGACTCTACACAAGATGTTGGTCAACTTCGACCTTGGAGTTTTCTCTATGGCCTAGTATGATAAATACAGCCATAAACACTATATAGAACATAAAGTTTGTCAATGTAAAGAATATTATGATTATTGCACAATCATTATATATATAAATTAATACCAAGCCATAGATTAATGCCATAGGCTTATTACATTTCTATGTTCATATAAGAACCAAGGTAGTCAACCTTCAAAGGAAAATGCCTCATCATTAATACTTGAAATATTACTAAGTCTTTAAGACAATAAATATATTGCCATTAAATACTATCATCAGAATTGCCATCAATTATATTGTTAACAGTAACAATATGAAAAATAAACCTCGATTATTAAGATGTTGAAATAGAGCTTCATCTACAGGTGTACATCGTAAAGATAGTTAAAATCAAGGCACCGTCAAGTAACATAAGTTAAACTCTAAGTGGACATTTGACTTCGACGCGTAGGATCATATTGAAACAACGCTAGAGGCGTCACCTTCTCAACTCGCATTATCAATGCATGAACAAAACAGTAGTCACCGGTGTTAAGTTGACAACAGGTCACATGATGCATAAACACTGTTACAGCCAGAAATTCTGATATCACAAATGTTTCATTTTAGTTACAACAGTAACATAGCATAATAATCATAAAAACATAATTATAACTGAGGCAATGTAAATCTTCGTAACACTTGACGATACTAGCTGATTAAGAAATATCATGACGATCATTAAGTTTTGAAGTATAAGGAGTATTGATGCTCACCAAGTTTAATATACAGTGATCCTTGCTTCACCGGCGCACCTGAGAAACAAAAGACGACGTATGCATTAGCTTGTAAGCTAAGTAAGCCAGTCAACTACGACTAGCTCTTCCCTTGCGGTTCAAAACAAACAATCATTAATTACAATCACCAAAATCAAAGTTTTAATAAAACCAAGTCTTTAAACAGTTTATGTTAGTTGTTTAAATTAAAATAATATCAGAAATACTACCTAATTAACATTTATTGTTACGAATAAAATTTTTTAAATTTTTCAGAATTATCGGGTTCTGACATTTCTAGAGAAGTCATGTATAAACAATACATAATATAAATAATCACTTAGAGAAGGGGATGACACGGGACCACATACATCAGAATGTATTCAATATAAAATCCCTTTAGATCTTGTAGACTTCTAGAGAAACTCCTTTTAACATTTTTCCCAAGTGCACAACCCCTTCATACACTATCATGCTCAAAATAAAATACGGGCATACCTTTCACCATTTGTTGTAATCCAGGTAGTGCTTTGTATTGGAGGTGACCAAGCCTCCTATTCTGGACTGATGATGTTGTGAACCATATCTTGAATGTACTTCCTGGGTACCTTGTAGAGACCTCCTTCTCTAACTCCAACCACTGCTGCATATTTCATTTTTTTGTTCTTGGCCATAATAGTGCTTGATTATCCATGAAGATAGCTCGAAATCCCTTATCTTCAAGAACTGAAACTGATAGGATGTTCTTCTTCAATCCTAGAACACAAATCATGTCCTCCACATGTAAACTATCTCTTGAACTCAGCTGGAAGGAGATGGATCCAACTCCTTGTATCAAATAGGTTGTGTTTTCTCCCAACTCTACCTTGCATGCAAACTTTTTATCCTTGAGATTGGCCATCACACTCTTATAACTAGTCATATGTTTGGATGTGCCACTGTCAACCAACCATGTGTCCTCACTTGTGAGGACGGATCTGGAAAGTGCTGAGACTAGGTGATACTCCCTCCTTGTCTCCTTTTCTTCGGGTGCATTCTTCTGAGTATTTTCATCTTCTATAGCTATAGAAGCATGGAACCTTCATTTTCCCTTTTTATTTTCTTTGCACTCCCTTGGATAATGGCCCTTCTTGACACAGTTGTAGCATCTAAACTTCGACTTTTCAAAGTCATTTTTGTATACCTTCTTTTTTGAATGGGAAAACTTCTTTTGAGATAAGTTCTTCTTGCCTTTCTTCATCCTTGCCATGAGGGAATGGTTTTCTTCTTTGATGCAAACTGACTTTCTCTAGATTCACCCCTCCTCTTGGAGGAAATCGTGCTACAAAATTTTGAACTTAGGTTGTACCTCTTGGCCATTTACCACATCCAAGAAGGTCTCCCGTGAGGATGGGAGACCATCAATATCGGTTTGGAGAATATCAACTTCATCCACCACTACTCCAATACTAGCAAGATGATCTCTTACCTGAGAGATATTGGTGAAGAAGGAGGCCACTGTCTCATCCTTCTCCATATTTAGGTTACATTTATTATTCTTCAATGCCCTCTTTTGAATCGAGGTATTCTTCTCATATAGGTTTGTCAATGTATCAAAAAAAAATATTTCGGTCTTCAACGGAGTGATCACAAACATCAAATTGTCCTTTACCAAATCATAGATGATCCATTTGGATTTAGCTTGGTTCTTCTTGAATTTGATGCAACTTGCATTAAATGTAGGCTCCTCCACCGTAGTGGATATGTAGCCATCCAAGTCATGTTCGTCCAAGATATTCAACACCCTCACCTTCCAAGTTTTGAAATTTGAAGTGCCCTCAAGAGCATCCGGTTGAACATAGATCAATGCCATGGCTCTCAAGTATTGTGCTCAACTCCTCAAGATCTACGTAGGCTCAAGTTTGCTTGAAAAATATTATCTCCTTCACACCCTGAGCTATGAGACCATGTTAATTTTTGAGAAAAATGATGAGATTTAAACTTTAAAACTTAAGTGAGGAAATACTAAATACTTGAATCAATGAACCATTCAATCATATGAAATAGTCAACCATAACACAAGGTGTACCCTTAGGAAAAACCTAAAAAACAATGAGGATGTAAAACCCCAACAAATATTCAGAGTATAATTATGATAGATATCAGAGAATGTATTTTACATCAAGCACCCTGGGTGCAATTGTAGAGAAAGAGAAAGATAAAGAAGAGAGACTCAGAATAATATCATGCACAAATAGAAACACTTTGCCTTCAAGGGAGAAGATAATTCACTTCACATTGAATTCATCAATCCTGTATAAAATATTTATATAGTATTCACATGCATCGGCTTCTATTTTTATCTTTTGAATTCATAATGAACTCACCCTCCATCTGGATGTTTCAATAAGGTGGGGTTGTTAAAAAAAACCCAGTCGACAGGGGTTCCTCACTCTGTCGACATCCAAACATCCGCGA
Source organism: Larix kaempferi (assembly GCA_027924585.1). Taxonomy (NCBI): domain Eukaryota; kingdom Viridiplantae; phylum Streptophyta; class Pinopsida; order Pinales; family Pinaceae; genus Larix; species Larix kaempferi. Next base: position 11,176,184 of record BSBM01000143.1, read on the forward strand.
TCTACCTGAGCACCGGCCCATATAGGTTTTACCCTGTCCAGCAACACCTGCAGAGCAGATGAAGTCTCACCCTAGATGTTCGAGGGAGAGTTGACGGAACCATGTTTCCGCTGAATGAAGGAGGACAATGTGCATCAACTTATTGATTTAGCGCATCATTATGCAACAGATCTAACTATTCATCTTATGCATTAAACAGAATCGCGTCATCATTCAACAGATCTCATCATTAACAGAACCATCAATGCGCAATAGATCTAACAGTAAAACATTAAATAAAGCAAGGAAACATCACATCATTCACAGATTCATATCACATATTGCATTCATAACATGAAACATGAAAAGACACAATGATTCTGCTCAAACTCCGTCATGTCATATTAATCTTCGTAACAAAAGACACATACATCAGCACAGTTCCTCTGTCACATACCCAGATTCATAAGACCAAAACATGCGCAATTATTCTCTTATCATCGATGCTATCTCTTGATATCCTAACACTTGCAATGCTATATCTATTTATAGGCTTGTGCCTTTACATTCATGGTCCACTTAGGCAACCACCTAACTGCTTTCTAACAAGATTTACAACAAAATGACCCTTAACCTGCACAATGCGGTCCAAAATGACCAAAAATACATAAAATAATATTATCTCCAACTTGTGCGCGGTTTTCTTCCTTGCGCGACATCTTTGACCTTGCACAACATCCACGATGCTGCGCAGCTAACTCATCCAAACCTACCTTACAACAGGCCCCCAACACAATCTTGTGGCTCGCCCTCGAGCCACATCAGCTGGACATGGTGTATTCGTTGATATTCAACCTAAAATCTTCGTACTGCTGACTAATCTCCTTGACTTGCTCCTTGATAGTCGCAGCGATCTCCTGGCTCTCTGTCAAGTCTTGCGCTAATGGGTACTCAACCAGTTTGTCAGCAACTTTCTTCTTACCTTCCTACATGTCCTGCAGTGTAGAAACTGCCTTGACAGAAAACTGCATTCCAATCTCTTGGAACTCATCTAACTACGTAGTATGCTTTTGATGGCGTTCCTATGCCTTTGCAACACGTTGCTATAACTCCTTCAGCTCTGCAGCTTTGGTGACCTGAACAACCAGTGGCAGTGTTATGATCGACATCTTCAGTGTTTCCAACTGCCCTTCCGCCTCCTGTCGTAGTTTAGTAAGTTTCTCTAATTATGCATCCTAGATGACGCTGACCAAAAATTGTGCAGTCTCTGCAGTGATTTTTGTCGCTTCTTACTCCAACTCTCCTAGCTGAGTCGCCAACTCCTCCATGGCGCTTTTTCTTTCTACTACCTGCTCCTGTGGTGTGCCTGGTTGTATAAGAGTTGTTAAGTCAGCATTGTCGCGCTGGAACTGGGAAATGAAAGCCCCAAGCTGCTATGCTCGCTCGACTGGATCCAACTGCACGGTGGGCTCCAATACATACTGACAAGCTTCAGAAACTGCCTCTTCCAACCGTACGTTGTTGTCCCAAAGGTTGGATTTCTCCATCGTCAAGCGGTCCTACTCCTTTTTTATCTCCTCAATTGCACTAGCATTTTCCACAATCAACTGCTCTAGCGTGTTCTCCAACTCTTCTACCAATTCCCACGCTGCTACCCGCTTTCCCCTTTAATTCTTCTACCTCTTTCTGGGCCACTGTCGCTGCCTCCTATGATCGCAAGAACTGACCGCTGATACTTATCTCCTTATCTGCCAACTTCTGATTGGAAACACTCGACAAGTTCACCAATGTCTGCATGGAAAACCCATTGATGTCGATCGACACATTTTGCGACTGCTGTATGGAAGTATTAAGAGTCGCATCGTTGGTCTCAATCGCAATAGCTGGAATTTGCACATTCTGAACCCGCGTCCTAGTGATGATTGAGCCAAAGTTCTGCACAGTCGACACCTTTGGTTCTTTCTTCAAAACAACATCAACTAAAGAATCCAGTCGAGTTTTAACCTCGCTGAAACCTTCTGTCACATACTTCTTCATTTCATCAGTTGCCGCAACCGTGGCATTTGCGACGGCCTCAATAAGTCAGTTCAACCGCGTTTCCATTCCTATGGCTGCGCCACTTGTCATACCCTGCTCATAACGCCGCTTCGTTCTAGCCTCCTCAAACTAGTGCTCTGCTTCCTCATCTGTGGGTGTTTGCGACGACTCTTGGTCTGAAAGCGGGTCCATCATTTGTACTGGATCAGATGGTGCATCTGCTAGGAGACCCTTCTTGACTTCATCCATACTGATTGGTTCCCTCCATTCAACGGGCCAATCATCAATGATGTCATCCAGGTCTTCATCAGTCAACTTATATGGTGTCGGCAACCACTGTTACTCTGGGTCGTGCTGTGCTTGGACATGAATGGCGTGTGTTCCAATCACGATACGGGAAATCCATTCCTATTTTGTGACTGTTACTTGAGACAATTGCGGAACCTTCATGGTCGCCACCTGCAGCGCCTCCCGGTAGAGCCAGAACTACGATGTGCAGTCCTTAAGCCTCTCAACCTCCCGTGCCTCCCACACCCACCAGAGGTTCTGGTAGCGTGCACCCTTACACACCTTGACTGCATCTACGTCCATCCCTTGATAATCTTCGGGCTCCATCCAAGCCACAAGCACGATCAAAATCAACAACCAACTATATACAAATGACCACTTCCCCGCCTGGACAACCACCACATCCTCTGTCAACTGGTTCAACAAAAACAACGACCAGTTCATTTGGACCCCTTGCGCACACATCTCATTGCATGCAATGACCTTTGAGTTTCCTTGGTTGGGTCGGGTATTTAGGACTACTTTACTAGCCAAGATCCATGCCCCGATGTGCACCACATGATCATTGATGTTGTCGATGCAGTATGCCTGACCATCACACTGTAAATCATAGCGCGTCCGCAACCTCGTCGCAAGCTTCTTATCATTATTTTTCCCTTGGAAACACTGCGAGGGGTTTTCCCATCCTTAGGAAACCCCATGATTTTTGATATAAGGTCGACCGTGACTGTGACCAGTGTGTCTAGCCATAAAATACCGCCATGGAAACAGGACAAAAGTTGCTTTAAGCGGGCATTTTCCTTAGTCAACCACCCAAAATGCGGCATGTGTATAAACTGCAACAGTCCGACCTTATCCAACCCGCGCGCCCAATCCCTATTGTAACTACTGCAACTACTAATGCACTCAAAAACATTGAACAAACTGCAAACAAATATCAATAAGGATATAGACTAATACTGAGCACTGCTTTAGGATAGTAGGCACTTTTATCCGGATCCTTCACACCTGGCTAGACCTCATTAGATTTCTCCAATGAATTCAATGCAATGGCACCAAGATTTGTTGTGGAAATACAGAAGATTCTGGTGCACTACCGAAAGCAGCTGCTCAAAATATTCGATCTATGGCTTTGACACCATGTGAAATTCTAAGTAACAGCAGATCTAAAGAGATGAGGATATCTCACAAAGAAAGAATGAGCAAAAAAATTGAATAAGAGTGAAAATTACAGGAAAAAGAGCAGAAGAATAATAATGCAGCAGAACTCAGATAGGAGTAGAATAATGTCACATGTTCCAATAATAAGTATAATAAACAATGATGCTACAATGGAGAGAATTCAAATCATGCAGGAGAATTCAAACCTCAGTTGGTCTAGCAAAAGGATTGTCACTACTAGAGTGCTCCAGAAGACTCAAAGTCAACTGAACTAAACTTAAACTCGACTAAATGAAGTCACAATCAGTTAACTGACTAAGGAGGGAGCAATAGTGATTTGGTCATGCATGCCAGTTGGAAAAGGGTGCATGAGGCCACAATTAGTGGCATCCAGAGCTCTAACCCCCCACAAGATTCAGATAAATCGGGTGGAATGCACTGGAACACTCAGTAGATTCCTATAAAATAGGGAACTGACTGAAGTATGTTAAATTTTGAGCATTAATTCACAATACTCTAGGATCTTTACTGAGAGAATAACATGTACAGTATATCAATGCATATCAATCATAACAAGCGTGTCAATCATCACAAGAAGCAAAAGCATGAGAGACAAGAGACACAGAGTTTCCGTGTGGAAAACCCTAAGGTGAAAAACCCCACAACTTCCTCAGAGATAGAGAGAGCAATGGCTCAACCAAAGTAAAACCAAAATACACAGAGATAGTCTCCTAGTAGCAAATGATCCTCCTCTTCACATGTGCACCACTTTTCGAGTGAAGGAAGAATGAGTTTCTGAGTGATCCAAATAGAGATCGGGAGATCTCTATTTATACTTGTCCCGACTACCCAATAAACTTATGGGGCCGACTTGTCTAGCTTCGCACAATAACCTCATATTACATTAATCTGGGTCGACCCCTTACAAGGTGGTCTAATAACCCATCGGCAAGTTAACACACTTATGACACTTGTCAATACAAATGACAACACTTCCGTATAGAGGAATAATACATCTCTATAGGAGTACAATAAATATATAAATGAAATACATTCCGAAGTTACATATACATCAACACTCCCTCTTAACTAGGAAGGTATTTCTCGACACAAATCATATAGCAAAAGTCTTCTTCTCTAGATCATCATTAGCGAATCATCATCCTCGAATCATCGTCATCGTCACTGCTGCTGCTATCTCGATCAATCTCTGAATCTACTCGTCATAGAAATTTCTACAGAGCCAGTCTTTTTTCATACTGGATGTAGGCCCACCACCTGCAGGTCTTCATCATCACTGGCCATACTGTCGAATCCTCAGGACTTATTACGTGCGTCAAAAAACCTGGCGGTAGCATCCCGAGCTATTACGAGCACACAGCTCTGCCTGTCGGATCTCCTAAGAGCACATTACATGTGACCCATCACAAAACTTGGCTGAAGCATCCCAAGCTGTTACGAGCACACAGCTCTACCTGTCGGATATCCCAGGATCACATTACATGTGATCTCACCACAAAACCTAGTTGAAGCATCTGAGGCCTTTTTCATCCTATCCAGATCTCCCAGGATCAAATTACATGTGGTCATGGCAAAACCTGGTTGAAGCATCTGAGGCCTTTTTCATCCTGTCCAGATCTCCCAAGAGAAAATTATATGCCATAGGAAAAAACCTCGAAAGAGCATCCCAGGATGTTACGGGTACACAACTCCGACCTGAAGGATCTTCCAGGTCGCTATTATATGTCTTCCTAGAGCAATGTCTCGAAAGAGCATCCCAAGCTGTTACGGGTACACAACTCCGACCTATAGGATCTCCTAGACATGCTCATCTGCACAACCTATTCCACGTCCATAGAGTATCATCCTGATGCTCACCATACATCATCCTGATGTACACATGATCATCCTGATCATCATCTCTGCATTGTCCTGATGCATGTCATCTGGAGAAGCTCGTCATCCACGATCATCCTGATCATACAATGCATCTACCTGATGCATACCAAGTATCTACCTAATACATATCACCATACATAGTGTATCCACCTGATACATACATAGATACATGATCCACACAATGTATCTACCTGATACATATCAACATACATGATCTACCTGATCATACAATGTATCCACCTGATACATATACATATACATGATCCAAGCATCCAACATGATGCATACATACATAAATGATCCAACTGATCATATCCAACATCCAACATGATGCGTATATACATAAATGATCCAACTGATCATATAGAGCAGAAAATAGAACATCATCCTGATCCTCATCATCCAGCGCTTACATCCACAGCCATGTGAAGGATCCCCCTTCCACCATGCTAGGAATGGCTACAGCAAATGTCTCCATCACTTCTTCCTTGAAGTGTCGTCGATCCGAAGAACACCAAGCCTCTCTCTGAAGTACTCGAACTTCACTCTGGCTAGTGGCTTCATCAACACATCTGCAATCTAATCATCTGTCGCAACATACTTGAGCTTCACTGCTCCCCTCTGCACCATATCCCTAATATAGTGATATTTGATCTCTATGTGTTTCGACCTGTCATGGAACACCGGGTTCTCAGACAGCTTCACACAACTCTGGTTGTCACAGAACATACCAGTAGCCTCCAATGGTAGATCAAATAACTTAGACAGTAGCTTCCTCAGCCATATTGCCTCACAACTAGCTGAACAGGCTGCAACATACTCTGCCTCGGCTGTACTTAGTGCTACGCAGGACTGCTTCCTTCTAAACCAAGAGATCATAATTGATCCCATACTGAAGCAGCACCCAGAAGTGCTCTTCCTATCTGCAGCACTGCTTGCCCAATCTGAATCAACATAACCTTGTAGGTTAAACTTTTGATTCACATCATACTTGAGCCCATAGTCAACTATACCCTTTAGGTACCTCAGAATATGCTTTACAATAGCTAGGTGAATAATCCTCGGATCCATCAGGAACTGGCTTAATGTGTTCACCGCAAAGAAAATATCTGGTCTCATGTTCATCAGGTACATCAAGGACCCAATCATTTGATGATACATAGAGACATCCACCGGCTTAGATGAAGCATCACAAAGAAACTTCAGATTTGATGCCATAGGTGTGGCCATGGCCTTGCAATCCATCATCCCGAACCTCTTCAGGATATCTACAGTATACTTCCCTTGTCCAAGGAAGATCCCATCTGCACTCTGCCACACCTCCATACCTAGAAAATAGTGCATCATCCCCAAGTCCTTCATATTGAACTCGGCAGCAAGCTTCCTCTTTGTATCAGCAATCAATCTGTCATCTCCTGTTACAAATAGGTCATCCACATACAGGAGTAGAATCACAGGATTCCCTTCCTCAACCTTGTAGTAAAGGTTGGAATCCGCTTTACTCTTGGTAAAGCCCAAACTAGACAGGAAACTGTCCATCCTACCATACCAAGTTCTGAGATCTTGCTTCAACCCATACATGGCTTTCTTCAATCTCCACACATGTGACTCCCTGTCATGTGTTTCAAAACCGAGTGGCTGCTCCACATATACTTCCTCTTCGACTACACCATTCAAGAAAGCACTCTTGACATCCATCTGTTGTATCTTCCATTTCATTGATGCAGCCAGGGAAAGTACTGATCTGATGGAAGTGTACCTAGCTACAGGAGCAAAAGTTTCTTCATAGTCTATTCCCTCTTTCTGAGAGAAGCCACAAGCTATGAATCTTACCTTGTATTTCTCTATGCTACCATCTGCATCATGCTTGATCTTGTAGATCCATTTGGAAGTCACAACAGACTTCCCTTCATGTCTTGGGACAACATCCCAAACATCGTTCTTCATTATTGATTGGTATTCCTTGACCATGGCATCCTTCCATTCTTTCTTTTCTGCTTCTTCTTCGTAATTGGAAGGTTCTTTGTTCATGATATCACAGAGTAAAGCAAGATAGCTGGTGTGAGATCTAGTTCTCTTCTTTGCTCTGTGTTCTTCTTCTGGAATGCCAAATCTTTCTGCATCTTGAATGAGCTCTCTAGCCCATGCAGGTTTCCTCTTGTGAGAGTTGTCCTCACATGGTGGATCTACAGGTTGTTGCAGATCTTCAATTTCACGATCAACATTTAGAATTTCTTCAGTCATGGTAGTGTCTTGAAATCTAGTTTCCTTGGGTTCTTCATAATATTCAACAGGTTCCTTCCTTGATTTGATGAATGCTGAGTTTTCATCAAACGTTACATCCCTGTTGACATCAATCTTCTTGAACCTTGGAAAGTATATTCTGTAAGCCTTCGAGCTTTCACTATAACCCACAAAGATACCCTTCTTTCCTGAAGGATCCAGCTTGGTCCTCTTTTCCTTTGGTACATGTGTATACACTGGACAACCAAATATTCTAAGAAGGCTGACCTCAGGTTTCTTACCAGAGAAGACCTCTTCTGGTGTCTTGTTGTCCAATATCTTGTGGGGTGTTCTATTCTGCACATATACAGCTGTCCTAGCTTCTTCTGCCCATAGATGCATTGGTAGATCCTGGTCATGTAGCATTGCCCTTGCTGCTTCCATAATTGTTCGATTCTTTCTTTCTGCAACTCCATTCTGTTGTGGATTGTAAGGAGCAGTCAACTCCCTCTTAATCCCTGAATCACTGCATAACTTCTTGAAGTCACCTGAAGTGAATTCTCCACCATTGTCGGATCTGAATGTCTTGATCTTCTTATCAGTTTGGTTCTCCATCAAGGTTTTGAATTCCTTGAACTTATCAAACACTTCATCTTTGTTCTTCAAGAAGTAGACCCATGTCTTCCTGGAAAAGTCATCAATGAAAGATACATAGTAAACATACCCACTCAGAGAACTGGATGACATCAGACCACATACATCGGAGTGGATAATTTCCAAGATATCTTTTGCCTTGCTTTCACTACTTGGAAATGCTTTATTTATGCTCTTTCCTTTTGCACATCCTTTGCAAACATCTTCATGTTTGGTCTTGATTTCAGAAAGACCCTCTATAACCTTACTTGCAATTGGAAGTGCCCTATAGTGCATATGAGCAAGTCTTCTATGCCAAAGTTCACTTGGATCCATGGATTCATGCACCATGGCATGTTCAGGTCATCCCTTTAGTTTATACAATCCTCCCTCTTGCTTTCCAATCACTACTGCATCATCTATGGTCTTTCCCTTTTGCCACATTAGAACTTGGCCATCCACAAATGCAACCCTCATACCTTTTGCATCCAATGTGGATTAGGAGAGAAGGTTCTTCTTGAGCCCAGGTACATACAAAACATCTTTCATCTTCAAATACTTCCCAAAGTCTAAATTGTAGGAGGCCTCACCACTTCCTTTGATAGGGTATTGGTAGTCATCCCCAATTTTCACCTTGTGGGGTGACTCATGTTCACATAGATTAGCAAAGGATTCTTTAAACATAGTCATGTGTTTTGAATCCCCACTGTCAATAAGCCAATCATTAGAACCATGAGAGATAGTACCTGTGAGAGCAGAGATTAGAACATACTCTTCTTTGCTTGATGAGTCATTATCACCACTTTCTACTCTAGCCTTCTTCTTGGGAGGTTCATCATCCTCGGCAACATGAGCATGGTACCTTCTTTTGCTGCTCTTCTTCTTCTTGTTGAATTTGTTGTTCTTGTTCTTGTTCTTGGGACAATTTATGGCAATATGTCCCTTTTCATTACAGGTGAAGCATATTCTCCTTTCTTTATGGTGATGTGAGGATTTCTTGAAGTGAGATGGCTCTCTCTTGGACTTCCCTTTCTTGGTGTGAGCTTTGAGAGCTTGATCTTCATTCCCCATCTTTTCTTCTCGTGCCACAAGCCTTGCTTCTTCTTGTGAACATTCTTCCCATAGTCTGTTGAAGGATACCAACTTCTTTCTTGCACAGATTCCTTGGATAAAGGAGTCCCATGACCTAGGTAGGCCATTCAGAGTGGTCATGACAACTTCACCATTCTCCACCATTTCCTCCACTGCTTCTAGTTGTTCCTTGATCTGGGAGACCCTATAAAAATAAGATTGAATGGATTCTCCATTCTGAAGTTTTACCCCTTTCAATTGGGTCCGCAAAGTCATCTTTCGATTTATGTTCTTCCCTTCAAATAGCTTGGATAGTGAATCAAACATCTCTTTGGGTGTCTTCAAAGATGACACATGGGGGATGAGATGGTCCTTGATAGAATCAACAATGATTCTCTATGCCTTGACCAAGTTCTTCTTATGCAATATCTTAGCCTCTTCATCTTCTGGGATAGGGATGTCTTCTTTTACATATGAGTCCAACTCATTTTCTTCCAGGATGAACCCAATCCTATACTTCCAGGCTCGGAAGTTATCAGCCCTTTCAAGCTTATCCTCAAGATTGGTGTGGTTAGACATCCTAAAGAGTACTTCAAATGGAAATAGAAAAGATTTAGGTCTTACCACTTGAGTTGCTGAAAACTAGATCTGGTCTCGGATTAGGGTTTGTCAGAGAAACCCTAAAAATTCAAAATGTGAATTTCAACTTTCTAAAAGGATAGAAAGATGCGCCTTGATGAGTTGATCATCCTGGTGTATTCAGAAATTGAGATCTGCAAAGCTTCACCCTTCAGAAATGCCTTTTTTGTCTTCCTGGGTTCATTGAGGAGGACCCTGAATTAGGGTTTGAGTTTCCCGGAGATCTACCCAGCCAAAAATCTCGATCCAAAGCTCTAAACTTCGATTTTTGCAAGGAGCTTCCAGCTATGTCTTTAGATTCCAAAAACTCCTATTATTGTGGAAACCCTAATTTTCAGGGCCAAATCTGAAAATGCTCAGAATTAAATTCTGATTGGACAGATAGATTCTCCTTGATGAGTAGAGTCAATCTACTATACTGCTTTTCCAAAATCTGTGGAGAGAAACCCAATAAACAAGTAACCCTAGTTTCCGTCACTCCACAATGTCTTCTTCTCAGGTTAGCTCTGAAACCATGTTAAATTTTGAGCATTAATTCACAATACTCTAGGATATTTACTGAGAGAATAACATGTATAGTATATCAATGCATATCAATCATAACAAGCATGTCAATCATCACAAGAAGGAAAATCATGAGAGACAAGAGACACAGAGTTTCCGTGGGAAAAACCCTAAGGTGAAAAACCCCACAACTTCCTTAGAGATAGAGAGAGAAATGGTTCAACCAAAGTACAACCAAAATACATACAGATAGTCTCCTAGTAGCAGATGATCCTCCTCCTCACATGTGCGCCACTTTCCGAGTGAAGGAAGAATGAGTTTCTGAGTGATCCAAATAGAGATTGGGAGATCTCTATTTATACTTGTCCTGACTGCCTAATAAACTTATGGGACCGACTTGTCTAGCTTAGCACAATAACCTCATATTACATTAATCCGGGCCGACCCCTTACAAGGTGGTCTAATAACCCATCGACAAATTAATATGCTTGCGACACTTGTCAATACAAATGATGACACTTCCGTATAGAGGAATAATACATCTTTATAGGAGTACAATAAATATATAAATGAAATACATTCCGAAGTTACATATACATCAACAAAGTAGTCCTAAAATGATGCATGAAGGGCTCAGAAGGTGGTAGATGGATCCTTGATGACATCTGCACACCACTAGGGGTAAAATGACCTCATCAACAAATAGGAAAAATAAATAATGCTAGGTAGGACAAGCATGGAGTATTGAAATATCCTAACAATTCCTTTCCCCTTTTAGTTGGTCAAACAAGTCATCAATTATGGGTAGAGGATATTCATTATTCACTGTAACTTTACTTAATTTCCTAAATTCAATACACAATCTCAATATTCCATCTTTCTTCTTTACAAAGAGTACTAGTGATCCCTAGGGGGACACACTTGTCGTATGTACCCCTTCTTCAAACAACGTCCAAGATTCATTTGTAACTCTTTCAATTCAGGCGTACTCATTCTATATGGTATTTTGGAAACTGGGGCAGCTCCGAGCACCAAATTAATAGAAAAATCAATATCTCTTTTTGGTGGTAATCCAGGTAATTTTTCAAACACATTTGCATATTATTGTAACATTGGATAATCTTCCAAGTTGGGGACCTTATCCCTTTTTGGTTCCTCTACATGATCTACATACAACTGACACCCTTTTCTCAAACATATTTTTAACTACACAACTGAAACTGGCCTTATAGAAATTGTCTTGGAATGCCTTTCACTATCTTATGCTTTCCTTCTTCATCAACACAAGTGAGAGATTGTTATGGAAATCTAACATGGCATGATGTGCATCCAACTAGTCTATTCCAATAAGTACATCATAAGGACCAAGAGGTATTATGTTCAAATCTACAAATGTATGGAGTTCATTCATGTCCAAGGAACAATTTTTTACTATTTCATTGATTCTTCTTTTGGTTCTCGTAGCCAACTATAACAACCATGAATTACCTTGCTTTATTTTCTTTAACTTAAATATTTCAACCAAATTGAGAGAAATATAACTACAAATTTCCAGTGAATCAATTAAAATGTAAATGGGTTAATATCATTAATCTTACCTTCAATCTCAATCATATTGGACGGGTTATATTCCTACTTGTTATCCAAGGATGAATAAATTATGGGAATATATCTAGACACATCCTCTACTATGCTTGCTTCATGTATGTTGTGCATAGTTCTCATTTGTTCTCCCCTATGAGGAAAATTTATGAATGTGTGATTGTCTTCACATCCCCAACATTTAAATTGTTGATTTGTCCCTTTCCTTGAGACTCTACCATCTTTGGTCATTTCCGTATTGGATTGTTCTACTGGAACTAACTGTGTTGATTCCTTAAGAAGGGAGGTTGGAATCCTTTCTTCCTTTGATCTTGCTTATCTCTTTGTTTATCCCTCCAATATTTTTGTACATATTCTCTTCCTTTATTATGATCATATAGATGCTTAGCCTTTCATATTACCTCTTCAAGGGATTTGACTTCATGATATTGGATTTTGTCTTTGTAAAAGGTAGGAAGTCTAATTAGACACCTGTGGATTTTTAATTTTTCTTCCTTAATAAACCTGACATACCTCGACAACTCTAGAAATTTTCTCTCATACTCTTCCATGCACATAGCTCCCAACTTGAGCTCAAAGAACTCCTCCATTTTCTTCTTATAATAATGTTCAGATAACTACTTCTGCTGAAAATACCTTTTGAACTGTTTCCATGAAATTCTCTTCTCACTAATATGCTTCACCTTCACTAATTTATCCCACCATATGGAGGCTTTCCCCTGCAGATTATAAATGGAAATCCTAGCCTCCATATTTGAAGAATAATTATGCAATTGCAGGTATTTCCTCATCCCTAACAACCATGATTCAACAAATTCTTATTTCATGTTCTCACAATCAAAAGTAGGTGGCTTAGTATTTATAATATCCCATTGGAACACTTATTCCATGTGTCTTATTTTATGATTCCCCCCTGAAGACATTTCTGGGCTACTGCTAGAATCCTATGTGATATAATATCTCATATTTGCATGAGGTATTGGTGAATATTGATTCCCATGACCATTAGTACCACTCTTACAGTTTCTAGATTTTTCATGGGATCTCTTCCTTGAATTGTCCCTATATTCTTTATCGAAGAAAGAAACTAATCCAACCTGCATTTTCCTGTGTAGCAAGTTCAAGCTTTGAATAAGTTGAGTATTCAACTGATTCTGCTACTCCTGAGCTCTCATCATTCTTTCATTATCATATCTGCAACTTTGTACTTCCATCCTCAAGCTTCTCATAGTTTCCACTAGATCTATTGATTCTATATTATTTATATGCCAATTAGATTATGTCTCTTCATTTCTGACGCCGATGTTCCTCTCTTTTGCTCCTTCTATTAGACCGCATGAAATTTCCATTCCTTCCATCTTTACTTTCCAATTATGTCTTGTGTTGCAATTGAATGTAAACATGTAACCTGTAGCAATCTGCTATACCAATATGTGTAATGTGTTGAAATAATAAAAAAACTATTAGATAAATCTCATAAAAAGTTCACAAATATTTTATGCATAAGAAAAATTCTGGAAAATGCCCTTTTTGACAACTTTTGTCAAACTAAGCTACAAGCCCCCTTTATATTAGATTCCTGGAAATTTAGGAATTACTAATTCATAATCAGGTTCATTATTCTTAATCTCCTAATGGTAATATTTCTAATTACTATACCCTTGTTCAATTCTAACTTCACCACTAAAAGTTATCTATCTAATATCACAATTGTTGTCCAATTTTACCATCTTTTTGTAACTACATTTTATCTGAAGGACCCATTTTTGAGACCTGTAGAAGCAAATAAGTAAATATTTGGAAAAAAATTATATTGGGAACTAATATCCCATATGATGGTGAGCACCCAGACACTTTAATTGTTCAAATTTGTTTCTCCCATCAAATTTTATAAAATTATGGAATCACCAACTTTTAATTTTTGCAGTTCTTCTAGACTTAAAATTTTCACTGAAAACCGCTATCTCACAAACTAAGAATTTGTGGAAAAATTGTGTCTAAGCAAATATTTTTGGATCGACATGTAGACAAAATTTTGAAATCATAAAATTTTATGTTTATGAATTCTTGAGCCACTTTTGCCTCCTTCAAGTTTTAAAAAATCGACCTTTTGTGTGCCCAAATAGTGGATTTTGACTTTATTTTACCTCTCGACTTCACCCCTTCAAGAATTTGGCCACAAGGCTCCATATTTATCTTTGTACTTGGATTATGAATGCATCATAACAATTTAGGACTCAACTAGACCCTCGTTCATCCTTGGGCTATGCACCTTTAAAACACATTAACCCAAAAATTATGCAAAATTGAAGTAGAATGGGTCCATGCCCCTCATTAAAAATTTGGTAACCTTTGTAAATGATGTCAAAATGGCGTAAGTCTCATTAAATTCTAAGTTAATATGCTCCTATAAGGGCCAAAACAATGTTTTTTGGCTAAAGTGGCATGATGTTGACGTGGTAGGGTGTTGACATGGCATGGCATGTGTATGTTAAGGTTTCAAACGGCTCCTATGTGTCACCACATGATGTGGCCATGTCACCCTCCACCAGCTAACAAGTACCTATACCCATGCCCTTGGGAAAAAATTCTTCGACTGTATCTCATTACCGGAAATGGTGACGACTCGACGTGAAAGCTGTTTTTGAAAGGTGGTCGTTGGAGTTGTTTCCCATAAAAATCCTCCATGTAGTCATGGAGTGTCTTCCCAACGAATAGCCTACCCACCATTAACCAGTGTCCAATTTTTTGGTGCACTATGCACTACAACTTTCGATCGCGACACCTTATAATGATCATGTTCATCTAAGGCATTTTACCCCTTTCCACCTAGCACTTGGTGCTTAACCCCTGATTACACCTGTCCATTCCCAATACTAGAAAATCATTCTATTAACCAATCGAATTATGCATTCATGGATTTTATTCTTGCTAGTAAATTTTCGTTAGTTGAAAAAACTAAATTTTTTTCGACACCAACAGTTTTCACTGCATATTCCTCCTAAATTAAACCATAGAAGGATTGAACATGGTTTTCCCCAATATTTTCTTTGGTGCATTTCGTCAAATACTTCCCATGCAACTTGTAATTATGCCTGTAAAATTCTAAATTCGGCCCATGCAATCCAAGTGCTGCAACCTTGGACTTTGATACCAATTTGACACAAACCTAGTGTCCTCATGATTCCATTGGGGCTTTGGAACACCCAAAATATTAACTAAAAATACCTTTGTTATTCCATTTCATTTTTCCATTGTTTAAATTAAATATTTACAGCAGAATTAAATGCTTAAGTGATTACCCATAATTTATATCTGCATATACAAAGTTATTGCAAGCAATTTCTACATGAGTGCAATCACATAATGCCAATAATTCCATGCAATTAAATCATCATATAACATTAATTACGTTAAACACATATCCGAGATGAACACAACGCATTTTATACATAGGTTAATACTTGTTTGAAAATATAAACAAATTGATTGTAGACCAAGGATGTTCCTCCTAGTCGTAAGCTCTGTGAAGCCATATCTTTCTTTGATAGGCCACCCCTGAGTTGGGGATATTAAACCACAAGAACGTATTGAGTTTTCCTGCTACAACTATCCCAATCCTCTAGAAATCCTTCCCAATCATATTGCACAACCCAAGGAATGGGGATCCCTTCTGTGTCCCTTCTTTGACTTAACAGTCCCTAGGGATCCCTTCTCTAAGTTAAAACTCCCTCGAGTTTCTTACCCCAATTCCCTTCCAAGGATCTAGTACATGCCGACCACAAACTCTCCATGCCAGGACTCTATGGAAATACATTGTTCTCGGTATGAATCCAGTATACAGTATGGGTGATGGTGGTTCATATCTGACAACATCTGATGTGGGAGAGAATGATGGCGGAATGGACTAGTTCTCAATAATTATATGCATGTTGAGAACTAGCCAAGTGGCATGAAGGATGATAGGAACTAGCCAAATGGAATACTTGGGGTCGGGACACATTTTTCCTCTCTAATCCCAGGTGTAGGATAATTAACCCAAGATTATGGTTAATTAACTTTAATAAAGAGGGGTTAATAAAACATAAGATATAAGGAATAAATAAAGGTAGTAAATTAAATGATCAGTCACTAGGGTCATCTCCCGCTAAAACCTCCTTCTGAATCTCCCTCTTGTGGAATCATAGCGCCCCATCTCTTCTTCGTCCTTCTTGGTCCGCAGTAGTCTTGGATTTTATATTAAAAAGTGAAAATGTACATAATTTGGTCATGTTGGACCATTCATATCCGGCTTGTAGCCATTTCATCAATATTTACATATTTACATACTGGGGTAAAAAAAGGGTGTTACGGTCATGTCTTCGGAAATTTCAAATAATTTATGGAATTAGATGAAAAACATATTAGTCAAACTATGGAATGTTTAAGATGAAACGATATAGGAGAATATGTAGGCAAGGATTTTGAAAAAAAAAATGTCATAAAATTTTGTCTCTTGGGAGAGATATGTACCTAACACACCTTCTTGGAATGGCATTGTTGAAAGGACAAATTATACTTTAGTATAAATTTCACATTATTTACTTTAATCCAATGGATTATCAACTAAATTTTAGGTAGGAGTTGTCTATTGCTCAAATTATTCATTAAATCTATTTCTAACTAAATTATTATGGGATGTGACTCTAATCAATAAATTTAGTGAATGAAGAGTCTTGGACAAACATCTTACAATTGTTGGATGCTTGGCATGGGATCAAAGTCTGGATGATATAAGAAAGAAACTAGATGAAAAAATTCATTCTTGTATCATGAAAGGATTCTCTAAAGACATGAATTCCTTTTAGTTTCTCAACCCTATTAAACAAAGGATTATATAGAGAAAAGAAGTTGTCTTTGATGATAATACCTTAGGTATAAATTTGTTGAATTTCTCTTCTCAATATTTTCGAGTGGTGATTCTTTGGAAATTATTCATAGTTTTAGATAGACTCACTATTTCACATGACCATCAACTAAACAATTTACTTATTTACCTTAATTGACCTATATTCATCATTCCATGACATATTCTAATATAATTTTTGAAACCCCTATTTAGTCCAATAATGATGTTCTTTGTACAAGAAATCCTTCAACAAAATGGACCTATCTTCCCATATGGACCACCAAGATAATTGAAGCTACTAGAGATTATACAAGGAATGTCAATGACTCAAGAAAAACTAGAAGTTAGAAACAATTTAGTAATATTTCTCTCATACCATGTGTGCTAGAGGCATGTGATCCAAACACATATGTAGATGCATATGGTTGGCTTGAATGGGAGAGTGATATGGTTGATGAGTATCATTCATTGATGAAGAATGACACATGGGATTTATTTACTTGAATACAAGGAAAAATATAATGAAGTGTCAAAGTGTTTACAAGACCAAATTAACATCTAAATATGTTATTAAGAGACACAAGGCTCATTTGGTTTCTAAGTGATTTTTTCAACAAGATGGCATGAACTACACTAAAGCCTTTGCCTTACTTGCAAAGATAAAATCTGATCGATTGATTCTTTCACTTGCTACTCACTTTGGATGGGAGATACATCAAATTGATGCAAAATTTCCTTTTTACGTGGTGATATCATTGAATATATATATATGGAGCAACCATTAGATTTTAAAAGGGATGGTAGCTTTGTGTTCTAGTCGAAGAATCCTTGTTTGAAAAATTCAACCTGAGTTTCAAACATTGTGAATCCAATCATAGTATCTATGTATAACATGTGAATAGTGAAACCTTACTTGTTGCATTGTATGTGGATGAATAGTCATTACTAGAAGCATTGTTGATTTTCTTTTATATTTAAAGAAACAATTAGAAAATACATTTGATATGTCTAACATTGGTTTATTGCATTTCTTTTTGGGCATGTAATTATTACAAATGGATGATTGAAACTTTATTTCCCAACCTAAATGTGTGTTGAATCTATTAAAAAGTTTAATAATGGAAAACTATAAACCATGTGCTACACCTGATTAGTCAAGAGTGAAGCTAACCGGGGAGTGTGATTGTCTTAATGTCAATGTGTTGGCCCGGTTTTGCAACCAGGCTTAGTGCTATGGGCACCTGCTAACTAGTAGCAGCAGTTTCAATAGAATTAAACAAGAAACTAATCTAAACAAAACTAATCATGGATCTATGCAAGAATATAAGCAAATAATATAAACATTTAAAAAACAAGAACACGAAATTATTAAAGAATGAATTTGTATTGAAAAATGGGGGGGGGGCAAGCAAGTGCTTGCGATAATACCTTCAATGGTGAAGGTTGATGGTGAGCAACTCCCAAGATGAGTAGCTCCAAGCTCCAAGAGGTCTCCTTCTCCAAGGTTGCTTACAATGGCCAAAATGCTCAAGGAAGATTTCGGCAGCATGAGGATGAGATAATGGATGGATGTCAAATGAGGAGCCCCTACCACCTTTTTATAGGTTTTGGTGGTGGGGAATACCATTTGTGGTTTTGTGGAAACCAAATGGTATTGACCAGCATGGTTTAGGTACTTTTTCCTCCTTTTTCCTTTTTTGAATAAAAATAATATTTTAATTCCCTTTTTAATATTTTTGGGAATTTGGACCCTTTTTGAGGGTTTTTTATGCTTTTCAGGAAAAATAATCTTTTTTTAATGGAAAAAGGGGTGTACTAAGGTCTTTTGGTGACCTTTTGTTGGTTTCAGAGGCTCAGATGGTGGAAAAGTGGACAAATGGGTCATGTGAATAAGGGAATGAGCTAGTGAGCACTTTTTAGGTGTTAACACAATGCTACACTTTATCGACAACTTGTTGGTAGCCTTATCTATTTAACTCAAATATAACTTGATATTTCCTTTACTAGTAGTTTTATTTATCAATATATGGAGGATCCATGAGAAATTCAAATTAAGGACACAAAGGGAATTGCTTATTATATCAAGTGAACTTACCAACTTGGTATAAATTATTCCAATGATAAAGTGACCATGTTAGTTGGTTACACCAACTCATATTGGGATAAAGATGGCGACGATAAGATGTCTACATCTAGCTATGTGTTTTATCTCGTCTTTGGACCCATGGTATAGTCTTGTAAAATGTAGAAGGAGATCGCTATTTCAACCACATAAGAAGATTATTGTGGTGCAATGCATGCTAGCGCTAAGGCCATATGGATTCAAATATCATGGGAAATTTTTGTTTTCTAGTCAATAAAATGGCTATTATATATTCATACAATAAAAGTATGATATTACAAATTGCAAAGTGCCTTGTTACACACAACAAGATGAAGCATGCCAAGATCCATGCTCATTACTTGATACTATTAGTACAAGACAATGTTGTGAATATTTTTTATTGCAAGACAAATTATTATGTTGATAATATATTTATGAATCCTCTATTAGAAGCTAAATTTGTGAGACATCATGTTATGCTTGGGCTTCAGGAAGTTGTAATTATGGAGGGTGTAAAGAAGTAATTTCACCTCTTGAATCTATGAAGCATTGTGATGATTGTGTGTGGTGGGGGGATGTGTGTTGGAAAAATAGTCTATGCAAGTTCATCAAACCTATGGATATTTTGCAAATAATTAGTCGATAATCGATATTCAAATAGGATAGTCGATTGAGTGGTTGACTATGCAATTGACATAATGGTTGGGTAGGCATTCCACTAGTGGAGAAGTTGGACCAAAGTATCCAACTCGAGTGTAGAGAAAGGCAGGAATCAAGGAATTTTTATGCACCCTCATGAATATATGGACCTCAATTTCCTCATTTTAAGGGATGTGTTTGCATCTTGTTTCTATATAAGATAGCCTTATGGGTCGATCAAATGTGTGTGAGAGAAAAGTGTGTTATGGGTGGAAATATTTTTATTTCTTACTCTTCTATGTATTTTGAGATATTTTCAATTGTGCTTAAGTGTTGTAAGGAATTATCCAGACACCACCTCTCCCTCGGAATACTCTCTCTTTAATTCCACAATAGAGGAATGGTTAGTTAATGGGTGCCTTCAGCCTCCAAACCTATGTATTTTAAGGATGTACTTACAATAACTCTCTCACTATAGCTTCTTTTCCCCCTCCTTTACTTGGTTCATATACAGTGGAAAAAAGTGAGGATAGAAACACCAAAGGTCATCAATCTACATTCAATGTTTGACTAGTTAATTGATAATCGACATTCAATATTTGACTAGTTAATTGATATTTTTCTCAAAACTGTGTTACATTTAAACTTTCCAACTAAGTTATTTTCAATTAGTTGACCCAACCACCTTCTTTACAATAAAAATTAGTATCTCCAAAACCATGTGAAAAATTATAGACATGTCAATAAAAAAAAATATTTTGACATCCCTTGATTGACTAGATTATTGAAATATGATACATGGTATAACTGGGTAAAATTTTATGAATCACCCCACCAGTGAATGAAATATCCAGTCATTTCTTCAAGGGGTAGAGTGTTATTTGATATGGATTCTCTTTGTTATCATTTTTTTACATTATCATAGTATAATTTATGGGAAGAATGTTGGAAAATAGTCATCATGATGGGGAACAATAATGAGAATACAACTTGCTAGGGGGTATAGTACATTAATATACACAATTTGCATATGAAATTCTCCATATTATCACCAAAAAATTACATTTCATTCGTTGGACTACCTAGAGGCATTGGGAGGAAAGTTAAATCATAAAAAATGTAAAGTACATGGGTGAAACATAGTTGAAGAGGAACTAAGACAAATAAACTCTCTGGAGTTTGAGTTCACAACATACACTACATGGAACTCATTTTTCTACTTAGGGTTCCACACCATTCTTTAGAGTCACAAGAAGATAGATTTGTTCTCAGTTCTCAATAAAAATAAAAAAATTATTTCTCCTTGGGGAAATTGGTGGATCACTCCTCAAGGCCAACTAGTTTTGATCAAAGAAGTTTTTTTCCTTCCTTCCATTCTTCATTTTTTCATTCCTATCATTTCCCTTAATTTTCTAAGAGGCGTGGGGTTAGGTTCTATATGGAAGAAAAAAAAGTCCCACCTTGTGAAAAGGATATTCATCATAATTCGAATTAATATGGTTGATATTTCCATTCAAGACACAATATTAATGATCAAGTGCTTGGAGAAAGGTTAGTGGGGATATATATAACATGTTCCTCAATTTTGTGGAAATAGGTTATAAGATATAAATACTTCTCAATAAAGGAAATGAAAATAAAATGAGACTCGTAGAAATGAACCACAATCAAGAAGTTAATGATGATATCATATAATATACTCTAGAACCATCTCACATGGGATTTGTAATTTCCCCGAGGATATAAAAGGGTCTCTGGGACATATAATTAGCTCTTTGAGGCTAATTACTTGATTTTTAGTGCATCGGATAAACCATAACATTTAATTTCTATTTTTTAAAATTAATTGTGACACAAAATCCAATAATTAACAATAATTTAATACAAATTCATTAACACATCCAACATATGAATTAAGGTCTGAGAAGGACTCTTAAAATCATAGAACATCATCAAAACTTCAATCCAATCCATATCAGATACGATAACCACTTCTAAAGGCTAATTATTCTTAATCACAGTTAACTAGTAATTAAGGTGTTAATTGTGACACTTAACTACACTTAGTGCACAAATGACGCCACTTATCAAAAATCCAATTTTTTAACAAATAACCATAGATTATAAATCCCAATGGCTTAATAATGTCTAATTACATGTAAATAAGGCATAATTACTGAAATTACAATAATTAATCATGGTAATTACGAAAGAGAGTCCACAAGACTAGTTAACTAGTTTTCCAATATAAGCAGCTAGTCTTGCACAAAATCAACTTGAAACCATTCCATTAAACCAAAAATAAATCCTACATTCATTAAAAAAGTATTTAATTTTACACCTACAACCAATTAAAGGTTGATTTTCAGATCATTCAATTTGCACATAAGGTGATATTTTCCATCAATTCCAATGAAACTAGTTAACATTCACCGCAATGAATTGAGTCTAAATAATTGAAACAAAATGAAATGAATCCATAAGTAAAGGATAAAAAATGATAGGTATCCACCTACAGCATAATAACATGTTATAAACAGAGCACATGGTTGTAGCATTCCGTTTTTATGAAAACAAATATTTCAATCCACAACTAGTTATCAAGTTTCACCGCAATGTACCTAGTTTCCAATTTAACTTTCCAAATGATAAATAAAGAGAAATATATGACTAATATATATCATGGAAATCATATAAGGGGTCACCTATAGTAATGTGGCTGTATTTTTCCACCCATATACACTCCATTAAATAATTCACATACTAACTAATTCTACTCATCCAAATTGACTAGTAATTCTAAGAATCGCTAGAATAATTAAATCCAAGGCTCATAGAATAATTCAAATGCCATTAAAACTATAAATAACATGTTTTATCATTAATAACATAGGTATATCTCATTTGAACATTTCGTCAAACACTTCATATGAAAATTCACAAATCTACTCAAAACAATTCCATTGAAGGAGCTAGAAATTGGAAATTGATCTAGAATTTCGGTAGAAATTTCCCAAACACTGTCAAGAATATTTCCCTCACATTATAACACGCATTTAAACTGTATTTAACAGACATAAGCATAAAAATAAAAATCAAGAATTTTTACAAACACTTCATGTGCCAAGTCGCCAAACTATGCAAAACAATCCAATCGAAAAACTGGTTTTCGAATAAAAGGTAGAAGCATCAAAGACAAGTGTCATAAACCATTCAGAGGATACTGAACCATAAAAATAAAAATTATATAATGAACAGGGGAAGAAATATCAATTCTATAGAAAGGGTTCCAAATAATCATTTCCTGAAACAATTTGTGCACAAAATCGCAAAAACTAGTTTCCAATTCCTTCACAAAATTTACCTGCATAAATAGATTGAATTCCATGAGAAATTTCTTCCACAAATAGCTCATACATTTCATCAAACATTTCATGTGAATTCATAAATAAATCAGATCAGAGCCAAATAAATTACATAAACATGATATAAAGCACTTATATTTTCCAAATACACATCTGGAATCGATTGTGCCACGTTCCACCCAGTCGTAGACACAATGCAAGCCAAAACTCACTTTGCAATGGTCACCCCGGAGCCGGAACCATGATGCCGTAAGTAAGAGTGCACTCAACCAAAAATTCTCTCAAGAAATCAGTCCAACCACAACCCAATGGAAAGTGTGGCCTCTACTTCCACTCCAGGGAAATTCCAGTGGCTCCAAGAGAACAATCCAACCATAACCCAATGGCAAGTAGCACTTCCAATCCAGGGAATTCCAATGGCACCAGGACAACCACAAATCCAAGGTAGTGGACCTCACCCCTACTACCAAACCAGGATCTCAAGAGGAAATACACAACTCTGTCCAACCTCAAATCCAATGGCAGTGGAACTCAGCCCTACTACCAATCCAGGATATCCAAAGGCAATTCCAGGACATACACCAGTGGCTACAAAATAACTCAGCTTGGGCACAGGATCCACAAGGGTGTAATGACTAGCAAGGATCTCATACCAAGAGCATAAAAATCGAACCACAAGTTCCAAACACAAGTACAAGAGAAAAAGCATGAACCAACAAGTGTGACTAGCCAACATAAGCAAATCAAATTCCTTCATGAGCAATTCAAATTGGGAGAGAGAGAGACACAAGGGATCAGTTACATTCCAAAAATATAAAATAGGAGTTACACATCATGAGGCTACACCAAGAGACACACTAACCCAACTCAAGAGGGTGCACCAGGTGTGTGTGTGTGTGTGTGAGAGAGAGAGAGAGAGAGAGACTCTAATACAAATTAATCCTGGAATAAATTAAACCAAGGAGTAACATAACACATGAGGGTACATGGCCAAGAGGTTCCTCCAAGTCCACAAGAAGGGTGTATAACATCAACATAGACACAAACACAAAGGTAACACTGTTCACACAACCCCTTGCTCGTAACATCATGGTTCCTCATACTCTCTTTTGTGGCATCGATCGATCCAATTTTTTTTGTTTTATTAATTATTTTATACGTTCAACATAATAAAAATAATAATAATGTGCAAACCATAGTCCAGGCACCTTGTTCCACTATTTCCAACATAACAACAATAATAATATCTCTAGGGGCTAAACCATAAGGTATTATAGGCTCCATGAAATTGCAAGATCACTCATCTATCAGAAGATAAAATTTTGGGAAACCCTCTTTTAAGCTTTGTTGTCAATCGAGAGAATCTCCAAGAATGGATATGTAAGAATAGGAAGGAAAAGTGTTGAGAGGGCATTGAAGCGCTCGTGATGAGAATAAAGAATGGGAATCATGGAAAATGGGCCTTTTCATTCCCTCAAATATCCGTCAGATATGGACCCTATCCTCCAATTCCTCTTAGGCGTAATGATTATACATTAGTCTGATGATGATGAATAATTACGGGGATAAATAAAATGACCTTACAAGTCAAAGTTGGATATCAACCAACTTTTCTCAAAGAAAGGCATATTCCTCATATGTCTAGAAAATGGAGTCAAATATGGGACACTAACAAAACCCATAATGGTATCTTATTTTGCTAGTTAATGGATCAAAATAAGTTAGGAAAATCTCAAGAAAAAAATAATTCATGGCCCATCTGTATGTGTCTTTTGTAAAACTAGTGAGAAAACATCTGAACACCTCTTCTTGGAGTTCTAGACCACCAAAAGTGTTTGGCATGAAGGAGTATGAGATATTCAAATGACTCCTTTTCATTTTTAATATTGGAATAAGATGTGTTAAGGGTGGAGAGAGAAATACAACCTATGACTAAAAGGAAAACTATTTATGGTAAGGTTTTGGAAGGCTCTTTCAAACTCTTGTCCTTAAATAACTAGTTAGCCAAAAAAACACGGAATAGTTAAAGAAAAGGGAAGAATGAAAAAATATTGTCAAAGCTAGGAAATTGTTGATGATGGAATAAGGCATGGCCCCTTTTAGGGACATAAGGGATCATTCTCAACTCAAGCGATAAAATATACATCTCAATGCATGTCAAATGCCCCTCCTCAACTTATTGACCCCAAGAAAGATGTCCCTTAGAGAAACTAGATCTAGTAAATCATGCCATAAATTCATAGTTACAAAAACAACACAAGTTCACTCTTAGTTGAAAAAATCTCTAAGGGAAACCCATAAATAGTTGGAGTGGTTGGAGTCAACTTTAACTCATTAGAGAAGAAATTTCTCAACTTCACATGGGGGCTTTGAACAACAACAAACAATGACGATGAACCTTTGGATTTGTGGTAAAGCCTCTCCCAATTGAAGAAATGTTTTCAAAGAATAATGTCTATTGTAGAGGATTATGTGTTCATCATTAGGTATTTGTTACCCCCCTCTATTCCATCCTCCTCCTTTCTAGTATGAATCATCTCTCAAACTTGATTATTAAGCTCCTTGCTCTATATCCCTTCATTTCATCATGCCATGCAATGTTATAATAGTTGGGTTGATGAAAAAGAGAAAATTGGAGCAAGATCTAGGCTAGGATGAAACCTTTGTATCTTGTGGTGAACCCATATCTTGTATTTTTCCTATTGTTACATTGTCTTGTTTGCAAGCCAGCTAGATTGATGTCAATTCTTGACTCAAGTATGATTTGTTGAGGATGTTATGCATTATGGATAGAGAATTTGCTCATAAGTTGTCCTTATCTAAGATGAATAATGTTGCAACATTCCAACCAACAACTACATGTTTTTAATTTGGTTGATATTGGATATGCACAAAAATGAGAAAATGTGGCCTTGGCATACAAACTAGAAGACATTCAACAATGATTTTCCCAAATGTGGCATGATTTGTTGTAGGTTAGTTCATAGTTGCATGATATGTTGCTAGGAGAGAAATGTTTTGCCACTTAAGCATGTCCATGCGTCCTCGATGCATTTGTACAACCAAAATTTTGATTTGCATTTAGAGTTGGAGGCAAAGAGGAGTTAATAATGGGACTTGTGTTAGGAACCTATGTCAACCCTTCTCTTTACTATGTTAGTATATTGTTGTTGGACGCATATGCTTTGTAAGTCGTCCCGTAGTATTTATTGATCCGTAGTTTAAATGAGCCCATAGTATTGACCCATAGTATTGGACGCATATGCTTTGTAAGTCGTCCCGTAGTATTATATGTCCCATGGTTTTGACTCATAGTATTGGGCATAGACTTAGTATATAAGTGTGTGTTGAGGTCATTGAAGGCACCGTGAAGTTATATGTATTGAGCTTGCTCAAAGGAGGTTGCCCCCTTGAAGTGGCTCGTGATCAATATAAAAGTGATTATGTTCTATTATTTCTGATATCTCGTGTATTTGCATTAATTAATTATTGCAGGTTCATCACATCTGGTATCAGAGCACTTTCTTGGGCTCTTTGGGTGGAATTTCTGCCAAAAAAATTTTCGCATTTGTTGCAGCTTCGGATTTGGGAATAATCCCTATCCGCTTAACTGTGGGAAGTAATTGGGCATAAGCCCTAAAACTCATTGTGAAAAGTACCACAGGAACCTCAAAGTAGCTGGCCCATTGAGAGGACCTGCCAGTGAAAAGGGCAACATCCCCTACCTGATTGACTAGTTCCCACCCGTGAGGTAAACCAAGAGCTGTCGTTTGTGGCCAAGCGGTTATCAGTTTTACCTGAGCCGTGGAGTGAGGGGTACTGCGCCAATACGCAAGCCGTCAGACAGCATTGGTGGCCGAGTGAAACACCTGAACCGATAGGAAGCCGCACATACCTGGGGTCCATATCTATTTTTAGTTGAACTGTTGCCGATCACTTCCACTCCAGATCCAGCCGTTTCAGATCTATTTTGACAGTCGTTCCAGATCCAGTCGTCGTTTTAGATCCAGCCATTTTTTATCCCTTCCGCATCGTTGCACCGCTGTTGCCGATCCATTTCTAAAAATAAAAATAAAAAAATAAAAAAATAAAATAAAATAAAATAATCAGTTTTTTCTCCATATCTCCCTTGTTTTCACTCTGTTTCCCTTGAAATTTTCGGGGAACCCCTATCATCCCATTCTGCATCTTTGATTCCTGAGGACCCTATCCCCAATTCCCCTTCCCAAAGCCCGAAATCCCACATTTGTCTATTTTTAGGGTTTGCCATAACTTCCTCAAATTTCACCCAATCACCTTCAAATTTTACCACAGAGTTCCTTTCTGAATTATGCTTCTTTGTCCCTCTCTGCCAAATTTTCTCATTCTATCACCCCGCTTTTGAAATTCCCCTTTTTGCTTTCTTGTCCTTTCGATAGTGTCCAAAATTTAGTCAAACCCCAATTACCCATCAAATTATTTCCCCAATCCAAATTTCCCTTTACTAAATCAGCTTATGTTTGTGTTTTTCTACCCATTCCACAAAGAAAGAAAGAAAAAAAACCTGGTTATGGTTGTCACCCATGCAAGAGCACACACCATGGAGGAAGCACTTGCAACCATCCAAACCAAACTCCAAGATCTGGATGAAAAATTTCTCAGCCTCCATCTTCAGCATTTAGCCATGAACAATACTAGACAGCCAAAATCTTTTGCAGCCACCGAGTTCTCTTCTTCCAGCAATTTTCGTGGGCCGAAGCTTGATTTTCCTCGCTTCAATGGTACTAATTCGATAGGATGGATATATCGAGCAGAACAATATTTCAGTCTGCATAATACTTCTGATGCCCAGAAAGTTCCACTTGCATCCTTTCATTTGGAATAGGAAGCCCTTCAATGGTACCGTTGGTACATCAAAGCTCATCCCGAGCCAAACTGGACAGATTTTTGCCAACTCATTTTGCCACGATTTGGTCCCAGTGCTTTTGATGATTTCACAGGAGCACTCACTAAACTTCACCAAATTGGAACAGTGAGAGAGTATCAGACAGAATTTTAGAAATTTGCCAATCACACAGAAGGATTGTCTGATGAATTCTACAGGAGTTGTTTTATCGGTGGTCTCAAGGATGAAATCCGCTCAGAGGTTAAAATGTTTTGTCCCAACACAATGATGGAAGTCTTAGGGTTGGCTAAGCTGGCCGAGGACAAGATCGCAGCTCAACAATGCTCCAAACCCACCTTTGTTCCCTTCATAAATATGGGTTCCCAATGACCTCCCATCACGCCTGCTCCTCAACCAACTCCTATCAAGCATTTGTCTGAAATAGAAATGCAGGCACGCCGAGAAAAAGGGCTTTGCTATAATTGTGATGAGAAATTCACATGGGGACATGGATGTGTTCAACAAAAGCTCTATCTCTTGGATGTGGATTCTCCACCTTCCTTAGAACTTGGTGAAGAAGCTACAGATACAGTAGATGATCAGGTCGACATTCAACACCCGCCTGTTGACACCCCATCTCAGGATGACCCACCGGAGATCTCTCTCCATGCTGTAACCGGCGTCACCACCCCACAAACAATGCGGGTCAGGGGATACTTCAAGAAGCTCCCTCTTACCATACTTATTGATTCTGGTAGCACTCATAACTTCATTGAACCTCGAATTGCCAAACAGGCTGATTGTTTTGTCCATCCTTGCTCCAACTTTGAAGTCACGGTTTCCAATGGGGGCACCTTACTTTGCAAGGGGAAGTGTCACAATGTGTGTATCTCTATGGAAGATTATAACCTGCGCTTTGACATGTTTGCCTTGTCCTTAGGCGGATGTGATGTGGTTTTTGGCGTTCAATGGCTACGCACACTTGGCCCCATCTTATGGGATTTTGCTAAACTTTGGATGCAGTTTAAAGTCAATGGGGCACAACACAAATTTATGGGCTTACAACCAGGGTCTCTCTGCATCATCGGTTCACATCGCCTAGAAAAAATCCTTAAGAAGAATTCACATGGTGTCATCGCTCAACTCAATTCCATTCAGATGCACCCATCAACAGTCTCCACTACTTCCTTGGATAGATATGCAGGTATCTTTGCTGAACCAATGCGCTTGCTGCCTTCAAGAGACCTTTTCGGTAAGAATTTAGCCACATCTACCTCTCAGCAGGAACTGATGGCTATTTTGCATGCAGTACAGAAGTGGCAGCCATACCTATTAGGGAATTATTTATGCATTAAGACTGATCTCCCGAGTCTGGAAAATTTTCTGGAACAATGGGTCTCCTCCCCAACACACCTGAAATGGGTTATCCAACTCATGGGTTATCCCTATGTGATCATTTACAAGAAGGGTAAGGACAATATGGTGGAAGATGCTCCTTCTCGCATAATTGATGACCCAGTTTCTCTTACAGCTCTTTCTCTGCTTGTTCCAAATTGGTTGCAATATGTTCAACAAGGCTATCTCTTCTATGAACTCCATGCTTCTTCATCAACAAGGCACTCTGGGTTTTGCCCAATGTATGACCGGGAACAATGTAACTTCTTTTGGCAAGGACTAAAAATGACAATTCAACAGATGGTGGCCGACGATGATACTTTCCAAGTCAACAAAGGGGAAACGACACTCCTTTCGGGATTGCTCAAACCCTTGCCCATCCCTACACAACTTTGGCCAACTATTTCTATGGATTTCCTAGCAACGCTTTGGTGGTACAATACCACATCTCAAAGGACACCATACGAAGCAGTCTATGGAAAAACACCGCCAGTTCTTCTTCCATACACCCTTAGCAGCTCCCCAGTTCAGGAAATTGACTCGGTTCTTCAAAACCGCGATCAGATTCTTCTCATTCTGCAGGACAATCTTCACCTGGCCAGAATTCGCCTGAAACAACAAGCCGATCAGTACCATTCTGAGCGCATTTTCCACGCAGGTGACAGGGTTCTTCTTCATCTACAACCTTCCAAGCAATCCTCCTTGACACTCCAAAGGCATCAGTGGCCCGAAATGCAACCCGAGGATGCTACCGGGGAACCACTCCTTTAGATTCTGCAGCAATTTCTCTAACCAAAGCTTTGAGGACAAAGCTTTTTCTAAGGGAGAGGGGATGTTAGGAACCTATGTCAACCCTTCTCTTTACTATGCTAGTATATTATTGTTGGACGCATATGCTTTGTAAGTCGTCCCGTAGTATTTGTTGATCCGTAGTTTATATTAGCCCATAGTATTGGACGCATATGCTTTGTAAGTCGTCCCGTAGTATTATATGTCCCATGGTTTTGACTCATAGTATTGGGCATAGACTTAGTATATAAGTGTGTGTTGAGGTCATTGAAGGCACCGTGAAGTTAATTGTATTGAACTTGCTCAAAGAAGGTTGCCCCCTCGAAGTGGCCCGTGTTCAATATAAAAGTGATTATGTTCTATTATTTATGATATCTCGTGTATTTGCATTAATTAATTATTGCAGGTTCATCACAACTTGAGGCTTAGAGATCAACAAATCCAATAGACTCTTTTTTTTTATGTGTATTTTCATTCAATCTTATTTATTACATGTGACTTGACTATCTAATCTTAGTCATAATCGTTAATTTTATTAATACAAACTCATAACCATTATTGTTATACAAAAAAATATGCAATGAAATGAAAGATAAGACTTTGAGAAAAAATAAAATGGTATTATGCACAAAAGCCCATGTAGAGAGATTGTACTTTGCAGCTTCAAAGTATTGAGTGACATGTGAGCATGATGAAATATCAACCCCTAGTCCCATGAATCTTAATCACGAAAGCATCAAAACGACCCCCAAATATTAAATAACACCTTTGAAATTACCCAAAATCTTCATGACCAAGTACGATATAATCACAATAAATCTCCATGTCACTTTTCAAAAATCTAATTGTTTGGAATTTCATTGTGACCAATTGGGTTTGCCGACC
Organism: Larix kaempferi; assembly: GCA_027924585.1. NCBI lineage: Eukaryota > Viridiplantae > Streptophyta > Pinopsida > Pinales > Pinaceae > Larix > Larix kaempferi. Next base: position 11,207,149 of record BSBM01000143.1, read on the forward strand.
AGGCTCATAAATCCCCTATACACATTTTAATTTTAGGCACACCAAACTTGAAACATAGGAAAAAAAGGAATTGTGGGGCCAAGATATCTTTTCTTTAATGATTAAAAGTTATATATATATATGTTAAAGTTCATTATTGTTCTATTTGTCAAAGGCACTTACGTATAACTTTGAATCCATGAAATTGCGTTTTAGTTGTTATACATGAGGTGCCTTTCAAGGTGAATTTCCCATTATTACATTTTAGTGGTTAAGGCTTTAGGATTGTTGTTATTAAGGAATATAAAATGATGGTGATTGACACTACTACATAATTTACATTTTGTCATTTTGTCAAGTGGCAAGAAAAATAAAGTGATGGTAACTTTGTTGACAAATGGCAAAACGTTGTTAGTAAGGCAATAATGTAAGGAGAAAGGGATGGGCATTTGGTCTTATTATTTTCATTATAAGTTATAATGAAAGGGAGGCCAAATTGTTGAAATTTGTTGAGTAAATTTGTATTTTATGTCGTAGTGGTGAGTAAAGTATAAATAGGTATTGAAATTTGGCGTTCATTTTTATCTTTAAAAAAAGATTATATAAAACACTATTAAATTGGATTTGAGGTTTATAATAAGATAATTTGGGGATTAGATTTACATTATGTTATGATCTAACTTAACTTATGGATGGTGATTGATTTTTCAACTTAAGCAAGTTATTAATGAGAAAATAAGTTCATACAAACTTATATGGAAATTATTTTTCTTATATTTGAACTTTTTATTGGAAAAACTCTTTAGTCGCACATCAAACATACTTCATAGATAGATCTAAATTTTCCTTCAAATTTAATCATAGTTGGTTGGAGGAAGGAGAATTTAAGTCTTTAATTAAAGAAAGGTGGACAACCTTTCTTGTAGGATCATAGGTATCTGCTATGGATGATATGGTTATGAAGTTGACAGATATAAAGAATGTTGTTATTAATTGGGAAAAACAAAGAAAACATATTTAAAGGAAGAGTTGTTGGTCATAAAAAGGAGGATTGAGGAAGTTGACAGATATAAAGAATGTTGTTATTAATTGGGAAAAACAAAGAAAACATATTTAAAGGAAGAGTTGTTGGTCATAAAAAGGAGGATTGAGGAGGTATATATATATATATATATATAATGTCTCACATATTCTGTTAGAACATGAAAAGGCCTTGGTTATGACTTTAGAAGAGAAGAAGAACAAAGTTCTAAATATGGAGGAGTAGGCCTGGAGATTAAAGAGTAGGGCAATCTAGATATCTCAAGGAGACTAGAATACATCATTCATCCATTGTTATGTTGAGCATAGAAGAAATGTTAATACGGTGTGGGAATTGAGGGACTCTGAAGGGAGGATATTAAATTCGCAAAATAATCTGGAAGAAGGTGCTACAAAAAATATTCAGAGTACTTCTAAATATCTTGAAAACAACTCTATTGTCAACCAGATGGAATGTATTCAATGTTTACCTCATCTTTTCTCTACTAAAGAAGGTAAGAAGGTAGTTGATCCGGTCTCTTTTCTAGAATTCTTTGATCTTCTAAGTCTAGATCTTATAACAGTGGTTGAAGAATTGAGAACCAAAGGTTTTTTTAATGGGGTGTTGAATGCAACATTTCTTACATTAATCCCAAAAACCTCCAATCTAGACACTTTTAGTGATTTCCATCCTATATCCTTTTGTAACATGATTTATAAGGTTGTATCGAAGGTAATAGAAAATTGCAATAAGTTAGTCCTTTCTCACTTCATTTCAAAGGAACAATTCGGGTTTCTAAACAACAAACGTGTTTTGCATGTGATTGGAGTGGCTCGGGAATGCATGCATTCTATTAAGACAAAGAAAATTAAGGTTGTAATCTTAAAATTGATCTTATCAAGGCTTATGAGAAGGTGAATTTAGGTTTCCTTAGGCCTATCCTATTGCAAATTGGTTTGAGTTTTGAAGCTACAAATTGGATAATGGCATGCATTACTTCTACTAATTTTGTTGTTATAGTGAATGATGTTCCGTCCATCGTTTTTAGAAGTTCCATAGGTTTAACATAGGGATTCCCTATGTCACCCTTATTTTTTCCTACTGATAGTTGAAGGTTTGAATCATTTGATTCATAAAGAAAAAGTGGGTGGAAGACCAGTAGGAGTTAAAATTATTGATACAGTCAGGATTTCACACCTATTATTTGTAGATGATGTGTTTCTTTTTGGAAAAGGCCAAATTGAGGAATGGAAAGCCTCAAAGGACTATTTGGATACTTTTTGTGATGCTACAGGTATGTTGGCTAGTGTTGAAAAGTTGTGTGTCATGGTTTTAGGGGTAGGGAAAGACTTTGAAAATTAGTTCCTTCTGATTTTTCCTTTTAAGGTAGAAAATATTGAGAAGGGGCTAAAATATCTAGGCTACATTTTGAAACCTAATAATTATAAAAAATTTGATTGGGTGTGGCTATTAAAGAAGGTGGAAAAAATATTGGAGAATTGGTGTTATCACTGGTTATCCTTGGGTGGCAGTTTGATTCTTGTTAAATCAGTTTTAGAAAACATTCATGTCTATTAGTTATCTCTAACGAAGATCCCTAAAACAATTCTAGAAAGGATTAGTCATAGGTGTTTCATCTTCTTATGGTTAGGGTGTATAAATAAGAAGAGATACCATCTGGTCAAGTGGGAAATAATTGCTTGTCTAAACATTTTGGGTGGTTGGGGAATAAAGACTATGTTTGACTTTGGGAAAACATTAGCAGTAGAGAGTCTTTGGAGATGCTTATTCTTTGGAGGTCTTTGGAGTGTTATCATGGAGGAAAAATATTTACAAAATTTATCCATTGGCAACTAGTTGATTCATTGCACATAATAGTTAATGTTGTCCTTTAACCTCTTCCGATGTTGTGAGAGAATGGTTAGTATGGAATCTTTGGAATGTCATGATGATCAAAGTGGGAAAGGATCCATTTGAAGGTGGAGCATGTTTTTTTTCCATTATATGCATCCTAATTAATGATCTCAGGGCAAAGGGTACTATAATTTTAGCTTAGGTTTTTTACAGGGAAGCAACAATATAAGCACATCATATATGGAAACTGGACAAGGATATGAGGCTCTTGAGAGATTTGGAGGATGAGTGGAATCTTTATATAAAGGGTCTACTTCATGTGGGAATATACCTAACAAATGATGATGATATTTTGATTTGGTCTTGGAATGAGAAAAATGGTCAAGTTACTGCAAAATTGGCATATGAAGTTATTACAACAGTTAAGTTGGATATTGAAGTAAAGTGGTGGAACTCAAAATTATGGCAATGGAACTATCCATTGAAATTGAAATGATTTTGCTAGTTAGTTTTGGAAAATAAGATATTGACATTGGAAAATTATATGAAGAGGGGGGGATAAGGACCAAGTATTTGCATAATGTGCAGGAAGGAGGTAGAAACTATTGACCATTTATTTGTCCATTGTGATTTTCCTCAGCTGGTATGGAGGGAGGATCTAAGCTTTCTTTAAATAACCAAAGTGTGGAGGATACTTTATTTCGAATAATGTCTTCATCAATGGTTTTCAATGGACAACAAGTGGAATGACCTCCCAGTTTATATTAGCTGGCACATATGGAAGCAAAGAAATGTTTTCCTATTTTAAGATAGACCCGTGAATGGTATAAGAGTCAGTATTTCTGCTATTGGTGCTTACAAAGAACTTCATTCGATGGAAGGTAACCAATAAGTTATAAATTTCTCTCCTCCTATTTTAGATGAGTCTATTCCTATTGGTTTCTTTGATGGTGCCTCTTAGGAGGGTGGGAATCTTTCAGAAGCGGGGATGGTGTTAAAGATTAGGAACGATCATTCTTACAAGTTGTGGATGGGGTGTAGAAGAGGTACTAATACCATAAGTGAGTTGCTTGCTTTATGTGGGCTTCTATTTTTTTCCAACACAATAAAATATCTCGTATGTTGGTGGTAGGATATTCAAATATTATCATTGAATGGGATCAAAAAAATGAAATTTATAAGTTATACTCTTGTAGTGGTGTAAATCTAGGATCAAAAACATTAAATCTTCTTTTCGGTTCTTACAATATCATCATGCCTATAGGGAGTAGAAAACTGAAGTTGATCTTTCGTCAAAAAAATCCTTGGGTTCAGTTGAAGGTATTATTTTCTTTAGAGAATGGGTGGATACTATTATGGAGTATTTGGGTTCTCTTCAACTCTTTTGAATTTGCATGATTGGGGTTGATAGTGTTCTATGATGGTCTCTTAATGGATGAATGTTTTTTATTTGAGTCCTTCCTCATGGCAGGTCTAGTAATTGCCACAGGATATTCTATCAGCCACCTAGGGACCGATTCTTGAATCCACATTTGGGATAGTTATGGCAGCATCTACAAGATGTACTAGCACTTTTTGTTATTGTATGCAAATTGGCCTCTTTGGGGCTGATGTTATGTCAAAACTTTGCATCTAGTTTTGTGGGTTTTTTTACTTGTGAAGTGAAAGGAAAGAAACAATACCCTTGTTGTGAATACCTCCATTGTATACTTTGATTATGTTATGAATATCAAGTGTATTTTTTCTTGGTGAAAACAAAAACACACTTTGCTTCATTTATTTTTTGTTATGTCTAGGCATGACCAATAAAATACAGTCTTGAAACTTAACCAATCTCATTCTACAAATTTTGAATTTTCTTTTGCTACTTAAAATAACACGAAGGAAATTGGTATTTTTAGCCTAAAATCCTACAAGAATAATTTTAGAGTGATCAAATTGCATATATAACATGTTACCATTGTACAATCTTGTTGTAATAGGGAAGATGAGAATAATATTTTACATAAAAATTAATAATTTTATCAATCTCAAATTGCAATTTTGGTAGATCGTGTAGCCTTCTTCTTTAAACAATCCCTTCTACAAAATGTTTTGCTATATATATGTCTGATTTATCTTCATAAACTAATTCTCAATGTATAAATGAAAGTATAGGTTAAGAGGTGAAATCCATAAAATAAGGAAAAAGTAATTAAAATTATATAGAGATGGTTCATAGAGTATTTCTATAAGGAGAAAATGTTAAGGAAAGAGTTTTTTAACTTATAAAATTTAATTTTTTATAATTATAATCCACACAGATGTTATACTTTCAACTCAATAATCACAAGTAAAAAATTACTAAGATTTTGATACAAATCCACCTTTATTTTAGAATTTGTTTTTTCATTAGTTTTGTCTATTTCAATTATCTAAATGTCAATCAAATCCTTTAAAGTTTATTAAAATATATTAAAATTATTTTATTTTATAGATTACTACTTTTTAATATATTAAAAGATTTAAATTTTTAAATTTTAAATTTATATTTAAAAAATTGATGAAGTTATATTTTTAACAAATAAAATTGCAACTTCCAAATACCCAAAAACCAATGTAAGAAAAAACATTAAAATAATTGAGAAAAGAATAAATTTGAATTTAGTGATTGAAATTTTACATTCATTTTAACATTTTTACTTATTTGAAGAGTTGTTATGTAGTTTTCGGAGAGGAAATAATCAACCATATATGGAATACAATTGTTATAAATTTAAGAAAACTAAATTTCTATCATTTTCTTTTAATCAATGTGTATATCTGTTTAATGTTTTTCTTTTTATGCATTTATCCTTATAAGAGTTTACTGATAAAGAATAATTTGAGTGGCTAGCGAGAATGGTTGGTGTTGCTAGATGAAAGTACCAGGTCATATGGTCATGTTTCATATTGATTTTCTATGTGAGTGTTAAAAACTTCACTCGATGTTCATTTACCTTATTACTATTCTTGAAATTAGAAGAGATAATAAGAGATGTTCCATATTAACTTTCTATGTGAATGTTAAAGACTTTACTTGATGTCCATTTACCTTATTACTATTTTTGAAATGAGAGGAAATAATAAGAGGAAAACAAAGTAAATTCAGTTCATATCATTTAATTTGAGTGTATTCTTTTGATATAAATAATATAGGATTTAATCAATCATTAATATTTATTTATTTATATAATTAAAATTCATATATTATTAACTTATATAAATATAAATTAAATTTCAATAAAATTATTAAAATATCATATAATTAAAGTTCAATAAAAATATTAAAATGTCATTAAAAATTATTTAAAAAACAAACAAAAAAATCTTAAAACTTTTATGAACATATAAACCACACCTTTGCTTTTTTTTAATGCATGTTCTCGTCTATGAAACAAAACATCTTATAACACTAAAAAAACGAGGGACATTTCAAAAAATAAAATAAAAAGACAACTCCTCTAAAATCTAAGAAAAATAGAATTAAGTATGCTAAAGATTGTTGCCCTTCTTTTCATCTCTTTTCTTTTTTAGGGTTTCTTTTTTCCCCTAAAACCAAGTGGTGACTCCACTATATCCTTCCTCCTTGATGTGGCATGGTGCCTCACTCTAATTTCCATGCTTCATGTTGGAAGGGGTTATTGACCCTTTTATGTCATTCATAAACTAATGTATTATGTGTTAATTAAGGAGCAGTTGGAGTGGGTGCAACAGCTCCAACCATATACACTATGTATAAAACACTTTCAAGATGAGTAATACGATCGACCGAACGTTCAGTCAAATGCTTGTTCTCTTGATGGTTGTTGCGCATGCTTATTCTCTGCTTGAATTTATGTGTAATCCCTTACATTACAACAGTGGTGCCGTTGCCTCCTTTGTCAGGTCTGGGTGATAGCAGCAGTAGATGGAGGTGGTGGTTTGAACCTGAACGGGAGGAGGAGGATGTCAAGAAACATGCAATGGAAAATTAATATTACTCGAGGAGCACCACTCACTTAATTTTTCAGTGGAGAACCAGCCAAGAAAATCCTGCAAGAACATTAAAGGTTGACTTAGTGTGGATAAGAAAATATTTGCAAAAATAAAGAATTGATCGATAGAGAAGACTTAACCCGACGGAGATGTTGTATGTGTTAGGATATTTCAATACTCCATCCTTGTCCTACCTAGCATTATTTATTTTTCCTAGTTGTTGATGATGTCATTTTCCCCCCTAGTGGTGTGCAGATGTCATCAAGGATCCTTATACCACCTTCTAAGCCCTGTATGCATCATTTTAGGACCACTTCAGTCAGTTCCCTATTTTATAGGAACCTACTGAGTGTTCCAGTGCAGTCCACCTGAGTTATCTGACTCTTGTGGGGGGTTAGAGCTCTGGATGCCACTTATTGTGGCCGCATGCGCCCTTTTATGACTGTCATGCATGACATACTCACTATTGCGCCCTCCTTAGTTAGTTAATTGATTGTGACTTCAGTTAGCTGAGTTTAGGTTCAGTTCAGTTGACTTTGAGTGTTCTAGAGCACTCCAGTGGTGATAATCCCTATGCTAGACCAACTGAGGTTCGAATTCTCATGCATGATTCGAATTCTCTCCATTGTAACATCATTGTTTATTACATTGATTATTGGAACATGTGACATTATTCTTCTCCTATCCGAGTTCTACTGCATTAAGATTCTTCTGCTATTTTTTAATGCAATTTTCACTCTTATTCAAATTTTTTGCTCGTTCTTTCTTTGTGAGGTATCCTAGGCTCTTTAGATATATTGTGACATATAATTTCACATGGTATCATATCCATTGAGCGAATAGGTTGAGTAGTTGCTTTTGGTAGTGCACCATAAGCCTCTAGATTTCCATAGCAAATCATGGTGCCATTGCATTGAATTCATTGGAGAAATCCAATGAGGTCTAGCTGGTTGTGAAGGATCCAGATAAAAGTTTCTAGTGTCCTAAATCAGTGCTCAGTATTATTCTACCTCCATTATTGAGATTTGTTTAGCAAGTTATTCAATTTTTTAGTGTAGCAGCAGTTACATCAGTTTTCTGCAGTTGCAGCAGTTACAACAGTTTTCTGCAGTTGCAGCAGTTTTCTGCAGTTGCAGCAGTTACAACAGTTTTCTGCAGTTGCAGCAGTTTTCTGCAGTTCCATCAGTTTTTTTCTGAAGTAGCAGCAGTTTCACCTTGTATTCACTCCAGCAGTTGTAATGGACAATTTGAAATCTCCTCTCTCTCCCAGGATCTTGACACCCTTAAATTATATTGATTGGAGGGATGATATGCAGATGGTATTGCGCAACAAATTACTGTATAGGGTGACAATGGGAAAGGATCCAGAACCACATTCAGCTATGGAGAAAACCAAGTATCTGAATAGATTGGATGAAGCATTTGGTTTCATGTGTATTCATATTCCCATATATCTAATCTTCCACATCGAAGGATTGAATACTCCAAGAGAGTTATGGTTGAATTTAGAGATCCTCTTTGTAAAACATGATGAGCTAAGAGGCCATATTCTGGAAAATGAGTTGATTGCTCTACAATCGAGTAGTTTCGAGACCATTTAGCAATTTTTTTCAAAATTCAAATGTCTAGTTATGCAATGCAAGCAGTGTGGCATTGAGAAGAAGGATGAACAGTTGGTGCTATCCATTCTGAGCAAGTTAGGTCCTGATTTCTCCATCTTTGTCTCTACCTTCCATTCTAGGAGAATGTCAATCCCTGGTTGGAAGATTCCCTCCTTAGATGTTTTCACTGAATCTCTCATCCAAGAACGAGATAAGTTGATCTAGATGGGCACCTTGAAGGCCTCCAAAGATAAAGCTCTTATGGTTGGAGAAGCAAAAGGTGTAAATGGGAAGGGGAAGCGTAAGGGCAAGGTTAAGAGGCCATCTGAACCCAAGTTGAATGCCAAGTCAAGTCCATCAGAAGGAGTCCCTAGCTCTAAGAAGGAAAAACAGAAGGGATTTGAGAAATCCAAGTGTTCCTATTGTAAGAAAGGAAACCACCTAAAGATATCTTGCATGCAAAAGAAGATATATCATTTTACCAAGCTGCTTGAATAGCACAACATTTCCCTCCCAAAAGGTGCAAGAGATATTGATTCTGGAAGTGAATTTGATGGTCATGAGAGATGCCATGCACTGAAGGCTGGATTTTCAAAATCACAAGCCCTCCTCATATATTCAGGATCCTCCAACCACATGGTTTCCTCCAAGGAATCATTTTCTTCTTTATATCTCAAAGATAGTCTAATTATTCACATGGGAGACAACTCTCAAATCTCTGTTGAAGAAAATGGAACAATACATATTGAGCATGGTAAGTTCAAAAATGTTCTATTTGTGCCTTCTTTGTTAGCAAAGTTGTTCTATGTATATTAAATGACTCACACAGGTTCACCGAAGAAAGTGGTCTTTGGTCCTGACACAGTTGATATTGCAGAGATATCTACTTAGAATATTATAGAGAAAGGGTTTGCAAACCATGCCTCCAAGGCATATGAATTCTCACTTTTTTTCCATACTCTCTGCCTACCCCATCAGAATCTAATAAAGATCAGAGTGATACCTCTTCTAATGAAGATGAGGATCAAGATATTGATGTTGAGAATAAAGTTCAAGGAGATTCGGATTCAGATCCAGATCCAACACATGCTCCCAATCCATGGATAAGGCCAATATGGGATCACAAAGTCCTTTAGTTGTTGGGAACAAAGTTGGGGATCCATATGACCAGAGAACCACCATATCTTAGTATCATGCAAAACTTGCACTATGTCATGCAAATCCACTTCTCTCAGAGAGGTGTTGCATGATGGTGGGGTTTGATCCACAATCTCTTGGAGATACTTGACATGGGGGGTCTACAACTAGGAAACAATCTCGGTTGTCTGAAAAAAGGTACTCAAACATTCATGATTTGGACCACAATGAGCCATTCGCTCCAATAGCAAGAAGGGTTACTAAAGACTTGTTTTGGCAAATACAACTTCTACACAGTGGGAGGCACATAAGAGGAGCAGATCCAGATATAGCACCTACATTCCTATCATAAAGAGGAGAAGCTTGCCAATATTTTTGCTATCCTTCTTCTCTATGATGTTACACTTGCTTCATATTTTTTTAAAAATTAGATTGCTTATCAATAAAGCATGTTAAAAAGGCAAAATGTTAAAGTGTTTATCTGCATGGAGTTGGTTGTTAGCTTTGTAGGTATTGCTCCTTGGTTAAATTATTTACATATGTAAAGGAGAAGGCCATTCTCGGGACCAGGCATGTTTTAAAAGAACATCGTTGCAGAATGGTTTTTCAGTGGTGATACCAAACTTTTGAAGAATTGCGCTACGAAACTGCCTATAGGTGACTTTTCTAGTTATCAGCTTCGATATCATATTCACGCCAAATTGTATGGAATCGTTTGAAATGGTTAAAAACCCACTTCAGTAACTTTCCATATTACAAAAATATCTCTCGGGTTTTACACACGTTTCACTATTTAGGAACTATGGGTGGCATTTTGAAGCCTATTTTTCAATATTTCACCAGATTTGGTTTCCTAAAAATATGCTCAATCAATCAGTTGAAAGGAAACCTCAACAATTCGATTTGGGATGAGATATTTTAATTTAAATCAGTTAACTAAATATGGGGGAGGCAGGTTTTTAGATCCATTAGGTTTTGGATATTGATGATGATGTAATGGGTTATAAAAATTTAAAAGAGGAAGGAGAAAGGGGTTCTTCCTATGGGGAAGTGGCGAGGTTCGATTTTGGGGAAAGCCAAGGAAGGATGGTGGAACTTTTGTAAGACTTTTCTATCCAGTAATATATATATATATGTTTGAAGATATTTTACAGTTAAGTACAAGCATTGTGTCTCTTTCTTGTTTTATTGTTAATAATCTTTTGTAAATAGAATTGTTCGTGCACTACATAACCAATAGAACTGAGATCTAATGGAATTTAAGCTTTAAGTGTCCATTGCTTGTGTTGCTACCATGTTTTCATTGATTTTCTATCATAACACTATTATGGTATGAAATGAACATGTGTGCATGTATGGATGAGAAGCTTTCTTTTCATTTATTTAACTGTAAAGACTTTTAAATTATGTTGTATTATTGATATTTATTGTGCCATTGATCATTCCACCTAGACCTGAGTGGCTCACTAATTTGAAGACCTCGTATCAATAAATTCAACCCACAATTCATCATAGATCAATATCCAAGTGCCCTAGATTTTCCCTTAGCATTTTGGGTGCAAACCTTAGGGATAACATTTTCTAGTGTCGTTGTCGGGGAGCGAAGAATCGAAGATATCTTCCTCGGGTTGTGCTTAAATATTAGATTTGACTTTGATGGTGAGAAAAGTTCATAGATATAGTGTGACTACAGATCACTCACTTGGTGACTCCATCTTTGAAGAATCCAAAGGTAGCTTCATATTTTCATAATGACAAAGGCCATGGACGTTATTTTGGCTTGAAGATTTGATCCATTCAATTTCTCAACTATTCTTGGCTATCCAAATTTAGTTCATGTTGTAGATGAATGGAAAGATCGGCTTCCCAAGTTTAAAGAAGGTAAAGATGATTATCTTGCTGAAAATTTATTGGGATTTCACGAGCACATGCATCAAATGAATATCTCTCATGAGGATGTGTTAATGAAGACGTTTATGTATAAACTGGAGGGATATGCTCGTGAGGGGTATCGGTCTCTACCTTCTTCTGGCATATCTTCCTTAAAGGAATTTCATACAATTTTCAATGATCATTGCAAAATATAGTTTCCATCTGAAAGTATTTTTGAGAATTGTTGGGAGGATTTTTATTTACATATTCAGAATTATGTGGTTGATAAAAAAGAACTGAATGTTAGCGAAATGGAGGAGTCATTATCAAAAGAGTAGTTTTCTAATACTTGTATTGGTGTTGAAGTTAATGATAGTCAGATTGTAGATGATTTTGACATCATATTGAATGTTCCTTATAGTCATCGCTATGATGAAATTGTTTCTCAAACCTTTTGTGAAAATCGGCATGTTTATGATGAATATCCGGACACAAAGAAACTGATTTCCTTTTCATCGTGTATTGAATCTTACAGTAGTCTTCCATTTTTTTATCACTATGATGAAAGTTATTGTAAACCCAACAAATGCCCCTTTCATTGGCCCTTTCAGCATCAACCTGCGAACAGGATGAAGTCTCACCCGAAGAAAAGATGGGCGGTTACAAAATCAGGTTTCTGTAACCGTGGTGATGCGAATATGTGGTAAATGACCTCACAAGGAATTTCTCACTTAGAATCTACTTAACATAACAATATCAACATGTGATTATTCACTTCGCAGTTATCAACAACCTACAAACTTCGTTGCATCGTTGGTTTCTTTACTCTTATAACTACGCATTCATCATACTTAATGATACTTCGAAACATTCATACATATGTGTTATGCTTACTTAACATATGATTCACATTCACATACATATGAAAGAAAATACATAAACATACCATAACATGAACGCAAAACACATCATACATTCATACACATAACACAGGGATTTATGTGGTTCACCCCCCAGATGGGAGCTAGATCCACAAGAAATGTTCTTATATTAATTGGAAGGGGTAATAGTTCCAGTCTGTGCACTCAGCTGCACACTCTTCTCTACAATAGATATTTGCGCACTTAGCTGCAGAGTATTTTCTCTCTTAGATATCTCTTTCATTCTAGTTCTAGCTCTCTAATGTCTCTAACCCTTCCTCGTACAAAAATAACCCTTTATATAGATGTGCCCGAAGGTCACATATTACAATAACTATGGGCCAACCCCCATAGTACCCTTAAACCAAAAATGGCATGGTTCTCCTATCAACCACGCTTTTCCCTAACTTCATTGTAAATATGTTGTCCTTTTGTACCGCTTCTTCTGACTCTGATGCTTCTTATGACAATGTAGTTCTGACCGCGCGGCTCTAACTCTATAGTGGCGTGTCCTTTGCACCATTCTGCTTCTTTACTCTCTACTCATGTAGCTGTTAGTTCCTTGCTTCATCCTTAACTGCTTCAACTATATATGATTGTCCTTATTACTTCTTCTTTACTAAGGGGACGGGTCCTTTCCTGTCAACTTCGCTTCGCTCCATACCCTCCTCTCGGGAATTGTGGAGTTGCTTCTCCCAAAACTGATCAATGTTAGGCCTCTCCTAACTGTACTTTCACCATCAAAACTTACTATACTTGGGATGCGCCCAACATTTGTTGTAGTAGATCAATGGCAATAAGACTCCACAATCCCAATGGAGACACTAGTGCATATAGTTTTCAGATTGTAGTTTTGATTTTGTAGTCAGATTTTTGGGTTTTCAGTTTGATTTATTTTCATCTTACACAAATAGATTGGACATATAGTGGATTGTTTTCATCATGGTTTTCTTGAGAGTATGATGAGCAGTTTTCTGTTTTCAGAGATAGAATTTGGTTGAACAGGTATATGGTTCTTAGCACCTCATAGGGAGATTCTATCCCCAGTAGGATCCAGTGTTAGTACCTAGGTCTGCACCCAAGATTGTGCCTCTTTCTTGTTTTATTGTTAATAATATTTTGGAAACATAACTATTCATGCACTACATAACCAGTAGAACTCAGATCTTATGGAATTTAAGCTTTAAATGTTCATTGCTTGTGTTACTGCCCTGTTTTCATTGATTTCCTATCATAACCCTATTATGGTATGAAATGAACATGTGTGAATGTATGGATGAAAAGATTTATTTTCATGTGTTTACATGTTGGCATTAGTGATTAATTGTGGGCTCATGTTTGATTTTTTAATTGTGAATCCTTTAAATTATGTTGTATTATTGATCTTTATTGTACCATTGATCATTCCACCTAAACCTGAGTGGATCACTAATTTGAAGACCTCTTATCAATAAATTCAAACCACAATTCATCATAAATCAATATCTAAGTGCCCTAGCTTTCCCCTTAGCAGTCCGTGTGCAAACCTTAAGTATAATAGGAGGCATTAGCAATTAGTGGCAGAGGATGGTTAATTAAATTTGGACAATATTAATAAAAATCTCGATAAAATTGAAACATTTCATTTTTCAAAAACAGACCAAATCTAGATAAATCCACAAAGAATGGAAATCATTAATGACAGACGAAAGTCGACGGATCCGTATAAGCCATGAATATGTCTAGTATGAACCCCCCCACGTCTATTGAGAACATTAGCCACAATTGAAAAGTTTTGAGTGAAAGGTTGAAGCTCGGAAGCCATGGCACCCAAGAGACAATGGAAATCAAAGAACCCATCAATGAATGTGTAGGGAAAATTTGCACAAACACTAGGTTCATCTTCATCAAAGACTGTAAAGGTTCCTCATGACTACATTCCATCCAAAAAACCTACTGAGTCACATGTTAACTTTCCTAATGTAGAAGACTTATACATACTGACACAAAAGGATTATGAAGGTGCAATAGTTGAGGAAAATTTTTTCAGGCAACTGTAGAAGTTCGCATTTCCAAATAATGATATCACCGTTGATGAAAAAATCCCTGAATTGAGTATGGACAAGTATATGAACATGATTGTAGGCCCAAAACCTAATGTACCAGTTCTGATGGAGCTCCAGACATGGGAAAATGGGCTTTCAAAATCGGGGATTATGAACTTGTTGGAGATCCCTCACTTTAGAAGGTCCCCACAGGTGAAAATGTTTGCGAAAATGTTATTATCACAAGTACAAGGTGGGTACATGTGGCTGAACAGACCTATATCCATTGACTCCAAGATGACTTAGTCGATCATAGGGTTCCCTACCATAGGAGAATATGTAATTCTTCTTATGGACAAGAGACAGGAGAAAGGTCTTGGAGAGAAGATGGCAAAAAATAATGGAACTCAATGGGCCAGCAGAGGGTTCTCAATCACACGAATGAAAGATGATGATGTGAGCTTTGTTTTCCAGTTACTAACATGCAATCTATTTCGGAAGAGTCATTGGGACCAGGTCTTAGCGGCAATCATTGCAGTCGCAAAGAAGTGTGTTGAGGGGGTATAGATGAACTGGTCAACAATATTGATGAATGAATTTCTGGAAGACTTCCTGGAAATACAAGAAAAAGGTAACCCATTTCATTATACTTGGTTATTGATATGTATTACGCTTACTGGATTGAAAAAACCAGAAGGGAGTCAATTCTTTGACAGAAACAGGAGGTCATTCCTAGCATCCAGGTATACAAACTTGTGGTTTTCAAAAATTGCACGCATACAGGAAGACAACAACATCAATTTTTACCTATACTGTGAGGAGATTAGAGTCATCCTACTAGAAAAAATACACATACATCCTCACATAGTTAAATCATACAAGGGAATTGCATGCTTCAAAATAGGAATGCATCATACTTACATACAAGCCAAAAGGTATCTTGATAGGCAATGGCTAGCTACCATGTTTGTTTGTTCTGAGGAGGAAATTGCAAAAATCATCCACGAATGGGACCCAGCTTGGAGGGGTCCCTTAATAGAAGAAGAAGAGGTTGCATAGAAAGAACAACCTAATAATATAACACCCATAGAAGAGGAGACTGTCGGTGAAAACATTCCTCCTAAACCTACTCAACAATCTGTGCCAGATAAGAGGAGAAGATAAACGACTCATACTAGAGAGTATTCAAGGAAGAAAATAAAAACGTGCAAACCCAGTCTTGTTCAGTCACTCACAACATATGACATTGAATAAATTGGTTTGGAGTTCAGAAATGCTACTGAAAAAGCAATGGAGAATATGGCCACAAAAGATGAAATTGAATATCTTGTGACACAACAAGAGGAGATCTTGCTAAATATCGACGAAAATTTTGCGACGATGAAACAGTTGATACTGATGACTAGTGGAAAAGGATGAAATACTACATAAATACAAACAAACACACATTTGGGTAGTCTACAAACACACCTTGTCACGCAAACAAAGGAAATAGAGTCACATCAAAGACTAAATATTTCATCTACAGCATTGACGCTTCCCACTCATTAGTTGCAGAAATCTATAAGTCATGTAGAAATAATTATGTCACACTTACCTTTAAATGAGATGCATGAACTGCATACATCCATTGCACAAGATATCAAATGGAGACATGAGGTTGTTACAGCTAACTGGTACAAAATCCAGAATGAGAAAGAATTTCTACAGGAAGAATGTTCCGAGATGAACATAGAAAAATAAAATACTATGCAAAAGACATATGAGTTGGATAAGAAAGTAGAATAAGCAGTCACAAGAGGGAATCAATTGAAGCAATACGTGGAGAAAGTACAACAAAAATACTTAAAGCTACATAAGGCAGTGGAATAAGTGTACAATGCACTTATAGAGGTTCAAGACGATGAAGACACTTCTCCAGAAAGAAAAGTGGTAAAGATGGGTGATGCCATTCAAGGACTACATGCTAAAGTTGAATAACTATCACCAAAAAACCCACCAGGAAGACCTCCAGAGGTTGGAGAAGAACATGAAAACAGGTTGGAAAGAATAAACATTGCAATCAAGAACATCGGGACCTTGGAGTTAAAGTGTACAGAGCTGCACGAAGAAAGTGCTCAACTATGGGGAAAGTTGGTTGTAGACAAGCAGTTAACGGAAGTAGGTAAAAGGCTACAGGCTGTGCAAGAATATGAATAAAAGATCCATGATAGCTTGAATTTCCTATCATCTATTGAGAAAATGAACAATATGGGAGATTACAAGAAGCAGCAGCAAGAAGTAAGTAGGATTCAGGAAGAATAGCAGAAGATAATTGACAAGATTGAACCACTACATGAAGAAGCCTTTAGCATCACATAATTTTCCCCATAATTACAAAGGGAAATCAGAGACACAATTGAAGAATTTGTAGAAACTCTGAAGTCAATCCTTGATGAGAAAGTGGAAGAAATGATCTCAGCCAAGGAAGTAAAAATGAAAGAAAAGGTTGCAACTGCAAAGGCTACTTTGCAGAAGTTTCCAACTATAGTTCAATCGGGAATATGATGCAGTAATAGAGCATGAATATAGGGGGAGTAATCGATGGAAGAAGCTGCATGAATCCCAATGCAAAACCGAAGAGACGATAACTTGAAAGTGCACATTAAAGGCACCTCTTTTCCATTGATGTTAAAGTCGGAGAAATATCGTGAAGCAATGACAATGATATATGCATAAATGAAATAGAATAGAAGTGCCAATCAGTGGTTTCACATAGAAACAACGAAGAAAGATCATGAATAATGCATAAGTAGAAGAGATTTGCACATAAATGAAAGACAACAGAAAATAACTAATGAAGGAAGATCATATGAGAAAATGCTCAAACTGGAAATAACAGAGGGAGAGTACTCATGCGAACATAATAGAGGAACTCTCGATCAGGAAGAGCATAACTTCATGAGGTGATGACATGCACAGCTTCATGAGGTGTTAACATCAATGCCATAGGGGGAAATCATTGAACTTTGACTGTCATTTATGTCAACTGATGTCGAAGAGGACTTGGTATCCTTGTGCTAGTTTGAAGAAGTATATGAAATCCAATTTCAAGAAGTACATACAGATTTTAGAAGTACACACAATTTGAAGAAGTATATACAGATTTTAGAAGAACACACAATTTGAATAAGTACATAAATATTTTAGAAGTACAGACAGTTTGAGGAAGTACATAAGTTATGTGCACAAGTCCTTATCCATCTAGTCAAAGGTAATGTCAAAAAGAGATGGTAGGAAAAGTCTTGGAAATACACAAGAGGTTCAGGAGAAAGAAGTGGTTGGAAAGGTATGCAAATCCCAAAAGTGCACAAGACACACCAATTGGAAGAAGTATACAATTCTTTGAAGTGCGCAAGTTTCCTCGAACCAAGAGGTCGTCGAAGAAGTTAAGTGAACAAGACCCACAAACGATGGTACATTAAGGGCACAATACTTGACAAGAAGTGGTTCCCAAGTGCGCAAGAATCACGATGCAAAGGACCAAGTATGCACAAGACCCACAAGGGACGACACCTCAGTAGCGCAAATCATGACAAGTGGTGGATGCGAAAGTTAGCTTAATCATGAAGCAAGGAAGAAGAGATGCATTCGACCAACTTGTGGACATAAGTTCCACACAGGCCAAGTATAAATAAGAAGCCAAGTTGGAGAGTGAAAGCAAGTTGGAAGATGCGATAGTGGTAAGACTTTGATTTGGAAAGATTCTAATATTGGGGTATCAATGGCTCATGGAACCAGAATAGAATAATCTAGAAAAGAGTAGATGCACAAAATGCATCCCAACAGATGATGTGCAGAAAGATGAAGTGATTTATCTAAAACGGATGTGCAACAACAGAAATTCAACACAACAGAAGATGCGCAGTATGATGAGTTTTATATGATACAAGTGCATACGAACAGAAAGGGATTATCACATATGGTATGCAGAAGGTCACAAATTATCTAATACATATGCACCAATACATAAGTGTAGCATGACAGAAGGCATGCAGAATGATGTGAGTGATCTTATACAGATGTGTGAGGTCAGAACAATGTTGACGCTTGGTTTAGGTTGGAATGGGTCCAGGTGTCAATGCAAGGATAGCAATCCGATCCAAGAATTTGAGTAAACCCTCACACGGATTTCCCTATTTCCTGGTCGTTTGGGATGATTGCTTTCAATGGATTTAAGCCTCTGTTAGCCTTATGGTTTTGCTCCCAAAGGATACTTATTAGTTGTGTGAACTAAGTGACTAATTCTGAAAGGTGTAATGAAAACTGATGATTTCTTAAGTTCATTATTCACAAAGGAAAACCTGTCTGGAACAAATTAGCCTTAGTTAATTCAATCCTTCTTAGTTAATGGAATATGGAAACAAGAATAAAGAAGAGAAATCTCCCTAATTCTTTGTTGAATATTCATTGATAACAATTAAAATGAAAATTCACTTAACTTTCATCAGTTTAAGATTGCAGAAACCAAGTATCTAAATCAATGAAAGCTATCAAATAAAACTAAATGGTTAGTGTCTCGAAGTGCTAATAATATACAAATGAAATGTGTCATGCACGGGAATAAATGAAAACATTCGATATATATGTCATCACAATTCATTCAAAAAAAAAATTCAATGTGAACAATCATTTCCTGTAGTTATTAACATCTAAGGTAGATTAGTTAATGAGTAACATAATAGGAACATAATAAAGACAAGAAAAAATAAGTTGAACATGTTTTGGAACCAAATGCAGGAAGCATCCCATCTTTCATTAACAAGCATGCAAAAAATTATATATTGTTCTCAAATAGACAGAGCATTCCACGGAGTCTTATGCAGTAAATTACATGATAAGTCCCCCCATTTTCTCTATTGAGGTCTGTATAAATAAAAATTACATAAGACAACTAGATCCTGAAAAGAAGGATGGAATTCCTGAATCTGAGCAGAAAAACCCTAACTACCCTAATCTGGATTGGTGACATAATATTTCCATGCAGTGTATGTATTCGATATCCTCGTGACATCAGGATAGCTCACATGCTCAAGCTGTAATTGAGATTTGTACAAATAGGACCTGACATCTTTGGTTCGGATCTTAGACCGGGAATCAAGGAATCCCTGAAACGTGACCGTTAACTAACTGGGAGTTGAAATAAAAGACCGGAATAATGAAATGTCTAATTGGGTAGAATATCGGATTTCTTTTGTTGATTGATTTATCTGCTCATCCACCTCAGCGATCCTTAGACTTTTTGGGACTGAATATTCCAACTCAGCCAATATTGGCATATCAATGCTCTCCATATGATTATCCGTCAACATCCATTCCCTTGAACAAATTTTATGTACATTTTCAATCATGTGTGATACTTCATTACAAACCAGTCCCCAAGGCTTAATTGAAATGTGGGCTCTAATCAATTTGACTGCATCCAACCGAGGTAAGGTTTGTGGAGCATTTTTCAGATATTCTTTCCATTCACACAATTGTTCATAAGTTGAAAGTGATTTTTTTTGTCTATCAAAATTATCAACAAGGATATCTGACAGTTATTCAAAAGAATTAAAATCATCCTGAACCTTGTTAAGGCCTAGAAAATATGCAATCTGGGTTTGTCTCAAGAGATAATTACATGAACAAGCTTCATCTTTAAACTCTTACAGAGTCAATTTAAAGAAATCATAGAATGCATATGAATCTTTCAATTGCTCAACCTGCATCTTGAGGTCATCCAAATTGGTAGATTTTTCAATTACTTTTGTCTCCAAAATCACCTTTTGCTGTGTTAACTGTTGAATTTGCACTTCGAGGTTTTGCACTATTGACTCATGCTAGACCTTGAGGCCGTCTACCTGTTTATTCAAAGTCATGTGGATAGAGTCATTTTCATCGTGTAATGCCAAATTATTAGCCTTCTCTTATTTCAATGCTCTTTTGAGGGTAGACAAAGAGTCAAAATTAGCTATAGCAAATGCTCCCATTGTTGTAGACACTTCTATAGCTTCCCTCTGGGGATCATCAGTTGCTTGTTTCCAAATAACCTAATTTTCCATTGGTCCAACTTGGAATTCACCTTGAGTGCTATATTTTGGATATTTTCTCATAATTTATTTCCTTCTTTTATTAAAACAATAGTTTTCCAACACTACTACAACATCCTCACCAAAATCAAGTGAGTCTTCAACTATAGACACTAATAGTTATGTACAATGAACGATGGGCAATGATGGGTTGGTAGTGACAGTTGTTGATTGGGGTGGATGTAAGGATATTAGTGGGTAAATTTCAGAGGAAGAGGCTGTAGGAAGACTAGCATATAGAAATATAGTGGATTGGGCAGAAGTGGTAGTAGTTTCAGATGGAAAAGGACTAATATTTTGGGTTGGTGGAGGATCTAATTGAGAATTTGTAGGTTTTTTTAGGTAATAAGATCAACTAAAGCATTCAATGCGGTTGGTGTAGGTGGATCATAGGATTGAGTAGTTGTACTAAGGGTATTTGGGGTAGGAGATGTTGAGGATGAGGTGGATTGGAAGTAAACTATTGGATGGGATCATCAACTGTACGTATATATGACAAACCACTATTTAGAGATGGATGAGGAATATTACTATCAACATATTGGGTAGTGTTTATAGAAATTTCCTGGGAAGGTTCTTGAATTACTGGTGTTGGATTTATCACCTCCATGGGTTGTTCCTTCTCTAAGTCAATGATATCACTGCCGGATGTATGGAGTGGAGGGTTTATAGTCAACTTAGATGGTTTTTCAATCATAATAGAAATGTTTGGAAGTATCCTAGGAACAGAAGCAGCATCATAAACAGACTGAGTGTAAGCAAATGACTTACTTTGAAGAGTATGAGTCTTCTATATAATAAGATTAAGATTTTGGATTGGAGTAGTAGGGTGAGCCTCATTCATAGGTTGTTTTCCCTTCTTCTTGTCCACTTCTTGCTTTGAAGACTAATATGATGTTGAGCTTAGCACTATAGCCTTGTTTGCAGCTTCCATAGCTTCTCTGGAAGCATCCTGCTACTGTTGTAAGATATTGTTTCTTTCTTCTATCACACTGATTCGTTGTTGTCTTTGTGCCTCATGTACAAGCACTCTCTGGTCTTTGTCAACTATTTTGTTAAGTACCTCTTCAAAACTATGTGCATTCTGATAAAATGAGTCATATGGCTCCAACTCATGCACATAAGTATTCCTTTGATGGGCTTGTACAAAATGTTCTACTATGAGAGATTTAGGGTCATGCATTCTCTTCTCTACAAAACATAACTTCAATTTGTTGAAACCCTTGGCAAGAATGATGCCATGAGTAGATTTATGGAAGTTAAGGTGGCCAATATATAGAGGGAACTTAGGCCAAGCTCTCCTTTTGGAATAATGACACTAGCCCTGAACTCCATCGTAGACCGTCTAGAAAGCCACATCTGACAGGACCATCCTGTCGAGAAAAATCCTCGGCAACAGATGAACTGATTTCCTGCCCCAAATTAGGATGTAGGTAAAACACTCTCCAATGTACCAATATTCCTTAGTGAAAATCAAGGAGATGGCATCCTCTCAAACCCTAGGTTAATTTTTCTTTATAATGGAAAAATACACTACACTGAAAAATTTGTCACAGATATCATAAATATATGGGACATAATTGTCCTCCCACAATATTGAACAGTATATGTGAATAGGGCGCTTGTCCCTGGTCCAATGCCATCTCATAGCAGGATACGCAAAAGCGACACAAATGATGTCCATTAGATAAACAAACATGTAAAATTTAAGATTTTTGATGGTCAGTGTATTTTGAGCCTGAGCTATAACATCTCTGAAAGTGATAGAAAAAATATGAGCCCAATTGAAAATTTTACCTGTTGTAGAAATGTAATGGGCCAAGGGTACCCATTCTAGCTTAAAATTTTGTCAGGTATCATCACCATAGAAACGGCATAGCATGGATTCCAAAATATTGTAGGGATCCCTGAGTAAGACAATAGGGTATTTCCTATTCGGCTTTAAGATAAATGTATCAGGGTCGACCATCCAGGTTTTGAGGAAAACATCTGGTTCGTATTTGCTTTCAAATGATCTGATGAAGTCATGTGTAAGCAACTGCTGCAGATATTTTAGGGCATAGATCCTAGCGAAAGTGTTTGTCTTGAATGAATCATAGACCACCTAGTTAGCATCTCGAATGGTACTGGTTGGAATGTTTTCATAGTCGATCATCCATTTCATGATGTATGTGTATGGAATGACCGTAGTTCTGGCAGCAATAGCATGCAATTAGGAGTTATTGATATTCTGATAGATCGAGGCTTCATCCTTGAATTATGAGAAGTCATTCCCATCAAATATGATGTATATTTGAGCCCAGTCGACGCATAGTGTGTCAGCAACTTGCGCATCAATGTCCGAGTAAAACCCAAAGTTGGGGTCTTTCAACTTTAGGTATTCTACAACAGCTTTGGACCTAGTTTGCTTGGCCATGGCAGAAATATGGTCCTGTAAACTGAAAAATTCAATTAAAACTCAATATATCAATAATCTACAAAAAAAAAATCAAAATGACAAATACCTGCAATAATTCTAAAACTAGTAAACCGAAATTGAACTCAATTCACTTGCAAAAACTAAAATCTAAAGCTCTTAATTTCTCGTTCGTTGTGTTGCAAAGTCCAAAATTCAAATATTGATTAAATAAACCTTGGATTAGGACCAGATCAAGAATGCATTTATTATGCAGCCATCACCCTACAATCAACAGTTAAGATTTAAATGACAAGTTGTTTCATTAATTGGGATCATTAATCAAAACAGGTTTGTCATGTGCAAGGATACAAAATTTAAATGGGAAACTAAAATGTTGGTGCAAATCCCCAAAAAGTAAGGAGTCGGGGACGAGAACCGGTGAAATGGTAAAAACATCCTGTCCTCCGACATCCACCAAGTGTGAACATTGGAAAGAGTCAGGAGTCGGGATTCAGGAGTGAATTTGATTCAATGTTGATGATCCTTCGACTACCGAATTTCGCAGTTTTTTTTTTTAATTTTGGAAAAGTTAGG
This sequence comes from Larix kaempferi, assembly GCA_027924585.1. Lineage (NCBI taxonomy): Eukaryota > Viridiplantae > Streptophyta > Pinopsida > Pinales > Pinaceae > Larix > Larix kaempferi. Next base: position 11,230,655 of record BSBM01000143.1, read on the forward strand.
AGTCGAGAGTCAGAGATGAATTAAATAAAAAGGTTGATAATTTTTTGAATATTGACTTCCGCATTTGGTGATAATAAATTCGGGATTCGGAGGTCGAGATAAAAATCAAAGTGAAAGGATTGGTTCAGAGAATTTTGACTGTTGATTTTCAAGCCGGAAGAAGCGGAGTCGAGAGGTTGGTAACTTAAGTTAATTTTGAGGAATTATCACCGACTCCCGACTGCTGATTTTTAATCAATGGGATATAAGAAGTTGGAATCATAAAGTTGGTATTGTTTTCATAACCATATAATTTATCTGACTATCGACTAAACTATTTATTCATTTTTTTAAGTGAATCGGAAGTGTGGAAGGCTCAACTTCCAAAATAATTATTAAGTAAAATCCAAAGAAACCAAACAAAGAAACTAATTACTTTCAAGAAAACCAGACATAGTGAATAAAAAAAAATTGAGTGGGGGCTCCCATCTTGTCTAGACAAGATGGGATCTGTTGTGGCTACAACAAATAGATACACACCAGATGGTGCACAGTATCAGTTGATTTTGCAGATGCGCAGAAATAGAACGGTATGTTGAACTAGCACGCAAACTAATAAAGGTGATGTTGATAACTAAAGTGTGTGGTATAGTACAGCAAAATCAGTATACAGAAGGTGCACACAACATAATGAACTGAAGTTAATATGAAGAGTGTGTGAATCTGTAGAACTACAAAGAAGTATCTTCCACTGTCATATCAGTGTATCAGAACGGGGAAAGAAACAGGGAGTTGGTGCTTCCTTCAGGCCAGTGTCTGTAAAACCAGGGGGTCTCTGCCTCCTTCTAGTCGAAGCTGGTAAATCAGCAAGTTGGTGCTTCCTTCAGGTTATATGTTATAAATCAGGGGCTTGGTTCCTCCTTCCAGTCGGTGTTCTGAGAACTTTGGAAGTTGGTGCTTCCATGAATGTGATATTTATATTATAAGAGAGCATTCTGTGGTTTTCTCCCATTTGGGTTTCCACAAAAAAATCTTGTGTTTTGTGTTTTGTGTTTTGTGTTTTGTGTTTTGTGTTTTGTGTTTTGTGTTTTGTGTTTTGTGTTTTGTGTTTTGTGTTTTGTGTTTTGCGTATCTATGGATAATGTTATTGTTATGTTAATGCATAATTTAAAGTGTTGACTAAATATGATAAGAAGTAAATATTGTTCATAATTGCACTAATATTGATTCATCCCCCCCCCGGCCCCCTCTCAGTATTAATAAGATTCCAACAATTGGTATTAGAGCAGGTGTCTTCAGCAATAGATTAACATATGGAAGATAGATCCTTACACAGATATGGTCGGAAAATGAAAATCCTCTCAAGGAAAAGCACCATGGTTACAAGAAAATGGCAGCTTAGAAAATCTCTCTGTCACAGAAGCAAGGAATATAATTCACACTCAGAGGAAAACTATAGAAGTCTTGATGTATCTATAACTTCGGAATGTATTTCTTCCATGTATTTCATTTATATATTATTGTACTCCTATAGAGATGTGTCATTCCTCTATACGGAAGTGTTGTCATGTGTATTGACAAGTGTCGCAAGTGTGTTAACTTGCCGATGGGTTATTAAACCACCATGTGTGGGGTCAGCCCTGATTTATGTAATATGGTTGATGTACCTAACTAGACAAGTCGGCCCCATAAGGTTATTGGGCAAACAGAACAAGTATAAATAGAGATCAGGAGATCTCTATTTGGATCACTCAGAAACTCATTCTTCCTTCACTCAGAAAGTGGCGCACTTGTGAGGAGGAGGTTCAGCTGCTAGGAGGAGTCTATCTCTTTTATTTTGGTTGTACTTTGGTTGAGCTATTGCTCTATCTATCTCTGAGGAAGTTGTGCGGTTTTTCACCTTAGGGTTTTCCCCACGGAAACTCTATGTGTCTATTGTCTCTCATGCTTTTGATTCTTGTGATGTTTGACATGCTTGTTATGATTGATATGCATTGATATACTATACATGTTGTTCTCTCAGTAAAGATCCTAGAGTATTGTGAATTAATGCTCAAAATTTAACATGGTATCAGAGCTAACCTGAGAAGAAGACATTGTGCAGTAACGAAAACCAAGGGTTTCTTGTTTATTGGGTTTCTCTCCATAGATTTTGGAAAAGTAGTATAGTAGATTGACTCTACTCATCAAGGAGAATCTATCTATCCAATCAAAATTTAATTCTGAGCTTTTTCAGATTTGGCCCTAAAAATTAGGGTTTCCACAAAAATACAAATTTCTAGAATCTGAAGACATAGCTGGAAGCTCCTTGCAAAAATCGAAGTTTAGGGCTTTGGATCAAGATTTTTAGCTGGGTAGATCTCCAGGAAACTCAAACCCTAATTCAGGGTCCTCCTTAGTAAACTCGAGAAGACTAAAAGGCATTTCTGAAGGGTGAAGATTTGCATATCTCAAATTCTGAATACACCAGGCTGATCAGCTCATCAAGGCGCATCTTTCTATCCTTTCAGAAAGTTGAAATTCACATTTTGAATTTTTAGGGTTTTTTCGACAAACCCTAATCCGGGACCAGATCCAGTTTTCAGCAAAACAAGTGGTAAGACCTATATCTCTTCTATTTCCATTTGAAGTTTTCTTTAAGATGTCTCACCACACCAAGTTTGAGGATAAGCTTGAAGGGGTTGATAAATTCCGAGCCTGGAAGTATAGGATTGGGTTAATCTTGGAAGAAAATGAATTGGACTCCTACATCAGCTCTGAGGTCCCTACCTAGAGGATGAAGAGGCTAAGGTATTGCATAAGAAAAACTTGGTCAAGGCAAAGAGAATCATTACTAATTCTATCAAAGACCATCTCATACCTCATGTGTCATCTCTAAAGACACCCAAGGAGATGTTTGACTCCCTGACGAAGTTATTTGAAGGGAAGAACATAAATCGGAAGATGACTCTGCGGAATCAATTGAAAGGGGTCAAGATGTTGAATGGAGAGACCATTCAATCTTACTTCTCCAAGGACTCTCAGATCAAGGAACAACTTGAAGCTGTGGATGAAATAGTGGACAATGGTGAAGTTGTTATGACCACTCTGAATGGCCTACCTAGGTCATGGGACTCCTTTATTCAAGGAATCTGTGCAAGAAAGAAATTGATCTCTTTCAGTAAACTGTGGGAGGAATGCTCTCAAGAAGAAGCTAGACTTGTAGCTCAAGAAGAAAATATGGGAGGTGAAGATCAAGCTCTCGCAGCTCACACCAAAAAGAAGCAAGCCCAAGAAGGAGCACTCTCACTACAAGAGATCCTATCACAACCAACAAAAGAATAAGAAGGATCTAAGATGCTTCACATGCAATGAGAAGGGTCACTTTGCTTCAGAATGTCCAAAGAACAAAAGGGATAACAAAAACAACTCCAGCAAGAAGAAGAAGGGCAGCAAAAGAAAGTTCCATGCTCATGCTACCGAAGATGATGAACCTCCAAAGAAGAAGGCCAGGGCAGAAAGTGATGATGACTCATCAAGTGAAGAAGAGTATGTTCTAATCTCTGCTCTCACAGGTACTATCTCTCATGGTTGTAATGATTGGTTAATTGACAGTGGGGCTTCCAAACACATGACTGGGTTTAAAGAATCTTTCATAAACCTATCTGAACATGAGTCACCCCATAAGGTGAAACTTGAGGATGATTATCAATACCCTATCAAAGGAAGTGGTGAAGCCTCCTACAACCTAGATTCTGGAAAGTCTTTGAAGATGAAAGAAGTTCTTTATGTACCTGGGCTCAAGAAGAATCTACTCTCCATCTCTATATTGGATGCAAAAGGCATGAGGGTTGCATTTGTAGATGGCCAAGTCCTAATGTGGCCAAAGGGTAAAATTATTGATGATGCAATGGTGATTGGAGAGCAAGAGGGAGGTTTGTATAAATTGAAGGGACAACCGGAACATGCCATGGTACTGAGTCCATGGAGCCAAGTGAACTTTGGCATAGAAGACTTGCACATATGCACTACAGAGCATTACCAATTGCAAGTAAGGCTGAAGAAGGTCTTCCTGAACTTAAGACCAAGCATGAAGGTGTTTGCAAAGGATGTGCAAAAGGAAAGAACATTAAGAAGTCATTTCCAAGTAGTGAAAGCAAGGCAAAAGGTATCTTGGAAATCATCCACTCCGATGTATGCGGTCCTATGTCATCCAGTTCTCTGAGTGGGTATGTTTACTATGTCTCTTTCATTGATGACTTCTCCAGGAAGACTTAGGTTTACTTCTTGAAGAACAAAGATGAAGTATTTGATAAGTTCAAGGAATTAAAAACCTTGATGGACAACCAAACTGAGAAGAAGATCAAAACATTCAGATCCGACAATTGTGGAGAATTCACCTCAGGTGAATTCAAGAAGCTATGCAGTGATTCAGGGATTAAGAGGGAGTTGACTGCTCCTTACAATCCACAATAGAATGGAGTTGCAAAAGAAAGAATAGAACAATCATGGAAGCAGCAAGGGCAATGCTGCATGACCAAGATCTACCTATGCATCTATGGGTAGAAGCAGCTAGAATAGTTGTATATGTGCAGAACAGAACACCCCACAAGACATTGGACAACAAGACACTAGAAGAGGTCTTCTCTGGTAAGAAACTTGAAGTCAGCCATCTCAGAATATTTGGTTGTCCAGTATACACTCATGTCCCAAAGGAAAAGAGGACCAACCTAGACCCTTCAGGAAAGAAGGGTATCTTTGTGGGTTACAATGAAATCTCGAAGGCCTACAGAATATAATTTCCAGGGTTCAAGAAGATTGATGTCAGCAGGGATGTGACATTTGATGAAAACGCAACATTCATCAAATAAAGAAAGACACCTGTTGAAGATTATGAAGAACCTAAGGAAACTAGATTTCAAGACACTACCATGACTGAAGCAATTCCAGATGTTGATTGTGAAATTGAAGATCCGCAACAACCTGTAGATCCACCTCGTGAGAATAACTCTCATAAGAGAAAACCTGCATGGGCTAGAGAGCTCATTCAAGATGCAGAAAGAGATGGTATTCCAAAAGAAGAACACAGAGCAAAGAAGAGAACCAGATCACATACCAGCTATGTTGTTTTACTCTGCAACATCATGAACAAAGAACCTTCCAGTTATGAAGAAGCAACGGAAAAGAAAGAATGGAAGGATTCCATGATCGAAGAATACCAATCAATCATGAAGAATGATGTTTGGGATGTTGTCCCAAGACCTGAAGGGAAGTTTGTTGTGACTTCCAAACGGATCTAGAAGATCAAGCATGCTGTAGATGGAAGCATAGAGAAATAAAAGGCAAGATTCATAGCTCGTGGCTTCTCTCAGAAAGAGGCAATAGACTATGAAGAAACGTTTGCTCCTATATCCAAGTACACTTCCATCAGATCGGTACTTGCCCTGGCTGCAGTGATGAAATGGAAGATACACCAGATGGATGTCAAGATTGCCTTCTTGAATGGTGTATTCGAAGAGGAAGTGTATGTGGAGAAGCCACTCGGTTTTGAAACACATGACAGGGAGTCACATGTGTGCAGATTGAAGAAAGCCTTGTATGGCTTGAAGCAAGCTCCCAAAACAAGGTATGGTAGGATGGACAGTTTCCTATCTAGTTTGGGCTTTACCAAGAGTAAAGCGGATTCCAACCTTTACTACAAGGTTGAGGAAGGAAATCCTGTGATTCTACTCCTGTATGTAGATGACTTGTTTGTAACAGGAGATGATAGATTAATTACCGATACAAAGAGGAAGCTTGCTGTCGAGTTTGATATGAAGGACTTGGGGATGATGCACTATTTTCTAGGTATGGAGGTGTGGCAGAGTGCAGATGGGATCTTCCTTGGACAAGGGAAGTATACTATAGATATCCTGAAGAGGTTCGGGATGATGGATTGCAAGGCCATGGCCACACCTATGGCATCGAATCTGAAGCTTCTATGTGATGCTTCATCTGAGCCGGTTGATGTCTCTATGTATCGTCAGATGATTGGGTCCTTAATGTACCTGATGAACATGAGACCAGATATTTGCTTTACGGTGAACACATTGAGCCAGTTCCTGACGGATCCGAGGAGTGTTCACTTGGTTGCTGTAAAGCATATTCTGAGGTACCTGAAGGGTACAGTTGATTATGGGCTCAAGTATGAAGCGAATCAAAAGTTTAACTTGCAGGGTTATGTTGATTCAGATTGGGCAGGCAGTGCTGCAAATAGGAAGAGCACATCTGGGTGCTGCTTCAGTATGGGATCAGGTGTGATCTCTTGGTTTAGCAGGAAGCAGTCCTGCGTAGCACTGAGTACAGCCAAGGCAGAGTATGTTGCAGCCTGTTCGGCTAATTGTGAGGCAGTATGGCTTCGAAAGCTACTATCTGAGTTATTTGATCTCCCGTTGGATGCTACTAGTATCTTCTATGATAACCAAAGTTGTGTGAAGCTGTCTGAGAACCCAGTGTTTCACGACAGGTCGAAACACATAGAGATCAAATATCACTATATCAGGGATATGGTGTAGAGAGGAGCAGTGAAGCTCCTGTATGTTGCGATGGACGAACAGATTGCAAATGTGCTGATGAAACCACTAGCCAGAGTGAAGTTCAAGTACTTCAGAGAGAGGCTTGGTTTTCTTCAGATTGATGACACTTCAAGGAAGAAGTGATGGACACATTTGTAGAAGCCATTCCAAGCATGTTGGAAGGAGGATCCTTCACATGGCTGTGGATGTAAGCGCTGGATGATGAGCATCAGGACGATGCTCTAGTTACTACTCTGTATATGTATGTACACATCATGTTGGATGCTGGATATGATCAGTTGGATCATTTATTTGTATATGCATCATGTTGGATGCTTGGACCATGTATATGTATATGTATCAGGTGGATACTGTGTATGATCAGGTAGATCATGTATGTTGATATATATTAGGTGGATACATTGTGTGGATCATGTATCTATGTATGTATCAGGTGGATACATTGTATGATCAGGTGGATCATGTATGATGATATGTATCAGGTAGATACTTGGTATGCATCAGGTAGATGCATTGTATGATCAGGATGATCATGGATGACGAGCTTAAGGATGTTGCTCCAGATGACATGCATCAGGACGATGCAATGATGATGATCAGGATGATCATGTGTACATCAGGATTATGTATGGTGAGTATCAGGTTGATACTCTATGGCCGTGGAATAGGTTGTGCAGATAATCATATAATTTGGCCCTGGGAGATTTGCAGATAGTCTTTCGAGGTTTTTCCTATGGCATGTAATCTGGCCCCGGGATATCTGGAAAATGCTCTTTTGAGGTTTTGCTTTGGGAGGACATATAATTTGGCCCTGGGAGATCTGCAAATAGTCTTTCGAGGATTTTCCTATGGCATATAATTTGGCCCTGCGATATCTGGCAGATGCTCTTTCTAGTTTTTGTCCTATGGCATATAATATGTCCCCGGGTGATCTGATAGGTTGGGTTGTGTGCCCGTAATAAGTCCTGGGATGCTCTCGCGAGGTTTTTCCATGACCACATGTAATATGTCCCTGGGAGATCCTATAGGTAGAGTTGTATGCTCGTAACAGCCTCGGATGCTCTTGCAAGGTTTTGGGGTGAGGTCACATATAATATGGCCCTGGGAGATCCTACAGGTAGAGCCGTGTGCTCGTAACAGCCTGGGATGCTCTTGCAAGGTTTTGTGATGCACGTAATAAGTCCTGAGGATTCCACAGTATGGCCAGTGATGAAGACCTGCAGGTGGTGGGCCTACATCCAGTGTGAAAAAGGAATGGCTCTGTAGAACTTCCTATGACGAGTAGATTCAGAGATTGGTTGAGATAGCAGCAGCAGTGACGATGATGATGACAGTGCATCAATGACGATGATCCAGAAAAGAAGACTTGTGCTAGAAGATCTGTGTCGAGAAATACCTTCCTGGTTAAGAGGGAGTGTTGATGTATATGTAACTTCGAAATGTATTTCATCCATGCATTTCATTTATATATTATTTTACTCCTATAGAGATGTTTCATTCCTCTATACGGAAGTGTCGTCATGTGTATTGACAAGTGTCGCAAGTGTGTTAACTTGCCAATGGGTTATTAGACCACCATGTGTGGGGTCGAACCTGATTTATGTAATATATGGTTGATGTACCTAACTAGACAAGTCAGCCCCATGAGGTTATTGGGCAAACAGAACAAGTATAAATAGAGATCGGGAGATCTCTATTTTGATCACTCAGAAACTCATTCTTCCTTCACTCGGAAAGTGGCGCACTTGTGAGGAGGAGGTTCAACTGCTAGGAGGAGTCTATCTCTTGTATTTTGGTTGTACTTTGGTTGAGCTATTGCTCTATCTATCTCTGAGGAAGTTGTGGGGTTTTTCACCTTAGGGTTTTCCCCACGAAAACTTTGTATGTCTATTGTCTCTCATGCTTTTGATTCTTGTGATGATTGACATGCTTGTTATGATTGATATGCATTGATATACTGTACATGTTTTTCTCTCAGTAAAGATCCTAGAGTATTGTGAATTAATGCTCAAAATTTAACAAGAAGACATCAAAAGAGTTTCAACCAACATTATGCAAACTCTGAAAAAGAAATAAGAAGAGTCAAAAGAAGTGGCAGCATACCTTACTAGTCAATTACAGGAGACGGATAAAATTAGTCAAACTGGGAAACTTAAGATTAACACTTTGGAAAGAAAACTTAAGAAATTAGCTGTAAAGAATCAAAATTTGTCCAAAGAAATTATACTTCTGAAGAAAGAATTAGAAGATACTAAACAAGAAAAAAAAAAAAGAGTTGCTAGTTCTAATGAAGAAATCTTGTCACTAAAAGATCAACTCTGAAAGTCCTAGATACAAAGTAATGATGCCCACATGGTAATCAATAAACAACAAATTCAACTTCAAGCAAGACAACTTGAAACCATCCCTCTGAAAGTGAATAATTTGGAGTACAAAAGAATCCTTGATGAACATAAGACTCAATTATTGGAAAAGGAACAAGAAGTTGAAAGACTACAAACTCAGCTAAGGACAAATGACAAGTTTTCCAAAAGCACAAAAGTATTGGATGAAATTCAGAGCAAACAGAGGTCACCATTTAACAGATATTGTGTAGGTTACAATTTTGGCATCATCAAGAGAGAATAACCTCCTCTCAAGGAAGAAAACGAGGAAATTGATCAAGAGAAAAATAATAACAACACTATGCAACTAAAGGAATTGTGCTTGCATGGAACTATTCTACGTTGGAAGTGCACAATGACTGGACATGTTGGAAAGTGTTGTAACAATATAATCTATTACAAGTGCAATAAAATTGGTCACAAAGCTCAGAAATGTGGAAAATCAAGGAAATCCATCAAATACTAGAAGAATAAAACAAATGAGGAATCTCGGCATATTCTTTATAAAAGAAGCAATTCTCCTACAAATCAAAGAAAAGAACAATGTAGAATGACTTGGAGAAGGAAATATACAGATGAAGGTAATAGATTATTTCTATGTGAAATTAGTAAATAAATGACTAATTCTTTTGCACCAAACGAAAAAAAATTGGAGAGCTTGGGATACCAATCTATCTCCACTCAAACACAAGATTAATTCACAGACAGACGGACTTTCCATAGAAAGAAGATAGTGTGCAAAAGTAAATTCCAACGGAAGGAAAGCATTAATGACTAGTGGAGTAGTGATAGTAGCAGTAATTAATTAATGGGAGGCGTCAGTAATTAGTGGCATAGGATGGTTAATTGAATTTGGACAAGATCAATAAAAATATCGAGAAAATTGAAACATTCTCCAATTTTTGAAAATGGACCAAATCTAGGTAAATATTCAAAGAATGGAAATCATTAATGATAGAGGAAAGTCGTCAGATCCTTATAAGCCATGAATATCTCCAGTATGAAATACCCCTGCATCTATTAAGAAAATTAGCTACAGAGTGAACAGTTTTGAGTGAAAGGTTGAAGCTCGGAAGCCATGGCACCCAAGAGACAATGCATATAAAAGAACCCATCATTTAATGTGCAGGGAGAATTTGCAAAAACACCAAGTGTCTCTTCATCAAATACTGTAAAGGTTCCTTGTGAGTACATTCCATCCAGAAAACCTATTGCGATGCATAATAACTTTTATATTGTAGAAGACTCGGACATACCAGCATGGAAGACTTCTGAAGGTGCAATAGTTGAGGAAAATTTGCTCGGGAAACTATACAAGTTCTCATTTTCATATCATGATATCAGTGATGATGAAAGATTCCATGAATTGATTATGGACAAGTTTATGAATAGTATTTTCATCCCAGACCCTAATGTACCAGTGTCGATGGATCTCTAGACATGGCCAAATGGGTTGTCAAAATCAGGGATTCTGAACTTGTTGGAGATCCCTCACTTTGGAAGGTCCCCATAAGTGAAAATGTGTGAAAAAAATTTGTTATTACAACTGCATGGTGGGTACCTGTGAACAGGCCTATCTCCATTGACACGAAGATGATTGAGTTTACCACAGGGTTTGCTTCCATAGGAGAAGATGTAAGTCTTCTTATGGATAGGAGACAGGAGAATGCTCTTGAAAGAAGATAGCTGAAAAATATGGAACTCAATAGGTCAGCACATGATTCTCAATTGCATAGATAAAAGATAATGTTGTGATATTTGTTGTCCAGTTACTGGAATGCAAGATATTTCGGAAGAGTCTCCGGGATTAGGTATCAACAGCAAATAAAGCAATCATTGCAGCCACGGAGAAGTGTGTGGAGGGAGTACAAATGAACTGGTCAACATTCTTGCTGAATGAATTTCTAGAAGATTGCCTAGAAATGAAAGAAAAAGGTAACCCCTTTCATTATACTTGGTTGTTGATATGTATTACACTTACTAGATGGAAACAACCAGAAGGGATTCAATTCTTTGACCGAAACAGGAGGTCATTCCTAGCAGCCACATATACAAACTTGTGGTTTTCTAAACTTAGGTGTAGATAGGAAGACAACAACATCAATTTTTACTTATATTGTGAGGATATTAGAGTCATCCTACTAGAAACACCACGCATACAACCTCAAATAGTTGAAGCATACAAGGGAAGTGCACGCTTCAAAATAGGAATGCATGATACTTACATACAAGCCAAAAGGGATCCGGATAGATAATGGCTACCTACCATGTTTATTTGTTCTGAGGACATTGCGCAAATCATCCATAAATGGGATCCAGGTTGGAGGGTTCCCTTAACACAAGAAGAATAGGTTGCATAGAAGGAACAACATAATAAATCAACACCCATAGAATAGGAGACTATCGACGCAGAAATTCCTCCTAAACCTACTCAATAATATGTGTCAAATAAGAGGAGAATATAAACGAGTCATCTTGAGGAGTCTTCAAGGAAGAAAATAAAAACATCCAAAACCAGTCTTGTTCAGTCGCTAACAACAGATGACATTGAAAAAATTAGTGTGGAGGTCAAAAATGCTACTGAAGAAGCAATGGAGAATATGGCAACAAAAGGTGAAATTGAAGATCTTGCGACACAACAAGAGGAGATATTGCTAAATATCAAGAAAATTTTGTGATGATGAAACAGTTGATACTGACGACCAGGGGAGAAGGACGAAATAATGCAGAAACACACAAAAATACACATATCGTTAGTCCACAGACACACCCTATCATGCATACAAAGAAAACAAAGTCGCATCAAAGTCTGAATATTTCATCTACAGCACTGACGCTTCCCACTCAAGAGATGCAAAAATATGTAAGTCATGTAGAAATAATTATGTCGCACTTACCTTTAAATGGGCTACATGCACTGCATACATCCATTGCATAGGAGATCAAATGGAGACATGAGGCTATTATAGTTGACTGGTACAAAAACTAAAATGAGAAGGAATTTATATAGGAAGAATGGTCCAAGCGAAAGATAGAAAAAGAAAAGACTATGCAAAAGACATATGAGTTGAAGAAGAAAGCAGAAGAAGCAATCACAAGAGGTGATTAGCTGAAGCAGGAAGTGGATAAAGTACAGTAGAAAACATTAAAGCTACAGAAGGCAATGGAAGAAGTGTACAATGCGCTTCATAGGTTCAAGACAATGAAGACACTTCTCCATAAAGAAAAGTGGTAATGATAGGTGAGGCCATTCAAGGACTGCAGGCTAAATTTGAAGAAATATCACCAAAACAACCGCCAGGAACACCTCCATTGGTCAGAGAAGAACATGAAAACGAGTTGGAAAGAATAAATATTTCAATTCAAAACATCATGACCTTGGAGTTAAAGTGTACAGAGCTGCATGAAGAAAGTGCTCAACTATGGTGAAAGCTGGTTGTAGATAATCAGTTAACAGAAGTAGGTAAAAGGATACAAGTTGCACAAGAATTGGAAAAAAATATCCGTCATAGCTTGACTTTCCTACCAACTATTGAGAAAGCGAACAAGATGGGAGAGTATAAGAAGCGGCAGCAAGAATTAAGTAGGATTCTGGAAGAACAGGAAAAGATAATTGGCATGATTGAACCACTACAGGAAGAAGCCTTTAGAATCACAAACATTTTCCCACAATTACAAAGGGAAATCAGAGATATAATTGATGAATGTGTAGAAACTATGAATTCAATCCCTTATGAGAAGGTGGACAAAATCATCTCATCCAAGGAAGGAAAAATGAAATAAAAGGTTGATACTGCAAAGGCTACTCTATAGGAGTTTGTAATTACAGTTCAATCATGAATGTGATGCAAGAATAGAGCACGAAGACCGAGGGAGTAATCAATCCAAGCAGTTGCATGAAGCCCAACACAAAAATGAAGAGAGGAAAACTTGAAAGTGCGCATTAAAGGCACCTCTTTTCCATTGATGTCAAAGGGGGAGAAATACCATGAAGAATGCATCAGTGACAGTGATCTACACAGAAATGAAAAATAGAAGAGAAGTATTGATCAATGGTTGCGTAGAGGAACAATGAAGAAATATCATGAAGCATGCATCAGTAGAAGAGATCCGTGTATAAATGAAAGATAGAAAAAAATCACTGACGGTAGGATGTACAGATGAGAAAAGGCTCAAACTGGAAAGAACATAGTGGGAGTACACACAGGGGGAGTACTACGACTAGAATGGAGGAACTTGGGATCATGAAGAGCACAACTTCCTTAAGTGTTGACATGCACAACTTCATGAGATGTTGACATCAATTCCAAAGGGGATATTGTTGAACTTTAGTTTCCATTGATGTCAATTGTTGTCGAATAGGACTTAGTATCCTTGTGTTAGTTTGAAGAATTATATGAAAGATAGTTTGAAGAAGTACATACAGATTGTAGAAGTGCATCCAGTTTGAATAAGTACATAAGGTATGTGCGCAAGTCCCCATCCATCTAGTCAAAGTTAATTCCAAAGATATGGTAGGACAAGTATTGGTAGTGCGTAAGAGGTTCGGGAGCAAGAAGTGGTTGGACAAGTATGCAAGTCCCAGAAGTGTGCAAGACACACCAATCGGAAGAAGTAAACAAGTCTTTGAAGTGTGCAATTGTCCTGGAAGCAAGAGGTGGTCGGAGAAGTTAAGTACGCAATACCCACAAGCGATGGTACTTCAATGGAATAAGACCTGACACGAAGTGCTTCCCGAGTGCACAAGACCCACGATGCAAAGGACCAAGTATGCACAAGACCCACAAGGTATGACACATCAGTAGCGTAGATCATGACAAGTGGTGGATGCGAGAGTTAGCTTGACTGTGAAGCAAGGAAAAATAAATGCATTCTACCAACTTGTGGACATAAGGTCTACGCAGGCCAAGTATAAATAAGAATCTAAGTTGGAGAGTGAAAGAAATCTAGAAGATGCGATAGTGGTAAGACTCTGATTTGGAAAGCTTCTAATCTTGGGGTATCAATGGCTCGTGGAACCGGAACAACATAATCTAGCAGAAAATCGAGATGCACATAATGCATTCCAGCAGATGATCCATAGAAAGATGAAGTGATTTATTTGAGACGGATGCACAAAAACATAAATTAAGCACAGCAGAAGATGTGCAGTATGATGAGGTGTATCTAAAAAAAGTGTGTAAGAATAGAAAGACAGTATCATAGATGGTATGCAGAAGGTCACAGATTATCTAAGACAGATGTTCCAAGACATAGGTGTAGCACAGTACCAGAATGATGTGAGTGATCTGATACAGATGCGTGAGGTTAGAAATGCTACACAACATATGGTGTGCAATATCAGTTGAATTTGTAGATGCACAGAAACAGAACAACATGCTGAACCAATGCACAGACTACAAAAGGTGTTGTTGATAAGTGAAGTGTGTGATACAATACAACAAGATCAGTATATAGAAGGTGCACACAACATAATGAATTGCAATTAATCTAAAGAGTGCACAGATCATTACAACAACAAAGAATTATCTTCCACAATCATATCAGGGAGGCAAGACGGGACAAGGAACAGGGATTTGGTTCTTCCTTCAGGTCAGTGCCTGTAAAACCAGGGGGTCACTGCCTCCTTCCATTCAAAGTTGGTAAATCAGGGAGTCGATGCTTCCTTCATGTTATAGCCTGTACGTCAGGGGGTTGGTGCCTCCTTCCAATTGGTGTTGGAGAACTTTGGAATTTGGTGCTTCCATGAATGCAATATTTATATTCTAAGAGAGCATTCTATGGGTTTCTCTCGTTTGGGTTTCCATGTAAAAATATTGTGTTCTTTGTTTTGTGCATATGTGGATGAATGTTATTTTTATGTGAATGCATAATTTAAAGTGTTGATTAAATCTGATAAGAAGTAAATATTTTTCAGAACTGCACTAATACTGATTCACCCCCTCTCTCAGTATTAATAAGATTCCAACATGGCCAAGATGTATAATTTCAAAGCTAGGGGGTAGCTTCTCTAATCCATTAAAAATTCCCTAGTTGCTCAAAATTACCAATATTTATGGAATAACATGCCAATGAAAAGGGTTTTAACACGTTGAATCAAGCTAGTTCCAAACCACAAGGCTTTGAGTATCACTCAATTTTGATGAATAGGGTGTGAAGGATAGAAGACTGAACCCATTCCATATGCTCCCACGCTGTAAAACATTATAAAAGATACCATGCCCTTGAATAAAGCATATTTGATTCTTACAAAAAGTGTTTGGGTAAAAACATTGTATTACATTTTAAGTAGGGCGATAAACCTCCAACTAGTAATAAAATTGGGAACCCTCACCATAGGATATGAAATTGGATAAAACTTGATGTGTCCCTACTAAAGAATGTGGTTGAAGGAAATATTCATATATATGAGAGTGAGGATGATGATGAGGAGGAGGAGGAGGAGGATTATGGTAATCAAGATGAAGATGATGAGACGTGCATGATGAACATTGATGTAAATGAGGATTATTCGAGGACATGAGTCATCCTTGAGTCTTGAAACCCTTCCATACCATCAAGGCATGTGCCTATTCTAACCTTGTCAAATTCCAACACATACAGGAACAGTTTGAATAAATTTCAACGTTGGCCACGTTCACTACTCACTATCTGGGGTTGATGAAGATGATGTTGACGACGAAGACGATGAAGATTGCAAGGCCAATGCACCACTAGTGAGTATGATGAATATTTTATTTCCCTAAGTTTATAACCATGCTATGATGTAAACTCAAAATATTGTCTAATTCAAAAAGGTGGAAATGGTTTCCATTGGAATGAGACAAGAGTTATGATGTGATGATGATCATGATGATCATGATATAGATGGTGATGATGATGATGAGGATGAGGATGAGGATGTCGATGATGATGATGATGCTCATGAATATGAAGATAATGATGATGGTGGTGATGAGAATCATGGTGATCATGATGAGGATGACGCTCATGAAGATGAATATTATGATGATGCTAGTGATGATGATGATGGTTATAATGATAACGATGGGGATGATGATGATGATGAGGATGAGGATGAGCATGAGGATGAGGATGAGGATGAGGATGAGGATGATGATGATGGTAATCAAGATGACAATGATGAGACGTGCATAATGAACATTGACGGAAAGGAGGATTATGCGAGCACATGAGTCATCCTTGAGTCTCAAAACCATGCCACACCATTAAGGCATGTGCCTAGTCTAACCATGTCAAATTCCAATAGATGCAAGCACAATTTGAAGAAATTTCAATGTTGGCCCCATTCATTGCTCACTATTTGGGGTCGATGAAGATGATGTTGATAACGAAGACGATGAAGATGATCATGAATATGGTGATGATGATGATGATGACGATGAATATGATGAACATGATCGTGAAGATCATGATGATGACGATGAAGATGAGCTTCTCTTCATTTTGAGAATAATTTATTCTCTACTGAACAAGGTCAACCACGTGAATGTGGAAGCTCATATGCCCCCCCCACATCACTCTCAATTCCCCAAAACCTAATTTGACATAATAAACAACATTTAACATACAACATAGAAAACTGCATAAACTTGAATAACACGTAATTAACCCATATAAGTAAATTATTTAAAGATAATAAAAGGAAGAAAAAATATAATTACTACATACCTTGTATATTTGATCATTTTGATATTCATAATCGTATTATTTATCTAAATCAACATCTGACATATCATCTACTTCAAAATCGATGATCAAAGGATTAACCTTATTAATATCATTATCAATGTCACTTTCGATTGTATCATTTGGTTCAAATTCTTCAGGTTCTTCTTTTGACACATTTGGTTCAACTTCTTTAGGTTCTTCGCCCGACAGATCTACTACATCCTGCTCAACCTCTACATCATATTATTTTTCAATATCAAGTACTTCTTCATATACATGATACTTTATAGGCTTTCCTCTAGGATTGTATCTAACAACAAATGACCAACCCGTTTTACCTGGAACCTCTAAGTAAAAGACTTGTTCACATTGGCTTGGAAGAACATAGGGCTCTGTTATTGGCTCAACCATCCTTGTATTAACCATGATACATCCATTATTATGTTCAATAATAGTTCTCTCAGGATCATGTTCATTCATTTGTAACTTGTACCATTTGTCATCAAGCAAAACTAATTTGAAGGATCCAAAGTCACACTCAATTATATCATCCAAATACCCATAGTATCTATTTTTAGATTCTTCTGGAATTCTATCACTCCTAGAGGAAACATTAATGACATGGAACACTACAGTTATCCCACAATCAATGATTTTCCTCTTTTCATCTAACATTTTAATGCGAAATTTATGACCATTGCACCACATAGCCTTGTGGTGTTTCAACTGCAATATGCCATATATGTAAAAAAATGCATTGTCAATTGATAAGCATATTAATATAAATTGGAAAGTATTGTGTGCAGAAAATAAACACACCAAACACATTAATATGATAAAACAAAAGTTAATATTCTTGCCAACTTATCTTTCAAACCATATTCTAAATCAATTTCCCTTTGTGTAAGATTAGTATCTTGATCAATATGATCTCTTTTAACCAATGTAGACACCCATTCCCATGATAGAATTCCATAATGTTGTTAACATCTTTCAATCCATGCGTCCATCCAATCATGATTGTTTACGATGTATAAATGTACAGCATCCCACTCTCCACCACCTATATGAAAAAATAATACTGAACACCAATAATTAGATATCTTGCTAAAAAAAGTATGATATAGATAAAGAGTACAATATACTAATAATAAGTACAATATACAAAAAACCTGAAGTCAAATGTATTATAAATCTCCACCATCTAATTACCTTTCACTTTATGCATTCTACCTTTCCCCAACAAGTGCTCTCCTTGAAATTTCTTGATGATATACACACACCATGGATTGATATACCATAGAACCCTCAGGACATGCTCTTTGTCTAACCAACTCCTTCAATGATTTCAAGTGCCTCTCCACCATCCACATTGACCTTGTGTGAATAGTTCTACACATTTCAATCTCCTCAACTTTGTGTATGAGGTAGTGTTCTTTTGCATTGAAGAATGTTAGAGGTAGATACTTTTGCATTTCACACATTAGCTTAGGCATTTGTCTCCTCCAATACTATATATCTTCTTTATGAATTTATTTTGACAACAACAATCTACAAATGATGCAAAGAAATCACATGTTTCAACAAAAATGTTATATACATTACAAGCAAAACATGTCATTTAGTTCAACAAAAAATTGAACACATATTTTGCATATAAATCGCTACTTACCTCATGTATTTGCCAAGATCTTATATAACTTAATTGACATTGTTGTCAAAGTTATTTGGGAGAGATAGAGGTAGGACATACTGTAACCATAAAAAGG
Source organism: Larix kaempferi (assembly GCA_027924585.1). Taxonomy (NCBI): domain Eukaryota; kingdom Viridiplantae; phylum Streptophyta; class Pinopsida; order Pinales; family Pinaceae; genus Larix; species Larix kaempferi. The sequence continues at coordinate 11,249,033 of BSBM01000143.1, forward strand.
AATCATTATTTGTTTCCAAAGAAGACATAAAATATAAAAGGAATGTATACCAATATATAAATATATAATATACCCAAATAATTACCTTAATTAAGGTATGCCAATCATGATTTTTCACCCCCACTATATTCACCTTTCTTTGTTACGATATTATTTATGTTTAAATAAAATCATGTGGAAAACTTAATTTTCCGAATGACCTCTTTAACATCATTTCTTTGTTGTTATGTCAGTAACCAGGGAAGGCTATTTTGATCTCCATCACTATTTGAATGAAACACACTTTGCAATGCATGATTGGCTTCCTGAATGTCACTACAAATTTTGGCAATCTTTTCTTCGTCACACCTACCATCTAAGATTCGCCATAATGTTTCTATTACATTGTTCCCAATATGCATTGTATCAAACAAATGAACTATTTGTAGGTCCTCATAGTATGGAAACCTACTAAATTGTATGTGATAACTTTTCATTCCTCGTGGAATCCCATTAATGCCTTGATGACCTCCATGAAGGATAAGATAAATTACAACAATAGTTGTCAATTACGGTAAACATAATGCAATAAAAAAATTACAAACAATAAAACATATATGATAAATAGATAATTTGCGTACCTCGACGATTAATTCTATTATATTCCACCTTCCATAGGTGGGGATTCATTCTTCGTGGTTTTAATCCAATCTCTTATTTCCCATTGAAAAAATGTTTTTCAGTGGTTTGATACCTATGGTTCTTAGAGAGTAAGTGTCTGTACTCATCAAGCACCTCCTTTCCTAAACGTCTTGAATGACAAGATTTCATTTTAGGACCACAAACTGGACATGCAAATTTACTCTTTGTTTGAAGACCTGCAAAAGATAGATTATTGTCGATTGTATATATATATATATATATATATCAAGGGAACAATTAAATTAAAACATGCACAATATCTTGATAAAATTATATACTATTAAATTCTAGTGGAACATCACATACCACAAAAATGTGTTATCCCCGGGGCAACATGAATTGTCCATAAAAGTATTCCACGGAATTGAAATTCATTTCTCCCTATAGGCCTAGACACGTCATACATAGTGATGTCATCCCATAACTGAAGTAGCTCGTCGATAAAAGGCTCGATATATACATTCATATCTTTAACTTGGTACTTACCTAATCTTTTGAAAAGAGTACACATAATTACTACTATTTTTACATATAAGAAAATAAATAAGTATAAGAAATTATGCAACAAACAAGAGCAATGAAATGTTAGGTTCAAAAATAAATTTAAAGAAACACCTGGATCAATCATTGCCAACATTATGTGCTCCCTCTTTATTGACATCCAAGGAGGAATGTTATTGTTGATAACAAAAATTGGCCACACTGAGTAAATAGACCTTATCTCACCAAATGGATTGACACCATTAGCTTCCTATGAAATCCTAACATTACGAGGTTCTTCATTGAAAACTAGACATTTTTCCTTGATGTTCCTAAATGCATGACCATCTGCAGGCATTCGAAGAACACCATATCCACTTTTGTTCCATGCATGGTAATCCATAAGCTTTGCTATGCTTTCGCACCTGAACAATCGCTTCAAACATGGTATTATGCGAATGTGACAAACAACCTTGTGAGGCACCTTTTTTGTTAGTTGATCAGTTTGATACCTAGTGATATGACATTGTAGGAATTTTTTTTCTGATGCATATTGTCCATATTATATAATATGATCATTGGGACATGCATCAATAGATTGATACTCCATTCCAATATATTTCATAATGGAAGATAAATATATGGATGTGAGAGGAAATATATTTGACTCTGGTAACAGAAATTCACCTAAAAATTTACAACATAAAAAATAACTAGTTAATGTAAAGAACATTAATTGTACTAAATATTGCAAAATAGAGAAAAAAAAAAAGTATAAACTTATCACAATGCCATGAAACATACCTTGGGATCTGTGTGATACAATTGTTTGAAAAAACATTTAAAACCTTTAAGTTCATCAACAATAATGTGGTGGAGAGAATATTTTCTCTTGAGCCTTCATAAAGTGGTTTATTTTCCTTGTCAAGTAGAGGTATATCATGAATATCATGAAAGTTGTCATCATCCATTTGAGTGAACGTGTATTGGATCAATCTATTTGTCCCATCATATTCAACTATGTTATTATTATCATCTTCTTTTGTAGGATCATTAACTTGATCTTCAATATTCACTTCATATTGTTCATCTTTTGCATCAATAAATCTATTAGTACTTGGCGCATTCTTCGACGTCAGACACCTAGGGGGCATTGTCTTTATAATTCAAAACAATCAATCAAAATTAGTGTGTCAAATATGATCAATATAAATACATATAATGAATAAATATAAATTACCGAGGGATGCTATTCAATCCCCCCTTCGATGTGTCCATTTTTTCTACAGTGTATTTTAGCTCTTTTTATCGAAATTCTTCTGAGATTGAAGCCCCCGCATTTAGCACAAGGGAAATAACATTTACCGTCACCCCTTTCCCTGAAATTCACCCACAACCTATCAAGAATCCTTTCGTTTTATTCTACACCAATGTTATATGACATTCTTCCCTACCAAAATAGAGTGATAATTATCTGATAGAATGAAGTGGCCGACGTGAAAGATAAAATAAATATGCTTTACGTTCGAAAAAAAAGTCCTTATAACCTTTCCAAACTATCGCAATTATAGAAAAATTGTCAAAACGTCTATTAAATTTATTATATTTATAAATATCACAATCCTCGGTATTCTGACGCCTATTAACTTAGTCAACGTTGACTTTTTCAACATTCAGGAATCAAAAGTGACCACCACAAAAGTTTAACGGTTATTCATTTGTCATCGTGGCTCCTATGGTAGGCCGTCGGAATACCAACTACTAATTATTATATGTCAGAGGTATGGCAATTCATTAAAAAATGCCAGTGGACCGACATTAATACATGGTGATTTCCCTACCAATCCAACCTCATTTTCCAAGTTTATTAGGCCTATTTTAGTCGCTCATTAACCTATGTGAATGATGTCTAAACAGTATGCACAATTATAGTTGTATGCAATTATGTTCCTTACTACTCATGCAAACATGCCATTCTACATGTAGCAATCGAGAAAAGCTACATGTAATTAAACAAGACAACAAGTTCAACTTGAATACATGCTTTCAAGACTTGTACAGACATTCAAATTCACATTTTGTGTATTCATAAACAACTTGATACAACAAAATAGATATACTCATTCCACTCAACAATAACTATGATGAATTGAAATCAACATAACACATCAATAGAATACTTATCTTGAAAGAAGTTGTCCCAAGCAACTAATTATGCAAGAGCAATGTTCCACCCAATTATAGGCACTATGTCCAACATGTACTCTTTATGTTGAGATGCCACCCTTGATCTAGGCATGATTTCCACAAGGAAATGGAACTAATAAGGCTCACAATCACATAGACACACTTCCACATCCAATCCAACCCACAAGTGGGTTTATCAGGATGCCAACTGTCACATGGACATAATCACATAACCAATCCATCCCACAGCTAGGTTATCAGGTTTCCAAGAGAACCAATGGAAGTATTGCTAAGCTATTGAGATCACCCATAGACCTACATGCACCTCAAGAAGGTTCATCCAACTTGGCACCCACAATACCTACCCCACACAACATCAAGGAGGTCCCCCTTCTCTGCTCAATACTCACTCGGGTTCCCCCCTCCTTCTAGGTTTTATTCAATGTGTGGCATAGAAAGGTAACCCAAACCCTATCATCTTCAAGTAGGTATCGTCCTTCACTAAGTTTATCAATCACATCCCAAATCCCTCATATACTCTCAGGTTCATACATAAGGATCAAATGGTGAGGGGATTCATACTAACATTTGAATTTTCCCCAAATTTATCATGATGCTTGAATATGATCCAGAATCCTTTTCTTTGCTTCATCCCACTTACTTACATCAATTCACCACAACCTAGTCCCAACAAGGGGAACACTAATCAAGGGAAAAAAAGGTGATGTGAGGCTTATTGGATGAACATGTCGATGTTGTAAGAACACTCATGCATATTGACTCGGGCATACCAACTGCATGAAATAATCTCACTAATTATTCCATGTAAATAATAGAACTCAAGAGAGGTAAGACTCATCAATCCCTCAAGGAATTCACACTCACCAGAAGAACCAAACCCTTGAGAGAGTAAGACTCCACAATTAATGAAAGGATGGGATCTAATTCATAGTTGTTCTCCTACCCAAAAAGAAATCCTTAGTTTCCAAAATTGCATGGCACTCATACATGAAATTAACACACATGGCTTCCCATTCCCAAGACAATAACTACCTCAACCACTTCCTCCTAGAATAATTGAACGATTGAGTACATAATCATACCCCTTGCTTCTTGTTGATTTGCACAATCATTTGTGTGTTTCATGTATATATGTGTGTGTGTGTGTGTGTGTGTGTCTATATATATATATATATATATATACCCCTTGCTTCTTGTTGATTTGCACAATCATTTGTGTGTTTCATGTATATATATGTGTGTGTGTGTGTCTCTCTCTCTCTCTCTCTCTCTCTCTCTCTCTATATATATATATATATATATATATATATATATATCACATTCATATTTTTTATTGTGCTTGGCCAGCACACCAAACAACATGGTCAAAATTGGGGGTATTACATTACCCTCCCCCTTAAACTAGAAATGTCCTCAATGCTCCTCAAAAATGGGTATGCCTCCCTCATGGAATCTTATAGTGCCCATGTAGCCTCATTCGGACCAAAGTGATTCCATTGCACCTTTACCTGCTTGATGGCTCAATTTCAGAGCATAGTTACCTTCTTATCTAGGATGGGCATAGGTTCCACTTGGAACTCTCCCTCAAGTTCCACTTGAATCACATTCCAATCAATAACATGGTTAGGATCATGTACATACTTCTTAAGAAATGATACATGAAAAAATTATGAGCTTTCATGTGTGCAAGCAATTCAATCCTATATGCAATAGGTCCTATAATGTCAAGGACTTCAAAAGGCCTGCAATATCTCAGTTCCAACTTGGAATAATCCCCAAACTTCATAGAGATCTTCTTCGATTTCACTCTCAAATAAAAATGGTCTCCAACTCCAAAATCTCTATGTACCCTCTTTAGATCTGCATAGCTCTTCTACATGTCATGGCCTTCTTTCAAAATATGCCTTCTTTTAACAACTTCCTATTCCATTTCTCTAATCATTTTCATTTCAAGCACTAACCTATTCACTAGATTTATCCAACTTACTGGACTTCAACATTTTTTTCCATGCATAGCTTTGAATGGACACATTCCCAATGACACATGGTGACCATTCTTATATGCAAATTCAACTAGATGTAGATAATATTCCCACTTAAATATCCTATTCATCACATAAATCCTTAGCATATCCTCAAGCACTTGATTTACTCTCTTTATGGCCATCTGTTTGAGCATGATACTTTACTAAAATTGATTTGAGTTCCAAAATCCTTGAACAATCCTTTACATAAGTTATAGGTGAACTTGGTATTCCTATCTAAAATTATTTCCTTAGTCAATCCATGCAACCTAAAGTTTTCCTTCATGAAAATATTTGCAATGTCATATTTTTTTATGTGTGGACTTAACCGGTATGAAATGTGTTGCTCTTATTAACTTTTCCACCACCACCATGATCATGTCATGTTATCTTATTGTCATAGAAAATCCTATAATAAAATCCATGGAGACTACTTCCCATTTCCACTCAGTGATGGGAAATGGCTACAATAATCCCATTGGATGTTTGTTCTCTACTTTAACCTATTGGAATTTATGACACCTGGTGATATACTATGTTATTTCCCTCTTCATGATTGGCCAATAATACTTCTTTCTTGTCATTGTTATAGTTCCCCAATATCTTGGATTCCCTGAGTAAGGCATTTGATGTATTTCATACGTTACTAACTTCTTTATCCCTGCATAATTTGGAATGTATAGTCATCCTTGGAAAACAATAAGTCCATCTTCTTCCAGTTGATATCATTTATATTTCTTATCGGGTTCTCTTTCTCATAGACTTACTACCACTTGAATATACCTCTTGTCTTCAATTGAGCATTTAATTACTTGTTCTCTAGCATTAGCCCTGCAGATGCTCATAGATGCTACATGAAATTTTCTACTAAGAGCATCAAAAAATTTGTTTTCCTTTTCGTAATATGTTTGATTTCAAGGTCAAATTCATTTAAGAATTCTAACCACCTAACCTGACAAGAATTTAGACTTGGTTGATAAAACATATATTCTAGGCTCATATGATCAGGTCAAAACTAAAATCATTTCCCAACCAAGTAATGTATCCACATCTTGAAGGCATGTACAATGGCATCTATTTCTAAATCATGAGTTACATAATTATTTTCATGTTCATTTAGCTTTATGGATTCATAGCATATCACGTGTCCTTCCTACATAATCAATCCTCCTAACCCTTCGATGCAAGCATCAGTGCATACCACAAACTCTTTTCATAGATCTACAATCCCCAAAATAGGAGCATTGTTGGGTAGTTCCTTTAAGCACTGGAATATTTTCTCACATTATCAGATCATATGAATTTTACATTCTTTCTTCGCAATGAGGTAATAGGATGCACCATTTTGGAGAATCCCTTAATGAATCTCATGTAATAACCTGCTAAACCCATGAAATATCGGACATCTATCACATTCTTGGGAATAGACCAATTCACTATAAAATCATTCTTCTCAAGGTCTACTAAGATTCCCTCTCTTGAGATAACATGAACCAATCACTAAATCTTTCGCTGATAAAAAACACATTTTCTTAGTTTGGTGTCACAATTGATGTTCTCTGAGCACCTGTAATACCATTCTTAGATGTTATGTGTGTTCCTCTTCATCCTTAGAATAAATAAGGATGTCGTCTAGAAATACCAACATGGATTTATCTAAATACTAGTTGAACATGTTGTTCATGAGGTACATGAAAGTAGTAGGAGAATTAGTCCGATCAAAAGGTACATTTGTAAACTCATAGTGGCCATATTGAGTTCTGAAAGTTATTTTATGGATGTCTTCTTCTTTGATACTGACTTGATTATACCTTGACCTTAAGCCAATCTTGGAGAACACTTTAGCTCATTTCATCTGATCAAATAAATCATCTAATCAGGGTAATGCATACATATTCTTGACTGTGACCTTATTGAATTTCCTATAGCCAATACACAGTCTCAATGTTATATCTTTCTTTTTGACAAACAATATTGGTGCACCCCATGGGGATACACTTGGTCTGATATAATATTTTCCCATCAACTCTTGAAGCTACAATTTTAGTTCTACTAGCTCTAGAGTGCTCATTCTGTAAGGAGATTTAGACACTGGAGATGCTCCTGGCACCAAGTTAATTGTCAAATATATATCTCTTTTAGGTGGCATACCTAGCACCTCATCTAGGACTGCATCCTTATATTCCCATAGCACAGCATAATTCTCTTTCTTTGGACCTCTATCCTCTATTGATTCTAATACATGAACTGCATATATCTGACGGTTCTTCTTGAAGTACCTCCCCAATTGCAATGTTGAGACCTTCCTTATCGAGATATTTTTGTGTACTCATTTCACTAGTTGGAACCTTCTTTCATCATCAATACATTCAAGAACCTTATTATAGCAATCAAGCTTAACTCGATGCATTTCCAGCTAGTCCATGCCAATAAGGGCATCATGTGATCCTAATGGTAAAACATTATGTTTGCTTGAGTGGAGAGACCATTTAACATTATCCAACATATTTCAACTAATTCACTTACTTTCCTCTTGGTCCATGTGGCCAACTAGACTATCCATGACTTATCATGTTTACTTTTAGTAAGAGAGTATACTTCTACCATTTTAGGATGGATATAACTATGATTGGACCTTGAGTCAATTAGAATAGAAATAGTTTGCATGGAAATATTACCTCCAACTTCAACTACCATTAATTTATTATTTACCTAATTATCACTCAAAGTTGCATATTTGGGAGTTTCTATGGCCATATCCTCCACAATAATGGCATCTTCTATGTTGTGCACTCCTCTATGTTTATCCTTCATGTGCGGTCAGTCCTTAAGCATGTGTTTCTCCCCACATCCCCAACATTGAATCAATTCTCTGGGTCTTCCTTTTGTTGGCATAGTCCACTTGAACCCACCTTGAGTTTATTTTCCCTTTTGAACATTCTTTTGTTGGTTCCTATAAGGTAAGGGTTTGAATGTTTTTCTCCTTGGATCAAAATTGCCTTTGACATTTCCTCTTCTTGATTGTTGTTCCTCGAATCTTCCCTTATTTTTCTCATAGAAATGCATAGCCTTCCA